>LR738716.1:147026786-147106536 GCA_902687465.1 Secale cereale
GGGGGAGGGGAGAGGCGAGATGACTTACCACCGGGGAGAAGGCCAGTATGCTGGAGGAGTGACGCTGGCGTTAGTCGGCGACGGGGCGTCGCGCGGCGATGGGGCGACGGGGCGTCGAGCGGCGATGGGGCGTCGGGCAGAGTCAGGCGGCGGCGGCGGGGCTCCTCCTCTCGCCGGCGGGGCTCTTTCCCTTGGTGGCGGCTGCGGCAGGGCTCTTCCCCTCGGTGGTGGTGGCGGCGGCTCTTCCTCTCGCTGGTGGCGTGCGATGGGAGAGCGATTCCCTGAGTCGCTGGACGAGGGTTTTCAGTCGCGTGGGTTCGCGTGGGTTGGGGTGGATTAGAGAGGATTGGCCCATACAAACCCTCTGTACCAAATGGGCCAAGGTGGTTTCTGGGGGTTTCTGGCCCACGCGAGGAAAATCCTCTCGAAACCCTCTCGACCCACTCGCGCCAAATGAGGCCTGGATTGAGCGAATCGGTTTCGCTCCACCACTGGCGTGGCCACGCCCTGCTCAACTTCTGCTGCCACTAGTGCGCCCCCTGCTAGACCACGTGTGCAACCACCTCAAATCCATCATACGTACTTAAATGCCACATGAATAATGTTCCGCGCAGCCGTCATGTTCGCGGTGTCGACCTCTGGTGCCTTGATTGTTGCTGCCCTGATGTCCAACTAGATTAACATGGGATCTGGACTTATGGCATGGACTGTTGGTCGTCAATTTACTCATGTGTTCATGTGTGCTATGTTCGTGGGGTATGAATCAGATTGCTCGCTGCGTGCAGTCTACATGGCTGACGATCACATCCCGCCACGGCAACCCATGCAAATTCGAGGTTATGCCATTTCCGTCCTCTCCTTCTCTATCTCCTAGTTGCCTCTATTTTTACTTCTCGCCGAACCCTAGCCATATTTTACCCTCCTAATTAAACCTTAACAACCTCTTCAATAGTGGAGACACAAGATAGAGGAAAGGGTGTTGTGATAGATCGACTAGCGATGGATGCTGACAATGTCAGCCGTTTCCGGAGAACGGAGACACTCGGGAATAGGACACGTGGCATGACCTTAATACACCCACAGAACAATGCCGAGTTGTGAACACATAGAGCTCAGGAAACATCTATGCCATGGGAGAACAATATTTTTTCCCTAAATATTTTACCGAGTATGTCAAACTGGAGAAACACGGCAAACATTTACTCTCAGAGGAGAAAGTGTAATCTACTTTGTCGAGTACGCGACAAAGATGGCTCGACAAACATTTACTAACAGGGAGAAAACTATTTTCATAAATATTTAGCCGAGTGCTCGTTAGCGGGGGCACGACAAATATTTACTATGAGTGGAACATATATTTTCGTAAATATGTTGCTGAGTACTTGGCGCCGAATCTCGGTAAAGATGGAGTATACGTGACAGAGCCATCGAGCGAAAACATCCCTGCCACCTGGCACATGTTTGCCTGGTGTCATAGCAGAGGTTCTCGACATACATAACTTAAGCCGTTTTTTTTTGCCGATCACATTATACCAGACTCTCGGCAACTACTAGCGTGGGTCCTGTCCTGCTGTCTGTCGAGAGCCACAATCGGCTTACTTGACTAGCATGATCCCGTATTCTGGTACTTGACACACATCAAAGTATTGGAAATATGTGCCCTAAAGGCAATAATATTTGTATTATTATATTTTCATATTCATAATTGTAGAATTTATATTTCATACTATAACTGCTATGATGCTGGAATACGTGATTCAGTGGAAAACTCTTATGCACGTGTGGAATGATAAACGGTTAAAATAAAAGTTTCCTAGTCTTGCCTCTAGGACTAATTCAAGTGTTGTTGGTGATCACGTTTTCCGGATCTTAGGATATTGTTAAGTGTAACGATAGTCTTGAAACAACCTTGAGATTATAACATTGGAAGAACGATCAAATTGAATCTACTCAATCTTGTATGTTATGAATTGAGTTAATATCGTTTGTAATCAATTGTAATAACATATAGTGTTAGCATGTGAATTTCCTCCTTAGACCATGAGAGTACAGTAATCACTTGTTACCATACGGTGGGTTTGGTGTTGCTCCAACATCACATGTAACACGGTGATCATAACTACAACTTAAACGCACATCACAAAGTTTTACAACAGACTAGATAGCTCAAGAGTGGGATCTGCTCCTCCGACGATGGAGAGACATTCTTAGGGCCCTCTAGGTGTGAAGACATCAATAATCATCTGGCAAGGCATAGGAGACTTCGTTAGGGAGGCGCCGGAACAGAATAACGAGAAATAAAAACAAAACCAGTAACAAGGATTTCGGTATAGTGAGCATGGTGATCACGCAGGAGGATATCGATGCATCCTTTGTTTTGTGAAGTATTGTCAAGCATAGTGAATATCACGTGACAATCAAAGGTTCACTCGAATATCATTTGTGTGCTCATATGGATGTCCACGGTTCCGTTGTCGGTCACTGAAAAACGGTTTCGTTCATGTTTATGAGTTACCGAATCTACGCGGTCATAAGCTTAAGAAAATCACGATCTACTGAGTGTAAGTAGGACGGGAGAGATAATAATATATTTTTAATTGTTTCACTAATATTCAGAATAGTTTCGAGAGGATTCTGATGGGTTTCGGGGTCGCCAGAATAATTCCCCTGACATACCGACAACTATAACACTAGTTGTCATCTGTCCAGCCGTGTATATGCTACAAAAAAAAAACTTTGCCAAGCCGACAGATGCATGTCCATCGAAGATCGGTATGATGATGATGATACAGGGTCCAAGGTAAACAAAACAACAACTCATGCCCGGACCTAAGCTGATCTCTAATGGAGCTGGAATTGGTAGCTCAAATTGAGGCTACAGTTAGAGGCTCAGAGCTGAGCTGAGATGGTGGGGGCAGCAGCGAAGAAGCTCTATCTCCGGGTGCCGCGCATTGTGAGGAACCTCTGGCAGCAGGGAGTCTTGATCACAATCCTTGTCGAGTGGGGCCAACATTGATAATAACTTGTCTTTGGGGAAACTTGAACATGTTTAGTTTTGCTGGGTTGCTGCACCTCCTCTAGTGGCATTGCCAGATTTCTGCATTCTCAACTGAGAAGAAGCCATGGCCCCAGATATAGAAGAAGCCTTCTCCATGGGTCCTCCTCTTATGTCTGCATCTTCACAAAATATAAAGAATCACAATATATCTCCATGTTACTTGTAGTACGAAAAACAATAGAGATTAAAACAGTAATTATATCTGGAAAACAAATATTCGGTGCATAAGCAAAAGAACCAAGATTGTTGGCATGTGAAGCTTTGGAGTTGGCTTTCGTGAGGTCTTTTTAGAGAGACATCATGCTGGACTTGGTAAGGCCTCTGAAAGCGCCATTGGCATTTCGTCTTCCTCTAACTTCCTTTCTGTGATTTTCTAAACAAAGAGATAGATACATAACCACTCACTACATGTAGTGAGGTTAACTCAAAGGGGAAAAGGAACGACATTCGTAGGTTAGATAGGATACCTCTACAGTTAGTGGAATTAAAGCCGAATCCACATTCTCCAGGATATGCTGCTTCGAGTAATCAAGTTTATCACTGCAAAAAGTAGATATACCAACAACAAAAACTCTCTTTATATTGATTCACACCAGAATAGCATCTTTGAATTATTATTACTCTGTATGGACAAATGGCAACAAATTTTTTATTCTAACAAGGAAGTAAAATACCTCCTAGAACTCTCATGCGACCACATTAGCATAAAATGTTCGCTATCATTTGTCCATACTGAGTAATAATAATTCAGAGAAGCTATTGTGCTGTGAATCAATCTAAAAAGGGTTGCTTGTTCTTGGTATGTCCACTTTTGTAGGGACAAAGTTGATTACTGGAAGCAGCATATCCTGGAGAATGTGGATTCAACTTTAGTTCCAGTACTTGTAGAGGTATGCTGAACAAGTGTTGTTCTTTTTCCCTCTTGAGTTAACCCCTCAACATGTAGTGTGTGGTTATGTATCTACCTCTTTGCTTATGAAAACCACATCAAGGTGATGACCCACAAGTGTAGGGGATCTATCGTAGTCCTTTCGATAAGTAAGAGTGTCGAACCCAACGAGGAGCATAAGGAAATGATAGGCAATTTTTAGTAAGGTATTCTCTGCAAGCATTGAAATTGTCGGTAACAGATAGTTTTGTGATAAGGTAATTTGTAACGAGTAAAAATTAATGAAAGTAAATAAGGTGCAGCAAGATGGCCCAATCCTTTTTATAGCAAAGGACAAGCCTGGACCAACTCTTGTATAAAGGAAAGCGCTCCCGCGGACACATGGGAATTATTGTTAAGATAATTTTCATCACGCTCATATGATTCGCGTTTGTTACTTTGATAATTTGGTATGTGGGTGGACCGGTGCTTGGGTGCTGCCCTTACTTGGACAAGCATCCCACTTATGATTAACCTCTATTGCAAGCATCCGCAACTACGAAAGAAGTATTAAGGTAAACCTAACCATAACATGAAACATATGGATCCAAATCAGCCCCTTACGATGCAACGCATAAACTAGTGTTTAAGCTTCTGTCACTCTAGCCAGGGGCGGAGCCATAAAATTTAGTCATTGGGTTCACTTATTGACTCGTGAGGATTTGATAAGAATTAGTTATGCATAAAAGCTATTTTGCAGCATCCAAAATAACATAACAAATAGAAATATGATAGTACCTACTACATATTTTGTTATTTTAATAGTTGAAGAGTATAAGACATATCAGTTGGATGAAATTCTAAAACCACTTGTTTAGTAGATATTAAATAAAGTAGTTCCCAAATAACTTAATAGCTCGGGTGTAGTTCCTCGTCTTTCCTAGAACAGTAAAAATAAGATAAGTTAGTTTGACAAGTTTAATATAAGTACCATTAAGCCAAAAAAAATTGTAAAGCCGCTTATATTTTAGAGTGTCCTTTTTATTTGTCTCATTATCTTAAAAAAAAAGCAAACACTAGATCATTATGAATTTTGCCTACATCTAACAGGTCATCTTAACATGTCTGCATCTTTGCCTTGATGTGGTGATCGATTTCTCTTTGAAACATATTGTTCCATGGTCTAGATTAATCAAAGTCCGTGATTTACATTAGCAAACTAGGGCAAAAATATTGTCATACAAGACTATTATGCTAGACAGAACTTACACATGGGGAAAGGTGTGACGATGCGATCTCACTAGTCTATACCTTCAATTTGGAATTGAATTGACGGCTTGCCGCTGGGGTCCGATGATGGATGGATGGACGAACAGAAGAGGCGAGAAGAGAATTAGCGAATTGAACAAGTAAAGGCGTGGCGGCGGCTGCGTAGGAATTGTACGAGTACAGTTCACGATTGGAGAGACCTGGTAGTTGTGGGCACCGAGGCACTTATGGGCCTTTGGCCCGTTTTAGCCTATCCACCGAGGTAGTTCACGAGATTAATGGGGTCAGTCTAATCTTTTTACTGGGTTCAGGCCTACAAAGTACGTGTCGATACATAGCTACCAAGTGTCGTTGGGTTCAAGTGCACCCAACGATACAACGGTGGCTCCGCCACTGACTCTAGCAACACATCATCTACTTATTACTATGCAATGCCTTCCTCTAGGCCCAAACAATGGTGAAGTGTCATGTAGTCAACGTTCACATAACACCCCTAGAGGAAAGACAACATACATCTCATCAAAATATTGAACGAATACCAAATTCACATGACTACTTATAGCAAGACTTCTCCCATGTCCTCAGGAACAAACGTAACTACTCACACATCATATTCATCTTCATAAACAGAGGGGTATTAATATGCATAATGGATCTGAACATATGATCTTCCACCGAATAAACCAACTAGCATCAACTACAAGGAGTAATCAACACTACTAGCAACCCACAGGTACCAATCTGATGTTTTGAGACAAAGATTGGATACAAGAGATGAACTAGGGTTTGAGAGGAGATTGTGCTGGTGAAGATGTTGATTGAGATTGACCCCCTCCCGATGAGAGGATTAATGGTGATGACGACAGTGACGATTTCCCCCCTCCCGGGGGGAAGTTTCCCCGGCAGAACAGCTCCGGCGGAGCCCTAGATTGGTTCCGCCAAGGTTCCGCGTCGAGACGGCGGCGCTTCGTCCCAAAAGCCTCCTTCTAATTTTTTTCCATGTCAAAACACTTGATATAGCAGAAGATGGTCATCGGGGGCCTGCTAGGTGTCCCACAAGGCAGGGGGCGCGCCCCCCACCCTCGTGGACGGTGGGTGGCCCCCCTCCGGTACTTTCTTCGCCCGATATTTTTTATATTTTCCAAAACTGAATTTCATGGAGTTTCAGGGCTTTTTGAATTGTGCAGAATAGGTCCCCAATATTTGATTCTTTTCCAGCCCAGAATTCCAGCTGCCAGCATTCTCCCTCTTCATGTGAACCTTGTAAAATAAGAGAGAAAAGACATAAGTTTTGTGGCATAATGTGTAACAACAACCCGTAATGCAATAGATATTAACATAAGAGCATGACGCAAAATGGACATATCACAAGGAAATTGGAGGAAGAGGAAATGATGGCCGCACGTTTAGAGGCATTACCAAGTCAACCATGAGGTCTCTCAAAAGACCCCATGGAAGCCAGCTGCAAAGCTTCACAGGTGAGCAGTCTTGGTAGCTCTGCTCATGCACTTTATATTTATTTTCTAGATATCATTTTTGTTCTAATCTCTATTGTTTTACTTTTTAGAAGTAACATGGAGATATCTTGTGATTTTGTATCTTTCGTGAAGATGTACACATGAGAGGAGGAACCATGGAAAATTCTTCTTCTAGATCTGGGGCAATGGCTTCTTCTCAGTTGAGAATGCCGAAATATGGCAATGCCACTCGAGGAGGTGTTGGAGCACTTAACTTGTTCAAGTTACCCCAGACAAATTATTATCCATCATGTCCACTCCAAACAAGGATTGTGATCAAGACTCCCTGTTGCTGGAGGTTCCTTGCAATGCGCGGCACCCGGAGGCAGAGCTTCTCCACTGCTGTTCCGACCATCTCAGCTCAGCTGTGCCCCTAACCGCAGCCTCGACCTCGAGCTCACCAATGGGCGATCCATTGATTGAAGATGTCAACAGATATTCGCACAAAGACAAACTCACTATTCAGATTACAATGATGTGGGAACACTGGAGTCCAGACCGCACCGACCTGTTTGTTCTTAACTTTATAGTGGTCGACCACAGGGTCAAACTTCACCTATCATAAACTCTCTTGCTTTGTTTCTCTCACACTTTGTAGAATATGACATTATTGTTTTTTTAGGGTGAAACAATGGAAGGATCGATCCCCAAAAGAATAATGCACATCTTCAACAATAAGGTCAATGAAGGGACGACCTACATGATTATTGTTGCTTTCCAAATATTTACGGCTAGAGAAAATACAAAACAGTGGACCATCCATGGAGAATAGCATTTCCTCAAAAAATTATTGTAGAGCCAGTTGTTCTTCAGCCGAAAGATTTCCCCAAGTATGGATATACCACTTATCCTATATCTAACGCCAAGACCTTGGACAGCGAACAATACCTTAGACAGCGACCACTGTCACATTCAAGTGCTGGCTAAAGAACATGTCGACAGTCCAGAACTACTAGCTCCCCTACCATTAAACGATGTTATACATCTGGGCTCATCTGGTCAATCGTCCTGCTCTGCTTTGGTGCCAACTGATGCACGCACAGACTGATCTACTCTTGACATGCAGTCCATACACTCTTGGGGTAAACTACCTGACAGTGAGCGAGGCCAAACTTGAGCTGGGTAGTCAATTGACTATACAACTTTTTTGCAAGAACTACATACATCAAGTAGGAATCATGCCAAAAAACTTATAAATACATGCATCTGACTACACAATATTCAAATTGACCGCACATGATTGGATTTCTGGCACCGCCACTGCTACCCGACACACTTGATACTGATGAGCCACATAAATCCTCTAAGGATGAGCCAATATATTGATGAATTTTGAGGTAAGCAAAGGTGTTATCCTGAAAATACTTACTACTTAAAGAAAGTTGCAACAGTAAACCTATTGGCATAATCTTCAGGTATGCCAGCATTCAAATCTACTCTGGCCATCAGATGGCACATCAATATTCTGATCCCTGAAGTGATAACTGTGCAAGAAAGGTAGCTCAAAAAGATATCCCAGCTTCTATGCTTCTCTTTATTTATATATGATTGAGACTGGAATTATGTAACATTAAGACTATGCCTTATCGGATTGATTGAATGGCAAAGTATAGGCCAAAACCACGGCGAACCAACCGAGACTAGCATCATACTGTTAGCTGATCTAGAGCCCACTAATATGATGTACATTGGTGTCTGTTTCAGTGATTGCATAGCAAAAACTATTTTTTCTTATCGGGTCTATTTGGTTTGTACCCCAACTTGCCTAATTTTTTGGAATAGCTAAAGCAAGGGCATGACCAAAATTTGGGCGCGTTAGTATTGTTTCAATTATAGTTATAGCACCTATCACTTTTTTGGCAAGATGGTTGGGTCCTAATTTGGATTGTGGCCAATTAACATGCCACACATCTGCAACTGAGGTCTTACCTTAAAAAATATATACAAGCACTCAAACATTCAGAAAAAGAAAACAATGTTTTTTAGAGTGAACCAGCATGTGCAAGCTTTTGGCCGAGTGAAGCAGCACGTACAAGCCGGGCTAATCGATAGACGTGCAATTATATGATCTACCTAATTGACCCCATTGTCTAAAAAAAAAGCTAATTGACCCCACACCCACATATACAGGTCTTGCCGGCAAATTGGCGAGAATAGCATGGGTAGACATGGGCTCGGCTTAGCATGCCAAATAATTGGTGCCCAACCAAGGCAGTGGCATTGCGAGCCCAATAAATCAGGGTGGTCCATTAATAAAAATATTTACATAAGTTTATTAATTTTCAAAGAAATATAATTTTTACTACATTATATACAAGCTATGGAAAATTTCAGGGTGGTACATGGACCACCCTGACCACCCCCTAGCTACGCCACTGAACCAAGGTGCAGTAAAAACTATTTTGGCAACCCCAGATTTGGCTCAGAACAAAACACAGCCATCGATTTTTCATTTCACTTATGTCCACTCATGTGCCCAAAGATTGAAGTTGCATATATCGTATCTGCAGCGATTGGTGGTATACGAGCTGCAAAGATTGCAGATAGGTAGTGAAGGAGATGACACATACAAATGCTCCAGAAGTTTAATTCCCATACCAATCTTCAGGTATTACTCCATGATGACATGTAAATGTGAAAATTTCTGCACGTATGTCAAAAGGACTTATACGCAACCAGCTCCACCTAATACCACTGTCACCCCTTCTCATACTTTAAAATAAAAAACTACACATACACGCGGGAGCTCAGCCACGGGCGCGGCGTGCCGCCGCGCCTTCTGCCTACTAGTAATTGCTGAAAGTGCCTAGCCACTTTCATGTTTACCATTGTACCGCTTGCCCTGAAATATTATAAAAAATTAACAAGCTTGGAATTTGGCTACCCATTTCTTAAATCATGGTGCAATTTTCTTGAAATAGACTTTCACCCCCGCTTTATATATAAAGCAACACCACAATAGAGTACACGACCGAATGATACAAATGGCGGGGATACCCCCTTACAAAGCATATTAAAGATAAACCATAACCTAGAACAAGCGCCACACCTAGATGAGGCCCAACCAAGGACACCTGGGCACCACGACAGCACCCCCAAGAAGGTGACGACGTGAAGCGACGCCACTATCGAGTCCAATTAGACTAGAGTATTCACCCAGAGCCCCTGGCATACGGACGAGATCCACCACGACGTCTTCAGTAAGCAAGCGACACCCATGGGCGCTACCGTCGCCGGAGCCAGAAACGCAAAGCTTTCGCCTTAACACTTGCCACCGTCATAGAAGGGGTCTTGGTCACCACCACAACAAGGGTCAGCTCATCCACACTACATCTGGGCATTGCCAGAGCAGACCAGGGCCTCCCGCCACTACCCCCTTGCCGCCCTCGCGACCAAGAGGCGTAGCCACCACCGTCACCACAGAGCCTGCCGGAAAGCCAACCGAGGAGCCCGCCATCCAGGACCGCCGTCCCGGCATCGATGTCCCTAGGCACCACCAACCAACCATCTCACGACCACCCAACCACGCTACTACGAGTAGAAGGCACCACCCTTCACACCTAGCCCGACATTAGCCACGAGCCTGGATGGGCCCCTCCACCGTAGGAAGCACCCACACCCGCATCCCCAGCCAGTCCCAGTGGACTCGTGGGGATACAAACTCAGTGACTACCGCCGGCCGCCGGCATACACATGAGCTCCTCCATAACCATGGTCCTCGGCGTCGACCTGATCGTTGATATAGCGATGTCCAGGGAGCGAAACTCGGACCAACGTCACGAACAGGGTGCAAGCAACAAGACCATAACACGAAGGCTAGAGCTAGCGCGGACGTCCTCAGCCCCCCAACCTACGAACTGCCTGACATCGCCCTCCACCATAGACTAGCTATCCCGCCACCACCCCTACGCTGACGCCCTAACGAGTGGATGCCACCGCAAACAACCCACGATCTCCACTCGACATCGCCGGAGGTGACCATGTGGCTGGTGGCGCCGTCGGCCTATGCGGGACAGCTCCACCAGGAGGAGTGAAGGCCGCCCAATCAGGTCTGACCAGCTCCACCAGGAGGAGTGAAGGCCGCCCAATCAGGTCTGACCGTACAGATCCAGACGGGGATGCCCGAAGCAACCGACACACTAGTAGAAAATGGGCCATTTGTCCCGGTTCATAAGGGCCCTTTAGTCCCAGTCGATACAAATTCTTCCACCTTTAGTCCCGGTTCTTATACAAAAAAGCCTCTGACTCCGGGTGCTACGCATTATAAGAACCCCCAGCAACAGGGATTCTTGATCACAATCCTTGTCGGGAGGGGCCATCATGGATAGTAACTTGTATGGGGGTAACTTGAACAGGTTAACACTGTTGCACCTCCTATGGTAGCATTCCCAAATTTCGGTATTCTCAACTGAGAAGAAGCCATGGCCCCATATCTAGAAGAAGCCTTTTCACTCCTCCCATGTCTGCATCTTGACAAAAGATAGAAAATAACAAGATATCTCCATGTTACTTGTAGTAAGCAAAACAACAAAGATTATAACAAAAATGATATCTTGAAAATAAATATGCAGTGCATAAGGAGAGGAACCAACACTACTGACTTGTGAAGCTTTGCAGCTGGCTTCCATGAGGTCTTTTGAGAGACCTTATGGTGGACTTGGTAAGGCCTTTGAAAGTGCCGCTCAAATTTCCTCTTCCTCCGACTTCCTTGTTATGATTTTCCTAAACAAAGAGATAGATACATAACCACTCACTACATGTAGTGGGGTAAACTCAAAAGGGAAAAAGATCAACATTCATAGGTTAGATAGGATACCTCTAGAGGTACTGGAACTAAAGTTGAATCCACATTCTCTAGGATATGCTTCTTTGAGTACTCAAGTTTATCCCTGCAAAAGTAGACATGCCACCAACAAGAAACCCATTTTAGATTGAGTCACACCACAATAGTTTCTCTGAATTAGTAGTATTGAGTGTGGACAAATGGCAGGAAACATTTTATGCTAGCAAGGATGTACAATACCTCGTAGCACTCTCATATACCCGCATCGGTGACCACATTAGCTCTCAGATGCGGCATTTGAGTTGCTCGCTCCGTTCCTTCCATTATGCAGAATAAATGAGGCAGGCCCCGAATAAGATTCACTTGTAATGTATGACGTTCTATATGCAGGAACAAGGTTTGCTTCTAGCTTTGAGTTTGGATGTCTAAGAAGCATGATTCTTTGACCCAACTCAAGGGATCCAGTAGGAGTTTTGCTATGATAAATCATGTATTCCTTAGAGGATCTTAGACGTGCTTGTAAAGGATCTCAACTTCCAGAATGCTCGAAGAGAAATTACTTTCTGGTTCAGGCTTCCACAGAGGATCCCGGAATGGTAAAAACCCCCAACCGGAACGTAACTTCTCTTCGAGCATTATGGAGTTGAGATCCTTTACAAGCACGTCTAAGATCCTCTAAGGAAGACTTGATTTGTCACAGCAAAAATCCTGCTGGATCCTTTGACATGGGTTACGGAAGCATGGTTCTTAGACATCCAAACTCAGAATCAGAAGCAAACTTTGTTCCTGCAGTTAGCAAGTCATAAATTACATGTGAGTCCCATTCGGGGCCTCCCTCATTTATTCAGCATAATGGAAGCAACAGAGCGAGCAACTCAAATGCCGCATCTAAGAAGCTGATGTGGTCGCTGACGCGGGTGCATGAGAGTTCTAGGAGGTATTGTACACCCTTGTTAGCACCAAATGCTTACTGCAATTTGTCCACACTCAATACTACTAAATTAGAGAAGTCGTTGTGGTGCCAATCAATCTAAAAAGGGTTTCTTATTGTTGGTATGTCTACTTTTGTAGGTATAAACTTGATTACTCGAAGCAGCATATCCTGGAGAATGTGGATTCATCTTTACTACCAGTACTTGTAGAGGTATCCTATCTAACCTATGAATGATGTTATTTTTCCCCTTTCGAGTTAACCCTCCTACATGTAATGAGTGGCTATGTATCTATCTCTTTGTTTAGGAAAATTACAACAAGGAAGTTGGAGGAAGAGGAAATGTCGACGGTGCTTTCAGAGGCCTTACCAAGTCCACCATGAGGTCTCTCAAAAGACCTCATGATCATGGAAGTCATCTGCAAAGCTTCATAGGTCAGCAGTCTTGGATCTTTTTATGCACGGCATATTTATTTTCTAGATATCATTTTTGTTTTAATCTTAGTTGTTTTGCTTACTACAGGTAAAATGGAGATACCTTCTGATTTTGTATCTTTTGTGAAGATGCAGACATGAAAGGAGGAACCATGGAAAAGGCTCATTCTAGATCTTGGGCCATAGCTTCCTCTCAGTTGAGAATGACGAAGTCTGGGAACACTTACAATCTTCAAGTTAAGTGTTGTCGCACCTCATCGGGTGGCATTCCCAGATTAAGTGTGCAATGCCTCTCAGGTTTAATTAAATTATAACTATACTAGTCTGCCTGTCATATTGCGCACAAAAAATAAAGTGGTGTTCAATATTTCCATATTTGGATAAAAACGAGACTATTCTAAAATCATGTACTACCCCCGTCCCATAATGTAAGATGTTTTTTGATACTAGGTTAGTGTCAAAAAAGGTCTTATATTATGAGACGGAGAGAGTAGTTTTTAGGTAGTTGTTGTAGTTTGCTTAAACTGAATCTTGTATGCCTGGTGGCATTGTTAACAATGAAAATGGACCTGTAGTTCAGAGTTTCTGTTTAAAAGAAGTTCAAAGTTAGCGGGGGCTGAGCTGGAGAGCCCACATGCCAACTTTTACTACGGCCCACTACTACAAACAAATCCGTACTGGTGGGCAGATGGATCCGGCTGTAGGCCACACCTCAGGCCCACCGTCCCAGCAACCAAGTAGACTAAGGGGGTTGATTTTTTATTTATTTTTGCAGACGACTAAGGGGGTTGATTGGTTGGTTGCTTTTGCCCTTTGGTTTGTGTATAGAAAGATGAGGTGCTGTTGTACTGTACCGGTCCTAGTTGTGTCCTTTTCAATTTATTACTAGTGAGGACTTAGGAGGGTTGGATTTTGTCTCTCTGCGTCAAGAAAATCTTTCTTTGCATTATTAGTTGTTTGCATGCTCTATAGTGGCCATGTCGACGATGTGTTGTTTTTCTTCTTATAGTTAAATCATATAATATAGTAGGAATCTAATCATACTTTATCGGGGAGAGAATTCTTATGATTAAAGCATATTTTTTCATCTGCATGCTCTGACTGTTGAATAGTAGAAATCCTCACAGGGAGAGAAAAAGGCACGCACATAATAATATTTATGCCAAACAACTTTCCATACACACAAACTATGCTGGTTACCTACTTACTGCTAGTACACCAAATTGATGGAAAAATATATATGAAGAAGAAGGCACACATATTATTACCAAGAGGACACTCACAGCATGTAGATGCATGCACGACGAGATGAGGTGAGCATTTCAGTTGGATCAATCACTAGCAAACACCCACACCTCAAATAAATCTGCCTGCCTGCATAACTGTTTATTCTTCAGACTAGTCAATTTAGATCATCAACAGACAGACAGGCAGGCTCATGCATGGAACATTATATGTTGCTGAGTTACACGATGAAAGTTAAGGAGTCTCGATAAAAGCATGTGGATCAGAAGAACTTGAAGATGCTAACAAAGGATCCTTCAGATACCAGGAAGCTATCTGACAAGACGTGCTTGCAACTGTTTTTTCCGCATACCTCCCATGCTTAGAACCTCAAAATTGTTCAAATCGAAGAGTAATATGGATAGACATCATGCCTCCGAGCTATTATATGATTTTTGTGCTAGACATTAATTTTAAACTTTGTAGAGTTTTGGCGCAGAGAAATATGGACCGTGCTTGGAAGATCGATACGTAGGGATCAATGATGAATGAAGAGCTCTAAGATTTATATAGTCTTGAGTCCGCTTGTATACTAGCTGTTGTGCATTCAAATCCTTGTACCAGTAATGGGTTAGTAGATAGGTTGAATTATTAATGGAGCTAACTCTATGAATTTTCCTATCACTATTGGAATAATTGTTGTTACCGAGCTCTTTGCTGCTTGCCAAGTACCAGAACACGGGATCATGGTAGAAGTCATGTAAGCCGAGTGTGGCTCTCGGCAGACAGCAGGACACGACACACGCCGATAGTTGCCCAGAGTCTAGTACAATGTACTTGACAAAAAATAAAAGTCGGTTTATGTTATGTATGCCGAGATCCTCTGCTACGGCAACTAGGGCTGGGCGTTCGGTTTTTATGGTTAATACGGTTCGGTTTATTTGGTTTTCTTGAATTTCGGTTTTGAAGAAATTGCCACCGAAATAAGTACACAAAATTCAGACACCAAACAATATTAACTGAAATATATCGGTTCGGTTTGTTCGGTTAACCAAAAAACCAAATTACACGCACCCACCGGTGAAAGTGTCATGACTAATGAGAAGGGGTGGTTTTTTAACAAAATGCACAAAATAATTAATTCCTTGAACGAGTGAATACATACACTTGGTGGAACGATTCACTAGCTTTTCACTGGCTGTGCATGCAAAATAATAGTAAAATATTCTAATGAAATAAATTAAGGACTAATCATTAGCATAGTGATACGTATTAGCATGACCTTACACACTACTTATATTAATAGATTAGAGTTTTTTGTAGTAGATTGCATCAAGGCACCATAACTGGAAGAAGCTAGTAGTGAAGTACCTTTGAGCGGCCGACCGGCTAGATGTGGCAGCAACGGTACATTACAGAGTAGACTTTTAAGAAAAATAATTGTGGAGCAGCTATTGGATTGGTCCGATCACAAATTGACCTGCCGGCTATTGCTCTTGCACTACAGGAACAAACTAACCAGGATATGTACAGATCGGTTTCTTCGGTGAATTCGGTTTGTTAGCGATCAAAACCGAACATGACACCGAACACCGTATAGTGGCCAGCTTTCGCACCGAACCATAAAACCGAACACCGAATAAACCGACAAATCGATTAATAAGGTTCGGTTTGGTTTGGTTTTTCGGTTTTCGGTTTCAAAGTGCCCACCCCTAACGGCAACAGGTAAACAAGCGCCGGGCGACACGGCTGTTTGCGCTCAACAGCTCCGTCATTTATAGTCCATCTTTGCCAAGACGGCGCCAAGTACTCGGCAACATATTTAGAAAAATATGTTTTTCCCTGACAGTAAATATTTATCGTGCCCCCGCTAACGAGCACACGGCAAAAAATTAAGAAAAATATTTTTTCCCTGTCATTAAATGTTTGCCGATCCCTCTTTGCCGTGTACTCGACAAAGTATATACGAAAACACTTTTTCCTCTGAGAGCAAATTTTTGCCGAGTGTCTCCGTTTTGACATACTCGGTAAAGTATTTACAAAAATTGTTTTCTCGCATGGCATAAATGTTTGCCGAGCCCTCTGTGTTCACAACTCGGCATAGTTCTGTGGGTGTAGTCAGTTCACGACACATGTCCAGTTTCCGGATTGTCTCTGTTCTTGGCAAAGAGCTGGCAGTGTTAGTGTTATGGCCGGCCTAGGTCCATCGGGCAATCTTAACCCACAAGTTATCTTAGGTTAATTCGTATGTAAGTTATCTAGGTTATAAATATAAGTTGTAAGACTCTTTTTTAGATCAAGCAATAAAAATATTATTATCCCTATTGCCCGGCTCCCAGAGGAGCCGGAAACCCTAGCCGCCTACAACCCTAGCCGCCGCTGCCATCTTCCTCCAACGCGACGGCGCCCAGCCGCCGGCGCACCCGCTCGTCACCTCGCCCCGCTCCATCCCCCCCCTACAACCTTCGCAGCAGATCCAGTAGAATCCCTGGTTCTACCAATTTGGTATCCAGACACTCGGGTTCGATCATGTCGTCTTCAACGGCCTCGCTGCCGCTGCCCACCGTCACCACCGCCCTGATGACCACCACCCCGATGTCCACCGCCCCGACGACCGCCGTCGGGGCCCCGACGCTGCCAGGCATGGTCACCACCGCGGGCTCCCCACCACCGCTGGCCCCCATCACTTTCGCGCCGTCGATGACCGCCGTCTTCACGCCGGAACAGATCACCAATAACTTGCGGGATCTGGTGACGGCCGTCCAGGGACTCCATCTGAACCAGTATCACCAGTACATGGCCGGGCCGTACGCATCCCCACCGGCTACGCCGATCGCTGTCTACGGCCACCCCATGCTGTCGTGGCCGTCACAAGGCGCGCCTACCTACAGCGGGCAGCCGCTGCCGCCGTTCCAGGCGGGGGCCCACGTGCTCCCGTGGCCAGCCCAGGGCACGCCGACCTGCATCGGGCTGCCGCTGCTACCGTTCCAGGCGGGGCACCCCGGCGGGAGCACTCCGGCCACGGCTCCTCTTTGGCATCTACCGCTGCCGCCAGCTGTGGCTTCCCTCTGGCATCTGCAGCCGCCTTCCCCCGCGGGAACCGACGCACCCGTCCACCCTCCACAGCCGATGCTGCAAGCACCGGCGCCACCCCTGTCCAGCTCGGCGGCGTCCTCGCCGACCGGCCTTCCAATACATCAAGTCTGGTTTCCGCCATCCCCGTCGCCACTACCAGCTTCGGCGGCTGGGTCTTCGCCTGCGCCGGTCTACACCATGGCTCCGGAGCAGCCAACCCCGTTTCCGCCGTTCGGTGGGCCATCTGGCTCCGCGGGTGCCTACCCGGAGTACTCCGACCAGGCGCCACCCGCCTCGCTGCTCCGCACCTCCGAACCATCTCGACACGGCACTCCGACCCAGACACCGCCGCGGTTCGCCAAGATCGATTTCGCCATCTATGACGGCACGGAGGACCCCCTCAACTGGCTCAACCAGTGTGACCAGTTCTTTCGCGGGCAGCGCACCCTCGCATCAAAGCGGGCCTGGCTCGCCTCGTGCCATCTCCGCGGCGTGGCACAGACCTGGTATTACGCCCTCGAGCAGGACGAGGGCGCCATGTCCCCTTGGGAGCGCTTCGGCGAGTTTTGCCTCCTTCGCTTTGGTCCTCCGGTGCGCGGGAGCCGACTGGCGGAGCTCGGCCGCCTTCCCTTCACCTCCAGGGTGCAGGACTTCGCCGACCGCTTCCAGGCCCTGGCGTGCCATGCCTCAGGCGTGACGGCGCAGCAGCGGGCCGACCTCTTTGTCGGTGGCCTTCCGGATCACATCCGCGTGGACGTGGAGCTTCGCGGACCCCAGGATCTCCAGACGGCGATGTACTACGCCCGCGCGTTCGAGCGCCGCGCGGTGGCCATCCAGCAGGAATCACCGTCCCGGGCCGCTGGGTCGCTACCCGGGCCGGATTCTGCGCAGGGTCGGCATGCACAGTCTTCCGCGGCACCTCTCGCCGCGAAGGCGGCACGCCCGTTCCGCCGGCTCACCTCAGCCGAGCTACTCGAGCGTCGCCGCCAAGGGTTGTGCTTCAACTGCGACGAGCCCTACACGCCCGGCCACGCGTGCCCACGACTCTTCTACCTGGAGGTTGCAGACTACATTTCGGAGGACGCCGTCGCCGCCGACCTGGCCGCCCCAGCTGTCAAGAAGGTGTTTGACGCTGGTTGATCACCTCGAGGAGTTCAGCAAGCGCTTCCCCACCTTATAGCTCGAGGACGAGCTGTTTGTGCAGGCGAGGAGAAGTGTTATGGCCGGCCTAGGCCCACCGGGCAATCTTAGCCCACAAGTTATCTTAGGTTAATTCGTATGCAAGTTATCTAGGTTATAAATATAAGTTTTAAGACTCTTTTTAAGATCAAGCAAAAAGAATATTATTATCCCTATTGCCCGGCTCCCAGAGGAGCCGGAAACCCTAGCCGCCTACAACCCTAGCCACCACTGCCATCTTCCTCCAACGCGACGGCGCCCAGCCGCCGGCGCACCCGCTCGTCACTGCCTCGCCCCGCTCCATCCTTCCCCTACAATCTTCGGAGCAGATCCGGTCGAATCCCTGGTTCTACCAGTCAGCACCCATCGTTGGTCTATCTATCACGGGACCTTCCATCCCTGTTTTATCTCCATTCTAGAAGGGGGTGATAGGGTTTAATTAGGAGGGTAAAATATGACTAGTGTTTCAGCAAGAAGTGAAAATAGAGGCAACTAGGAGATAGAGAAGGAGAGGACGAAGGTGGCTTGACCTGGAATCGCCGTGTGGTGCCGGGGCGGGATGAGGTCGTCTGTGATGTAGATGGCATGCAGCGAGCAATCAGATTCATATCCAGCGAACATAGCCCGCACGCACACATGAGTAAGTCGACTACCAACAGTCCATGCCTGAAATCCAGAATCCCATGTTAGTCTGGTTGGACATTATGGCGGCAAGGATGGAGGCACCATAGATCGACACAGTGGACATGTTGGCTGCCGGATCATTATTCATTGAGTACTTAAGTACACATGTCAGATTTGAGGGGGTTGCACACACGTTCTAGGAGGGGGGCGCTCGCCGCAGCGTAGTTTGAGCACGGCATGGCCACGCCAGTGTTGGAGCGAGACCGATTCGCTCAACCTTCACTCTAACATGACCACACTGTTAGAGCTAAACAAGCCATGTACTAATGTCCGAGTAGATATCTGTGTACATATCCGAGTAGTACACGCAAGTAGAAACGGACTAGGTTAGCTCGGCTGTCTTGCTCCTTTATATAGCCCTGTAACCCCACGATGTAATCACCGAGAAAAATAGAAAAGAAAGAAAAACAGGACCGACAGGGTCCTGTGGCCATCACAACGATTCGGTTCTTTCCGTTCGTTTGTTCTTGTCGAGAGAGGTTCCGTCAAAGATCGACTTGATACGGTCCAAAGCTAGCCTAGGTCGCTTGTACGTGTGCGTGCTACTGCTAATTAATCAAGCACCCTGCCTGCTTGGTTGCTAGCTTGTACGTACGTACACAGCTCCGGGTAATCTGATCTACGGATCAAAAGCCAACAATTGGTATCTAGAGCCTCGACGATCTACGATCTACGATGGTGGACAGCGACGCTGAGTCGGCCAAGTCCAGCAACGGCGGTTCCAAGGCGAACAAGAACGGCGACAAAGTGAAGAAGGGCGGCAAGTCAGCGACTAGTGGTGGCGGAACGGGCGGCGCCAACGTACTGGCGCATCGCAACATCCCCATCCAGTACCTGATGCTCACCGACGCCAACTACGGCGTGTGGGCGGTCAAGATGAAGATTATTCTCCGAACCCTACGAGTGTGGGAGGCCATCACGGACGACGATGTCGACGAGGAGTGCGACGAAGGTGCCATGGCCGCCATAGCCCAGTCTGTACCGGATTCCGTGCTGATGACATTGGCGGAATACGAGACGGCAAGAGAGGCGTGGAACGCACTCAAAGAGATGAGGATCGGAGAAGATCGCGTCACGAAGGCTCGGGCACAAGTGCTGAAGCGCCAATTTCACAAGTTGCAGATGGAGGAAACTGAATCGGTGAACGACTATGCCATGCGTCTGACTACTTTGGTGGGAGAGATCCGCGCGCTTGGTGCAAAGCTCGAGGAGACCGAGATTGTGGAGAAGTTTTTCAGCTCTGTGACTGATAAATTCACGTACATCATCGGCACGCTCGAGCAGCTTTACGACATCGACGACATGACCATAACGGAGGCGATCGGACGCTTGCGGACATGGGAAGAGAATGCTCGTGGCTGTCGGAAAGGCAACGGAGGAGGTAGTGACCAACTCATGTACTCACGCGCAGATTGGGAGTCCCCAAGTTGCAAAGGAAGGCGCAACGTTGGCGAAGGCTCAAGCAACGCGAAGCGCGGCGGACAAACCGAAGAAGGCAAAGGTAAAGGCAAGCCACAAGGTCGTGGTAAGGCCGGCCGATCTAAAGAGCAGAAGCCACGGAACTTGGATATGTCTGAGGTCAAGTGCTATAACTGCAACGAGATGGGTCACTTTGCAAAGGATTGTCCGGAGCCTAACAAGAGGGAGATCAAGGCAAATTTGGCGAAGCAGGAAGACGAACGTCCAGGTCTTCTGATGTCCGAAGTTTGTGATCTCGTGGAGCCTAACAAGCGGGAGATCAAGGCAAATTTGGCAAAGCAAGAAGACGAACGTCCAGGTCTTCTAATGGCCGAAGTTTGTGATCTCGCCCAAACGGTGGTTGTGAAACCAAGCCGGAAGGTGCTACTTCATGAGAAGAAAGTAATACCGAAGTTATCCGGGAATCAGAACGTGTCGTGGTATCTAGACACGGGTGCCAGTAACCACATGACGGGGTGCAAAGAGAAGTTCCTCGAGCTGGAATATGATGTTCAAGGCTCGGTCAAGTTCGGTGATGGTTCAAATGTGGAGATTTGCGGGCAAGGTTCTATCCTCTTCGAGGGTCTCACAGGAGAACATCGCATACTCACCGGAGTATACTACATCCCACGGCTTCGCAACAACATCATCTCTGTCGGGAAACTTGACGAGAATGGATGCAAGGTGGATATTGAGAACGGAGTGATGACGATCTTCGACAACCTCCGAAACGTGCTAGCGCGCGTGAATCGCACGCGGAACAGGCTCTATATCCTCAACCTTGATCAATCTCAACCGGAGTGTTGGCTCGCCAAGAGTGATGATGATTCGTGGTTATGGCATGCTAGATTTGGACACGTTAACTTCTACGCCTTGAAGAAGATGTCGAAGATGGAGATGGTATCTGGGATGCCGTTTATCGACCATGTTGATCGAGTATGTGATGGGTGCTTGGTTGGAAAACAGCACCGCAGGCCATTCCCTGCTCAGTCTACCTATCGTGCAAGTGATGCACTCGAGCTGCTCCATGGTGATCTATGTGGCCCTATCACCCCAGCAACTCACGGAGGAAAGAAGTATTTCTTCCTTGTGATAGATGACTACTCGAGATACATGTGGGTCGTGCTCCTACGATCTAAAGATGAGGCGTTTGAAGCGTTTAAGAAGCTAAAGGCTGCAACGGAGATGGAACACAAGCTGAAGGTTCGCGCTCTACGAACAGATCGCGGCGGAGAGTTTACGTCAAACGAGTTCAACGACTACTGCGAGAAGATTGGCATAAAGAGGTTCCTCACGGCACCTTATACGCCACAGCAGAACGGGGTTGTTGAAAGGCGCAATCGAACCGTCGTTGACATGGCGAGAAGTTTACTCAAGAGCAAGAACTTGCCAGGGACCTTTTGGGGAGAAGCTGTCTCGACAGCGGTCTATCTTCTCAACCGGGCTCCAACGAAGGTTGTGATCGGCAAGACTCCGTATGAAGCAATATACGGACGTAAGCCGAATGTGTCTCATCTACGGACGTTCGGGTGCGTGGCCCATGTGAAGACGGCGGAGCCGCATCTCTCAAAGCTTGCCGATCGTAGCACCAAGATGGTGTTCATCGGATACGAGAGGAGTCCCGACACAAAGGCATACCGCTTCTACGATCCACGAACCAAGCGTCTACGGATTTCATGCGACGTTGTTTTTGAAGAAAACAAAGCGTGGAATTGGAGCGCAGCAGCCAACGATGCTCCAAACGGTAACATATTCACAGTTGATTTTCCAACTGATGATGATGCAGGGGGGGACGTCCAGGTGGTTGGCAAGACGCCCAACCAAGGTGACCACAATGGAAGTGATCGTCATGGTGCCGACACCGACGACGACGCGCATGGGTCGCAAGGTGATAGCGACAACGACGCGCAAGACACGGGTAGAAATCTCGACAACGACATCGACAACGAGGCGCATAGTGATGATGAAAATCAAGATGATGGTCAAGATCACGACGACTACGCCGACGACGCGGATGCCAACGACCCGTCATCTACCACGCCTGAGACTCAACCGTCTTCCTCAAGTGCATCGACGCCGACACAATTTGTGTCGCCTCCTTCGCAAGCCACAACGGATTCTTCCGGGCCTCATCGCTACAAGACCCTCAAGAAAGTCTACAAGTACGCAAAGCCAGTTACACTCGAGTACTCCGATTTGTGTTTACTCGGAGTTGAGGAGCCGGCGAACTTCGTAGAGGCGAGCAAGAGTTCAAGTTGGATGCACGCCATGGATGAGGAGATGAAGGCGATCGAGAGCAATGGCGCGTGGAATTTGGTAACCCGACCTCCGAACCAAAAGGCCATAGGTTTGAAGTGGGTTTACAAGTTAAAGAAGGACACGAAGGGTGTCATTGTGAAGTACAAGGCAAGACTCGTTGCAAAGGGCTACGTACAACGTCAAGGAGTTGACTATGAGGAGGTGTTTGCACCGGTTGCTCGAATCGAGACGGTGAGAGTGCTCCTAGCTTTGGCAGCACAAGAGGATTGGAAGGTTCATCATATGGATGTGAAATCCACTTTCCTCAACGGCGACCTCAAAGAAGAAGTGTACGTGGAACAACCCCACGGCTACGAGAAGAAAGGCGAAGAAGGGAAAGTTTACAAGCTCGAGAAGACACTTTACTGGCTAAAGCAAGCGCCACGAGTTTGGAACTCAAAGTTAGACCAAAGATTGGTCCTGCTCGGGTTCAAAAGACCCCTCGACGATCCAAAAGACAGTCTTCCAAGCACCGAAAAACAGGTGAAGGTTGAAGACACGACAAAGAAAAAGTGTTGCCGTCAAGCTATGGACGGGCAGGCGGTAGCAAAGTCGATGACTGGGGTGCTACGAAGAATGGCAATGCCTATGAGTAGCCGCAGACGTATTTGGGATCCAGGACGACAAAGTGACCATGTCATGTTTAGGGGGGTGAATGTTAGAGCTAAACAAGCCATGTACTAATGTCCGAGTAGATATCTGTGTACATATCCGAGTAGTACACGCAAGTAGAAACGGACTAGGTTAGCTCGGCTGTCTTGCTCCTTTATATAGCCCTGTAACCCCACGATGTAATCACCGAGAAAAATAGAAAAGAAAGAAAAACAGGACCGACAGGGTCCTGTGGCCATCACAACGATTCGGTTCTTTCCGTTCGTTTGTTCTTGTCGAGAGAGGTTCCGTCAAAGATCGACTTGATACGGTCCAAAGCTAGCCTAGGTCGCTTGTACGTGTGCGTGCTACTGCTAATTAATCAAGCACCCTGCCTGCTTGGTTGCTAGCTTGTACGTACGTACACAGCTCCGGGTAATCTGATCTACGGATCAAAAGCCAACAACCTTCTCAACCTTCACTGTCGCGAGCATGTCCCCCTCCAAGACGACATGTGTATTCCCCTCAACTCCAAAATACATACTCAGGTGCTCCGTGCATAAAGACCCGTACAGCCTGTGGTGCCCTGTATTTGCGCCTGCATCGTCGCTGCCATAACATCCAGCCAGACCAAAGATGGCATTCTGGAGCCTGTGAATGGACTGCTGGTCGTCAATTCACTCGCGCACGGCGTGCTAACCGGATCTGAATATTATTGCCTTTCATCACTCGGCTTCCACCACAGTTGTGCAGTGCAGATTGAGGAGCTGAGGTAGGCAAAGCAGAAACAAAAGGAGCCCATGGCTTAGCTATTTTATTAGTCGCCAATGCAAATGCTCAAGAAACCATGGCAGCCTCCAATAAATATTGTAATATCTACGTTTGGTTTTCCTACGAATATATATTACATGTGATTTACTCTGAAAGAAAATTATGACCTGTGATTTGGTTCATAAAGAGTCAATAAATTATCAAATCCTGAAAAAATTAAACAGATATAAATAGTGTCAAATTTGTGTATAAAGATACGGAAAAGTAATTAAGAGTTTATTCGATTCAAATTTTCCTAACTAACACATTTCTACTAAAATATATTGCAGAAGAAAGATCAAAAACTATAAAACCAAATCTATACTGTATCACTAGAATTCATTGTATATATTTTCATAATTAAATTCTTATATATGGTAAAAATATGCTCCCTCTGTACTAAATAAGTGTCTCAGATTTAGTATAAAGCTAGTACTTATTTGGGGAGGGAGAGAGTATATTTTTACACCTAAATTTTGTTATACTTGGGAAACTTGGTCATACGGGAATGTTCGCCTAGATCATGGTACAGCGATAGTAGAGAAGCTCAGGTGGAAATTACCGTGCACGCGATGCTTGTTGAAGTCGGATGGGCACAATGTTTGACACGAGAAAAACATATAGGACTCCGGGGAGAAGGGAAGAAGGGTGTGTTTCTCTCGTACGTCGGGGAAAAGAAAAACAAGCATGCGGGCGTGCCAGTATACCGTAGTACATAAAGAAAAGGATGCGGGAAACAAATATTTCATTAATCTCATTGGAGAAACAAAAGTACAAGATCGCGTAAACAAAAAGTGTGCTCCATGGCCTACTAGCACGGCCAGCCTGACTGCGGCGATTGCGGTCTCCTGGTTCCCGGGCCTCGGAAGGCTCCCGGTTAATTACTCCCGCGCGTTGCTCCGCGAGATACCTCCGATTGAGCTGTGTGGTCGTCTTCGTCGTCTTCGCTTCGCGTTCTCCATGCATGATGATGGTGG
This sequence comes from Secale cereale, assembly GCA_902687465.1. Classification (NCBI taxonomy): domain Eukaryota; kingdom Viridiplantae; phylum Streptophyta; class Magnoliopsida; order Poales; family Poaceae; genus Secale; species Secale cereale. The sequence goes on from LR738716.1 coordinate 147,051,944, forward strand.
TGAGTGTCGGCGGCGGCAGAGCCTGTGTCCTCGTCGGTACACGCGCCGCAAGTAGCGTGGCCTTTGCGGTGGCCACCCCCGCCCTCGCCGAAAATCTTTGAATTTCTGTATAGAGATATGGAAAAGTAATAAGAGTTTATCCGATTCAAATTTTCCTAACTAATCCATTTATTCTAAGGTATGAGTCATCATGGCAGCCTCCTATAAATATTGTAATATATACGTCTGGTTTGCCTATGAATATATATTACATGTGATTTACTCTGAAAGAAAATTATGACCTGTGATTTGGTTCATAAAGAGTAGATAAATTATCAAATCCTGAAATAGTTAAGCCGATATGAAAATCTTTGAATTTCTTTATAAAGATACGGAAAAGTAATAAGAGTTTATCGGATTCAAATTTTCCTAACTAATCCATTGATTCTAAAATATATTGCAGATGAAAGATCGACAACTATAAAACCAAATCAATGCTGCATCATTAGAATCGTCATGGAATATATTTTCATAATTTAATTCTTATATATGGTAAATATGTACTCCCTCTGTGCCATAATATAATAACGTTTTTCAAACTGTTTTAGTTTGAAAAACGTTCTTATATTATAGGACGGAGGGAGTAATAAATAAGTCTCTCAGATTTAGTATAAAGCTAGTACTTATTTCAGGGCGGAGAGAGTATTTTTACACCTAAATTTTATCACACTTGGCAGGGCGGAGAGAGTATTTTTACACCTAAATTTTATCACACTTGGCAGGGCGGAGAGAGTATTTTTACACCTAAATTTTATCACACTTGGGAAACTTGGTGAAACGGGAATGTTCCCCTACATCATGATGGCACAGCAATAGTAGAGAAGCTCAGGTTGGAACTACCGTGCACGTGATGCTTGTTGAAGTCGGATGCCGACAACACCTTCACGCATGAGAGTGGGCATGTAATTGTGCCCATCATGTTCTCAATTCTTCGTTGGGAACATTTTTTTGTTGTGTCAATTCAGCTCATAGAGTCAGGCCTTGTCCGAACGTGCAACTGCTTCAAGATGTCATTGGATAGAGGTTGGTACTTCACGACGTAACGTGCACTTGAGTTGAACGAATATTGACGCCGTCCACGTGTTCCAAAAAAAAAAATAGAATCACTTGCATATTTTCAGAAACCACGTGGTAGTTAGATATCGCGGTGCTGCTGGACAGGGAGGGATCATATGCTTTGTGAGCTGGTTGGCGTCGGCCCTTTTTTGTGTTGCTAAAACAAGCTCTTGAGCCTTGGTCTCGGGCTTGAGTTGAGCGAGCATATATACTTGGAGCATCGGCTAATGTTGGTTGGCAAGCTTGCATCGTGGTTCAAAGTTGTGATGGACGAGTTCGATAAGGATGCTGCCCAAATTCGCTACAGCAAACCATGCCTGTTTCTCTCTCTGCACAGATTCCATATATCCCCAGCAAATTCGCAATAGCAAACCATGCTAAGTGGAGTACAACAGATCCGTCCTCTTGGGATTCAAGCAATCTCCACATGTAACTTGGGTTGCGTCGCTGTGAACTGTGATCCTCTGCTCTTCTTTGTTTGAGATTCAATAGGAACTACACCGAGGTGGGCCTTAGCTGTTTGACCGGGCTTGGCTCAACTGGGATGGGCATAACCTTTTGGACCGGGCATGGCTCAAACCGGATGGGCCTCAGTCCGACAGACGACTAAATAAAACCCAGTTCTCTCCACTATCATTCACTTTCCACAGATTCGTCTCAGAAAAACATCTGTGTTTGCCAAGACATGGCAGTTTTCCCCAACACCGATGCCGGCCGTCGACAATGTATCCCAGGTGCTGGATGATGACAACCTCCTCATCAAGATCTTCCTCTGTGTTGACCTTCCCACCACCCTCGTCTGTGCCGCTCTCGTCTGCAAGCGCTGCCTACAGCACGCCTCGGACCGTGATTTCCTCCATCAGTTCTGCAAGCTCCACCCACCCCGCTTCATCGGTTTCTAAGTTTATGAGGGGTTGGTACGGATCAGTCCACACATCCTCTTGCTACCGCCTCAGCATTTGGAACGCACCGCGGTGCAATGTTTTTTTAATTTTAGAAAAGGAGGATGATCTCCGGCATCTGCATTTGGAAGATGCATGCGGTCATTTTATTGATTATTCTCGAGGACCTTATGGTCTGGTGCGTCGTGGTCGACAGGGACGGCAGTGGCATGACCAGATGGGTTCGCGGCGGCACGGCCGGATCTGGGCCCAGGCGTGGGCCTTGGTCGCTAGATTGCCATCGGCACGATGGTGGGTGCGACTTGTCGGTAGCTGGGCGGATCCGCCAAGATTCTACCCTTGTCTGGTCCTTGACAGCACAAACAACTCCGTGGGAAACCCTAGATCTCCTTGGGATCCAGCGATGGTGGTGCTTTTGCGTCGTAGTCCCTCTTCAGGGCATCGTTTTGGAGTTTACTCCGGTTAAAGGGACCAAGGACGCTGGCGGCGCACGTCTGGTGGAGCAACTACCGATGAAAATCGCGCCGACTACGGTTCTGGCGGACGATGGCGGCGTCTTAGATGTCGCCCCCTTGTCGAGGCATCGCCGTTGCAGTTTGCTTCATCAGGCTCGGGATGCTCTGGGGAAACCCCAGATCTGGGTCTTCCGGATCGGATGATGATGGTGTTTATTGCTTTCCCTCCTGGGGGCATCGTTTTCGAGCAAGTGTTGGCTGGAGGGATGGTGGTGCAGTGCTTCATCCCACACATTGATGGCGGCGGATATTGGCGGCATGGCACTGTGGAGACTCGGCGTCTGATGCGCGGTGATGGACTTGCGCAGGAGGAGGTTGCTGTCTGGCGTCATGGTGACGTCGATGGCTGAGTGGCCAGACAAGGTAGAAGCCTCAATATCTGCTCTGAAGACGGACCTGTGGAAGATGGCGGCGACGACACATGCGAGTGCGTCAGTCCGGATTGTGCCCCAGACCCGGTATGTGTCTCGGCTGGGGCTTCCGGTTTTTGATGTTAGGCTTAGGTGAGTGGTTTGGGTAGTGGCCCAGCTAGCACCCCTTCATCATATGGATAGGAGTAGCGGCAGATGTTGCCAACATGGCCGATTCAGACATATTGTTGTAATACTTTATAAGGTCCTCGAAAATAATCAATAAAGTGGCCGCATGCATCTCCCAGACGCAGAGGCCGGGCGTCATCTTTCTTTTCTAAAAAAAAAATCAATGATTTTTGCATAAACAACCTCTCGATGTTTTTTGCTGCAGCTAGCACTTTGGTTGCAAAATGTGCATTTGTCATCGAGAGACCATCCTAGTTTTAGCATGCAATCTGCAGCCTAAAAGTTTCTTTGTAGGAGCAGTCAGCCGTACATATTTCTTATGCCCTGCATTCAACTTTTAAGTTCCACACTCTAGCTTCTTGGTGGCCTTGACAAGGTTGATATTGGTCGCCTTGGCATTCATGTCCATGAAGGTGGGTTACTACTAGTGCCGTCCACGACGAATCTTGGTGGCAGAGTCCTTGAACCTATTGGCACGTTCATGGAACTTGAGCATCTCGTACATGTCCATGCATGTATGATTAGATTCCTCTTCCAATTCCAACTTTTTCCTTGAAAGCTCCTTATCTTGAAATAGTGATTCTAATTCGTTCCTCGGAAACTCGCCTATCCAACAAGGCATATACGGAAAAGCTGTGTCCATCTCTCCAAATGGAAGTCCACAGACCGGGTTGTAATATGCTGAACACACATTGCCCAAGTACTGAAATTTCGAACAGTTCCAATCATAAGCCAGTACTCTAGTTTTTCTCGTTGATGAAGTGAACAAGACAATTTGTTCATAAGGATGAAACCCAAGGATGTAATATTTTCCTTCACATCCCTCCTCAAGAATGTCAACCTCTTCATCATCATATTCAATGTCAAGAATGTTATCCTCATCAGAGTTCCAGTCATATTTCTCTTCCACTGACGCTCTGTAAATTTCCTGTGTAATACCATTACACTCAAACAACCACTTACGGTAGTTAACATCCTGTAAGATCCATTGTCTACCCAATTTGTTGGCCATAATCCTCATGTTTAAAATCTTAAAAGTGGTATCATGGTTTAGCACCCATTCAAGTCGATTGCCCGATTTATTGAGATGCCAAAGCTGAAGAAGCGGACTTCTGTTAGGAGATATTGTGCAATACACCCCTCTCAGTTATCTACCAAATGGTGTTCGGGATATCCTTTCAGTGGATGTTCACCGACACCTGGCAGTTTAATTACTCTGCATATTTGATCTGACAAACACAATATGCTAACATAAACAATAGGATAAAACAGATTAATAACAATACGAGTGAATCATAGCAGTAAATATCTTTATTGAATATGTAGGAATTTTTACACAATTCCCATAGGATATTTCCTACATTTGTTTCCTATGTATCATATTCATTTGGTGGGAATGCAGGTACTAGACTCTCAGTACTATGTACATATTAACCTAATTCCTAAAATTTCTTAGCATCAAGTGTGAACTTATCGAAAATTCAGAAGGATTGGTGTCTAGTGGACATCACAATCTTTTCCTTTGATTTAAAAATCCGACGAACCAGACGAGCCTTGGCTAAATGAGAATAATGACACAGGTAAGTAGTAGTACCTCATGAGATACCACGCTCGCAATGGTCATGCTTCGCCCGTAGACGGTATGATAATGATACAGATTGTACCACCAATGGGAATGCATGTTGTGGATGGCTTCGCAATGGATGTAATGCATGTTGCGGACGAGCCGGTTGTGATGCCATACGCCATATACTGCGGCTCCGGCAACACATGTTGTTGACAGCCGCAGCGCGGCACATCTCTTCATGCCAACACACGACCCGGAACTTCATTGCGCAGCCGCCGGTGAACGCTGCCGCCGCCGTACTCGCCGCGCGTTGCCGTCGCCACGCCTTCGCCGCACCCCACAGCCGCGCCGCCGAGGCCTTCCACGTCCGCCCTCTCTCTCTCTCTCTCGCATAAAGGTGAGGAGCGCGCTGGACACAAGTTTTTTCTGGTCACGGATGCCTAGTTGCACGAACGGTGGCTCGCCGCAACCATGTTTCTTATTTCTTGAGCTCAAACTCAGCTCGGCAACATACCGCAGCACTACCCAGGGGAGCTCTCCGGCCAGCCGGCCCCACACCTCGGACCCCACGAACACTAAATCTTGCTCCCCGGACCTGGCACACACCACATATCCTTTTATAGCAGTACAAGGGACTCACACCCATGATTGGCCACTAACCAATTAGCTACACGCGCGTCTTGCCACACTTGTAGCTGACAACTCAATGCATGCACCAACTACTTACACTTTTCTTTTCTTTTTTGGCGAATACGCAAAGTTTGCATATCTTATCATTAGAAGAAGAGAAAATGAGTACAATAGAGGGTACAACACATGACATGAACACAAGAAGGCATGAGCATGGGTTGCAGAGAGAGGGATGCTCAGCCCGAACATGAAAAAGACACAACAGAACCCACAAAGCCTAAAACTCGAGAGGTAGACCGACTGAGCGCAACATCGAACATCTTTAGAGCCAACACTGGGGACACCTTCAAGAAGTAAAACGACGTTGTGACGCCATCGCCATCCGATACGATGAATCGGACCTTGAGTTCACCCAAAGCTCGAAGAGGGGCACGATGAGAGGCTATTTGGGAGAGCGCTCGTGTCGTGCTAGTCCACGACTACAACCTGGCTCTTCTCCGCGCGAGTCTACGTGCCCCTGCTCGGCCGCTTCATATGTCGTCCATGCTCAACCACCACCACCCGCCTTGCTCGGCCCGGCATTGACAGGCTGCGCGGTGCACCACGCTGCTTGAAAGCTCGTGGGCCCTCCCTTTCCGTTCTCGCACGCCACTGTTCGCCTTCCCCTGCTAGTGTTGTGCGCCTCTCCATCGTCGGCCATCTCCGTGGAGAGGAGTACGCAGAGCTCAAATGCCACCGGTGTGCATGCGCACAACGTGTTTGATATAATGTGTACGAGAGTGGGAGAGAGGAGAAGGAAGAAGAAATAGTCAATGTGTGCATGTTGCAGGTTTTTGCCAAGGTGGCTCTGTCGATTGGGACCCACCTATCAGAAAGTGATCACATGGGACATGTCAGCCGATAAGTGTTTTCTGCAAAAGAATTACTGAAAACACAGTGGGTTTTGAGGGGAAAAAACTTAGTGATTAGGCGGTTTTCTGTAAACCTAACAACAAATCTGGTTGTTTTGTGGAATTAACTTCATTGCAGGCACTTGCGGATAATCCAGAGATACAAGCAGGCTCATGTTGAATTGCACAACTTTTATTCAGTGTTGAAATTACAGACCGGTCGTGAGCTACCCCAAATTTCCAGATAGATATCCTTGACTAATTTAAGAGAGCACAATCCAAATGTAGAAAATCAAAGTTTTAAGTAGCAAGTTATGCCATTTAAAGTTGGCTCGACCAGAAGCTAACGGAGGTATAGCAAAGCTAAGCTTACTTGTCAGTGACCATCCGTCCAATATATCATTAACTAGTTTAAGAGAGCACACTTCAAATGGAGAAAATCATACTTTTAAGTATAGCAGGTCCGTTATATAGCGGCTCGACCAGAAGCTAGCGGAGCTATAGCAAAGCTAAGCTCACTTAATAGTGACCATCCATCCAAGATATCATTGACTATTTTAAGAGAGCACAATTCAAATTGAGAAAATCATAGTTTTTAATAGCAGGTTGTGCATTTAGAGGCGGATCGACCAGAAGCGAGCGGAGCTGTAGAAAAGCTAAGCTGACATGTTACTGACCATCCATCCAAGATATCCTTGTTTTGCTCTTCATGTGGCATTTCTGTTTACACAAAATAAAGGAAGCATCTAGATATGGAGCTAATAAACCGTCGAAATAAATCCTTGCCACATTAAGCATCCAAATATCAAATGCTGTGAGCATACACAAAAAATAATCATGCATTAGGTATAACAATATAGTGCTTTTTCCCCCTTCAAAACAACAACAGTACATCATGTCAAATGCCTTCCTTTATCCCAGATGGATATGTTCCATATACAGTATGTTCTAGTAAAACATAATTCTGTACATACAAAGAGAAATGCCTGGCACTGGCACATAAACACAAATTAGTTTGTATTCTAGTAAAACACAACGCATATCATACAACGAGAAATGCCTGACACTCAAACTCAAATTACACAGTGTTAGCTTTTGGAGCTTTAATTTGGTGACACCGTGGAAGCACATCCATAATTTTCAGGGTTTAACAATGCAGAAAAAAAAGGGAGAAAAAAACAACATTGAGTGGATACTAGTAGCAGCTAGCAAATGCAATTAGCTCTATCAATGTATCTGACCTAGCTACTAGTGTCCTAGTAGTACTAGGATTTTGAATGCACCACAACCATTGCATGTATATAAGATGACTCGAGGGATACATACATGTGAGAGTCCTAGTTCATCATAGATGAACCAACGTTCCTCTCCGTTCCTCTTTCTCTTTGCCAATACTCTCAACTCTCCAAGTTAATATACACCGCTGAAACTATACAAGAAACTCGGTGGCATGGTGTTGGTCTCCTTGTCTCTGCAGTGGGGAACCATTTAGAGCCTATAGGCATGGAAGGCACAAGGGAAGAAATAGTCATGTGTGTCGTTGAGTCCTTTAGGAAGGGCTTCAAGATTTCTACTCATTGGTTCTGCCCATCAGACCAATCAACCTCCATTACCCTGTGTATCTAGTTGTAAATGATTCCCCTACTATCTTCCATTTCTAGTAAAGCTAGAAAATGTCACACTCCATATTCTTCCACATATATTATCTTAATATCCTGTAACACCATCTAGATAGTTTATATAACAATCAGTTAGCACAACAAATAGTTCACACCTACTGCAGTCCAAAAAATAAATTAAGAATACAGACACTGACATAGCTATTAATTGGACGCGTCTACATAATGTTTAGCTCATCTCTGTCAAATTAGACATCATATAAACAAAATCAATTACAAACATAAGCACATCAACTCTCGTATCCTCACTCGCTCACACTCTCTAGAAGGAATCACAACTACCCAGCAGTAGGACATGCCCTGCTCTACTTAACATGCCACACTCGAGCAAAAGATAATCATACCCTTCTCTATTTCTGGCCGTAAGTCTCAAGGATCTCCAGAGTCCAAATTCCAGCTTTCTTGTGTACGCACAATGGACTCTGCAGTGTTCCGTGTGGTGTCTCATGCCACACTCGAGCAAAAGATAATCATGTCGCCACCGGCACTGTTCCGTGTGGTGTCGGCGGCGGCGGGACTTACAGTCCCCCCGCGCTCGTTTCTTCATCCCGAGGCAGGAGACGGCGGCGGTGCAACTCGATTTGGCGGCGGTCCAGCCCTGCGGCGGTGGCCGGCAGCGTGCGAGGTGGCGGCGCGGCTCCTTGTCGGTGGGATAGCTTGGTGGTGTGGGGTGGTCGGCGGCACGCCCGCGGCCCAGTTCTGGGCCCTGCAGGCCCCATCTGGGTCCTAGCGGGCCGACCTCTGACGCGGCTTCAATGTCTTATGCGCGGTGGGGAGGAGGAGCAGCTTAGACCGAGGGCGGCGACGCTGACGGCGTGCCTGTTGCAGCGCGAAGGTGGGAGCTTCACGGGCCTATGAGTGCCCGGCCGGGCCTGGTATGCTCCTGCTATTGGGTCCGGTCAGCTACCTTCATTCACGCTGGAGGTTGAGCCCTCCCGCATGCCGACGGTGTTGCTGCCTCTAGTCCCGGCTCCTGCTCTTCGGTGTGCAGACCTCTCTTCGTGTCGCCCTGGTGGGATGGCGTGGAAGCCTCAAGACCATGTTGGTGCAGCATGTTGGTGGATTGGTGGCGGTCTCCGGAGCACCCGAGGTGAAGGTTGGGATCGGGATATATCCGAGTCAGCTTGACCGGCACCGACGCGGTGGCGCCTGAGGGTGCCACCGGACCTCCCTGGTGGGCGTCGGGGGCTACCCTTCCTCTCTCCTCGTCTCGTATCAGGGGAAACTCTTGGAGATCTTGATTGGTACCAGCGCTTCGGAGTCTAGGAGCTAGGTTGGAGATTTCGAGAGGGCCCAGTGGTCACGAGGCTTCTTCATTTTGTCGAGCCGCCGTTGTCGGCATTTGTTTCTTTTGTCTTTCTCTTTCGGTTCTTTTGGGCTTGTCTGTGCTGCTTCCGCCTGAACACCTATCGTTGGTTGTATCGGTTGGTTGCTTTGTAATACAAAGCGGGGGAAACCCCTTTTTCGGACTCTGCATCTATAGTTTTCAGCTTCACCGGGTTAACAAGATTCATGTTTAGAATCTATGTTCCAGCAATCACAAAAAAATTAGAATCTAAGTTCGAGCTTTCTTGTGTATGTACAAAGGTGGACACATTCTAATGCTCCATCGCCTTCTAGATTTATATACATTTAGAAGATACATAGTAGAGCCGGTTCATGCACGTCAAGTATTCTACTACCACTCCTAGTTTCATGATTAAACCTGAGAATGGTTATTAAAAAACTGGGTGAAACGGTTCGGTTATTACTTTGGGTTTTATTAGTTCAGGTTTTATTGGGTTGAATGTTTTTTAGTTTGGTTTTGGTTTGGGTATGTGAAGAAACCAATTTGGGTATAGTTGGTTATGGGTTTAAACAGTTTGGTTATTAACAGTTATAAACTATGGGTTCAAACCGGTTTCTAGGCATTGGTTATGTGCAATAAGCAACAATGCTTCGACAACGAGTATCTTTGATCCGCGTACATGCTGCGATGCACTATGTAATTATGTATTATGGGAAAACACATGCAAATCGAATGTGTTTGCTTTTGCTTTAGCTAAGCAATTGGTTTTAATACACTTGTCAGTGAGCTTTTCAGTCGTGGGCACTGTCTTTTTGACTCTTGTTATGTGTTGACCGTATCTCAAAGATAGCTTTGTTCCCAAACTGTTGTAGATGCACTTATGCCTTTTCTATGTCATTTGCTTCTTAACATGTCGATTTGTCCAATCATATATACATTGAAGCAAACCCGTAGTTATGTATTGGGTTTAAACCCATGGTTATGTATTGGGTTTAAATTGGTTTGGGTGGAAAAAATAGAGGGTTTAGTTTTGGTTGGGCTGAAAATGACATTAAACGTTTATGGTTCAAGTATGGTTTTGAGAGATACATGTACGGGTATGGTTCAAGTATGGTTTAAGTATGAAACCATTCTCAGATTATCCATGATGGCCTACGTCTCTTGCAGAGAAGGTGAAGACTAGAGTCATAAAGTAGAAGTTCTATTGTAGTACCCTCCGTCCCAAAATTCTTGCTTTAAATTTGTCTAGATAGGAAAGTATATAACACTAAACTGTGACTAGATACATCCGTATGTAGATAAATCGAAGACAAGAATTTTGGAACGAAGGGAGTATTTTTTTTAAAGCGAGCCTCCTCTCCAATTTCCATTATTAGAAATCAATCAGTCTTACAGCCGAGCCAAACTAAACTACTGCCGATCTTACACTACATCAGCAAATTTTATCACGACGCGCACCGTCCAGGATAAAAGGAGAAACAAGCATGGCCCCAGCTTCTCCAGGCGCAGATTCCAGCATCCCCTCTACGAGCATAACAGGGAATTTAAAACAAAGTGCAACAAAAGAGAATCTACTGTCCTGCGAAGTCCCACAAGTCGGGCTCTGCAGGACAATCCAGACACACACGATATCCATAGGATAATTCAATGTACCCACTAGAAAGCTCCAAAGAAGCAACACAGAGAGATAGGCCAGGCTATTTCGGGGAGAAGCTCAAGACCGTCATCAAAGATGATTTCCAGCATCACGTCACCGCAATCCTGTGAACCATCCTCCATCCAGATGCCGCCCTAAAAATCTCCCCAACAACATGTCCAACCTTTTTTACGGCCTTCGTCATTATTCTTCGCCTTCTTGGGTTTATCTGCAATACCAGCCAAACATGAATCATTTTTATCTTCACATTCACTGGTGTACATATTTTTTTTTTAAAGGAAGATAACTCCCGGCCTCTGCATCAGCATGATGCATGCAGCCATATATTATCAATAGTGCAAAATCCAGCAGCCGAACACCATCGACCCAGAAATAAATCGAAAAACAAACCCAGAGGTCATATACCTTGCGACAGTACCTTCCCCGGATAGCCACTCACTGGTGTACATCTATCTGAAACTTTAGTCTTATCAAAGACAACTCTGTTTCTGAGTTTCCATATGGTCCAAAATACAACAGTAATCCCCACAGCCACAAAGTTTTTTTTTCTCTTTATTAAATTGTATCATGCAGGACCCAAACAAATCACAAACATTACCAGGCACTTGTTTGAAGTTAAAAGCAAACTATGTGATATTCCTCATCATTTTAGCCATTTGTTTGAAGTTAAAAGTAAACTGTGTGATATTTCACATCATTTTAGCCACCAAGCATCTCAGAAAGAGCTGGTCTGTAGTTTCATTCTGCATACAAAATGGGCAGGTTTTTACCCCCACCCAGCCTCTACATAGTAAATTATCTCTAGTGAAGATACTGTTTCTCAGCACTAACCACATAAAGACTTTCACCCTAGGGGGGTAATTTTGTCTTCCACAAGAACTTATGAGGATATTTGACTCCAGCCTCAATAAAAAATCTATAGTAAGATTTAACGGTGTAAATCGGTTCTTCATTTAGACTCCAGTATATTTTGTCTTTGTCATTATTTAGTTTTACCCCTCTACAGGAGTGCTTAATATGATTCCAAAACTCCACGGAATCCCCATATAGAGTTCTTGGAGAAGAACATTATACAACCCTTTTTCAAACACGCTTGACAGGTTTATTTCTATCAAAGAAAATATTTTAGAGTCTAGGGAAATCCTCTTTTAAGGCCCTACTATTAATCCATCTATCTTCCCAGAACCTCACATTCTCCTCATCCCCAATTTCAAAGGGCTCGCCTCTTGATAAGCATGCGCAGCGGTCTGTCCGCATGCCTCCCCTACTCAAATAGATACCCCGCACGGTGCCTCATTGCCAATAAAAAAGGGGACACACGCACGTGCAATTTATTCAAGCTGAATTTCATTTCATATAGAACCCTGCATTCTTTATTCTTTTTGAATGGGGAATTAGCTCTGAACTTCTATAGAAAACAATATATAAATAAATATTTTCTTGAGGGATCAATAAATAAATAAATAGTTGAACTTGCACCGAAACCAGGTTTGCATTTTTTTTAGGCTAACACACACTTACTCTTTATTGCTCAATAATGTTTAGAGGAATACGCCACAAATCACGGCCCGCAGACAAAGGATAAACGCATGTTTAGCGAGGCTATGTGCCTGCAGAATGTTGGTGTCTCGACTCCGCTAGTAGATAGGTAGGGTTTTAGTCCTCGCAGGGGCGGCATCTGGACAGATGGCAGCGCTCCTTCTTTGAGTCGGTCTTCCGGGCTCCAATCCTCCTCAAGTACGTCCGTTTGGGACGAATAAGCCGGAGCTCTGGTGTAGATTCCTGTCAGCTCCTAGGGGTTGCGAGGGTAGTGTTTCTCGACGTGCGTATGCAATGGCGATATTTCGTGTCAGGTCCGCGAGATGGATTTAAGGATTCAACTGTGACGACTACGGCTTGATGGCGCTGATCCTCAGGGGCACGTGCACAATGACTTTTCGGCTGTCATCGACAGGGTCGGACCGACTCTGGTATGGGAGCAGCGACAGCGGCGCTTCGGCTGCTCGTTCTTGCGGCGGCAATGGTCGTTCGGCGGTCCACATACCTCGATGTAATTTTTCTTATGTTTAGGGTGCTTTGTACTTTCGGTGAATATTTATAATAGATTTGATCTTAAAAAAATGGATTAACCGGGTTTGCATCTGGTCCGATTTTTCATAGTTTCATACGATGGGCCAGCTGAATGATAGAGGCCAGACGGGGAATAAATCAAGAAGAAAAAACTAATCCTAAAACAACACTAATCCTCAAAAGAAAATTAAAAAAAATACTTGTACTACAAATACGGATAAGCCAATGGACAATAGTCGGAGTCGTATGTAATACGAAACGTGCATGAACCGGAAACGTGTGTGTGCATCACGGCAGTCGTTGATATCGGAGGCAAGTTATATCATGCCCCGGACAGTGCTCGCCTCCAACAGTCCAAGATCCACCCATCAACCATGGCAGGCGGCCGCGGCGGCAGGTCAGAGACGCAAGCAAGAGGCCGGCGGCAACAACACCAAAAGCTGCCGTTGGACGTGCTGGTGGACATCGCCGCGCGCACTGATCCGGCCACCCTCGTGCGCTTTGCCGCGACGTGCCTGGACATGCGCGACCGCCTCAAGGACGACTCAGGCCTCCGCGGCCGCCTCCGCCTCCGGCATGGCCACTGCTTCGTGCCCCTCCTCCTGCACGGCCACCTGGTCTATGGGTACGAACAGCAGCGAAGCTACGAGCAGGAGCTGTTCGTGGTGGACACCATCGCGGTGGACGCCACCAAGCTGCGTAGGCACATGGCTGGCTTCGGTTCCCCCCTCGTGTCGCGCGATGGCCTCGTCCTCATTCGCGTGGCGGGCCAACAGCTCCGTGTGTGCGACCCGGCTACCGGCAGCAGCCACACCCTACCATCCGTACCGGCGTTCCCTGTGGATGTTGCGAATATACAACCAGATCCTCGTGCAATGAGTTATGTCTTGCGCGTCGGTGGAGATGATGATGGGGGTGCGAGCCCCGTTGGCCTGCATTTCCATGTGGTCATGGTCTACCTAGAACTGTCAAAAAATCACTATCACCTGCAACTCCAAACATTTTCGTCGGAGCAAGGCGCATGGGGCCGATGTATTAAGATCCGGGCTCCTAACATGCATGGTAGCCACCTGAGACGAGGACTGGGCAAGGCCTTGGTTATCGGTGGTGCTGTGCATTGGTTGTGTGTGGTTGACACTGGGGCATACATCATCAAACTCAACGCCAAAGCGACACATGTGACGGTAACTAAGCTCCCGAAGAGCTTCCCCCATGACGGTGAGCACCGCCAGCTCCTTGCGACACTGACGGCGGGAGGGAGCCCGGTCGTGCTGGTCACGGATCGCGACAAGATATTGGCTTGGGTGCCGTCGAAGCAAACGGCCAAGTGGCAACAACGACCACGTGTGGTGATCGAGATAACGGAGGCTATCTTGCGGTTCCTTGACAGGACGGGCGGAAGTTGCAAACGACCGACCAGGCTAGTCCAGCTCGACATAGTGTGGTTTGCCGAGAGGAGTGGCACTGTGCTCATCAATACATGTTGCGGTTTCTTCTGGGTCAACCTGCGATCCATGGAGATTGTGAGGCGGGTCTCGAATCATGGGGTTACCTACATGTCCGAGAATATCCCCTATGAGATGAATTTGACGGATTGGGTTCCTACATCCAGTAGCACTTTATGATAAATTCGTTTTGTTTCTTGCTCCAGTCTCAACTTCATTGACAACTATAGGAGTAGAGATTTTTTAGCGGTACATCATAATACTCATTATAACGTGTAGTATTAACTTTATCCGACGGTCAACATGAGTCCATCTGAAATCTGGTGTTGTATTGGCACATCTCAGCTGCCGAACGAGCAGAAATAAACGATCCAAATTAAGTTAATGTACTGTATCATACAACATGTTTCGTGAACTTGGGGTGGCAAAGCATCATATAACATGGAGTAAATTGAAGAAAACCACCACTTTGAAGGTTGCCGTTGCGAAACCCGCAACAATACATTTTTTTTGGCAGAAAACACCATGTCTAGCGTAATCTTTTTGCAAATAACACTGATCGGCGGATTATGATCAATTGAGCATGTTTATGACTGGTGGGTCCTGTATTTTGCAGACGAGGCATGACAGTTTGTGATTGATGACTTTAGTCGGGGTTTGGTCTAAGTTCATAAAATAGTCCCTGGTATTTTACAAAAACACTCATCAATCAAAAAGAAGAATTGCAATCTGCCCCAACCTCTTCTCTCCTACCCAGAGGTGGTGGCTGCGCCGCCTGTCACGGGTGAAGCTCCGGCAGGACCTTGCCATGTCGGCTCGAGCAGCAATAGCAGGAGCAGCGGGCTGCCGCATCCATCGTGAAGGTCCGAGCAGTAGCAGGGGCGGAGCACCATTGTCCAAGGGATGTAGGGCGCGTCGAACTGGGACTCGTCGAGAAGGAAGCGGTGCGCGTGCTCCTACCCAGACATGGTCGTCGTAGATGGGGTCGTCGAGCACCTCGCGCGACAAGCGCGCCCCGCGACGGGGTCGTCGAGCACCCTGCACGACAGGCGCGCCCAGACCACCGCGATGGGGTAGTCGAGCTCCACGAGCACCCCGCGGAGGTAGGAACGGCTTGCGGGCCGCGAGGACGCGCCCGGCGCGGCGGCAGCCGCTGCTGTCTCGAGCGGGCGGAGGACGGGGTGTCTGGCGGTCACGAGCGGACATAGGCGGATCTCGCCAGATCCGGTGTCGGGTGGGGGCAGGTGAGGTAGGTTGTTTTTTTGAGGTGTTTTTTGGCAAAAAGAACCCCTCTAACGCCGTCTCCGGACGATGCCATGCCACATCAGCAAAATACGGGACCCACATGTCATAAACGCGGTCAATCGGTCCTAATCCGTCGATCGGTGCTTTCTGTAAAAAGATTACCGAAGACATGGCGTTTTCTGCAAAACAAAATGTATTGTAGTGGTTTTCGCAAAGGCAACCATCAAAGTGGTTGTTTTCTGCAATTTACTCTACAACATGTGCGTCCTGAACTTGTTCTTACTTTTATATAGTCTCGTAATAGCAATTTTGTAGTGGTGCTATAAAATGAGTGATGTTCCTGGCGTCGACCTCTTATTATACTGAACTAAGCAACTATAGCGCGCCTCCTACCGCACGGTATGTCTCCCCTGCTGTATAGATGATTGACAAGCACCGCTAAGATCTGTTGACTCGACCCCTACCCCATCTCTGGCTGGGGCCGTTGGTGGAGGAGATGATGGACAGCTATTGGTGCTGCTCCTTCTCCATCTTCACCAATATTTTTTTACTCACAACTCCAACACCAAGACTGCAAAATTACCAACCAAGCACACACTGCATGCTGCTTGGATTAGCTAGCACCTTGAGCGAAACTAACTGATCATCTTTCTATTGACATATGCTAAAACCAAGATAGATAGGCACTCACAGTCTGAGTCGGTGGTGATCCACCGCTGCTCCGTCCCCCGCCTGACGCCGACGCAAAGACAGCAGTGAGTACGCCACCAACGCTGACGAGCAGATGTCGGCCTCCCACTTGAAAGCTAAGCTTCATACCAGACCCGCCAGAGCTCGTGTTATCGTCACATTTTGATGATGATGATGATGCTGCAGGGGCACCACCACCATCCCTTCCCTGGAAGCTCAGGAACTGATGCTCACATAAAGAAAACCGGTCACATTATAAGATACATGTGGTTTTAGAAAAAAAAAAGCAAAAGTTTATAAAACAGCCACTAAAAACTGTAGCAAATTGTAGCCTATGTTTCCCCTTATATGTCCAGTCACATGCAAATGATTTTGCATGGCGGCCGGTCTAGCAAGTTGGACGAAAGGAAAGACCCGACCAAGCGGCACTCAGCAAACTACATCACAACGTTGTTACTCGTAAACGCACGCACGTACTCCCTCTGTCCCATAATGTAAAGACGCTTTTTTGACACTACACTAGAATCAAAAAACGTCTTACATTATGGAACGGAGGGAGTAGTATATATGGCAGGCTAATGACGCGAAACGCTCGGCTTGGTGCTCCCCCCTTGTGCGAGGCAAGTATCGGCGCACGCGACGCAAGGACCACCGCTGCGGACACCACCACGCTGTGTAGGGTCACCGGCATCCAGGGCTTCCCTCACGCGTCCAGCAACGGCCTCGCTCTCTCTCGCGTGGTCTGAGAGCCTTTTCGGCATGTCCCTTGCCGGTTGCCGCCTTTTCGCGGCTTGGATCCGACGCGTGCACGATCGATGACCGAGCGGCGGCGGGGAAAGCCCTGCGAAGTAGGTATAGAATGGTTTTGGAGAGGGGCGACGGGTAGGGCGTAGAGTAAGTGAAATTTGTAGCGGAGTCGGGGTGAAAGCTTAATTATGTGCATCAGTCCTACTCTTTGTCGCCGAAGCCCGGAACCCGAACGGTGCCGGTGAACGTTATATCGATGATGAATCTGTACTGTCCTGGGGCTAGGCGGTGACATGCACCACGGCACCCGGATTGGTGCACCATACGAGTGGGGCGCGTGCGTGCAATGCATAAGGACCCAGCGTGAAGCAAAGCAAAAAAATATATATCAAGATCGAAAACACGTGTGGTGTGCGTGACGGCACGCATGCATGCACGTACGCGCACGCCTTGCGCTCCCTTTTGTGTTTTTTTTTTATTTCCGAAATAACGAAGACTGCCTGCATGCGAGACGGTGCCGGTGTTTCACTTCCCCCGGTCCGATCGAGGAAGGAAGAAGCCGAGTCCAGATCCCATCTGCTGCACAACATCGGCGCCATCTACCGCAAGGCGCGGAAGCGGCAGCCGTAAATCTACTAGTACATGCGATGTTGTGCCACAGGATGACCTGGAGCGCCGGTCTTCGTCACCCGCCTGTTCCCCAACCCATTCGAGGGCCTGGCCGTGCGCTACCTGCGGCTCACCAACGCCGACGCCCTCATCGCCGCCTGCATCGTCTTGTCGGACCACGGCGTCAAGAGTTTCCATGACTCTGGCCGGACGACATCAACATGTCCCTCAGGTGCGCCGGTCTCGCCGCCGGGCACCCCAACGCCTACCGCCTCGTCTTCTCCCGGTGCAACATCTGCAGCCGCATAGACGACACGCTGCCCCTTCCCGCACGGTTGCGCGAACGACAGGCATCCCGCCGTTCGGTCTGTTCAGAGCTTGTCGGTATGCTTGACTATGGACCGCCGGCCCGTGAAAAGGACGTGTGGCGTGCGTGGCGGCTCGCGGAAGCTTCTCTTGGCCGTCGTCCGTGCAGCATGCCGAAACTGCACACCCACTTGCTCAACCGGACGCTCCAGGACACCATCCACGGGTACTACATCCAGGCCCTCGCACGGCTGCCGGCGGGCTCTCGCTTCCACCGCGGCTTGATAAGGGCCGGCCACTGCTTCGGCCCGCTCGACCCCGTATCCAACATCATCATCAACACCATCTGGTAAGACGCCGCGTTCCCACTGGCCATGAAACTCGAGCTGGATGTGATCAGCACGCGGTGCCTCCACCGGGTGGAGAATCGCTCCTTGTACGGCATAGCCTCCTTCCTCTGCACACGGTACCATTGCTCTAATCTCCATCGAGCTGTGCGCTGCCTGCTCCAGGCTGATGCCAACCTTGTGCTCGCTGATCCCAACTATGATCCTCCCGCTAACGCTGCTGCCATCTTTGCAATGGGGGGAGGCATGCTGAGGCACGCACCAGCTGCTGACCTACTTCGCGGTGTTGAACTTGAAGCTCAACGCCCACCGGACACCAGTCTCGAGGAAGCCTTCTTGGCCACCACCACCGCCACCGCAGCATGTCACCCCAACCCAGACGCCCAAGCAAAGCTTCTCACTTCGTGTAAGGCGATGCTGGGGTCTGCCTTGTCTCTGCTGCATCCGGCCGGACTCTGGCAAGCTTTCCCCAAAAGATGTTCAGCGGCTTGCCAGGTTGCAGTGTCCTGAATCCCCCTATGAGTATGACAGTGAGAGCGTACTTCCCTCGGTCCCCCTCAAATGTTTCCCCCGTGCAGAGCTAGCAGACGTACACTAGTCTCCAAGGAGGTCAAAGCTCTGTTGAATAAATATCAACAGATGCCAAATGGGGTAGGTTTGCTCTGATTATTTGGCTATTATTGCTTACATTTTTCATCCACTGGCCTATGCTCACTGAATGTTGTATTACAGGATCCCAAATTCGAGCTTATAATTTGTGGTGTGAATGATCGGGTCTGTGGGGCTGCTTCATGGCCTTCTCATGGCCGTGGCCACTCTCACGTCAACTTTGTGGCTACTCCCAAAAGCCCTTGTGCTGGAGTTCTGACTTTGTTTTTTGCTGAGATTAACCACGACGATAGAAGCAAGTCCTTGTGTTGCCCTGTGGCTCTGCCTCCACCTTTTGCTGGTATGCTATATAACCAACCCCATGCCAATATTTTTCCCATGTCTTATCTACTAATTGTATCTGGTTGTAAATGATGTATCTTTACCAGAAGTGACCACTTGAGTCCGCCAGCCTGAACCCTCGTATCAAAGTAAAATAATAAAATTGTCCGAGAAAAAGAACTGTCAAAGATAAGAAAGAAAAGAAAATTTGAATGCCTTCTGTTCTACTTCAGGGTGGACACGGTCCGGGCCGGTCCGGTCCCAGACCGAGCCGCTGTTTGGACCGGCCGTCGGCAAGCCGAACCGGACCGGACCGACCAGCCCAGCGGTCCTATTTTCCTGCACCGCACCGAACAGGAAAAAGCTCGGTCTTGACCGACGGACCGACCAGCAACCCACCGGCGGCGAGGTGGTGACCATGTGGTCGACAAGAGAAGGCTCCTGGCCACAATGAGATGGGGGAACATAGGAGAAAGGTGCAGTGACTCAAGACAAACTCGATGGCGGGGTCGAGGAGGCCGGGGAAGCAGCTACGGCGACGTAATCGACGACGCATGACGGCGGCCGGACTTGGGGTTGGAGGATGCTGGCGACGACTTTGGTGCCCACTCGGCCGTTTCCTTGCACTAGGAAGTAGATCTCAAGGTGGCAGACATACTGGACAAGGTGGTTCGTCGCGGGCAGGCCGACGTCCGTGCGTGCTGTGCGCCGGTGGCCCTGCATGCTCTGTGCGGTGGCCTGCACGCTCGGGCAAGGCGAGGTGGCACTGTAGGAGAGGAGAGGGGCGACGTTAACGAGTTGGGAGGGATGGAGAGGAGAGATCGGGCGAGTGGTGGGCCTGGTGACGACGGTGGCGGCGCTCGCCGCTCGGATGGGAGAGGGAGAAGGTGCCGTCACCGCCCGCCTTGAACTGGACGAGGACCGGGTCAAATCTTCTCTCTCTCTCTCTCTCTCTCTCTCTCTCTCTATACAGTGTGTGCCCTAGTTAACAGGTGTTGGAGCTGGATTGGGCCAAGTCTCGGTCCGCTCGGTTAGCCCGGTTAAAAATAGGACCGGACCGAAGCTTCATCGGGCCTGATTCCTGAGCTCGGACCGACCAACTTTTTTAACGGTCCAGGACCGTACGGTCCGGTCCTTAACGGGCTGCGAGCCGGGCCAAAAGCTCGCTCGTCACGTCCAGGCTGAGCTCTACTTGAACATCTCCACACGATGATAGGTTAGTGAAGTCAAACATTTCCATCAAGCAGCCTGCCATAGCGATCAACATGTACCTGGATTATCTTTTCGCCATCGCAATCAGTTTCCCAGCCAACAACAACAATAATGGTTTAAAACCAGCTAGGTCGGTCATCCATGCAGCCTTTCTTTACACAGCATTCTATGACTCCATGCATGGTGAAACTTGTAAGCCGCAGATCATTTCCTTCTTAATATTGTTTTCACGGGAACAGTATTTATGCGACAAACCTTCATTATATCTTAATTATCTCATGTGTTGACAGCCCAGATTCGGTGTATTTACTACGAATCCATGGGGACTAGAATCATGCATCCAGTCGGGATACACTTCCATGGCCGTGATTTCGAGTTTGAGAAGATGGCCTGCGAAAAAGACCCTCTTAGGTGGATGTACGCAACCATGAGAATCATCAACAAAAGGCGTGGCATGGCGGAGAGCGTTCATGTCCACGTGAAAGAAGATAGCCTCTATGATGGCGTGGATGGGCAAAAGAGTGAGTATGATATCGATAGGGGTTCCTTGAGTATGCAGGAATATATTTTATTGATACCACCTTGTGGCTATCTATAAGGTGTTGTGGCATTGAAAAATATTGTGCCCATGCAAGACAAGTTAAGTTTATGTTGTCTTAGAGTTAGGATGGTTCTTACCAAATGTAGTTAAGTTCATGTTGTCTTAGTTTTACAATGGTTTTTATGAAAGTTAACAAGCAGTTAAATCCTACTATTAGAATATCCTATCATGTGTGGTAGTAACGGTAGTTGATTGTGGGAGCTGATTGTGTAATTGCAGTTTATTTTTTTGGAACTGCTTTGGTTAGCAATCACACATCTTTGTTGTCCTATTTGGTCTTGCTGCCTGGAGATGTACTATGCCTGTGGAAATTTTCAGCTCGTTCAGGCTGACCAAGAAAAGTCTTTCCAACCAACTAAACTACCGGCCGGAGACCGTCTATATAAGGGAATTAATGGCCTCTACCAATGGGCAGAAGATATGTTGGGACACATTGTTGTGATAGGTACACTAGTAGGAAACGGAGCTTTAATACCGGTTCACAAGGGCCTTTACTGCCGGTTATGCAACCGGCACTAAAGGGTCGAGACTAAAGGCCCCCCCCCCCTTTAGTACCGGTTCAGCATGAACCGTCACTAAAGGCCAACCACGTGGCGTGAGCTCCTGTCGTGGTATGGGGGACCTTCAGTACCGGTTGGTAACACCAACCGTTACTAAAGGTTTATTTTTTTTGATTTTTTTTGAAAATTTTGCAAAAAAATATGATTTTTTTTTTCAATTTTCAATTTTCCGAACTATTTGATGAACCGGCCAATCACCCCTCTTAACTTCTCAAGTGTGGATCACTCATTCCAAATCGTCTAACTTCCCGATCGGTCAACCATCCTCCGACTACTCCAGCCTGAGCACGCTTAACTTCAGAGTTCTATTCCCCCTAGATTCCAAGTCTACACTTGTTGTTTTCCTGATAATAGTAAGCTGTCAATCCTATTAACCCTCAGGAGTTTAGCTTGAGCATTAGGTCACACGTTTCACCGTTTGAGTTTGAAACTATTATTGTAAAAACAATAATTATATTTCTTGAATAAGTAGTTTGACCATAGTTTGACCACAGTTTGACCAGATTTGACCAAAATTGAAAAAACTAAAATAATTATTTAGTAACACTAATATTGCTGAATAATTATTCAGTAACACTAATATTTCTTGAATAAGTAGTTTGACCACAATTTGAACAAAATTCAAAAAAACTGAAATTTGAGCATTTTTTTTCCTTTTAGAATTTGAGGATTCTAAAAAATTGCAAACGAAATTGGATGCCGACTTTCGTGCTGAACATTTTGATATATTATATGTTTTTTTCGACATCGTATGCAAAAGTTATAGCCGTTTTACTTTTTCATCACACTTTTTTGCAAAACATGTCCAAATTTAAGTTTTAAAATTTTCCTAACTACATCTCGAAGGATTTTAATTTTTGAAGTTTTTATGTTTAATTTTTTTTTCAAAACTGAAATGGCGATCCGGGGGGCGTAGAGTTTGAAAATGACCCTATAGTCCCGGTTTGTGTCTCCAACCGGGACTATAGGTTAGACCCCTTTAGTGCCGGTTCGTGGCACCTACCGGTACTAAAGGTTAGCCCTTTATTACCGGTTCGTGCCACGAACCGACACTAAAGGGGTTCGTGGGGCCCCGGCCTAACGCAAGTCTGCCACCACCCCTTTAGTACCAGTTCATGCCACGAACCGGTACTAAAGGTTCAACACGAACCGACACTAATGCATAGCCGTTCGAACCAAGACTAATGGCACCAATAGTACCGGGCCAAAATCAAACCGGGACTAATGTGTCTCACATAAGGTCCTTTTTCTACTAGTGCTAGGCAAAAAATATACTCATCGTTGCCGCCATATCTGAAGGTCCAAGACCCTCCGGTTAGTCCCATCAACCGCCTAGCAGCGCATGACCACATCACACGCCCCACACTTGAGAGGAGGACAACCTCATTAGGATGCCGAAGGCTGCCGCTGCCACCTACAGATGGGATCGCGTCAACCAAACATGTCACCACGGAACACCATCAATGGCACCACCGCGGCTAAACATCTTTACGCTAAGCCTCAAGCCATCGGCCATATACCGCGTCTCATCGTTGAAGGCTATTGAAGCAGAGATCCCCTTCCCCACCCGCCACCATCATCGACAATGTTGGGGCTTAGACCAGACACTAACCTCTAGCAGCAGTGAGGAAAAGGGAGGTGGGACCGTAGGAGGCCGGCTTGGTTTTTGGTGGCGGCGGTTGTGGGATTAGCCATTTTCTGAAAAAGGGTAAGTAATAAATTACTATCAAGATGATGCATTTAAGCAATATGAACACCTAGTCAAACATATTTTGGATTCACATGGACAAAAGGAATAAAAACGCATTGTTTTCCTTCCTCTCTCCCAAGGCGGCTTGTGAAAGCATTCCTCCCCTCGGTCTCTGCCGACGAGCCAGTGGATTCGTCTCTCCTTCCCCCTGCCGCTCCAGCAGCTAGTGGCGGGGAGGAGAATCCTGGTGTCTCGGATCTCGTGATGATCAGCCGTACAATCACCTGGGGGAGAAGCAGGAAGGAGAGAGAGAGAGATCCCGCCGCCACCGGCAACCGCGCAGAGCTTTGCCCCGGAGGTGATGACCGGCAGCAGCGAGGAGGAGAAGCCGGCGAGTGGGTTGTTGCGGTGGTGGCGCTGGTGGCGCCCGAGTCGCCTGGAATGAGCGACGCGGGGGCCGTTTGCCACATGGTGTAAACAACCTAGACAAGTCAGAATCTGATCCAAATGCAGTGAATTCAAACAAAATGATATATGGAAAAGATGCAGACAACAATGGAAGCAAGATCTCGCTGCATATGATGCAGTAGACCAAGGTAGTAATAAATTAAAAAATCAAGGCCTTAGCTGAGAGAACTAGTTAGTTTTTATCTAAGCACACAGCTTGGCAAATGTATACAAATAATATGTAATTACAATACAAATATGTTAGCAAATTACAGTACTAATAAAACCTACAACTTATGTACCACATATCGTTTCAATAGTGTTAAATACTAAACTCCATATATTATAAATTCACTTGAGATATTTTTCTATATCCTTTGTACTTGATATGCTCTCACATCATCTTATTAGTTAAGTACTTGACCAAGAAGATGTATACATGGCAAAAAGTTAAATTTACATCACCTGTTGAACCAACATAGCCTTCATGTGCTCATACTTTCAGCTCACCAAGCAATGCTCCTAATTGCAAGCAGAAGGAGTCCGATAAACCAATAGAAAAGCTAATCAATAGAAGCCATATGTTCAAATCATTATTAAGAGAGTTTGTTTCCGTTGCATTGGTTAATGTGTCTATGATAAAGATGCTACTTGCATGATGGTGCTTAGTAGTTCAGGTTTTCTTATGGTTAATCTCAAATAGCTGGGGGGTTCCCAATGTGTTATTGGAGTACCAACTTGGTTTGTTTGCCTATGATATGGTATGGTTTAGTAATATCTTCCTTCGAGAATTTATTTTGATTGACTTGACGTACGCTCACGCATATTTAAGACTGTAAAGAAAGTCTGTCAAGCCTTGATGATCTTTTATTTCTGAGTAGTGATATAACTTCCATGCCTGATTCAATATTGCTTTGTCGCTCTGCATGATTATGACCGTCATTGCTCTCTTAGTTGGTCGCTCCCAATCTTTTTGCTAACCTTCACCTGTACTAAGCAAACTAACCATGCAATACATAGCTCATGGGAAAGTAGCCTAAAAACTATTGTGGTAAAGAATATGTTGCTTATGTATCTTATTTCTTCTAAGTTGCTCGCTGAGTGGTAACCATGTTTTTGGGGACGCCATCAACTGTCACACTTTTGTTGAATATCATGTGAGTTACTATGCATGTTCGTCTTGTCTGAAGTAACACTACGGGAATCAGCTAATTTGCCGTCTGTGGCTGTCTTTGCCGTCATTTTTTCGTCGGGCCTGACGGCAAAGAGCAATATTGCCGTCAACTGCAGACGGCAAAGGAATACTGATGGCAAACAACTAACTTTGCCGTCTTCTAAAAATATACTGACGGCAAAATAAACTTTGCCGTCTGCCAAAAAAAATACAGACGGCAAACAACTCACTTTGCCGTCTGCTAAAAATATACTGACGGCAAAATAGGCTTTGCCGTCTGCAAAAATAATACAGACGGCAAAATAGGCTATTTGCCGTCTGTATATTATTTGGCAGACGGCAAAGAGAAAACACAACACGCGGATCGATCACGCGGATCGCTGACATGGCAAGATCTAAACCGCACATCCCACCTACCGTGCCGGTCAGACCACGCATGCCCCCCACCCACCCAGGAACACACCACGCACGCGCCCCCACGGCCCGGCCCCACCCTCACATGCCTGTCTGCTCTCCATCAATCTCTCCCGAACTGCCTCCTCTCTCTCCTTCTACCGAGCATATCAGCTCGCCCATGGGCAGCACCCTCCTCTGTCCTCTCCCGAGCAGCCAACTGCTGCTGGCCATTGCCCGGCCGCCCGTCCGGCGACCCCGAACAGGCGCCGCGCGCCGCCGACAACTGTTAGCCCGCCCATCCGCCCGCGCTGCGACCTCGAGCTCCCGAGCGCCGCGGCCAGCGCTCGCCTGTCCGGTGACCCCGAGCTCCCGAGCGGCACTTCCGCCAGCCCCCACCCACCTCGCGCTCCTCTCTGCTCACGGCCGACGTAGCCGAGCAGGGCGGGCAGCGGCGCAGCGAGCAGGCCTTGCAGCGCCTCGGCGAGCGCCATCGACCCCGAGCTCCCGAGCGCCGCTTCCGCCAGCCCCCACCCACCTCGCGTTCCTCTCTGCTCACGGCCGATGCGGCCGAGCAGGGCGGGCAGCGGCGCAGCGAGCAGGTCTTGCAGCGCCTCGGCGAGCGCCATCGACCCCGCGCTCTCCTCTGCTCATGGGCGGCCGCGCGACGAGCAGGGCAGGCGGCGTGGCACATCGGCGACCAGGGCGGGCGGCGTGGCAAGCACGACCGGGCGGCAGAAGTGGAGTCGCAGTGGTTTTGTCTCCGGCGAGAAGTACGGCCGGCGATGAAGTCTCTGTTGCCACAATGGAGAAGGACCCGATTGCTTTTCAGATTTACTTTTTAGGGTCCTTTGTGTAAACTTTCAGGACTGTTGTGTAACAACTCTGTAACTCCACTGCTGATGAATAAAAGGCAGCATGCGCAGGCCTTTCCCTTTTCTTTGTGAACCGAACCTTCATGTCTTGTTCCCTAAAAAAATATTCATGTCTTGTTTTGATGTTGACTCTGTCCAGCGTATTTTTTATAAAAAAACAAATCTTTGCCGTCTGTAAAAAGTTTCAGTTGACGGCAAAGATCATGTTCGGCTGACGGCAAATAGGTTTCTTTGCCGTCTGTTTATTTTGGGCAGACGGCAAACATATGAGTTTGGCTGACGGCAAACACTTTGCCGTCTGTGCGATAAAAAGCTGATGGCAAAGTACTTTTTGCCGACTTTGAGTTTGCCGACATAGTTTGCCGTCAGTTGCTGACGGCAAAAAATTTGCCGTCTGTAAACAAGTCTTTGCCGTCTGTGGACCACAGACGGCAAATTACCTGATTCCCGTAGTGTAAGGGTGATTTGCCGTGGGTTGAATAAGTATGCATATTGTTAGAGAAGAATATTCGGCCGCCAACCAAAGCCATGTATCATGGTGGAAGTTTTAGCTTGGACCTTAATCCTCAATCTCTTATGAGAATATGCTTATGCATTAAAGAGGAGTCCATCATCTATTTTCTATGTTGTCCCGGTATGGAAGTCCTCAAGTTGAGATCTATCAAAAACGAGAAATCAAATGCGATTTATCTCCTTGGACCTTTGTACAGGTGGCATAGAGGTACCCCATTGTGACACTTGGTTGAAACATATGTAATGCAATGATAACCCATGGAAATCCAAGCTAATTAGGACAAGGTGCGAGCACTATTGGTATTCGATGCATGAGGCTTGCAACTTATAGGATGTTTTATGCATGACACTATGAAGTACTACTACCGTTGACACAATTGCTTCCATGTTTTCAAAATAAAAAGCTCTAGCACATAACCATTCGTTTACCTTTATGTTGAAGCACCAACTACTGAGAGCATGATTGTCATTCTGAGTGTAATGTGCATTGTCCCAAAGTAGCATTGTCTTTTGCATGATTGTAATATCGTTTATTCTGAAATGATTGTATCTAGTCATCACTTAAACCTTGAAGGTGCCCCTGCATTTATGTTTTGCATCACTAAAGGGGGCAAGCTAGATATCACTTTATCATATTTGCACATCATGTTCATTGCAAATCTTTTTGATGTTTCAGTTTCATATTGTAAAACTTTCAGTCATTTGTGATTTTCTCTTGAGGCAACTTAATTACTTTATAATCATTGTCTGAGTAAGCTTTTGTCATATGACTATGAAAAAGTCCTATATGGTTAATAGCATGTCACCACAGAAATTATTCTTGTTATCATTTACCTACTCGAGGACGAGCAGGAATTAAGCTTGGGGATGTTGATACGTCCAAAACGTATTTATAATTTCTGCTTGCTCCATGCCACTTTTGGGTGATATTGCTATGATATTCATACACTTCCATACACTTTTGATCATATTTGGACTAACTTACTAATCCAGTGCACCCCAGTGCCTGTTTCTGTTTTCGGCTGTTTTTGTATTTCAGGTTTTCACGTTTCGAGAACTGCCCAGAAAAATCCAGAAAAATTATATAAAAAATCAGCGTTCCGGAAACAACACTGCGTCCGAAGGGCAGCCTGGGGGGGGCACCAGGGCTCCAGGCGCCCTGGTGGCGCGCCCCCCTGGGCCGCGCCGGGGGGGGGGCGCCTGGGCCCCCCGAAACTCCCCCGGTGCCCTACTTTGGCATATATTTAAAGGACCCTCCGAAACCCTCAGAAGACGAACTCTTTTCGCGATCCCATCTCTGTTCCGCCGCCGCAGCAGCTTCCAAGATCGGGAGCACCATGAGAACTCTTCCCGGCACCCTGCCGGAGGGGAGGATCACCACCGGGAGCTTGTACACCACCATGGACGCCTCCCAGATGACTCGTGAGTAGTCTCCCTTGGACCATGAGTCCATGACCAGTAGCTATGTGATGTTCTCCTCCCGTTCTTGTGCTTCACTAATTAGTCCTCGTGAGCTGCCCTACATGATCAAGGCACCTATGTAATCCTTATGCTGTTGCTATGTTGAGTTTGCTGGGATCCGATGGATTATGAGATTATGTTCAGATTGATCTTGAGTAATATATTTGATTCACCTCTTTTATATTTTAGTTCATAAGTAATTCTTGCATGTTCTCCGTTGTTATTTATTGCTTTGGCCGAGTAATAGGTAGTGACTCCAAGGAGGAAAGTTATGCTCGATTGTGGGTTCATGCCCCTCGATGACTAGCTTGAGTGACAGAAACATGAGTCTAGGGGATGTGTTGTTGCCACAAGGGGGAAAACAACGGTGCTTGTGCCCGCGGGTGCAAGGATTGTTTACTTTATGCAAAGTTCTTTTAATGCAGTTGTCTGTTGCATTGAGTTTACACTATGGGTGGGACTCGCAACTTAATACCAGCGAGATGTTCTGGATAGATATCTCAAGGTGGATGATTACTAGTAGATATTGATGGATTTCGGTCTACTTACTTTGGCGTACCGTCCATGCTTTGAACCTCAACCTTTCTTGCAATGTAGTCAGCATTGGTTTGCATTCGTGGTCCTGTCAATTGCCCAGCTGTAATTCGTTTACCTCACATAGCTGTTTTATCGTCTTTTGGGAGAGAGACATCACTAGTGAACATCATGAGACTCCGGTCCATATTACCATCATTGATCACACCCGCTATTTACTTTTCGTTATTTACTATTGCAAAACACTATCTATCACTACTATCATTGCTTTTAATCCTTTGTGAACTACAAGGCCGGAGGGATTGACAACCTCTCTGTACTCGTTGGGAGCAAAGTTATTTGTATCTGTGTGCAGGTCCACGTTGATTGCTACTAATCTGGCGCCGTAGCAATTGACACCTACTTGTTGAACCTAGGAGTCTCTGGGGATTTGATCCTTGGTATCTTTGCTAAGGGAAAACACTTCTACAATACTGCATCTTACACCTTCCACTTGGGGTAACCAACGAGGGGTTCGAGGCCCATCAGAAGCCACCTAGCAGTGTTATGCCTCTCTCTCTTTACAAGAGGCTTTGTTTAGAGAAACTAATTCCTACAGATATCTCTCTTCAGATGGTTGACAAGTCAACCGCCGTTCCGATAGGTATTTGTGAGGATGTTCCCGTAGAAGTTGCTAATTGTTTGATTCTTACTGATTTTGCTGTGCTTGACATGCCCGAGGATGGGAGCATGTCCATTATTCTTGGTAGACCTTTTCTTAACACCGCAGGTGCTATTATTGATTGTAATAAAGGGAAGGTTATCTTCCATGTGAATGATAAAGAACACACGATATATTTTCCAAAGAAGACCGACAGGAGGCATGGCCTCAACTCTATAGAAAATATCGAGACCGTGAAGATTGGAGAATGGGACTGTCCACTACATGTGCCTCACAAATACAAAACTATCATGGTGGGGACAATGTCCATCAAAGTAAAGGTTCAGTGATTACTTCGTAAGTGGTGAGACTTTTTGCTCTATATATCGCCTGTTTGTTGGTAAGACTTGATCAACCTTACTAGTAAACATGTTTTATATAGATAAAAAGTTGAGCTTGTTATGTTTTCATTTGTTTTTAGTTTTTGTTCTACTTGCTGTACCAAGTGTTTATGTTTTGAAGCTTCACAATACTACTCACTGCTTCAAGTTTTCAGAGAGTTTCGCAGCTTTTTGAACTTCGAAAAAATTTCAACAGTGAAGTTTTCAGAAAAATTCCAGAAAAATAAAAATAAAAATTTCCACGTCGGGAGTGACCCAGAGGGACCTGGGGCCAGCCAGGGGGACCCACCAGTGGCCCAGGCGGCCAGCTGGCGCGGCCTGGCCCCTGGCCGCGCCCACAGGGCGCCTGGGGCCCACAAGGCCCCCCTCCAGGTAAGTCTTCTTCCTCTCTCTCTCTCTCTCTTTTTCTCCAAAAACGCGAGTTCTGCACTTGTTCTTGCGTTCTTGCTGTTCTTGGAGGCGATTCTTCGATCTCTCTCTACAGCCCACCATTTGAGCTGAGATTTTGAACAAATACTCCCTGGTATGTGACTCCTCCACCCCTACAATTAGATTTCTGATTGGTGGCTTCATTTGTGAGTATTTAGTAGTTCTTGGTGCTGTATAGATGAGCTTGCATGCATGTGTAGAAAGTTATTTTCCAAGTTTTGATGCAAGTTTATGCCTTGGGCAAGTGAGTTGAGTAGTTTGCCTTAACTCACCTTGTTTTAATCCTCGTTTTTGTAAATTGCCAAAAATTTCAGAAATGAGTTTGTTAGGAAGGGCAAAGGGGTGGCTTGAGAAGAGGAGGCCCACGCACTCCGATCGAGTTACTAGAGCCGCAGCTTCACCCTCGGCTGCTAGGGTGAGCTATAATGAAGATCATGTGCCCCTGGAGTTGTTGGAAGACACAAGTCCGGCACGTGCGATGACGTTTCCATGTGATGAATTCCTTGAAGCTGCGGGAATCAAGGATGAGTTTTATAATCTTTGTGCTAATGCAGGTCTGACACGGCTCGTCATGTGTCGTGTTACTCAGTATCAAAAGCTCACCTCCAGTTTCATTAACAGTTTTAGATATAATCCTGATTCAGGTGCTATTGAGTTTAAAATTTACAATGATCTTATCACCATGACTTTGGGAAAGTTTTGTGAAATAATAGGTGTGCCGAACGTTGGGAGGACGGCTAGGATGGCCACTCAGCCCTCCGAGCTGAAAACCGTCTTCAACTCTCTCTGCAGCATGGGTACGAGGGATATTCATCGGTCAAAGATCTCCAGCATCTTGTTCCCTCACCTTAGGTATTTTGCATATTATGTTGCTAGAGGGGTGTTAGCTCGTGACAACACGAGCAACACTTCTGCGCCGGATATTGCTATCCTGGCAGCAGCCCTCTCAGGGAGATCTGATTATAATCTGGGTGCCTTAATTGCTCGACGCCTTGCTATGAACGGTAACAAGGGAGACTTATATGGTGGCGTTTATGCCACACATATCTTAGAACATCTTGGAGGCACCCCACACCCCGATGATAATCCTTTTACTTATTTAAGCTTTGATCTTGCTGCTATGAAAAGGCATAAGTTTGTTACAATGGCTTCTGAGCTTGATAATCTTGTTTATATCTTGCGTTTCGGAACTACTGCGGAACGCGAGATCCGTCTACCTGCACCTCATTTGTTTGATTTTTCTCGCAGGAACGGATGGTCCTTTGATGTTGTCCAGTTCGATGAGTTCATGGCCCAGCATCAGTTTCATAACCCCATGGAGGGGGTTGTGCCCGACGAGGAGGAACACGGTGAGTTACCACCTTTTCAGGAAGAAACCGCCACCGAGTTTGGTGAAGGGTCTTCCTCTGCTTGGCGTACGGACCCTTCCTTGTGGGAAACTCCGAGGAGTTTGGTATACGCGCCTGCATCCTTCTACGACCCTTGGACTCACCACTGTTCCCCCGGAGCAGGAGGCTCCTGGGGGCAGTAGCTGCTACCAACTTAGGCCAAAAGCCTATAAGCTTGGGGGAGTACGTGCCCCTCTCACTTTTCCATTGTATTATCCGTTTTATTCGCTTTGATCTTTTCAAAGTTTTTGCCCGTTCTTCTTTATTTCTCTCTTTGCAAAAACAACAAAAATATTTTCTCTTTCTTTTGCTTTCGTTCAACCTTTGAAATAATCCAAAAAGATTTCCTTTTTTCTCTTTAGTTTGCTTTGTTTTCAGAGTTCAGCTCGAGTCCGTGATGGCATTTAATTATATTTCCTACGTTCGATCGTGCAAGTGACGAGGCAGTAATGACGAAGATCGATTGAACGGAAGCAACAAGGAAGACCGGTATGAACTCTTCTTGTTTCTACTTTTGTACATATGCGTGTACTTATGATCTAGAGACCAGCTTGTAGCGACATAGTGCTATGTTTACAATGCTCTTCCAGTGGTTCATGCTTTCCTTGTGGCTAGTCTCGAATAGCTGGAGTATATAATGTGTTATTGAAATGATTTACATGCATTGCACTTTTCATAGTCTGGTATACTAAGGTGGTATTTCCCTTTAGAGAATTTTTGGATTGACATGGCACATGTTTACACATGTTTAAGACTAAAAAGTCTGCTCCGCCTTGATGATCTTTGAGTTTCAGAATAGTTATATCACTTTCATGCCCGATTCAATGTTGCTTTGTCGCTCTGCATGATTATGGCCGTTATTGCTCTCTAGTTGGTCGCTTCCCAGTCTTTTGCTAACCTCCACCTGTACTAAGCGGACTGACTGCTTGTGCATCCAAAATCCTTAAAACCTGTTATGCCATATGAGTCCACCATACCTTCCTATACATGGTATTTACCTGCCATTCCTAACGAAGACTTTCGTGTACCATCTCGAAATTAATCAAAAGCATTTCTCTTTTTGTGCCTCTGTTTTAGCTCATGAGGAAGTAGTAGTTAATTCATGAACTTTTTAAGTTGGACAAGTTTCACCCCGGGATTGCATGTCTAATGTGCAAACCCATAATATGAGAAGGAACTGACATAGAGTGCGCCCAGCTCATAAAAGATAATACAACAAATAAACCCTCCTTCACGCTTTGTTCATGAGAAATCAGAAAACTTTGGCAGTGATAAACAAAGGAGATTAAGAGGATGTGATCGTCCTCATGCGGGAGTCGTTCCTCGAAACTTGTCCAGCTCAAGAAGTGATTGGGTTATCTGCTAGCATTCGTTGACGAAATATGCACCTGTCAAAAACATTTTTACCTCTGTTTTTAAAAACCAAGAGCTCTGGTACATGTTTAGTTTTTGTTTCTGACCACGGGTTTTCAACCTTGCCAACAAAAGCCACGGTTCGAGAGTCTCCACCTTCTTTCTTCAAAGCACCAACTAGGAGAGCATAATTGTCATTCTGAGTGTAATGTGCATTGTCCCAAAGTATTACATTGTCTTCTGCATGCTTGTGACATGATTTATTCTGAAATTCCTAGTACTAGTCTCCTTTAAAACTCTGGAGGAGTTTCTGCATTTATGTTTTGCTTCACTCATGGAGACTAGCGAGATACCACTCTAATATGCTCAAGCTATGTGCAATGTAATCTTGTCTTGATTTTCAGTAATGTATTATTTACTTTTAGGTATTTGTGATTGGTCACTTGAAAGAAGGATTGCTCCGTGCATTGTGCCTATAAAAACGCCCCCTCATGTCATTTTTTCGTCCAAAACCCTAGATCCAACCCTCCACCGCCGCCGGACACGTCCGCCCGGCCGCGCCGGACCAATCCGCGCCTGCCACGTGGCCACCGCCCCGTCCCACCGTGCCGGCCCGCGAGGCCCGACGCGGGCCCGCCGCCGCCGACGATACGGCCCGTCCGCCTCCACGCGCCTCGCGC
Organism: Secale cereale; assembly: GCA_902687465.1. Taxonomy (NCBI): domain Eukaryota; kingdom Viridiplantae; phylum Streptophyta; class Magnoliopsida; order Poales; family Poaceae; genus Secale; species Secale cereale. The sequence goes on from LR738716.1 coordinate 147,085,446, forward strand.
CGCCGCGCCTCGTCCCCGCCGCCTCCGGTCGCCGCCGGCCGCCGCCCCGTCGGCCGCCGTCGCCGGATCCGCCGCTACCTACCGCGAGCTCGCCGCCCCTCGCGTCCCCTTCGCCAGGAGCTTGACGCCCCGCCGCCTTCCTCCGCGGCCGCAGCCGCCGCCGCTCCGGCCCTCGCCGCCGGTTCCCCATCGGGCCCCCGCCGGCCACCTCGTCGCCGAGCCCCGCAGCTCCATCGCCGGAGCGAGGCCGCCGTCCCGTCGCCCGATCCGCCGTGCGGGCTCGAACCCTAACGGGTCCGGGTCGGATCCGCATCCGATCCGCCTCCGGCCCGATCCGCTAAGCCGATCCAGATCTGAGGTTGACTTTTGCCTCTAAGTCCTTTTTGATTTTTTGTTGTCTGGTGGCTTATTGTGATGGCGATAACTTTTTTGTGTGTATGTCCAAATTGTGCTTATGATATGTCAAAATGACCGTGGTGATGTGTACTACGTTTTGTTCCATTGTGACATGCTTGTTTGAGTCCTTCTAGATGTCTTAATCTTCGTGACAAGAGTTCTACTTGATATAAACTGCCGCTACTTGTTATTTTCATGCCATGTTTGAGATGTGATAACTTGGTGCATGTTTATCCAAATGAAGCAAATGGGATGTCAAAATGTTCATCATGAGATGCTCTACATGTTGGTTGATGTAGCATGCATGTTAGAGTTCATATTGCCATGGTTATCTCTGTTGCAAAAGTGCATGTGGCTGTTAGGTTTTGTAACTTGTTACAGGATGCCTAGTTGAGGAGCTCGTTGCTATTGTTGTGTTTGTCCCCATGTCACATGCCCATATGTTTTAGATTCTCCATCATGTGTTCTTTGCTGTGGTGCAAACCAATTGCCATGATATGCCTTGAGGTGACTTAAACATGCTTGCAAACATGCCATGCCAACTTAACTGTTTTAAAATTTCACTAAGTCTGGAATCTGTCATATTCTGATGCCATGTTTGCTTGATGCCCTAAGCAAATCCATGTTAGTTTTGGGGTGGCCATTGATCATTCCTTGTTTTATATGTTGTTGTTGTCTATCCATCCATGCCCTCACTTGCTCATATGGGTTGTTGTAGCTTATTTATTTCTTGCTCCCAAGTTGCTATAAAATATTACTGTCAGGTTTGTAACGTCATGATCAAAATGTTGTAGCTTGTTGCTATTGATCCATGCCTCCAATGGAGTTGCTCTAATGGAGTTGTTTTCTGTAGGTTATGTCTACTTCATGTCCATGCTTCTTATCACCATGTTTGAGTGCTGTAGAGTATATATTTACTGCTCCAAAGTTGCTATGTGGCTGTTAATTTCAGCTTTGCATTGTTTGTTGTTTCGAGTGTATGTGTTGAACCGTTGCTCCGTTTTGAGCGTGCCCTATATGAAAGTTGTGTGATTTTGCATGTAGAATCATAATATCATCTTGTAAACATGTTTGGAGTATGTTTGCTTGATGTTTGGGTGCATCTTGCACCGTTGCCATGCTTAACTTGTTTTGCTCATATCTTCTAGACCGTAGCTCCGAATTAAACAAACTTTATATGAAACTTGACTAGAATTTCACGTATATCATCATGGTGCATGTTAAATTTATGTTTGAAGACTTTAACTTAAGGTTTGTTCAGATCTGGACCATTTTACACTTATGCATATGAGGACTTACCGGATTCGCTATATGTGGATTCCGGCCTCATTTAAACTTGTTGTTCTTATGTTGTTTCTCTGTGCTTCCTAACTTGCCATGTTTTGCATCCTATATAGACTTGTCTGCATCCTACTTGCTTGAGCATATTGTCTTGTTCTTGTGTTGTTCTGGTGTGCTTCCTACCTTGACATGTAATGCATCATAAGTGCATCTGCAGTGCATCCTAAGTGCATCATACGTGCATCCTATAGATTGTGCATTGCACCTTGTTTGATTTCGTGCCTCGTGTGTTCTTGTGTTGAGTAGAGCCGGAAGCCGAGACCGAGAATGGGAACGAGGTTACTACCGAGATTGAGTACGAGGAGCCATCTTACGATCCCATCGACGACTCGACATGCAAGATGACCTGACCCAGATATCATTACTATCTTTGCCTATTGCCAGATGTCTCGCTCTTTAGCTTATTGCCTCGATGCCCATGTTTGTTTGTCAACCTTCTATTGTAACCATGAATCTGTCTAACCACCCAACCTAGCAAACCTTTGTTTGGCTACGTAGGCTTCGCTCAGCCCCTCTTATAGCATTGCTTGTTGCAGGAGAAGATTTGAAGATTCTTGCTTCATGTTGAAGCTTGTTGGGATATCACACTATATAAACTCTTCAATTAAATCACATATATACTTGGCAATGGGTGGGAGGCTAAGCCTCTTGCTTGGTGATTTGTTCCACTCCTGCCGCCCTAGGAACCGTATAAACCGGTGTTATGTTCCTTGATTTTGCGTTCCTCACACGGTTGGGGTTATGGGACCCCCTCGATAAACCTCTTAGCGCTAAGGCTTTTCCAGCAAGTCCCAACTTTGGTACTCCATTTTCCTAACAACTAAAACTTGCCGAGGGAGTTATTAACCCGAGGATTAATTAATCAACACCCGTGGGCCCGTGCTCGATTTGAGTGTTGGTCCAAAATGGGCGGACTGCAGGGCCACCTTGGGGGAACCCGAGGGCTGGTATTTTCCTGTAGGCTGACCTATCCGATCGTGGCCTGAGACGAGATACGCACGGCTACTATCAGGGTGTCGGCACGCCAGGAGGATTTGCTGGATTAGTCTTACCTTAGTCGGAATATCTTGAGCACGGGATTCCGAGAATACTCGGGCCTTCCCACCTTGGAGTTGCGACTCCGCGAATCATGGGTTTGTAATGGGCCAAGTTGGAACACCCCTGTAGGGTTTTGAACTTTCGAAAGCCGTGCCCGTGGTTATGTGGCAGATAGGAATTTGTTAATATCTGGTTGTAGAAAACTTGACACCATGTTCAGAACACACTACCAGCGTGAGTAACCGTGACGGTAATTTTTCGAAAGGGGTTCGGGAAGTGAACACGGTGGGGTTATGATTGACGTGCTTAGATAGGATCACCTAGTGATCACTTTGACGCTCGTGACACTTCTCTTCTCACTCTTAACACGTAAGCTAGTGCTAGTGCAGCTGCAACCTTTTTTATCTTTCTTCAGCCTTGTCCCACACCCAAGGCTTAGATAGTTTTGCTACCCGGGAACGGGATTGCTGAGTCCTCCGTGGCTCACAGATTCTACACCACACCAGATGCAGGTACCATGGTGAACTACTCAGGTGACGACATGGAGCTGTACTGGGAGTTCGATGAAGAACGTAGTCGATACTATGTTGATGTCTACACACGCTTCTACTCTCGTAGACTATGTTGGGCCTCCAAGTGCAGAGGTTTGTAGGACAGCAGTAATTTCCCTCAAGTGGATGACCTAAGGTTTATCGAACTCAGGGAAGTAGAGGTTGAAGATGGTCTCTCTCAAGCAACCCTGCAACTAAGATACAAGAAGTCTCTTGTGTCCCCAACACACCTAATACACTTGTTAGATGTATAGGTGCACTAGTTCGGCGAAGAGATGTTAAATGGCAAGTGATATGGATGGCAAAACAAAGTAATATAAATTTGTAATAAAAAGTGCAGCAAGCAAACAAGTGGTAAACGTGAGCACAAATGGTATTGCAATGGTGGAAACAAGGCCTAGGCTTCATACTTTCACTAGTGGCAACTCCCAACAACATTAACATAATCGAATCACATGATATTTCCCATAAAACATGCAATGGAGACGCACCCGGAGGTCATTCCTTCGTGGTCAAGAGAGGACGAGAATTATGTAGGGCTACAAAAGCACACCTCAAAGTTCGTAGTTCTCAATCTAAGGATTTCCCAATGTCACCGCGGCCATCTAAAGAGAGTCCCACAATCACCACAACATATCTAAAGGATAGTCAAAGACAAGCACCAAGAGACTCTCAATCTTCAATCAACACACAAGAGAGGAAATCACTCATGAAAATATTTTTCTAATCCATGTCCAATAGACCGCTGTCACCTTGGTCTCGGGGATTATACTAGATAAAGACAAGTGAGTACATCAATCCAATACATAGAGGAAGGGGAAATATCATGGGATCACCCTAGATTAACATAGCCTATGATCACAACGAAGATCACATCATGGGAGAGAGAGATACCCACATAGCTACTGGTAGAAACCTCAGCCCCGAGGAGGAACTACTCCCGCATCATGGAGGGAGGAATCAACGTCGATGGAGATGAATCCGGGGGCACTTCCCCGTCCCGGCAGGGTGCCGGTGTTGGAAATATGCCCTAGAGGCAATAATAAATTGGTTATTATTATATTTCCTTGTTCATGATAATTGTTTATTATCCATGCTAGAATTGTATTGATAGGAAACTCAGATACATGTGTGGATACATAGACAAACACCATGTCCCTAGTAAGCCTCTAGATGACTAGCTCGTTGATCAATAGATGGTTACGGTTTCCTGACCATGGACATTGGATGTCGTTGATAACGGGATCACATCATTAGGAGAATGATGTGATGGACAAGACCCAATCCTAAGCCTAGCACAGATCGTGTAGTTCATATGCTAAAGCTTTTCTATATGTCAAGTATACTTTCCTTAGACCATGAGATTGTGCAACTCCCGGATACCGTAGGAATGCTTTGGGTGTACCAAACGTCACAACGTAACTGGGTGGCTATAAAGGTGCACTACAGGTATCTCCGAAAGTGTCTGCTGGGTTGGCACGAATCGAGACTGGGATTTGTCACTCCGTATGACGGAGAGGTATCTCTGGGCCCACTCGGTAGGACATCATCATAATGTGCACAATATGTGATCAAGGAGTTGATCACGGGATGATGTGTTACGGAACGAGTAAAGAGGCTTGCCGGTAACGAGATTGAGCAAGGTATCGGTATACCGACGAACGAATCTCGGGCAAGTGCTATACCGATAGACAAAGGGAATCGTATACGGGATTGATTGAATCCTTGACATCGTGGTTCATCCGATGAGATCATCGTGGAACATGTGGGAGCCAACATGGGTATCCAGATCCCGCTGTTGGTTATTGGCCGGAGAGTTGTCTCGGTCATGTCTACATGGTTCCCGAGCCCGTAGGGTCTACACACTTAAGGTTCGATGACGCTAGGGTTATAGGGAAAGTATGTACGCGGTTACCGAATGTTGTTCGGAGTCCCGGATGAGATCCCGGACGTCACGAGGAGTTCCGGAATGGTCCGGAGGTAAAGATTCATATATGGGAAGTCCTGTTTTGGTCACCGGAAAAGTTTCGGGCGATATCGGTAATGTACCGGGACCACCGGGAGGGTCCCGGGGGTCCACCAGGTGGGGCCACCAGCCCCAGAAGGCTGCGTGGGCTAAGTGTGGGAGGGGACCAGCCCCAAGGGGGCTGGTGCGCCCCCCCACCAAGTCCCTAGGCGCATGGAGAGTGGAGGGGGGCAAACCCTAGGTCCAGATGGGCCTTAAGGCCCACCCTAGGGCGCCCCCTCTCTCTCCCCCCCCTTGGCCGCACCCTAGATGGGTTCTGGGGGGCTGCCGCCACCCCTAGGGAGGAAACCCTAGATGGGGGCGCAGCCCCTACCTCCCCCCTATATATATGTGAAGTTTAGGGCTGCCCAGAACAAGTTTTGACCTCGGTCGATTGGCGCAGCCCTACCTCTCTCCCTCCTCGTCTCCCGCAGCGCTTGGCGAAGCCCTGCTGGAGTCCCGCGCTCCTCCACCACCACCACGCCGGCGTGCTGCTGTTGGATGGAGTCTTCCCCAACCTCTCCCTCTCTCCTTGCTGGATCAAGGCGTGGGAGACGTCACCGGGCTGCACGTGTGAAGAACGCGGAGGCACCGTTGCTTCGGTGCTAGGATCTTCGGCGATCTGAATCGCGGCGAGTACGACTCCATCAACCGCGTTCTTGAACGCTTCCGCTTAGCGATCTACAAGGGTATGTGGATCCAACTCTCCTCTCGTAGATGCATCTCCTAGATTGATCTTGGTGAGCGTAGGAAAATTTTTGTTTCCCATGCAACGTTCCCCAACACACCCCAGTGCTAGTTTCTGTTTTCGGCTGTTTTTGTATTTTAGGTCTTCACGTATCGAGAACTGCCCAGAAAAATCCAGAAAAATTATATAAAAAATCAGCGAACCGGAAACAACACTGCGTCCGAAGGGCAGCCTGGGGGGGCCACAGGGGCTCCAGGCGCCCTGTGGGCGCGCCCCCCCTGGGCCGCGCCGGGGGGGGGGCGCCTCGGCCCCCCGAGGCTCCCCCGGTGCCCTACTTTGGCATATATTTAAAGGGTTCCCCGTAACCCTCAGAAAAGGACTTCTTTTCGCGATCCCATCTCTGTTCCGCCTCCGCCGCCGCTTCCAAGATCGGGAGCACCAGGAGAACTCTTCCCGGCACCCTGCCGGAGGGGAGGATCACCACCGGGAGCTTCTCCACCACCATGGACGCCTCCCGGATTACTCGTGAGTAGTCTCCCTTGGACCATGAGTCCATGACCAGTAGCTATGTGATGTTCTCCTCCCGTTCTTGTGCTTCACTAATTAGTCCTCGTGAGCTGCCCTACATGATCGAGGCACCTATGTAATCCTTATGCTGTTGCTATGTTGAGTTTGCTGGGATCCGATGGATTATGAGATTATGTTCAGATTGATCTTGAGTAATATATTTTATTCACCTCTTTTATATTTTAGTTCATAAGTAATTCTTGCATGTTCTCCGTTGTTATTTATTGCTTTGGCCGAGTAGTAGGTAGTGACTCCAAGAGGGAACGTTATGCTCGATTGTGGGTTCATGCCCCTCGATGACTAGCTTGAGTGACAGAAACATGAGTCTAGGGGATGTGTTGTTGCCACAAGGGGGAAAACAACGGTGCTTGTGCCCGCGGGTGCAAGGATTGTTTACTTTACGCAAAGTTCTTTTAATGCAGTTGTCTGTTGCATTGAGTTTACACTATGGGTGGGACTCGCAACTTAATACCAGCGAGATGTTCTGGATAGATATCTCAAGGTGGATGATTAGTAGTAGATATTGATGGATTTCGGTCTACTTACTTTGGCGTACCGCCCATGCTTTGAACCTCAACCTTTCTTGCAATGTAGTCAGCATTGGTTTGCGTTCGTGGTCCTGTCAATTGCCCAGCTGTAATTCGTCTACCTCACATAGTTGTTTTATCGTCTTTTGGGAGAGAGACATCACTAGTGAACATCATGAGACTCCGGTCCATATTACCATCATTGATCACATCCGCTATTTACTTTTCGCTTTTATTTACTATTGCAAACATTATCTATCACTACTATCATTGCTTTTAATCCTTTGTGAACTACAAGGCCGGAGGGATTGACAACCTCTCTGTACTCGTTGGGAGCAAAGTTATTTGTATCTGTGTGCAGGTCCACGTTGACTGCTAATATCTGGCGCCGTAGCAGTTGACACCTACTTGTTGAACCTAGGAGTCTCTGGGGATTCGATCCTTGGCATCTTTGCTAAGGGAAAACACTTCCACAACACTGCATCTTACACCTTCCACTTGGGGTAACCAACGAGGGGTTAGAGGCCCGTCAAGGAGTTTTTCTGGCGCCGTTGCCGGGGACTCCACTCTTCAGGATAGGGGAGTTGCACGCTATCTTTTACCTTTGCTTTTTAGTCTTGTTAGTTTACCTTTCAGTTTTCTCCATGTATTTCACTAGTTATGCTTATGGACAACCTTGCTATTGGATCGTTGCTTGCGGGAAGACGCCCCACACCTGTGGTGGTTGCTCCTCCCCCTACTAAAATTGTGCCCTATAAAATACCAGCTGGTATTATCGATTATGTTTTGGCTAATCGTTATGCAGGAGACAGACATCCCGGTGAACACTTGCTATATCTGTCACAACTATATTCATTATTTAAGCTTGCAGGTGTATCAAGGGAGTTTGTCATGAAGAAATTGTTCGCCGTATCACTTATAGATAAGGCTTCAGATTGGTATAAGCTTCTCGATAACTCACACTTGCTTGATTGGCAAGAGCTTATGTCTCTCTTTTATACTAAGTTTTATCCTCTTCATGATACTTATGTGGAGAGTAAGAGTACCTTTTTGCATGTGGATCATGGTAACAATGCTTTATGTGATGCTTATATTGTTGAGTTTATTTGTGATCCCACCGAAAATTATTATGAGAAGGGAACATATGCTTATAGATATTTCAATAATATCAAGTTCCCTTTCTTTATGTTGAAGGTTTTGAAGCTGCACTTGTTTTGTCTTCCTATGCTTATTGCTTTGTGCTTCAACGAATTATTCTATTACAATATTCCTATGCATAGGAAGCATGTTAGGCTTAAATGTGTTTGGTATTTGCTTCTTGATGCTCTCTTTTGTTCTTCAACTCTTATTCCTACGAGAGCATCATTAAAGTCTTATGCCTAGCTTAAAGGCATAAAAGAAAGCGCTTTTGGGAGGCAGCCCACATGAATAATTTTTTTGCTTTTGTTGTGTCTTGATGTTGTTTACTGCTGTAGCATCATCATTGTATCTTTGCTTTTCATATTTGTGCCAAGTATAGCCTCTGATTGCTAGAAAGTTCAAAAGTTGTGAGGTGCTGTCCAGGAAACAGATTCTGTCCTTGGATAGAAAAATTCGTATAAAATCACCAGATCATCTTTTTGGTCTGAATTTTTTCGACAGCGTTCTCTATATAATTGTCTTTCGTGCGTCTGTTCTGAGTTTTTTGATTTGAGTTGCAGAAGTACCCCGAACAAATCAATTACTACCTGCTGTTCTGTTTTTCACAGATTCTGTCCTGTTTTGCCTTTCCTTCATTTTGCAAATCAAGAGCTTGCTTTTTCTTTGCAAAAACCTTTTGGCAATCTTGAGAAACAGTAGAACTTCAAGAATATCTTTATTTCCAGCAAGGAACAATTATTTTATTAAGGGTACTAACCTCGCTAATCAGATTATGATGAGTTATGTATGAAGGGAGTTTTCAAGTGTGCGAGGGAAGATGATAAAAAGATTCAGGAGTGTCAAACGCTCAAGCTTGGGGATGCCCCCATGCACCCCCAAGAAATATTCAAGAAGACTCAAGCGTCTAATCTTGGGGATGCCCCCGTGCATCCCCTTCTCCATCAACAATTATCAGTTCGTCTTTCGTTCCACTATATTTTTATCACTTCATGTGTTATGTGCTATGCTTGGAGCGTCTTGCTTTTAGTTTCCTTTTTAGTTTTCTTTAGCTTTGCTTGCTGTTCATAACGAGTTGGAACTCAGCTTTCTTTGTGTGGGAGAGAAACACGCTCCACTTCAACCTAGAACATAACATAGAATTTTCATGTCTATCCTTGCTGTGTGTGTTCTTTGTCTTTCAATAGCTACTATCATGTTCAGCTCTTAGTTTTCATGCTTTACTTTTTAAAGAGCTTTTGTTTAGTTGGTCGCTGGAACTCTCTTTAGTTATCATGCTTATCTTGTTAAGAGAGTTGGCTTCTGTTGCACTGGTTGATATGTCTATGATAAAAATGCTATGTGCATAATGGTGCTTAGTAGTTCATGTTTTCTTATGGTTAGTCTCAAATAGCTGGGGGTTCTTAATGTGTTATTGGAGTACCAGCATGATTTGTTTGCCTATGATGTGGTATGGTTTAGTGATATCTTCCTCCAAGAATTTATTTTGATTGACTTGGCATATGCTCACGCATATTTAAGACTGTAAAGAAAGTCTATCAAGCCTTGATGATCTTTAATTTCTGAGTAGCGATATAACTTCCATGCCCGATTCAATGTTGCTTTGTCGCTCTGCATGATTATGACCGTCATTGCTCTCTTAGTTGGTCGCTCCCAGTCTTTTGCTAACCTTCGCCTGTACTAAGCGGACTGACTGCTTGTGCATCCAAAATCCTTTAAACCAGTTATGCCATATGAGTCCACCATACCTTCCTATACATGGTATTTACTTGCCATTCCTAACGAAGACTTTCGTGTACCATCTCGAAATTAATCAAAAGCATTTATCTTTTGTGCCTCTGTTTTAGCTCATGAGGAAGTAGTAGTTAATTCATGATCTTTTTAAGTTGGACAAGCTTCACCCCGGGATTGCATGTCTAATGTGCAAACCCCTAATACGAGAAGGAACTGGCATAGAGTGCGCCCGACTCATTAAAAAATATACAACAAACAAACCCTCCTGCACGCTTTGTTCATGAGAAATCAGAAAACTTTGGCAGTGATAAACAAAGGAGATTAAGGGGATGTGATCGTCCTCGTGCGGGAGCCGTTCCTCGAAACTTGTCCAGCTCAAGAAGTAATTGAGTTATCTACTAGCATTCGTTGACGAAATATGCATCTCTAAAAAAAATTTACCTCTGTTTTTTAAAAACCAAGAGCTCTGGTACATGTTTAGTTTTTGTTTCCGACCACGGGTTTTCAACCTTGCCAACAAAAGCCACGGTTCGAGAGTCTCCACCTTCTTTCTTTAAAGCACCAACTATTGAGAGCATGATTGTCATTCTGAGTGTAATGTGCATTGTCCGAAAGTACCATTGTCTTCTGCATGACTATGATATCGTTTATTCTGAAATCATTGTATCTAGTCGTCACTTAAACTTTGGAGGTGCCCCTGCATTTATGTTTTGCTTCACTAAAGGGGGCAAGCGAGCTATCACTTTGTCATGTTTGCACACCATGCTCACTACAAATCTATTGAGTGTTTCAGTATCATATTGTAAAACTTTCAGTTCTTTGTGATATTCTCATGAGGCAACTTAATTACTACAGATTCATTATCTCAGTAAGCATTTTTCATGTGACTATGAAAAGTCCTTATATGGTTGGTAGCATGTCACCACAGAAATTATGCTTGTTATCATTTACCTACTCGAGGACGAGCAGGAATTAAGCTTGGGGATGTTGATACGTCCAAAACGTATCTATAATTTCTGCTTGCTCCATGCCTCTTTTGTGTGATATTCCTATGATATTTATGCACGTCCATACACTTTTGATCATATTTGGACTAACCTATTAACTCAATGCACCCGACTGCCAGTTTCTGTTTTCTGCTGTTTTTGTATTTCAGGTTTTCCCATTACGTAAATTGCCAGAAAAATCCCGGGAAAATATATAAAAAATCAGCGTTCCGGAAGCTTCCATGCGGCCAAAGTAGGGCCAGAGGGGGGCCACCAGGGCTCCAGGCGACCAGAGGGGGCGCCCCCCCTCCTGGCTGCGCCGCCAGGGCGCCTGGGCCCCCCTTACCTCTTCTGACGCCCCCCTTTGGCATATATTTATACCGCGTCCCGAAACCCTCGAGGACGGAACCCTTTTACGCGATCTCATCTTTGTTCCGCCGCCGCCGCGCTTCCAAGATCGGGAGCACCAGGAGAACTCTTCTCGGCACCCTGCCGGAGGGGAGGATCACCACCGGGAGCTTCTCCACCACCATGGACGCCTCCCGGATGAGTTGTGAGTAGTCCCCCTTGGACCATGGGTCCATGACCAGTAGCTATGTGATGTTCTCCTCCCCTCTTTGTTCTTCATCGATTAGACCTCGTGAGCTGCCCTACATGATCGAGGCACATATGTAATCCTTATGCTGTTGCTATGATGAGTTTGCTGGGATCCGATGGATTATGAGATTATGTTCAGATTGTGTGTGAGTAATATATTTGATTTACCTCTTTTATATTTATGTTCTTGAGTAATTCTTGCATGTTCTCCGTTGTTGTTTATTGCTTTGGCCAAGTAGTAGGTAGTAACTCCAAGAGGGAACGTTATGCTTGATTGTGGGTTCATGCCCCTCGATGACTAGCTTGAGTGACAGAAACATGAGTCTAGGGGATGTGTTGTTGCCACAAGGAGGAAAACAACGGTGCTTGTACTCGCGGGTGCAAGGATTGTTTACTTTACGCAAAGTTCTTTTAATGCAGTTGTCTGTTGCTTTGAGTTTACACTATGGGTGGGACTCGCAACTTAATACCAGCGAGATGTTCTGGATAGATATCTCAAGGTGGATGATTAGTAGTAGATGCAGATGGATTTCGGTCTACTTGCCTTGGCGTACCGCCCATGCTTTTGAGCCTCTACCTTTCTTTGTAGCATAGTTTGCATTGGTTTGCGCACATAATCCTGTCAATTGCCCAGCTGTAATTTGTTTACCTCGCTTAGCTGTTTTATCGTCTTTTGGGAGAGAGACATCACTAGTGAACATCATGGGACCCCGGTCCATATTACCATCATTGATCACATCCGCTATTTACTTTCAGTTCCTACTTACTAGTTGCAGTTATACCTATCACTATTATCTCTTGCGTTTGATCCTTTGTAAACGACAAGGCCGGAGGGATTGACAACCTCTCTGTACTCGTTGGGAGCAAAGTTATTTGTATTTGTGTGCCGGTCCGGTTGATCGCTAGTTGCGCCGCTAGCAGTTGACACCTTCTTGTTGAACCTTGGAGTCTCAGGGGAATTCGATCCTTGGTATATTTGCCAAGGGAAAACTACCGCTACACTACATCTCAAACCTTCCACTTGGGGTAACCAACGAGGGGCCAGAAGCCATCAAGCAAAGTTTTCTGGCGCCGTCGCCGGGGACTCCACTCTTCAAGATAGGGGAGTTGCACGCTATCTTTTATCTTTGCTTTTTAGTCTTGTTAGTTTACCTTTCAGTTTTCTTTATGTGTTTTCACTAGTTTTGCTTAATGGAAAACAACAAAAATATGAGAGAGCTTTATAAGCTCTACCTTGCTTTCGGACATGATGTGTTTGAAGAGAAAATTAAAAAACCTATGGAACTTTATTATTTGCATAACAATCATGATGGTGGTGATGTTATTAGTATGCTTTCTTTGAATATCAATATTGCTAATGACATGGAAAGCTCTAAGCTTGGGGATGACACGTTTGATGAACATGATATTTTTAGTCCCCCAACTTTTGAAGAGAAAATTTACTTTGATGATACTTTGCTTCTTATATATGATGATTACAATGATGAATATGATGTTTTCAGTCCACCTACTATTGAGGATAAAATTTATTATGATTATGATATGCCTCCTAAATACAATGATTACCATGATGGTTATGATAGTCTTACTCTCACTATTCCTAATAAGAAAGATTTTGCTTATATGAAGAGTAATGACACTTTTATGCTTTTGGGTCATGGAAATAATGCCTTATGTGATAGTTATATTGTTTAGTTCATCCATGATCCCACTGAAAATTATTATGAGAAGGGAACATATGCTTATAGATATTTCAATAATATCAAAGTCCCTCTCTTTATGTTGAAGGTTTTGAAGCTGCACTTGTTTTGTCTTCCTATGCTTATTGCTTTGTGCTTCAATGAATTATTCTATTGCAATATTCCTATGCATAGGAAGCATGTTAGGCTTAAATGTGTTTGGTATTTGCTTCTTGATGCTCTCTTTTGTTCTTCAACTCATATTCCTACGAGAGCATCATTAAAGTCTTAAGCCTATCTTTATGGCTATAAAGAAAGAGCTCTAGGGAGACAACCCTTGTTATCTTTGCTTTCAGTTTGTTCTTTCAGTTTTTAGTGGTCTTGATGTTTGTTACTACTGTAGCAACATCATTGTATCTTTTCTTTTCAGCTTTGTGCCAAGTTTAGCCTCTGATTGCAAGAAAGTTCAAAAGTTGTGACGTGCTGTCCAGGAAACAGATTCTGTCCTTGGACAGAAAAATTCATATAAAATCACTAGATCATCTTTTTTGTCTGAATTGTTTTGACAGCGTGCTCTATACAATTGGCTTTCGGGCGTCTGTTATGAGTTTTTTGATTTGAGTTGCAGAAGTGCCCCGAAAAAATCATTTACTACCTGCTGGTCTGTTTTTCACAGATTCTGTCCTGTTTTGCCTTTCCTTCATTTTGCAAACCTTGAGCTTGCTTTTTCTTTGCAAAAACCTTTTGGCAATCTTGAGAAACAGTAGACCTTCAAGAATATCCTTATTTCCAGCAAGGAACACTTATTTTATTAAGGGTACTAACCTCGCTAATCAGATTATGATGAGTTATGTATGAAGGGAGTTTTCAAGTGTGCGAGGGAAGATGATAAAAAGATTCAGGAGTGTCAAAAGCTCAAGCTTGGGGATGCCCCCGTGCACCCCCAAGAAATATTCAAGAAGACTCAAGCGTCTAAGCTTGGGGATGCCCCCATGCATCCCCTTCTCCATCAACAATTATCAGTCCGTCTTTCATTCCACTATATTTTTATCACTTCATGTGTTATGTGCTATGCTTGGAGCGTCTTGCTTTTAGTTTCCTTTTTAGTTTTCTTTAGCTTTGCTTGCTTTTCATAACGAGTTGGAACTCAGCTTTCTTTGTGTGGTAGAGAAACACGCTCCACTTCAACCTAGAACATAACATAGAATTTTCATGTCTATCCTTGCTGTGTGTGTTCTTTGTCTTTCAATAGCTACTATCATGCTTAGCTCTTAGTTTTCATGTTTATCTTTTTAAAAGAGCTTTTGTTTAGTTGGTCGCTGGAACTCTTTTTAGTTATCATGCTTATCTTGTTAAGAGAGTTGGCTTCTGTTGCACTGGTCGATATGTCTATGATAAAAATGCTATGTGCATAATGATGCTTAGTAGTTCATGTTTTCTTATGGTTAGTCTCAAATAGCTGGGTGGTTCTCAATGTGTTATTGAAGTACCAACATGATTTGTTTGCCTATGATGTGGTATGGTTTAGTGATATCTTCCTCCAGGAATTTATTTTGATTGACTTAGCGTATGCTCACGCATATTTAAGACTATAAAGAAAGTCTATCAAGCCTTGATGATCTTTAGTTTCTGAGTAGCGATATAACTTCCATGCCTGATTCAATGTTGCTTTGTCGCTCTGCATGATTATGACCGTCATTGCTCTTTTAGTTGGTCGCTCCCTGTCTTTTGCTAACCTTCGCCTGTACTAAGCGGACTGACTGCTTGTGCATCCAAAATCCTTTAAACCAGTTATGCCATATGAGTCCACCATACCTTCCTATACATGGTATTTACCTGCCATTCCTAACGAAGACTTTCATGTACCATCTCGAAATTATTCAAAAAAGCATTTCTATTTTGTGCCTCTGTTTTAGCTCATGAGGAAGTAGTAGTTAATTCATGATCTTTTTAAGTTGGACAAGCTTCACCCCGGGATTGCTTGTCTAATGTGCAAACCCATAATACGAGAAGGAACTGGCATAGAGTGCGCCCGGCTCATTAAAAAATTATACAACAAACAAACCCTCCTTCACGCTTTGTTCATGAGAAATCAGAAAACTTTGGCAGTGATAAACAAAGGAGATTAAGAGGATGTGATCGTCCTCATGCGGGAGCCGTTCCTCGAAACTTGTCCAGATCAAGAAGTAATTGAGTTATCTGCTAGCATTCGTTGACGAAACATGCATATTCTACAATAATAATTATTACCTCTGTTTTTAAAACCAAGAGCTCTGGTACATGTTTAGTTTTTGCTTCCGACCACGGGTTTTCAACCTTGCCAACAAAAGCCACGGTTCGAGAGTCTCCACCTTCTTTAAAGCACCAACTATTGAGAGCATGATTGTCATTCTGAGTGTAATGTGCATTGTCCCAAAGTACCATTGTCTTCTGCATGATTATGATATCGTTTATTCTGAAATCATTGTATCTAGTCGTCACTTAAACCTTGGAGGTGCCCCTGCATTTATGTTTTGCTTCACTAAAGGGGGCAAGCGAGATATCACTTTGTCATATTTGCACACCATGCTCACTACAAATCTATTGAGTATTTCAGTATCATATTGTAAAACTTTCAGTTCTTTGTGATTTTCTCATGAGGCAACTTAATTACTACAGACTCATTGTCTCAGTAAGCACTTGTCATGTGACTGTAAAAAGTCCTTATATGGTTAATAGCATGTCACCACAGAAATTATGCTTGTTATCATTTACCTACTCGAGGACGAGCAGGAATTAAGCTTGGGGATGTTGATACGTCCAAAACATATCTATAATTTATGCTTGCTTCATGCCTCTTTTGTGTGATATTGCTATGATATATCTACACTTCCATACACTTTTGATCATATTTGGACTAACCTATTAACTCAGTGCACCCCAGTGCCAGTTTTTGTTTTCTGCTGTTTTTGTATTTCAGGTTTTCCCATTACGTAATCTGCCAGAAGAATTCCGGGAAAAATATATAAAAAATCAGCGTTCCGGAAGCTTCCATGCGGCCAAAGTAGGGCCGGAGGGGGTCCACCAGGGCTCCAGGCGCCCTGGGGCGCGGCCCCCCTCCTGGCCGCGCCGGGGGGGGGCGCCTGGGCCCCCCAGGCCTCCGCTGATGCCCCCCTTTGGCATATATTTACACCGCGTCCCGAAACCCTTGAGGACGGAACCCTTTTTCGCGATCTCATCTCTGTTCCGCCGCCGCCGCGCTTCCAAGATCGGGAGCACCAGGAGAACTCTTCCCGGCACCCTGCCGGAGGGGAGGATCACCACCGGGAGCCTCTCCACCACCATGGACGCCTCCCGGATGAGTTGTGAGTAGTCTCCCTTGGACCATGGGTCCATGACCAGTAGCTATGTGATGTTCTCCTCCCCTATTTGTTCTTCACTAATTAGACCTCGTGAGCTGCCCTACATGATCGAGGCATATATGTAATCCTTATGCTGTTGCTATGATGAGTTTGCTGGGATCCGATGGATTATGAGATTATGTTCAGATTGTGTGTGAGTAATATATTTGATTTACCTCTTTTATATTTATGTTCTTGAGTAATTCTTGCATGCTCTCCGTTGCTGTTTATTGCTTTGGCCAAGTAGTAGGTAGTAACTCCAAGAGGGAACGTTATGCTTGATTGTGGGTTCATGCCCCTCGATGACTAGCTTGAGTGACAGAAACATGAGTCTAGGGGATGTGATGTTGCCACAAGGATGAAAACAACGGTGCTTGTACTCGCTGGTGCAAGGATTGTTTAGTTTACGCAAAGTTATTTTAATGCAGTTGTCTGTTGCTTTGAGTTTACACTATGGGTGGGACTCGCAACTTAATACCAGCGAGATGTTCTGGATAGATATCTCAAGGTGGATGATTAGTAGTAGATGCAGATGGATTTCGGTCTACTTGCCTTGGCGTACCGCCCATGCTTTTGAGCCTCTACCTTTCTTTGTAGCATAGTTAGCATTGGTTTGCGCACATAATCCTGTCAATTGCCCAGCTATAATTTGTTTACCTCGTTTAGCTGTTTTATCGTCTTTTGGGAGAGAGACATCACTAGTGAACATCATGGGACCCCGGTCCATATTACCATCATTGATCACATCCGCTATTTACTTTCAGTTCCTACTTACTAGTTGCAGTTATACCTATCACTATTATCTCTTGCGTTTGATCCTTTGTAAATGACAAGGCCGGAGGGATTGACAACCTCTCTGTTCTCGTTGGGAGCAAAGTTATTTGTATTTGTGTGTAGGTCCGGTTGATCGCTAGTTGCGCCGCTAGCAGTTGACACCTTCTTGTTGAACCTTGGAGTCTCAGGGGAATTCGATCCTTGGTATCTTTGCCAAGGGAAAACTACCGCTACATTGCATCTCAAACCTTCCACTTGGGGTAACCAACGAGGGGCGAGAAGCCATCAACTGGCGGCGAGGGAGCTCCGCGGTGAAACCATCTATCAACAGTACTTTGATAAGGACCGGAAGAAGCCTTCGGTTCAGGGTCTGAAGAAGAATACTGTACATGGAAGGTGGAGCATAGGGTGGTGTCTGCTCTTTTGCGATTTATTGCCTCATGGCAACGGGTCGAGAAGGATGCGAAACCATTGACCACAACAAAGGCGAACAAAGAAATCAGCCATCAACCTTATCCTCTCCAACCATGTTGGGTGTCCCATGGTGCCGAGTGCAGCCGCCGTCCCCCTTATCCTCTCCAACCACTGAACCCCGTGATGCCCAACCGCTATCTCACTCCTTCTCCCGAACAGCAGCCGTCGCGCTCCTGCTCCTGAACAGCCGTCGTCGCTGGACTGTGCTCCAAGTCACCGCGGCAGCCGCCTAACCGCTCTCTCCTCGTCAACCCCCTCTCACTCGATCTCAATATAAAAGCCCCCTAGATCTCCATCGACCGATGAGAGAACATCTCTGACAGATTTCACCACTGATCCTTGAGAAAAGGACAACATAATGATTTGGCGGAGATCCTCATTGTTTTGGCCGAAAAGGACAGTATAATGAATTTTTAGACACCCAAAGGAGAGCCCACACATAATAGGTTTTTCTTAGAGAATGATGCTGATAATATGTAAGGAGATACTAACAAACATGGCATAGGGTTGAGTTGAAACTTCACAAAACCTAATGCATGAACGGTACAGGAGTAGTACTATAGTAGGGCCAAGTAGCATAGCTACAAGTTTCACCAAAGACACCGTCTGAATGGTATCTATACACCAAGAGCATCTACTAAAAGAATGAAGCTATAAAACTTACCTCCAGTAGACATGTGGGCTGTGACCCAAGAGCCTCGAGCATCCTGATCACAGGAACCGGCTCTTTCACCGTGCCAGCAAGTTCTGGGTCACCACCCCTCATGGTACCTCATGTACAATACTGAGAAGCACACAGAGACGAACCTTCAACGCTCAAATTGAACACACAAAGTTACTAAACTACAGCTGCACACCTCGTCAAGCATCTCAACGGTACAAGGCTTAACGGAATGTCATGCGCTGCGTGCAGAAGAAAGGATGTGGCGTCCGCATATAGTGTGTCATCGGTGGCAAAGTATCTACTGTGGAATTTAAGCATACAATTAATATGCAGTTGTGATATTTCCAATTCAATGCATAAACGAATTTGGGTTTAATCTCTCAAACTGAAATAATGATTACTTGTATGAAACAACATTCAGCTAGAAATGTTATATCTCAAACAAAACCCATGTTTAATCAGGAATGGCATGCTCCTTTGTCCTTTAGATGTACATGTAGTAAGAGAATATCTATTACTCCCTATTAGATAACAGAAAAGAAGAAAAAGAGAAATAATCGACAATAATGGTAACCATCAAGATATAAGGAGCATAGGGATGTCCATCTGAGTGCAGTCATCGCAAACCAAAAACAATTTGCTCTACCCAGATTATAAACCTGCAACCACATAAAACAAAATTAAGATCTGCATCAATCAAGGGTTCTTACCAACTCAAAATCAGCACCCAAGGAATTGGCAGTATCAAACCAGCCAAGTCCCTTTGAAATCCGGGTTGAGCACTCCATGGATTTGTGTTGAGAAGGACACCAAGGTCTAGTGGGCATCCCCAACGTCTTCCATCGCAGCCTTGCAGCTGCAGCCTCCCCCTCCCCCTTCCCCCCTCTCTCCCTCCACCGTCGTCTCCTTCAATCACCGGATCCCCGGCGACACCAAGAATCAAAGGCATGATCCCCCCAAATCGCACCCCATCTCCCTCTCCCAAAATCCCAACGAATCTCGCGTCACATGCCATGGACATAGACCAGCTGCTCCCCATCACCGCGCCACATCCCCTCCACCAGCTGCCGGACCCCACCACTCGTCGCCGCTGCTGCTCCCATCGCCTCCTCCCCAGCCGCCGTAGAACCACTACCATAGCGACCTTGATCCAAATAAGAGGAACAGAAGCAGGAAGAACGGCCGCCGATGATGGATTGCCGGAGAAGAAGACCGCTGGCGGCGCCCTACCCGAACGGATCGAGTGAACCGATGCTCGTGTGCGCGCCCCCGGACCTGGCCTCCGACGCCATCGTACTGGAGGCGAGCGGGCAGAGGTGTGGCCGTGGCCGCGGGCAGGTTGAGGTCGGCGGCGGTGGCTAGGGGGATTTAGTTCGACCTGGCCAGGTCGAGGCGAGGAGGCGGATGTGTACATGTATTTTTTTTGTCCAGCGAACCGTTTTTTCGTTGCAGATTAATGATGGATGGATTGCGGGTTGAATACACCAAATGTCAGCGACCTTTCTGCAAACATGCCGTGACGTGAACCCGACGAAGGCCCAAGTAGACATGGCCCAGTTGATGGTCGCAGGCCCAGCCAAGCAGAGGACGGGCAGACTAACAAAAAGGTAAAATAGTACCACCTCGGATGTAGAAAATAATATAGATGAAAAAACTGAAAGCGTAAATTCACGGGAAGAAGCGTATTGTGACGGTGAACCCGACGGATTCAATCCGTGCTTTATTATTAGGTATAGATTGGCCTAGGAATCTGCATATAGCTAGGCTCTTGCATGAGAGTCCAATCCCCTTGCTTTTTAATGTCTCTCTCCTCCACATAGGCATAATTGCCATGTAAACGGGCTATAAGCCTGCTTTATAGTTGCTCTTAGAATCACTACGTAGGTGTAGCATTACTCAGCATGGACATCGAGCCCGCAAGAATCAGAACCTACCTTAGCCCAACTCAAATCTATCTAGTTATTTCTTCACCCTAAATCTATCAAGTTACATGTGGCGTTACATCAAACCTGGTAAAAAATCAGTAAAAATAGAACTCCTGGCTATTAATGTTAGGTTTAATCTTGATATTTGTATCAGCATGTAGTATAGGATTAGGAGTTGCAGTCGACAAAGGTGCAGCGGAGACGTGGCTGCTGGAGTGATTCTAGCTGGGAGTAGGATAAGGCAGTTAGTACGTGCATGTAGATAGAACTAGGTAGTGCATGCATGGATTAGTCTGTTAGTGGCCGAGCGTGGCGGCCTGTTAGTTCGTGCGTGACTTAGTGGCTCGGCCAGGTTGTGCGTCAGGGCCAACGGTCTATGTATATATATGTCACACTGAGCAATGAGAAAAGGGAGGCCGAGAGGGCTGAGAAAACATGTAGCGCCTGCGATTTTCACCGGGAGACAAGGCAAAGCCAGCTTTCTCCTTGGTGAAGTGTGTGTGCGCGTGAGTTTCCCACCATGTGTGTGTTCTTGTGTTCTTGAGAGAAGAAGATAGAGAGAAACCACAAGAGAGTTGTGTGAGGCAGCTCGAGGAGAGGAAGAAGAGTGGCGTTGCGAGGAGGCGGC
>LR738716.1:147110445-147161763 GCA_902687465.1 Secale cereale
TAAATATCTTGAAGGGGGGCATAGGTCGAAGTGTGTGTTGGTCGTGCAGCATGCTGGTTCGTGCGGTGCATTGTTCGTCGTGACGTGGCATGGCGCCTCCCACGCGAGGGGACCTCCAGCTCGCCTTCGGCTCGTTTAAATTTCATAAACATCTTGAAGGGGGGGCATAGGTCGAAGTGTGTGTTGGTCGTGCGGCGTGCTGGTTCGTGCGGTGCATTGTTCGTCGTGATGTGGCACGGCGCCTCCGGCGCGAGGGGACCTCCTGCTCGCCTTCGGCTCGTTTAAATTTCATACAGCAGGTCGTGCAAAAGGCAAGCTCCTTTGTTTGGAAAGGCACGGGTTTGAAGCATGTGGAGTCACGTCTGCATATCAACTACCCATGGTTGAGGCTCTAGAGGTATGTGCGTGTATGCACATGTGTGGATTCTACGAAGGCATTGGTATGTCGCCTTCGGAGGCACGGGTTTGCAGCATGTGCATTCACGTGTGCGTAGCAGGCTAGCAGCTAGCCATGGTTGAGGCTCTAGAGGTATCTGCGTGCATGCACATGTGTGTACTGTCAGGAGGCATGGGGCCTTGTCGCCTCCGGAGGCATCGGGTGTGATTCATTTGTAGTCACGGTTGAGGCGCTGTTGGTATGTCTGTATGTGTGTGTGTGTGTGTGGATATATTGTCCGCGGCCATGTCGCCTTTCGAGGCACGGGAGAGTAGTCTCTAGAGTTATGTGTAGGAGTTCGTTTTGGGAGTTACCGTTGTCGTACAAATAAAAAGAGGCACTGATGTTTATAGTGTACTGGCACTGTCTGATGATGTTGTCTTTTAACTACATTACATGCAAATATGAGTCATTGATAAACTGTTTGATGGAATTAGCCTCGCTGGCTAGATCAAAAGTTCTTTCTTCATTCTTGTTGAAGATCTTGCTAATCTCGTCACCCATTTCATTTGCTTTGATTTGATTCATCTCGCTACATAAAAGAATTTACATTGCCTCTGCCCTCCAGTCTTCGACTTCATCCTGTGAAATTTTGCCGAGAAGAGGAATATATCATTAGAGTTGGTGCATAAAAGTTGTATATAAGTAAATATATATGGACTTACTGTCAAATCTTCCAGGTCTTCGATGAACTTTTCACCATTGTAGAGGAATGCAAGCTTTAAAACAGCAAATGGTGATTCGCCCTTTTCTACCACTGGAACATCTTGCACGGTCTGAATCTGCCATCTTGCATTCTTTTGAATCATTGTTTGTCCTAATATGGTCTTGAAGACTTCTTTAATCCTAGGTACCTGGGAATTGCATTTTGTTATTGTTTTAATATTGCAACTTGTAAAACTGAAAACATTGTTATGTACAAAATGCATACGATTGTCGTCTTATGAGCGTGATATTCCTGAAATTGTGTTTCTCTTTCTTTTTCAGCGTCTTCAATTTCCTGAAGAACTCGATCTGCTTCAGGTGGATCGAACTTATCCATGTCTACCCTTTCTTTCGCAAATTCCTCTGGAGTTGCTTCTCACTACGGGAATCAGGTAATTTGCCGTCTGTGGATTACAGACGGCAAAACCTAAAAACAAACGGCAAAGATTTTGCCGTCAGCAGCTGACAGCAAAGTCAGACGGCAAATTCAAAGTCGGCAAAGAGTTCTTTGCCGTCAGCATTTAGTAGGGAAGACGGCAAAACTCAATCTTTGCCGTCAATCGTAATAATAGCATATGGCAAAGAAAAACAACTTTGCCGTCAGCCATACTCTGTATTTGCCATCTGCCTCATACATCTGAGACGGCAAAGAAAATTATTTTATTTAAAGAAAAACTACAAGTCGAGGTGCAGAGGTGGTAGATGCTCTTGATGGCGTAGACAAAAAGTAGTTCACACCATTTTTTTAACAGTGAAGGACCCCGATGTTGTATTAATATCAAACATGAAGTGCATGTCATTTTACAAACGGACCCAGGACTTACTGCAAATAACACACTAGTCCCTATCTTTTACAAAAAAGACCCCAACAAATAGATAAGAAAAGCAATCGGGTCTTTGCCATCTTCTACACGCCATCTTCTGCATGCCATCTTCTGCACGCCATAGACTCCCTGAAGAAGATGAGTTGCCTCCCTTTAGGCATCTGCGGGGAGGAGGTGGAGGATACTGCGACGGCCCCCTGCTTAGGCGGAGGCGAGCTTCTTGCGGCGCATCCGGATCGCAGGGCTGCGTCGAGCTTCATGCACAGGGTCAACGGTGGACGGGGCAGGGGCCAGCCGAGGCCTGCCGGAGCAGGGGCGGGGACGGCGGAGGACTGCGGGGACGACGGGGCCGGACTCGACGGCGCCGTGGGCGAAGGGGCCATGGGCGCAGAGGCCGGCTGCGGGGACGCAGACGAAGGGGCCGACGACGCAGACGAAGGGGCCGGCGGCGGTGAGAGGCCCGCGGCGACGCCGGGGCGCAAGGCGAAGGATCGGTGGCGCAGAGGTGAAGGGGCCGACGGCATAGAGGCCGGCCACGGGGGCGCAGACGAAGGGGTCCGTGGCGGCGCGGGGGCGTGAGGCGAAGGGACTCACGGCGCAGAGGCCGGCCGCGGGGGTGCAGACGACTGCGCGTGGGGGCGCCGTGGCGAGTAGGCTTGCGGCGGCGCTAGGGCTGAAGTGGAAGGAGGTAGGGGCGAATTGGCGGCGAGCTGGCCGGAGCGAGGTCGAGGCACCGGTGCCGTGGTGGTTTGGATCGGGAGCACCAGTTCATGAGAGAGAGAAAGATGCGTACGAGAGAGGGTTCGTGAAGGGATAAGGTGAAGGAAATATGCCCTGGAGGCAATAATAAAGTTATTATTTATTTTCTTATATCATGATAAATGTTTATTATTCATGCTAGAATTGTATTAACCGGAAACTTAGTACATGTGTAAATACATAGACAAAACAAAGTGTCCATAGTATGCCTCTACTAGACTAGCTCATTGATCAAAGATGGTTATGTTTCATAACCATAGACATGAGTTGTCATTTGATCAATGGGGTCACATCATTAGGAGAATGATGTGATGGACTAGACCCATCCGTTAGCTTAGCACTATGATCGTTTAGTTTTACTGCTATTGCTTTCTTCATGACTTATACATGTTCATATGACTATGAGATTATGCAACTCCCGAATACCGTAGGAACACCTTGTGTGCTATCAAACGTCACAACGTAACTGTGTGATCATAAAGATGCTCTACAGGTGTCTCCGAAAGTGTTCGTGGTGTTGGCATAGATCAAGAATAGGATTTGTCACTCCGAGTGTCGGAGAGGTATCTCTGGGCCCTCTCGGTAATACATGTCATAATAAGCCTTGCAAGCAAATGACTAATGAGTTAGTCACGAGATGATGTATTACGGAATGAGTAAAGAGACTTGCAGGAAACGAGATTGAACTAGGTATTGAGATACCGACGATCGAATCTCGGGCAAGTAACATACCGTTGACAAAGATAACAACGTATGTTGTTATGCGGTTTGACCGATAAAGATCTTCATAGAATATGTACGAGCCAATATGAGCATCCAGGTTCCTCTATTGGTTATTGACCGGAGATGAGTCTTGGTCATGTCTACATAGTTCTCGAACCCGTAGGTTCCGCACGCTTAACGTTTGATGACGATCGGTATTATGAGTTTATGAGTTTTGATGTACCGAAGATAGTTCGGAGTCTCGGATAAGATCACGGACATGACGAGGAGTCTCGGAATGTCCGAGACGTAAAGATCGATATATTGGATGACTATGTTTGGACATCGGAAACGTTCCGGGAGGATTCAGGCATAAACCGGAGTATCGGGGGGTTACCGGAACCCCCTGGGGAGCTAAATGGGCCTCATGGGTCCTAGTGGGAGAAGAGGAGGGGCGGCCAGGGCAGCCGTGCGCCCCCTCCCCCTCTAGTCCGAATTGGACAAGGAGGGGGGTGGCGCCCCCATTTTTCCTTCTCTTCCTCTCTCCCTTTCCTTCTCCCCTCCTACTCCAACTAGGAAAAGAAGGGGTCCTACTCCCGGAGGGACTAGGACTCCTCCCTTTGCGCGCTCTTCTCCTAGGCCGGCCGCCTCCCCCCTAGCTCCTTTATATACGGGGGCAGGGGGCACCCTAGACACACAAGTTGATCTGTTGACCTCTCCCAACTGTGTGCGGTGCCCCCCTCAACAGTAACACACCTCGGTCATATCGTTGCAGTGCTAGGCGAAGCCCTGCGACGGTAACTTCATCATATCCGTCACCACGCCGTCGTGCTGATGAAACTCTCCCGTGAAGCTCAACTGGATCAAGAGCTCGTGGGACGTCATCAAGCTGAACGTGTGCTGAACGTGGAGGTGCCGTACGTTCGGTACTTGATCGGTTGGATCATGAAGAAGTTCGACTACATTAACCGTGTCACTTGACGCTTCCGCTTTCGGTCTACGAGGGTACGTAGACACACTCTCCCCTCTCGTTGCTATGCATCTGGTAGATAGATCTTGCATGATCGTAGGAAAATTTAAAAAATACTACGTTCCCCAACAGTGGCATCATGAGCCAGGTCTATGCGTAGATGATATGCACGAGTAGAACACAAGTGAGTTGTGGACGATACTAGTCATACTGCTTACCAGCATGTCATACTTTGCTTCGGCGGTATTGTGAGATGAAGCGGCCCGGACCGACATTACGCGTACGCTTACGCGAGACTGGTTTCACCGTTATGAGCACTCATTGCTTAAAGGTGACTGGCGGGTGTCTGTCTCTCTCACTTTAGCTGAATCAAGTGTGACTACGCCCGGTCCTTGTGAAGGTTAAAACAGCACATACTTGACGAAACATCGTTGGGGTTTTGTATGCGTAGGTAAGAACGATTCTTGCTAAGCCCGTAGCAGCCACGTAAAACTTGCAACAACAAAGTAGAGGACGTCTAACTTTTTTTTGTAGGGCATGTTGTGATGTGATATGGTCAAGACATGATGAGTTATACGGTTTTATATGAGATGATCATGTTTTGTAAAGTTATCGGCAACTGGCAGGAGCCATATGGTTGTCGCTTTATTGTATGAAATGCAATCGCCATGTAATTGCTTTACTTTATCACTAAGCGGTAGCGATAGTCGTGGAAGCAATAGTTGGCGAGACGACAACGATGCTAAGATGGAGATCAAGGTGTCGCGCCGGTGACGAAGGTGATCATGACGATGCTTTGGAGATGGAGATCAAAAGCACAAGATGATGATGGCCATATCATGTCACATATTTTGATTGCATGTGATGTTTATCTTATTATGCTTCTTATTTTGCTTAGTACGACGGTAGCATTATAAGATGATCCTTTACAAAATTTCAAGGTATAAGTGTTCTCCCTGAGTATGCACCGTTGCGAAAGTTCGTCGTGCCGAGACACCACGTGATGATCGGGTGTGATAAGCTCTACGTTCAAATACAACGCGTGTAAGCCAATTTTTGCACATGTGGAATACTCGGGTTAGGCAAATTTTAACATGCTCCCTCTTACCCCTTATTTTTACATATGAGGTAAGAAGGTAAGAGTTAATCCGACCACTAATTAATGTGATCAACGGCTCAGATCTACTACATACTCTTACCTCTCATGTGAAAAGAGGGGGTAAGAGGGACCATGCTAAAACTGCTCCTCGGGTTAAACTTGACGAGCCTAGCATATGCAGATATGGCCTCGAAACATTGGAGACCGAAAGGTTGAGCGTGAATCATATAGTAGATATGATCAACATAAGATGTTCACCATTGAAACTACTCCATCTCACGTGATGATCGGACATGGTTTAGTTGATTTGGATCACGTGATCATTTAGATGACCGGAGGGATGTCTATCTAAGTGGGAGTTCTTTAAGTAATATGATTAATTGAACTTTAATTTATCATGAACTTAGTCATGGTAGTATTAGCATATCTATGTTATAGATCAATAGCTCGCGATGTAGCTCCCCGTTTGTTTTATATGTTCCTAGAGAAAACTAAGTTGAAAGATGTTAGTAGCAATGATGCGGACTTGTTCCGTGATCTAAGGATTTTCCTCATTGCTGCACAGAAGAATTATGTCCTTGATGCACCGCTAGGTGACAAACCTATTGCAGCAGCAGATGCATACGTTATGAACGTTTTTGACAAAAGCTCGGTATGATGACTACTTGATAGTTTAGTGCATCATGCTTTACGGCTTAGAACCGGGACTTAAAAACGTTTTGAATGCCATGGAGCATATGAGATGTTCCAAGAGTTGAAAATGGTATTTCATACTCATGCCCGTGTCGAGAGGTATGAGACCTCTGACAGTACTTTGCCTACAAGATGGAGGAGAATAGCTCAACCAGTGAGCTTGTGCTCGGATTGTCTAGGTACTACAATTGCTTGAATCAAGTGGGAGTTAATCTTCCAGGTAAGATAGTAATTGACAAAGTTCTCTAGACACTATCACCAATTTAGTAGAACTTCGTGATGAACTATAATATGCAAGGGATGACGATAGTAATTCCCGAGCTCTTCGCGATGCTGAAATCGGCGAAGGTAGAAATCAAGAAAGAGCATCAAGTGTTGATGGTTAACAAGACCACTTGTTTCAAGTAAAGGGCAAATGGATAGAAGGGGAACTTCAAGAAGAATGACAAGCAAGTTGTCACTCCCATGAAGAAACCCAAAGCTAAACTCAATCCTGAAACTAAGTGCTTCTACTGCAAAGGAAATGGTCACTGGAAGTGGAACTGCCCTAGATACTTGGCGGATAAGAAGGATGGCAAAGTGAACAAAGGTATATTTGATATACAGATTATTGATGTGTACTTTACTAGTGTTCATAGCAACCCCTGGGTATTTGATACCGGTTCAGTTGCTAAAATTAGTAACTCGAAACGGGAGTTGCAGAATGAACAAAGGCTAGTTAAAGCAGAAGTGACGATGTGTGTTGGAAGTGGTTCCAAGATTGATATGATCATCATCGCACACTCCCTATACTTTCGGGATTAGTGTAGAACCTAAATAAGTGTTATTTGGCATTTGCGTTAAGCATGAATATGATTTGATCATGTTTGTTGCAATACGGTTATTCATTTAAAGTCATAGAATAATTGTTATTCTGTTTACATGAATAAAGCCTTCGATGGTCATACACCCAATGAAAATAGTTTGTTGGATCTCGATCGTAGTGATACACATATTCGATGTCACACATAAGAGTTACCTGAACTCAAATCACCGCTCCTTTCTTGACCGTCTATTTGAAACTTGAAGGCATTTCACCGTTGCTTGTAGTTATCTCGAGTCAAATTCACAATTGTCTCACCACATGTATGACCACCAGAGCCCTGACCCGTTTCCATGTCTCATACGTACCGCACGCCTCGCCGCTATTATCGCGTCGAGTCCCCGCTGTCCCGATCGAGTCCCAAGGGCCGCGAACTCACACCACTCAACCCCCACTGCAGAGTACCATCGATCATCACCGACCGATGATGAGTTTCACGCTTCCATCGGACCACTGGGCTCCAGTCCGAACGACATGTCACTCGCTTTTTCCCCGCCGAATAGGCTTCGACTCTCTGACGTCTTACGCCGTAGCCCCTCAATCAGCATCGGGTGAAGTCCTCTAGACTCCAACTCCATCTTCAACATGATCACTCCACCCTCGCACCCCGTCGACTTCAAGCTTCATGTGTACGGCACCTTGAATCAACCCCGCTCCATAGTCTTGTCGAAGCCACACAAGCCTCGGGCTTGTGACACGTGTTTCCACGCCCAGAAGTCGGTCACCATCAGCATCACGCTCCTATATCGCCACCGCCAATCTCATCACCGTCTTCTGTTCCGACCGACTCATGTCGATCCGTCAGACTGTCCAGTCCAACCCAGCCGAACTTGTCGGACTGCAAGACACCCTCGAGGCTCGCAAATCATCTTCCAAGAATTTCCATCCATCATATGATAATTCCATCAAAGCTGACATGACTTCCCGCAACACCTTAAAGCATCCCTGTTGTGCCAACAAATCTTTCACCCTTGTCTGACATAACTCAAGGTTTTCAGTCCCGTCGAACTTCTTCACCTTAAACCTGGTACCCGATGGCGCCACATTTCTTTATACGGCTGACCCTGCGAAATTTCCTCACGTGATGCCCAAGTACACAAGTACTCATGTACTAATAGCAATTCCAACCAAAAGAAAATCATCTGGTGATAGCTCCCTTGCACAACTCCCAATGAATGCACAGTAATTGCTTTGCCTTGCCTGTTTTCTACGCAAGTAGTACTCTGATGGATGTGTATTGCTTACTGATTTGCCTGCCTCCGCGTCATATACGGGCATGTACAATGGTTCTATCTTAAGGATGCCACGTAAGATAAATGATGAGGTGGAGGAAAGAGAAATCATAAAAAAAGTCTTGTCTTATCTTATTTAAGAGAAGACAAGAGATGATAGCTTAGCACAATTTGTCTCACCATGTTTTTAGGAATAACTAATTATTGAAGATAAGGCTAAGAGATGACCCATTGTAGACTTGGTTTTTTGTCATCTCTAATTTAAATGCAAAACTTAAGATAAGACTATCTTATCAACCATTGTACATGCCCTACTAAGACTCGTTCTCCTTCCTTTTTTTTGTCCAAAACAAACCTCGTCATGACTCGACGCATCCAGCAACCAGCCGGCCTCTGTTGGCCTGCGCGCCATCTGCACCGTCGTGCCACGAGCGTGCTCCTATGGGACACGCGTCCATGACCGCACGCACGCCTGCTGCCGCTCTCCGCTTTGGTCCCGGCTGGCTCGCCGAGGTCGACTCGATCTGTACGCCCGCGTCCCTCTCGTTACCTGCATTGCACGCTGCTTCCGATTGCTTATTCCAATCTATCGACAACCACGCCGCAGCCGGCTGCATCTCAAATTTGATATATCCTCTAACAATCCACAGCCTCCAAATAACGTAACTCATTATATCACTTGTTAGAATAAATTCGAGACACGTAGTCGATAATCCGAAGATCAAGCAATCACACGAGGCACGACACCGAGATTTGTAAACGATATTCACCGATATGGCTACATCCCCGGGTCTGACTATGGGGCTCCTCTCCATGACACCGTCACAATACCGCACACCGGCCACCCAGGCGCTGGCTCCTACTGCGCGCCTATGCTATTATGTTGGCATAGGTTACATCATGTGTCTACCCTCGCTATATATGAAAGGCCTAGGATACAAGTGTCTTAGTTGAACACGGACTTCATATCCTATCTAAAGTTCTAAACACAATACTACTCAGAGTCCAACTGTAACGTACCTTGTACACTATATTTGACACAACTCTAACACCACCCAGTATCTTCCTTAGGTGTGGAGTTCTCACATTGTTTATCTGAACATAATCGAGCTGTCCAAATGTGAAAAAGATTAGTCAAATGGTGGTGACTATGTAACTTCTGATGGCTTGATTGTCAAAATTATGTACCAACGCATACAGGCTGAGTCCTAGAATTAGTAATGACCTCGATCCATTCTCCAAACCACTTGTGTTTTTGTTGAATCCGTAAACTAGATATTCACATAATTTGCCAGTAGTAAAGATCACTTAGCTTTGATTTATGAAAAAGATAATTTGGCTTTAACATGATGAAGTTTTGTCTTGTACTCACGTATTATTTGTTTAACACATGAACATAAGTGCTGAAAGTGCCTAGCTTGGAGTTTTTCTGAACTTATGCATGCCACCGTCTTTGTTTCTTAAATGACGGTGTAATTTTGTACCGCCTAACTATGAACTCTGAACCCCAAGCTATGGATGAGATGTTTTTCTGAACTTATGCATGCCACTGTCTTCGTTTCTGAAACTTGAGCACGAGATGGTTCTTTCTGAAACTTATGCACGGGATTGTTAACTCTTTATTTTTTCCGAATGTTGCTTAGCGGATCCCTGCTTTTTTCCTTGAACACCAGTGGGTTCTCCTTGTCTGATCAGTTTCTTATCTTGCTGAAATACAAACTAGGAAATGTGGAACATGTAAATTTGCAATATGAGAGCATTTAAGCTGTACTAGCTGTAGCTTTTGATAAGAAAAAAATATACGTTGCTGACCAAGTTGATTCTCTTGATTCCTGAGTGTTTATCTCATTCTTTTGTATCATTATTTTCTGAAGTGTGCGAACTACAAATTGGGCCTATGAAAATACTCTTAGTCTTGTTAACATGTTGCCAACTGTATAAGAGCTGAAAGATGCTTAATCTTGTTAACTTGTTTTTGCCTGAATGTTACTGAGTGAATCGTACAATTCCTTCTTGAACACAAGCTGTATTTAGGTGCATGAGGTATGCTTGAGCTGATCCATGATTTGTGATGTCTGATATATCATAGTGGCTAGTAGAAGCTAAAAGTGGGTATTTGAGCTTGTGTGGCATTTGTTCTTCTATGATCAGAGTTTATTTTATTTGAATACAAAATACAAAATGAAAATACGTCCGTGTGGGATGTGAAGGCATTTAATTTGTACTGTTGTAGCTTGTCGGAAAAAGGAAACTATAGTTCTGAACCAAATTAATTATTTAGATTTCTGGGCACAAGGGAAACTATATTGTCTGTTGTCGCTATTTGTTGAAACTATAGTTCTGAATCAAACCACTAGCTTGTCGTCGAGCAAAGAGACCTAATCGACATGTCGGCCCCCAAAATCCCCCATTTGACCCTTAGGGTCAGAGGTGGAGGACGAAAGAAAAATAAGGTGTGGCGAATTCTTAAGTAAAAAAATTGATGCAAAACCATAATAGTCAATTTCGCAAAAAAAATTTTTATAATAATCAATACAGAGGAAAAATTAATATTAATGTTATCATGTGACCCTCAACATAATAAATTAATAATCAAATACAATGAAAATGTAAACATATTTAACAAGAAAAACTCTAAATCAACCGTTCGTCACTTGTGCTCGACGCGCAGCACACGGCCGCGGTAGCCGGGGTTGATTTGTTTTGCTTTTTTTTTATAGAACAGCTAGCTAGGGTTGCTGCATGCATGTGCGGTGTGCCTCGCTGACTGGATGGCTTCCCTGCGTCCTGGTCTGGGGCGATTGGTTTATGAAGTTAGTTCACGGGCCTGCGTATGCGTGTCACTGTGGCCCATTTACCAAGCAAACAGCCTCTCCAACGACATTAGCCAGTGGTTGCAGCGAGCCTATTCAGCCTATTCAGCGAGCCTTTTCTTGTTACTTCATCTGTTATGTTCATGCTTAAAAGTGGCAAAACAAATGGATGCTATTCTGAACCTCCTCTGCTTTCTCTCAAACAGGGATGCCATGTGAAGATGAAGGATATGTGGGAGCTTTTGGGTGGCGAGTGACAAAGGCTCCAGCAAGGAAGAGAAGAGAGTTGCATTTCCTTGCCTGCAATTCTAGTAACTATCTTTGTTATAACTTGTAGAGTAATGGATTAATTAGGATGCTATGTAACTCGAGTATGTATCCCGATCCTATGTATCATGAATTCGTGACAACTGCTTGCGACCGAGTTCTATTTGATGAAGAAGACTCCCCGTTTGTATGTTTATTAGTGATATTGTCTGATCCGCTTGCGTTGCAGTGTTGTGTTTGCTCTACTGGTGATGTACAGTATTTGTGGAATTGGTCCTATTGTTCACCATTGCTGAAAATCTGTTTCAGTTGGCGATACTTTTGTAGCTCTATTTCAACTGTAAAATTGAAATGTCGCTTTTAGGCTACATATTTGCTGCTACACACGGAGGGTCATACATGGTGGACAGCCCAACCCCGAAGTGCACTTGAGATGATTGATTCAGGAGCGTTTAGTTTTCTTCCAGGGAGGTTGATTAATGAGTTGGTACTTGCTACAGGAGAATGAAGTAGTGTTGAATGATGAACGAGCTCTGGTAGATGCATCTTATAGGTTAAGAGAATGATGTGTTGATGAACCTCCAGAAGCAAGTAAAAACACAGTAGTAGGAATATTTTGTGAATCCAGTAGCTAGTTAGGCTGAATTAGTGGAACTACAGATGGGATTCACTCTAATTATGAATTGATGCATGATGTTTTTGATGGAAAACACAAACAAGTTGTTGTAAGATACGCGCACTTCTAAGATGGCAGGATAAATCAT
Organism: Secale cereale; assembly: GCA_902687465.1. NCBI lineage: Eukaryota > Viridiplantae > Streptophyta > Magnoliopsida > Poales > Poaceae > Secale > Secale cereale. The sequence continues at coordinate 147,122,572 of LR738716.1, forward strand.
ATTCCTTATTGGGCAGGCCCCGTGACGTCCCGAGCGCATCCCAAATCGCCGCCGCCGGCCACCTACTACTCCTTCCCTCCCCTCCTCGCCGCCGCCGAAGGGCGCCCGCCGGCAAAGCCTGCGCGGTGTCGGCGGCGGCGGGGCTCTCCTCCCTCTCGGAAGGCGCACTGCGGCGCGGGGCGGCTCAGCCATTTGAGAGCTCGGGTCTCGACGTGGAGGCGCTGGCCTCACGACGGCCAGGCGGCGCGGTGGTGCTAGGCGGATCCGGTGTTGCGGTGGAGGCGCGGGTGGCTTGGGCGGCGGATTTGGCGTTGTTTGGGCGCGGCGGATCTGGCACAGAGCGGGCGCGGTGACCGCGCGGGAGGATGCCCCCTGTGCTACGCGCAGACGCATGGAGGCCTGGGCAGGTGGTGCAGCGGTTGGCTGGAGGTGGCCATGGACACGCGGGCGAGCGTGCTGAGGGGTCGGGCGCGGATCTGGCACTCCGGCAGGTGCGATGGCAGGGGTTGGGTGCTGAGTTACGACACGGAGGTTGCGGATCTGGCGGGTCCGCGCATTTTTGAGAGGTGTGGCGGCTGCTGCACCACGATGAGGAGCCGATGGACGTCGACTGGGGATCGTTTGTTGTGCAGTGCTTCCGATATGCTCGGATTCAGAGGTGTGAAGGAGCTCCGGGCGAAAGTGCAGCACTTACTTTGGGTCAATGCCGGCAACAGCGGCGCCATGGCCATGGTGTCGTTCTCCTTCAGGAAGGTGTTGCCGTGGAGCTTCTTTAAACGACCCTCCGGGAGAAATCTCTAGCTTTAGATGGTCGAAGCGGGCGATGACGGCGGTTACATCGTTTCCTTCTTTGAGGCATCGCTTTGGAGACCAGCATATTGTAGTTTGCACGGATCTCTTCGTCGGCGGAGATAGGGGACGTCAGGGCGGCGGCTTCGAGTGGGTTTGTTTGTGTGTCGAGATGGCGAACTCGGGAACAATGCGAGTGGCAGCTCTATGAGGTGAGGCTCGATCTCGGCATTGGTTGGGTGGCATCCTTGTCCCGCTTGGGCGGTGGGGGTGTCGGCTCGGTCGATGCGCCCAAGAGGGGGCGGTCTGACTTTATGTCGGGGCGGCGGCCCCGGATGTGGTGTGACATTCGTGGTCTGCGAGTGGTTGCCCTGAGCAGCGTGGGCTGCGGGCAGCTAGGCTGTGCGGCGTTGCTGCTCGAGGAGAGCGGTGGTATGTCGGGGCAGCGGCCTCGGGAGGCGGTGTCGGTGGAGTGCGTTGGGCGCGACGGAGCGGTGGATGTCGAGGTGGCGGCCCCAAGAGGAGCTCTGTGGCGACCAGGCTTCTGTGACAACGATGATGGCGGGAGCGATGTCGGCGGCACGTCAATGGTTGCGGTAGTCGGCTCTTCTGCGGCGTGTTCGCGGTTTTGCCTCGGTTTGTTTGTTGTTGTGGAGTCGAAGTTGCGGCGGCAGGGCCCTGTGGTATACGATGACTTGCTACAAGTGGTCCGTTCGGCGAATTTCCGTGGCGCCGGCTTTTGCCTGATTTTGCTCTTCTGAGTTCTTCGTCTGAGTCGGAGTTGCGTTATCTGGCCGCAGGTCGACATGTTGTCGATTAGGGTGTGATTTGCCCTATGTGTCTGTCTTTGGTGTGGGCTTGACCCCTGTTGTTCCAGTTTTTGTCCTGTTTTTCGTAATTAACTGGACAATTATATTCTGCTTAATTAATAGATGAGGCAATCTGTGCCTCCATTCCGAAAATAAAAATGGCAGGATGCAATCCGAGCTCTAGCTAAATCCCAGGCTTTTGTTTTGCTGGTCGTGATCTCGAGGCTTTATTGCACCAATTATAAGTAGGACAAGGAGCCGATATCGGACCGCGGTGTTAGCTTTAATCTTGATTCATGTATCTGCACATGTAGATCTTGTTATGCATGTAGTTTAGTCTAATTGTAGTGAGTGTGGGTAAGGCGAACATGCGATGCCTATGTAGACGGCAAGTCGTCGGCACGAGATTGTGCACGGTGAGATGCTAGTTGCCGTGCGTGGCTAGATTGTGCACGAGTCAGTGTCTTCTCTGGAAATGCCTTGAGAGATCACTTGCCCAGCACTGCCTACAGTGTCGTTATTTCAATTGCTAGCTAGCTGCTGTAAATAGTCTCTTTTTTTTTATCTCTCATATACATTTTATTTTTTGAAAAAGAGGATGACCCTAGGCCTCTGTATCAATTAATGCATGCAATCATATAAATAGTCTCGTCATCTTTACTTAGGAGGAAACAACGGACAAAAATCACTTTTAGCAAACACTGCATCCATCTGCGCGTATACTATATAACTTACTAGTAGTTTTTTTGGGTACATCATGATCATCCCTAAGGCGATCCTACAGCTCCAACACGGCAGTGCGCAGGGTTTATCCAACAACTTGTTACAAAGAAAATTCTACAACAGTGTTGCAGAAACACGTTTGATGAAGGATGGTATGCGGGCTCAGTTGAACGCGTGTCATGTAGGGAAGGAAGGTGACGGACACGGCTGCTGCGATCCGCCAAGTGACGTTAAGCGTTTCCCTACTTTAAAAGGGAAACTGGACCCAAAAAAAAGTGCAATTAAGGGTAAAAATTCTGATTAAAGATTGCTGATGAACGAGGGAGTAGACGGTTTTTAGTACGATAAAACCATAGAGTTAACTTACGCCGACGTACACAACAACTCGAGGCATATAAAACTAGTAAAATGAAATTATTTCTCTCAATAAAGTCTGGTACACATGCTTGCTTGCAGAGTTGCCGAACGATCGAGGTATGCAAATGCATGTAGTTTATATTCGAACCCGAAACTAAAACGAATGAATCACAAGCTACTACTGAATGCTTGAACCCAATCTGCTAAATTTATCTCATATGGGATATTCTCGAGCATATCCGGACCACCATGATCTGAGAACCACCTCACAATGTCCATGGACTGTAGGTCAAGCCAGAAGAAACCACTGCAAGACTTGATGAGCACGGTGCCACTCTTATCGGCAAATGACACTAGATCGAGCTGGCTTGGCCTCGCAAGCGGTCTGCTTTCACAATCCACATTGTCTAGAAACTGGGAGATTGCGTCCGTCTCAATCACCACATGTGGTCTCTGCTGCCACTTCCCTGTTTGCTTTGACTGCGCCCAAGCCAACACCTTGTTGCCATCCGCGATTAACATAACCGGGCTTCCACATGCCGATAATGTCGCCAGGATTTGGTTGTTCCACCTGCTGCATGGGAAACTATCTAGGAGCATCATCACCATCACCTTGGCTTTGACATGGAGTTTGAGGACATAGGCGCGGGTGTCGGTCATGAATGACCAATACACAGTGTTGTCAATGACCAAGGCCCTGCCAAGGGCTTCTTGCAAGTGACTGCCATGTAGGATAGGAGCCCGGATCTCGGCGGTGTTGTGACAGCTCTACGTACGCCATGACCAATTGGAAATGCCATCCAATAGCAGTCACACCCTCATCATCATTATCGCCAACGAGAAAGGCATAACCTACCTCACTAGTCGCCGGATGGCCCACAACCACAGGGAACACCGGTGGCTGGGTCGGACACACAGAGCTCTTGGTCTACACGGGTGAGGATAAGGCCATCGCGTGACGCGAGAGGTAAGCTGCTGGCACTGGTGACTCTGTGAATCTCGGTGGCATCTGTTGTGTCCGTGACTCTATGCGGCCTGGTGGTGTCTTCCTCTGTGGTGTTCATGAAGAACAGTTCCTCCTTTTTCTTGCGCCTGCCCTGGCCATCGTACGGGTACCCGCGGATGAGGTGGCCGTGCAGTAAGGGGAGCATGAAGCGGTCGCCGTGCCGGAGGCGGAGGCGCCCATGGAGTCCTGGGTCATCCTTGATGTGGCAGCGCATATCGAGGCAGGTGGCCGCACATCGCACGAGGGTGGCCGGGTTAGTGCGAGTGGCAATGTCCATGATACATCCATTTTGCATCATGCTTACATGTTGATATTTATTGCATTATGGGCTGTTATTATATGTTTTGTCACAATACTTATGCCTTTTCTCTCTTATTTTACAAGATGTACATGAAGAGGTCTAAATGTTGCTCCATCTTATCCCCACCACTACTATGACATAAGACATCTCTGTTTTTACAAGGAAATACAGTACAAACATAAATGTTTACATGCATGAACGTGTATACCTGTTCATACTTACAAATGAACACACTCGTATGATCATATGCCACCTTTATAAGCACCTCCCAGAGACTAGCTACCCGGGATAATTTCTCCGTTGGTTACCGTGGCGGTAATCACTTCAGGCCCTTTACAGCTATTTGTGATCTTATGTTGTTGTGATGGACGGCCATGATTCCATATAGCCATGTTCCTCCTCTGACCTCTCCAGCAGAGAGAGAGAGTGCTAATATCGCCTGATACAAACAACCAAGTTCTACTAACGTGTTCTTACTCTAGAATTGTTACCGCCATTTCTTCATATTTTATTCAGTGTTGCTAAATTTCAGTCAAATGAGAGACTTTGTTAGGTCTTAGTCGATACTATATTCGTGAGATCTTGCATGATGATTCATGTAAATTTTCTTTTAAGAATATTGTTTTTCTTTCTTAGATGATATGTCATTTTATTGAGACTTGGTTAAATCTTAGTCAACTGAGACTTAACCACATCTTATTTTATTTTTTAATTTGAAAATGAACTAATTATCTAAACCTAGCTTTGTTTACAAGGATCGACTTACTCAGAATCATATCTTATGTTTTGAACTGGCATCATGGATAACCCTGACTTTATTGATCTATTGTTTTTGTCATAGACGACTATTGACCTGCGGCGCGACGACATTTTCTCCGTGGAGAAACATGAACATTATGCTTATTGTGGCAGGGAAATGTGCTTTCTCTCTCCCGTTGCAACGTACAAACACATTTGCTAGTTACAAATAAAAAGGTAGAACTACAAGAAATCGCGGCTTGGGCGGCCGAGGTGGGTCATCGAGTGGCATGTCGGGAAGATTGAAACAATCTTCTTGTCCCTTCTAGAGAACTGTCAAGGCAACTGGACCCGGAAACCCTGCAGATAACGGCCCCTCCATAGTCCAGTAGCACGCCGCCTGGCGCACCTGATTGAAAGCAGAAATAGCTGCACCACAAGCCAAAGTGTGTCTGGCTGGCATCCGAGAAAAGATTTGCATAGAGTAGCAAAGTACAGCAAGCCCTCCGTTTCGAAAAAAAAAGTACAGCAAGCCCCGTAGTTAGGTATGTGAGGCCCCATCTGAATCTCAATGAGGGCTTGTTTGAATTGCCATTTCTGTCTCAGATACACTTGTATTCCTCCGTCCCAAAATTCTTGTCTTCGATTTGTCTAAATACGGATGCATCTATTCACATTTTAGTGTTATATACTTCCCTATCTAGATGAATTTAAAACAAGAATTTTGGGACGGAGGGAGTAAAAAATAAAGGTCGCTGCTCCTCGTTTCATTTCCGGGTGGAGATCTGTTCATGGCCGGTAAAATACACATGTAGAATAAATACACCCGTATTGAAATACAACGCATCCAAGCGCAGCCTGAGGAGTTTGTTTTAGTAGGAAGAGATTACAGAGAAAGGGGGTGAGGACGCAGAGAAGTTTGGAGAGAATTATACGTTTTTCTCTCATATTCGGTGACGCACAAGAGACAAAGGCTTCACCGCACTTTGGGGACTAGGCCCACACACTCTACCCGCCATGCTGTCCAGTTGGGGATTCTGCCCATTGGCTGTAGAGTTGTAAAAGTTGGGGATGTGACAGGGTAATTTTTTAAAGTGCAACTTGCACAAAAGCTAGCCATTAGTGTCAACAATTTAGCGGACGGAATGGGAATATGGTTAAGCACATAGGATTCTCTCAAGTGTTTATTCAATAGTAATATCTGATGTATATAATAATTCCTCCCCTAATAGCAACTCTAGTACAGTCGGCATACTGGCCCAATCACCATAACAACTGCCAATAAGATAATTTAAGTCAAAAGAACATGTTAACTGAGTCATCATACCTATCAGAATCGTCATAATTTATGGATCGTCCTTCATATATGACCTAGGCTACAAAGAAAATGGTTTTTTATTTGTTGATAGATTACCTGTTTTTTTTTTTGAACTAAACAATATGGTTTGACCAGAACAAGATCTCACAAATGACCATGTGCCCCATTGTAATGCCAATCATCGCGTGCTTCACCATGCACATAAAGACTGTCGAATAGCACCCGCTGCGCCATGGAGACTGACCGCCTCTCCACTTGTGAGAGCACCTTGTACGCCGTTCAGTATTGTGCTGGCCAGCAAGTTAACTAGACACCATACAGTGTTAGACCCTGGTACTAATCTCATGCATACAACGTAGTGTTTTCTCTCTGTTCTGTAATAATGCATGGGGTGTCATGCCCATGTACGTAGTGGTGGAGCTGCGTCTAGCGCACTCCCCTCTTTCCGTTTTTCTCTCCTGGCTCGTTGGGCTCTGCTGTGATCCAGTCACCGGTCAGCGCGACAGATGTGGATCGAGGCAGCCCGGGCCAGGAGGTAGTTAGGTCGTGCGTGTGTGATCACATGAATACTGAAATAACAGAACGAGAAAAGCTGCGCAGTTGTGGCAGCACAAAACTCTCCCTCTCTGTCGATCGTGTACTGCTCGAGTTCTTGCAATCTCTCTCTCACTCCCTCGTTCGTTCGGAAACGACATTTGGCATCAGAGCCCGGCGGTGTTTCGATCCTCCGGTGGCCAGCGGTGTTCGATCCGCGGCAGTGATGTCGAGCGACGAGTCGGAGGAGGAGCAGAAGAAGGCGGCGGCGGCGAAGGCGGCGGCGGGGAAAGTGGGACAATCCCCATCCTCACGACCGCTGGCGCGCCTCACGGCCGGCGGCAGCAGCGAGATTAGGGTCGTCGAGCGGGTTGTGCAGAGCGAGACCTCTTCTTCAACCATGGTCCTCTCTCGCACGAACTACATGGAGTGGGCACTCCTGATGCAGGTCAAACTGCAGGTTGCAGGAGTTTGCTCTGCGGTGGCCGATGGCACTGCAGATGAGCGCGATGATCGGCGGGCCCTTCAGATTATCCTCACGGGGGTACCGCCGGAGATGCTCCGTGTTCTGGCCGCCAAGGACACGGCAAAGACAGCGTGGGAAATGCTCAAGACGCTGCGCATGGGCAGCGAGCGTGCGCGCGAGGCCAAGGCGGAAGTGCGCCGGCGGGAGTTCGAGGACCATCACTTCAAGGATGGCGAGTCCGTCGAGGATTTTGGGATGCGGCTCACCGGACTAGTCGCCGATCTGGAGCTGTATGGCGATCCTGTGACGGAACTCAAGGCCGTCCCGAAATTTCTCCGCGTGGTGCCGCGGAAATACCGTCAGATGGCGATGGCGATCGAGAGCCTCATTGATCTAAAGACAATGACTATCGAGGAGCTCGTCGGACGTTTCTCAGCATGCGAGGATCATTACGATCTGGACGATGCGGCGCAGTCCGGCGGGCGCCTGCTCCTCACTCATGAGGAGTGGCTTGCTCGCGAGCGGCAGCTCGGCGGGGGCGGCTCATCGTCAGGAGGCGGCAGCGGCAAGAACAAGTCGCCGGCCAAGCCAAAACCCCAGGGCGGCGGTGGCAAGTCTACGCCGGGCGGCGGCGGCGGCTCCAGTGGCTCCGGCGGCAAGAAAAAGAAGGGCAAGTGCCACCATTGTGGCATCGCAGGGCACTGGAAGAAGGAGTGCCGAACATGGCTTCGCGAGCAGGAGCAGAAAGGGAAACAGGAGCAGGCCAATCTCGTGCAAGGCGGCGACGAGCAGGATCATGGTCTTTTCATGGCCGTGGTCACCAACACCACCACCCCGCAAATTGTCGCGCCCCAAGCAGTCTATCTCAATGAGGAGAAGGTGATCCCTGCTCCCTCTCAAGATATCTGGTTCTTTGATACAGGCGCGAGCAGCCACATGACGGGAGATCGGCGTATGTTCGCGACCTTGGACGAAACCGTGCATGGCACGGTTAAGTTTGGGGATGGCTCTACCGTGGCAATCCGAGGCAGGGGCACCGTGGTCTTCAGGAGCCAGAACGGTCATCAGCGCGCATTAGGCGGCGTGTTTTACATCCCCAACCTCCGCACCAACATCATATCGGTGGGGCAACTAGATGAGGGCGGCTATGCAATTGGGATCAAGGCTGGAGTCATGACGATCCACGACCCGGGGCAGCGCACGCTAGCTCGCGTCAAGATCACCTCCAGCAGGCTGTACACTGGAGTCTTGACAATAGACTCGCCGGTGTGCCTCATGGAGAACAGCGAGGACACCACCTGGCGCTGGCATGCACGGCTAGGACACCTCCACTTCCGAGCTCTGCGAACCATGTCTACCAAAGGAATGGTGCGCGGGATGCCGGTAGTTGATCGCGTGGAGGAGTACTGCGACGGCTGCATGCTTGGCAAGCAGCACAGGGCACCATTTCCTCAGTCATCGCCGTACCACGCCGAGCAAGGTCTGGAGTTGGTGCATACGGATCTCTGTGGTCCGATCGCGCCGACAACTCCTGGAGGTAACCTATATTTCCTTCTGGTCGTTGATGATTTCAGCCGCTACATGTGGGTGGAGCTGCTTAAATCCAAGGATGAGGCGTTCAGTCGCTTCAAGCGGATCAAGGCCCTGGCGGAGTCTGAAGGCAGGTGCAAACTGCGGGCGTTTCACTCGGATCGTGGCGGGGAATTCAACTCCGGCGAGTTCAAGAGCTTCTGCGAGGAGCTCGGCGTCAAGCACTTCACCACGGCCCCATACTCGCCCCAGCAAAACGAGGTCGTGGAGGGACGGAACCAGACCGTCGTTGAGATGGCCCGGTGCATGCTCAAGAGTATGTCCATGCCGGCGTACTTCTGGGCCGAGGCCGTGCGCACCGCAGTCTACATCTTCCTTTGCCGCCTCTGAGGCAGCTATGTACTCCGCTTCGCATGTAGAATCGGCTACCACGCTTTGCTTGGAACTGCACCAGCTTACCGCTCCCCCGTTGAGAATATATACGTTTCCGGTTTGAGACTTAGAGTCATCCGGATCAGTGTCAAAGCTTGCATCGACGTAACCCTTTACGACGAGCTCTTGATCACCTCCATAAACGAGAAACATTTCCTTAGTCCTTTTCAGGTACTTCAGGATATTCTTGACCGCTGTCCAGTGATCCATACCAGGATTACTTTGAAACCTCCCGGCCATACTTATGGCAAGGCAGACATCTGGTCTTGTGCACAGCATTGCATACATGATAGAGCCTATGGCTGAAGCATAGGGGATGACACTCATCTTTTCTCTATCTTCCGCAGTCACTGGGCATTGAGTCTTACTCAACTTTGTACCTTGCAATACCGGCAAGAACCCCTTCTTGGATTGATCCATTTTGAACTTCTTCAAAACTTTATCAAGGTATGTACTTTGTGAAAGTCCTATCAAGCGTCTCGATCTATCTCTATAGATCTTGATGCCCAATATGAAAGCAGCTTCACCGAGGTCCTTCATCGAAAAACTCTTGTTCAAATACCCCTTCACGCTATCCAAAAGTTCTATATTGTTTCCAATCAGCAATATGTCATCCACATATAATATTAGAAACGCTATAGAGCTCCCACTCACTTTCTTGTAAATACAAGCTTCTCTGTAAACTTGTACAAACCCAAACGCTTTGATCACCTCATCAAAGCGAAGATTCCAACTCCGAGATGCTTGCACCAGCCCATAAATGGAACGCTGGAGTTTGCAAACTTTGTCAGCATTCTCTGGATCGACAAAACCTTCCGGTTGTATCATATACAACTCTTCCTTAAGAAAACCGTTAAGGAACGCTGTTTTGACATCCATCTGCCAAATTTCATAATCGAAATACGCAGCTATTGCTAACATGATTCGGACGGATTTAAGCATCGCTACGGGTGAGAAAGTCTCATCGTAGTCAACTCCTTGAACTTGTGAAAAACCCTTTGCCACAAGTCGAGCTTTATACACGGTGACATTGCCGTCAGCGTCCGTCTTCCTCTTAAAAATCCATTTATTCTGAATGGCCTTCCGCCCTTCAGGTAATACTTCCAAAGTCCATACTTTGTTTTCATACATGGATCCCATCTCGGATTTCATGGCCTCTAACCATTTGTCGGAATCCGGGCCCACCATCGCTTCTCCATAGCTCGTAGGTTCACTGTTGTCCAACAACATGACCTCCAAGACAGGGTTACCATACCACTCAGGTGCAGTGCGTACCCTTGTCGACCTACGAGGTTCGGTAGTAACTTGATCAGAAGCTTCTTGATCATCATCATTGGCTTCCACTTCAAGCGTTGCAGGCTCCACAAAAACATCTTTTTGTGCTGCGCTACTCTCTGGTTGAAGCAGAGGTTCAATAACCTCATCAAGTTCTACCTTCCTCCTACTCAATTCTTTCGAGAGAAACTCTTTCTCGAGAAAGGACCCGTTCTTAGCGACAAACACTTTGCCCTCGGATCTGAGATAGAAGGTGTACCCAACCGTCTCTTTTGGGTATCCTATGAAGACACATTTGTCCGCTTTGGGTTCGAGCTTTTCTGGCTGAAGCCTTTTGACATAAGCATCGCAACCCCAAACTTTGAGAAAAGACAACTTAGGTTTCTTACCAAACCACAGTTCATACGGTGTTGTCTCAACGGACTTAGATGGAGCCCTATTTAAAGTGAATGCAGCCGTCTCTAACGCATATCCCCAAAATGATAGTGGCAAATCGGCAAGAGACATCATAGAACGCACCATATCTAATAGGGTTCGATTACGACGTTCGGACACACCATTACGCTGTGGTGTTCCAGGTGGCGTCAACTGTGAAACAATTCCACATTTTCTTAAGTGATTGCCAAACTCATAACTCAGATACTCTCCCCCTCGATCAGATCGTAGGAACTTGATCTTCTTGTTACGATGATTCTCAACTTCACTCTGAAATTGCTTGAACTTTTCAAATGTTTCAGACTTATGCTTCATCAAGTAAATATACCCATATCTACTCAAGTCGTCAGTGAAGGTGAGAAAATAACGATATCCACCGCGCGCCGTGACACTCATCGGTCCACACACATCAGTATGTATGATTTCCAATAAGTCACTTGCCCGTTCCATTGTTCCTGAAAACGGGGTCTTAGTCATCTTACCCATGAGGCACGGCTCGCATGTGTCAAGTGATTCAAAATCAAGAGACTCCAAAAGTCCATCAGCATGGAGCTTCCTCATGCGTTTCACGCCGATATGACCCAGACGGCAGTGCCACAAGAAAGTGGTACTATTGTTATCAACTCTACATCTTTTGGCATCAATGTTATGAACATGTGTATCATCACTATCGAGATTCAATAAGAATAAACCCCCTACTTCGGGTGCATGACCATAAAAGATATTACCCATATAAATAGAACAACCTTTATTCTCTGATTTAAATGAGTAACCGTCTCGCATTAAACAAGATCCAGATATAATGTTCATGCTCAACGCAGGCACTAAATAACAATTATTCAGGTTCATAACTAATCCCGATGGTAATCGAAGAGCGAGCGTGCCGACGGCGATCACATCAACCTTGGAACCATTCCCCACGCGCATCGTCACTTCGTCCTTCGCCAGCCTCCGTTTATTCCATAGTTCCTGTTTAGAGTTGCAAATGTGAGCAACCGAACCGGTATCAAATACCCAGGCACTACAATGAGAGTTGGTAAGGTACACATCAATAACATGTATATCACATATACCTTGCTTGTTGTTGTTGTTGTTGTTGGCCCCCTTCTTGTCTGCCAGATACTTAGGGCAGTTCCGCTTCCAGTGGCCGTTCCCCTTACAATAGAAACACTCAGTCTCTGGCTTGGGCCCAGCCTTGGGTTTCTTCACTGGATGAGCAACTGCCTTGCCACCCTTCTTAGAGTTACCCTTCTTGCCCTTGCCATTCTTCTTGAAACTGGTAGTTTTATTGACCATCAACACTTGATATTCCTTCTGGATGTCTGCCTCAGCGACTTTTAGCATCGCAAACAGCTCGGCGATGGATTTGTTCATCCCTTGCATGTTATACTTCTGCACGAAGCTCTTGTAGCTAGGTGGGAGTGACTGGAGAATTCTGTCAATGATAGCCTCCTCCGGGAACACAAGTCCCAGATCAGCTATGCGGGTATAGTACCCAGACATCTTCAGTAAGTGCTCACTGACAGACGAATTCTCCTCCATCTTGCAAGCAAAGAATTTATCGGTGGTCTCATACCTCTCGATCTTGGCATTCTTTTCAAAGATGAACTTCAACTCCTGGAACATCTCATATGCTCCATGACGTTCAAAACGCCTTTGAAGTCCTCCTTTCAAGCTATACAACATGGCACACTGCACTACTGAGTAGTCATCCGAACGCGACTGCCAGGCGTTCATAACGTCCACAGAGGCCGGAGCGGGGGGTTCACCTAGCGGTGCATTTAGGACATAAACCTTTTGGGCAGCTGTGAGGATGATCCTCAGATTGCGGAGCCAGTCCACAAAGTTGCTCCCATCATCTTTCAACTTAGTTTTCTCTAGGAACGCATTAAAATTCAGGGGAGCTACTGCGGGAGCCATCTACAACCAAAGATTTGCAAAGACATCTTAGACTATTGTTCATGATAAGTGAGTTTTAACTAATCAAATTACTTATAACTCCCACTCAAATTGACATCCCTCTGGTCATTCGAGCGTGGCATGATCCAAAATCCACCAACCCAAGTCCGATCATCACGTGAGATGAGGTGGTGTCAATGGTAAACATCTTCATGTTGATCATATCTACTATATGACTCATGCTCGACCTTTCGGTCTTTCGTGTTCCGAGGCCATGTCTGTACATGCTAGGCTCGTCAAGTCGAACCCAAGTGTTCTGCATGTGCAAAACTGGCTTGCACCCGTTGTATGCGAACGTAGAGTCTATCACACCCGATCATCACGTGGTGCTTCGAAACGACGAACCTTCGCAACGGCGCACACTCGGGGGGAACACAATTTTATCTTGAAATTTTAGTGAGGGATCATCTTATAATGCTACCGTCGTCCTAAGCAAAATAAGATGCATAAAAGGATTAACATCACATGCAAATCATAAGTGACATGATATGGCCATCAACTCGTGCTTTTGATCTCCATCTCCAAAGCACCGGCATGATCTTCATCGTCACCGGCGTAACACCATGATCCCCATCATCATGATCTCCATCATCGTGTCGCCATCGGGGTTGTCGCGCGCCCACCATGCTCTTACTACTATTGCTACCGTTTAGCGATAAAGTAAAGCATTACATAGCGCTTAATGATTGACACGCAGGTCATACAAAAATCAAAGACAACCCTATGGCTCCTGCCGGTTGCCGTATACATCGACATGCAAGTCGATATTAACTATTACAACATGATCATCTCATACATCAAATATATCTCATCATGTCATTGGCCATATCATATCACATACATACCCTGCAAAAACAAGTTAGACGTCCTCTAATTTGTTGTTGCATGTTTTACGTGGCTGCTATGGGTATCTAGCAAGAACGCTTCTTACCTACGCAAAGCCACAACGGTGATATTTAAGTTGCTATTTAACCTTCTACAAGGACCGCCTTTGTCTATTCCAATTCAACTAAGATAGGAGAGACAGACACCCGCCAGCCATCTTATGCAACAAAAGTCGCATGTCTGTCGATGGAACCGGTCTCATGTACGTGGACATGTAAAGTTGGTCCGGGCCGCTTCATCCCATAATACCGCTGAATCAAGAAAGACCAAGGAGGGAAGCAATCTAAACATCAACGCCCACAAACCCCTTTGTGTTCTACTCGTGAAAGCATCTACGCAAGAACCTAGCTCATGATGCCACTGTTGGGGAACGTTGCATGGGAAACAAAAAATTTCCTACGCTCACCAAGATCAATCTAGGAGATGCATCTACGAGGGGAGAGTCGGATCCACATACCCTTGTAGATCGCTAAGCGGAAGCGTTCAAGAACGCGGTTGATGGAGTCGTACTCGCCGCGATTCAGATCGCCGAAGATCCTAGCACCGAACGGACGGTGCCTCCGCGTTCTTCACACGTGTAGCTCGGGGACGTCTCCTCCTTCTTGATCCAGCAAGGGGGAAGGAGAAGTTGACGGAGAAAACCAGCAGCACGACGGCGTGGTGGAGATGGTGGTGGAGGGATTCCAGCAGGGCTTCGCCAAGCACTGCAAAATAGACGAAGATATTCGTGGGAGAGGGAGGGCAGCGCCGAGGCACGAACTTGTGTTGCTGCCCTCCCTCTGCCTCTCTTTATATAGGGGGGAGAGAGGGGAGGGGGCGCCCTAGGGTTTCCCCCTAGGGGCGGCGGCCAAGGGAGATGGGAAGGGGGCGGCGCCCCCAGGGTTAGGGTTTGCCCCCCCAGGGTGCCTTGCCCCCCAAGGACTCTGAGGTGCGGCTCCCTAGGGGGGGCCAGCCCCCCATGCGCAGGTGGAGAGGGCCCAAGGGGGGGCGCACAGCCCCATGAGGGCTGTTGCGTCTCCCACTCATGGCACATAGGGCCCACAACACTTGCCGGGACCCCCCGAAACTCCTTTCGGTCATCCGACGACTCCCCGGTGCTCCCCGGAACACTTCCGGACTCCGTTCACTCTCATCCTATATATCAATCTTCGTCCCCGGACCATTCCGGAGACCCTCGTCACGTCCGGGATCTCATCCGGGACTCCGAACAACCTTCGGTTACCATACACTGTTCTCACTAACAACCCTAGCGTCACCGAACCTTAAGTGTGTAGACCCTGCGGGTTCGGAAACTATGCAGACATGACCGAGACACTCCCAGGTCAATAACCAATAGCGGGATCTGGATACCCATATTGGTTCCCACACGTTCCTCGATGATCTCATCGGATGAACCACGATGTCAAGGATTCAGGCAATCCCGTATACAGTTCCCTTTGTCTCGTCGGTATGTTACTTGCCCGAGATTCGATCGTCGGTATCTCTATACCTAGTTCAATCTCGTTACAGGCAAGTCTCTTTACTCGTTCCGTAATACATAATCCCGTGACTAACTACTTAGTCACTTTGAGCTCATTGAGATGACGTATTACCGAGTGGGCCCCGGAGATACCTCTCCGTCACACGGAGTGACAAATCCCAGTCTCGATCCATGTCAACTCAACAGACACCTTCGGAGATACCTGTAGAGTACCTTTATAGTCACCCAGTTACGTTGCGACGTTTGGCACACACAAGGCACTCCTACGGTGTCAGTGAGTTACATGATCTCATGGTCATAGGAACTTATACTTGACATGCAGAAAACTATAGCGATAACTGATACGATCAAAAGCTATGTTTAACGTTTGGGTCTCGTCCATCACATCATTCTCCTAATGATGTGATCCCGTTATCAAATGACAACTCATGTCTATGACCTGGAAACCGCGGTCATCTTTGATCAACGAGCTAGTCCTGAAGAGGCTTACTAGGGACACAAAGTTTGTCTATTTATCCACACATGTATTTAAGTTTCCAATCAATACAATTATAGCATGGATAATAAACGATTATCATGAACAAGGAAATATAATAATAACTCTTTTATTATTGCCTCTAGGGCATATTTCCAACAGTCTCCCACTTGCACTAGAGTCAATAATCTAGCATTACAAGGTAATGAATCTAACACCCATAGAGTCTTGGTGTTGATCATGCTTAGCCCGTGGAAGAGGCTTAGTTAATGGATCTGCAACATTCAAATCCGTGTGTACTTTGGAAATGCTTATGTCCTCCTCCTTGACTGAATCGCGGATGGAATTGAAGCGTCGCTTTATGTGTCTGGTCCTCTTGTGAAACCTTGGTTCCTTGGCTAGAGCAATGGCACCAGTGTTGTCACAAAACAGAGTCATTGGGTTCAATGCACTAGGCACAACTCCAAGATCTGTCATGAACTCCTTCATCCAGACACCTTCCTTTGCCGCCTCTGAGGCAGCTATGTACTCCGCTTCGCATGTAGAATCGGCTACCACGCTTTGCTTGGAACTGCACCAGCTTACCGCTCCCCCGTTGAGAATATATACGTATCCGGTTTGAGACTTAGAGTCATCCGGATTAGTGTCAAAGCTTGCATCGACGTAACCCTTTACGACGAGCTCTTGATCACCTCCATAAACGAGAAACATTTCCTTAGTCCTTTTCAGGTACTTCAGGATATTCTTGACCGCTGTCCAGTGATCCATACCAGGATTACTTTGAAACCTTCCGGCCATACTTATGGCAAGGCTGACATCTGGTCTTGTGCACAGCATTGCATACATGATAGAGCCTATGGCTGAAGCATAGGGGATGACACTCATCTTTTCTCTATCTTCCGCAGTCACTGGGCATTGAGTCTTACTCAACTTTGTACCTTGCAATACCGGCAAGAACCCCTTCTTGGATTGATCCATTTTGAACTTCTTCAAAACTTTATCAAGGTATGTACTTTGTGAAAGTCCTATCAAGCGTCTCGATCTATCTCTATAGATCTTGATGCCCAATATGAAAGCAGCTTCACCGAGGTCCTTCATCGAAAAACTCTTGTTCAAATACCCCTTCACGCTATCCAAAAGTTCTATATTGTTTCCAATCAGCAATATGTCATCCACATATAATATTAGAAACGCTATAGAGCTCCCACTCACTTTCTTGTAAATACAAGCTTTTCCGTAAACTTGTACAAACCCAAACGCTTTGATCACCTCATCAAAGCGAAGATTCCAACTCCGAGATGCTTGCACCAGCCCATAAATGGAACGCTGGAGTTTGCAAACTTTGTCAGCATTCTCTGGATCGACAAAACCTTCCGGTTGTATCATATACAACTCTTCCTTAAGAAAACCGTTAAGGAACGCTGTTTTGACATCCATCTGCCAAATTTCATAATCGAAATATGCAGCTATTGCTAACATGATTCGGACGGATTTAAGCATCGCTACGGGTGAGAAAGTCTCATCGTAGTCAACTCCTTGAACTTGTGAAAAACCCTTTGCCACAAGTCGAGCTTTATACACGGTGACATTGCCGTCAGCGTCCGTCTTCCTCTTAAAAATCCATTTATTCTGAATGGCCTTCCGCCCTTCAGGTAATACTTCCAAAGTCCATACTTTGTTTTCATACATGGATCCCATCTCGGATTTCATGGCCTCTAACCATTTGTCAGAATCCGGGCCCACCATCGCTTCTCCATAGCTCGCAGGTTCACTGTTGTCCAACAACATGACCTCCAAGACAGGGTTACCATACCACTCAGGTGCAGTGCGTACCCTTGTCGACCTACGAGGTTCGGTAGTAACTTGATCAGAAGCTTCTTGATCATCATTGGCTTCCTCTTCAACCGTTGCAGGCTCCACAAAAACATCTTTCCGTGCTGCGCTACTCTCTGGTTGAAGCAGAGGTTCAATAACCTCATCAAGTTCTACCTTCCTCCCACTCAATTCTTTCGAGAGAAACTCTTTCTCGAGAAAGGACCCGTTCTTAGCGACAAACACTTTGCCCTCGGATCTGAGATAGAAGGTGTACCCAACCGTCTCTTTTGGGTATCCTATGAAGACACATTTGTCCGCTTTGGGTTCGAGCTTTTCTGGCTGAAGCCTTTTGACATAAGCATCGCAACCCCAAACTTTGAGAAAAGACAACTTAGGTTTCTTACCAAACCACAGTTCATACGGTGTTGTCTCAACGGACTTAGATGGAGCCCTATTTAAAGTGAATGCAGCCGTCTCTAACGCATATCCCCAAAATGATAGTGGCAAATCGGCAAGAGACATCATAGAACGCACCATATCTAATAGGGTTCGATTACGACGTTCGGACACACCATTACGCTGTGGTGTTCCAGGTGGCGTCAACTGTGAAACAATTCCACATTTTCTTAAGTGATTGCCAAACTCATAACTCAGATACTCTCCCCCTCGATCAGATCGTAGGAACTTGATCTTCTTGTTACGATGATTCTCAACTTCACTCTGAAATTGCTTGAACTTTTCAAACGTTTCAGACTTATGCTTCATCAAGTAAATATACCCATATCTACTCAAGTCGTCTGTGAAGGTGAGAAAATAACGATATCCACCGCGCGCCGTGACACTCATCGGTCCACACACATCAGTATGTATGATTTCCAATAAGTCACTTGCCCGTTCCATTGTTCCTGAAAACGGGGTCTTAGTCATCTTACCCATGAGGCACGGCTCGCATGTGTCAAGTGATTCAAAATCAAGAGACTCCAAAAGTCCATCAGCATGGAGCTTCCTCATGCGTTTCACGCCGATATGACCCAGACGGCAGTGCCACAAGAAAGTGGTACTATTGTTATCAACTCTACATCTTTTGGCATCAATGTTATGAACATGTGTATCATCACTATCGAGATTCAATAAGAATAAACCCCCTACTTCGGGTGCATGACCATAAAAGATATTACCCATATAAATAGAACAACCTTTATTCTCTGATTTAAATGAGTAACCGTCTCGCATTAAACAAGATCCAGATATAATGTTCATGCTCAACGCAGGCACTAAATAACAATTATTCAGGTTCATAACTAATCCCGATGGTAATCGAAGAGCGAGCGTGCCGACGACGATCACATCAACCTTGGAACCATTCCCCACGCGCATCGTCACTTCGTCCTTCGCCAGCCTCCGTTTATTCCGTAGTTCCTGTTTAGAGTTGCAAATGTGAGCAACCTAACCGGTATCAAATACCCAGGCACTACAACGAGAGTTGGTAAGGTACACATCAATAACATGTATATCACATATACCTTGCTTGTTGTTGTTGTTGTTGTTGGCCCCCTTCTTGTCCGCCAGATACTTAGGGCCGTTCCGCTTCCAGTGGCCGTTCCCCTTACAATAGAAACACTCAGTCTCTGGCTTGGGCCCAGCCTTGGGTTTCTTCACTGGATGAGCAACTGCCTTGCCACCCTTCTTAGAGTTACCCTTCTTGCCCTTGCCATTCTTCTTGAAACTGGTAGTTTTATTGACCATCAACACTTGATACTCCTTCTGGATGTCTGCCTCAGCGACTTTCAGCATCGCAAACAGCTCGGCGATGGATTTGTTCATCCCTTGCATGTTATACTGCTGCACGAAGCTCTTGTAGCTAGGTGGGAGTGACTGGAGAATTCTGTCAATGATAGCCTCCTCCGGGAACACAAGTCCCAGATCAGCTATGCGGGTATAGTACCCAGACATCTTCAGTAAGTGCTCACTGACAGACGAATTCTCCTCCATCTTGCAAGCAAAGAATTTATCGGTGGTCTCATACCTCTCGATCTTGGCATTCTTCTCAAAGATGAACTTCAACTCTTGGAACATCTCATATGCTCCATGACGTTCAAAATGCCTTTGAAGTCCTCCTTCCAAGCTATACAACATGGCACACTGTACTACTGAGTAGTCATCCGCACGCGACTGCCAGGCGTTCATAACGTCCACAGAGGCCGGAGCGGGGGGTTCACCTAGCGGTGCATTTAGGACATAAACCTTTTGGGCAGCTGTGAGGATGATCCTCAGATTGCGGAGCCAGTCCACAAAGTTGCTCCCATCATCTTTCAGCTTAGTTTTCTCTAGGAACGCATTAAAATTCAGGGGAGCTACTGCGGGAGCCATCTACATCAAAAGATTTGCAAAGACATCTTAGACTATTGTTCATGATAAGTGAGTTTTAACTAATCAAATTACTTATAACTCCCACTCAAATTGACATCCCTCTGGTCATCCGAGCGTGACATGATCCAAATCCACCAACCCAAGTCCGATCATCACGTGAGATGAGGTGGTGTCAATGGTGAACATCTTCATGTTGATCATATCTACTATATGACTCATGCTCGACCTTTCGGTCTTCCTTGTTCCGAGGCCATGTCTGTACATGCTAGGCTCGTCAAGTCTAACCCGAGTGTTCTGCATGTGCAAAACTGGCTTGCACCCGTTGTATGCGAACGTAGAGTCTATCACACCCGATCATCACGTGGTGCTTCGAAACGACGAACCTTCGCAACGGCGCACACTCGGGGGGAACACAATTTTATCTTGAAATTTTAGTGAGGGATCATCTTATAATGCTACCGTCGTCCTAAGCAAAATAAGATGCATAAAAGGATTAACATCACATGCAAATCATAAGTGACATGATATGGCCATCAACTCGTGCTTTTGATCTCCATCTCCAAAGCACCGGCATGATCTCCATCGTCACCGGCGTAACACCATGATCCCCATCATCATGATCTCCATCATCGTGTCGCCATCGGGGTTGTCGCGCGCCCACCATGCTCTTACTACTATTGCTACCGTTTAGCGATAAAGTAAAGCATTACATAGCGCTTAATGATTGACACGCAGGTCATACAAATATTAAAGACAACCCTATGGCTCCTGCCGGTTGCCGTATACATCGACATGCAAGTCGATATTAACTATTACAACATGATCATCTCATACATCAAATATATCTCATCATGTCATTGGCCATATCATATCACATACATACCCTGCAAAAACAAGTTAGACGTCCTCTAAATTGTTGTTGCATGTTTTACGTGGCTGCTATGGGTATCTAGCAAGAACGCTTCTTACCTACGCAAAGCCACAACGGTGATATTTAAGTTGCTATTTAACCTTCTACAAGGACCGCCTTCGTCGAATCCGATTCAACTAAGATGGGAGAGACAGACACCCGCCAGCCATCTTATGCAACAAAAGTCGCATGTCTGTCGATGGAACCGGTCTCATGTACGTGGACATGTAAAGTTGGTCCGGGCCGCTTCATCCCATAATACCGCTGAATCAAGAAAGACCAAGGAGGGAAGCAATCTAAACATCAACGCCCACAAACCCCTTTGTGTTCTACTCGTGAAAGCATCTACGCAAGAACCTAGCTCATGATGCCACTGTTGGGGAACGTTGCATGGGAAACAAAAATTTTCCTACGCTCACCAAGATCAATCTAGGAGATGCATCTACGAGGGGAGAGTCGGATCCACATACCCTTGTAGATCGCTAAGCGGAAGCGTTCAAGAACGCGGTTGATGGAGTCGTACTCGCCGCGATTCAGATCGCCGAAGATCCTAGCACCGAACGGACGGTGCCTCCGCGTTCTTCACACGTGCAGCTCGGGGAAGTCTCCTCCTTCTTGTTCCAGCAAGGGGGAAGGAGAAGTTGACGAAGAAAACCAGCAGCACGACGGCGTGGTGGAGATGGTGGTGGAGGGATTCCAGCAGGGCTTCGCCAAGCACTGCAAAATAGACGAAGATATTCGTGGGAGAGGGAGGGCAGCGCCGAGGCACGAACTTGTGTTGCTGCCCTCCCTCTGCCTCTCTTTATATAGGGGGGAGAGAGGGGAGGGGGCGCCCTAGGGTTTCCCCCTAGGGGCGGCGGCCAAGGGAGATGGGAAGGGGGCGGCGCCCCCAGGGTTAGGGTTTGCCCCCCCAGGGTGCCTTGCCCCCCAAGGACTCTGGGGTGCGGCTCCCTAGGGGGGCCAGCCCCCCATGCGCAGGTGGAGAGGGCCCAAGGGGGGGCGCACAGCCCCATGAGGGCTGTTGCGTCTCCCACTCATGGCCCATAGGGCCCGCAACACTTGCCGGGACCCCCCGAAACTCCTTTCGGTCATCCGACGACTCCCCGGTGCTCCCCGGAACACTTCCGGACTCCGTTCACTCTCATCCTATATATCAATCTTCGTCCCCGGACCATTCCGGAGACCCTCGTCACGTCCGGGATCTCATCCGGGACTCCGAACAACCTTCGGTTACCATACACTGTTCTCACTAACAACCCTAGCGTCACCGAACCTTAAGTGTGTAGACCCTGCGGGTTCGGAAACTATGCAGACATGACCGAGACACTCCCAGGTCAATAACCAATAGCGGGATCTGGATACCCATATTGGTTCCCACACGTTCCTCGATGATCTCATCGGATGAACCACGATGTCAAGGATTCAGGCAATCCCGTATACAGTTCCCTTTGTCTCGTCGGTATGTTACTTGCCCGAGATTCGATCGTCGGTATCTCTATACCTAGTTCAATCTCGTTACCGGCAAGTCTCTTTACTCGTTCCGTAATACATAATCCTGTGACTAACCACTTAGTCACTTTGAGCTCATTGAGATGACGTATTACCGAGTGGGCCCGGAGATACCTCTCCGTCACACGGAGTGACAAATCCCAGTCTCGATCCATGTCAACTCAACAGACACCTTTGGAGATACCTATAGAGTACCTTTATAGTCACCCAGTTACGTTGCGACGTTTGGCACACACAAAGCACTCCTACGGTGTCAGTGAGTTACATGATCTCATGGTCATAGGAACTTATACTTGACATGCAGAAAACTATAGCGATAACTGATACGATCAAAAGCTATGTTTAACGTTTGGGTCTCGTCCATCACATCATTCTCCTAATGATGTGATCCCGTTATCAAATGACAACTCATGTCTATGACCTGGAAACCGCGGTCATCTTTGATCAACGAGCTAGTCCTGAAGAGGCTTACTAGGGACACAAAGTTTGTCTATTTATCCACACATGTATTTAAGTTTCCAATCAATACAATTATAGCATGGATAATAAACGATTATCATGAACAAGGAAATATAATAATAACACTTTTATTATTGCCTCTAGGGCATATTTCCAACACTCAATAGGGCTCCCACCCGAAGCCTGGACGGCGTCACTCCGTATGAGGCATGGCATGGTCGCAAACCGGCGGTGCAGCACCTGCGCACTTTTGGGTGCACCGTCCATGTGAAGAAGCTCGGACCCGGCGTGACAAAACTCACTGATCGCTCCACACCTATGGTGTTTGTCGGGTATGAAGAGGGTGCAAAGAGCTACAGGGTATATGATCCCGCTGCTAACAAGGTGCAGGTCACACGAGATGTTTTCTTCGAGGAGAGCAGGCCGTGGGAATGGAACCCAGTTGGTGCGCGCACGCGCGCGGCGCCACGCACCTTTACGGTGGAGTACATCACGGAGCACGGGACGACGGAGATTGATTCCGGGAGCGAAGGGCAGTGCTCGCCCTCGCCGCCAAGCCCCTCGTCAGCTTCTTCACCAGCGATGCCGGTGCATCAGAGTGTTGCTACCCCAGTGCCCCAGGGCGCGGCGACACCCAGCACCCCGAGCTCCAGCAAACCGAGCACTCCGCCGGTGAGCGCGGGAGCGCGCTGGGTCACTCCTCCATCCCACGACGAAGGCTGCGACGTGGAGAGCGGCCAGCCGATTCACTATCGGCGCCTCTCCGGCGTTCTAGAAGACACTGAGGAGGAGACTGTACGAGAGCAGTTTGAGCGATGCTTGCTCGTGAGGTGCCTGTTCAGTGCTGAAGAGCCACAAGATGTTGATGAAGCACTAGGCAGCAAGGCATGGAAGGGTGCCATGGACGATGAGCTGTAGTCCATCATTGAGGACAAAACCTGGGAGCTTGCCACTCTTCCGACTGGTCGCAAGGCAATTGGGCTGAAGTGGGTTTATCGCGTCAAGAGGGATCCAGCGGGCAACATCGTCAAACACAAAGCCAGACTTGTGGCAAAGGGGTATGTGCAACGTCAGGGAGTCGACTTTGAGGAGGTGTTTGCTCCTGTGGCGCGCATGGAAACGTTCCGACTGCTACTCGCTCTTGCCGCTCACTCTGGCTGGGAAGTCCATCATATGGACGTAAAATCGGCGTTTCTGAATGGTGACCTGAGTGAGGAGGTATATGTTGCTCAGCCACCTGGATATGAATCTACTGGACAGGAGGGAAAAGTGTTGCGGCTACGCAAGGCATTATATGGACTGCATCAAGCTCCTCGGGCTTGGTACGCTAAGCTGGACGAAACTCTCACATCCCTCGGCTTCACTCGGAGTCCACTGGAGCATGCAGTTTATCATCGAGGCGACACCCAATCTTTCCTGCTAGTGGGGGTGTATGTAGATGATTTGATCATCACTGGTACAAATGCGGCGGACATAGGCTCCTTCAAAGATCAGAAGCAGCAACTCTTCAAGATGAGTGACCTTGGGAAGCTAAGTTACTACTTGGGAATCGAAGTGGAACAAAGCAGCAGCGGCATCACTCTTAGTCAGAGGAACTATGCAGGCAAGATCTTGGAGATTGCAAATATGAGCAACTGTAACAGCTACCATACACCGATGGAGTGCCGGCTCAAGCTGAAGAAAGAAGATGAATGCGAGCATTTTGATGCCAATCTATATCGCAGAGTCATTGGAAGCCTGCGGTATCTAGTAAACACTAGGCCTGATATTGCTCATTCAGTTGGTATTGTTAGCAGGTTTATGGAGAAACCCAGCACAAATCATTGGGCAGCGGTCAAGCAGATCCTAAGGTATGTAAAGGGCACGATGCATTACGGATGCAGCTACAAGAGAGGGCAAGGGACCGCTGAACTGCTAGGCTTCAGTGATAGTGATCGCGCTGGAGATGCAGGCGATCGCAAGAGCACCTCTGGGCATGTCTTTTTCCTCGGCAAGAATTTAGTGACTTGGAGCTCGCAGAAGCAGAAAATCGTTGCTCTTTCCTCCTGTGAAGCTGAGTATGTGGCCATTGCGGCTGCTACTTGTCAGGGGGTGTGGCTAAGCAGGCTGTTGGAGGACATAACAGGAGTCTCGCCGGCCAAGTTCAAGCTGCTCGTGGACAATAAGTCAGCCATAGCTCTAAGTAAAAATCCCGTTCATCATGACAGAAGCAAACACATAGATGTGAAATTTCACTTCGTCAGAGATTGCATGGAGAAGGGACAAGTGGAAATCAGTCATGTGGGGACGCAAGATCAACTGGCAGATACACTGACCAAGGCACTCGGGCGCATCCACTTTGTTGAGATGAGGCAGAGACTTGGAGTGATCGGCTTGATGCAGTGAGATTAGGGGGGTGAAATGTTAGACCCTGGTACTAATCTCATGCATACAACATAGTGTTTTCTCTCTGTTCTGTAATAATGCATGGGGTGTCATGCCCATGTACGTAGTGGTGGAGCTGCGTCTAGCGCACTCCCCTCTTTCCGTTTTTCTCTCCTGGCTCGTTGGGCTCTGCTGTGATCCAGTCACCGGTCAGCGCGGCAGATGTGGATCGAGGCAGCCCGGGCCAGGAGGTAGTTAGGTCGTGCGTGTGTGATCGCATAAAGACTGAAATAACAGAACGAGAAAAGCTGCGCAGTTGTGGCAGCACAAAACTCTCCCTCTCTATCGATCGTGTACTGCTCGAGTTCTTGCAATCTCTCTCTCACTCCCTCGTTCGTTCGGAAACAACATACAAAAGGTGGGGTTGTGATGAGGCGAAAAGGTGACTAGAGCTCTAGCAACAGAGGGGTTGCGCCAGTGGAGAGACTTGGAGTACCATGTACCGAGTGAGTACGTAGACAAACGACTTCGGTAGAAGATTCAACACCACCTATGACTATTTCTTTCCCTGTGTCTCCCATGCCTACATGCTCGAAGTGGTTTTGTGTTGAAAACAAAGGAGGAGTGAATGTGGTGCCACTGAGTTTCTTGCATATACTTTTAGGGCTAGATACTATTGTGAGACTTTGGAGAGTGATTGGCACAAATAAGAGATGGAACAATAGAGGAAAGATCGTCGGAATGAGAAGTTATATAGCACTAGTTTACTCCTTTCCCATCATAAGTACAAGCAGTAATGGCAATTATCCCACACACATTCTGAGAACTCATGATAGACAAATCTTGGTCTGATAAATATAATCAATATTTCAGAACATCCTCGCCGGCATGATCGACTTCACAAGCTTTATAAATTATTTCATCTAACCCAAGCCATTTACAAACCTACCAAAGCTAATTTCATGGGAATTTCTCTCTCTCTCTCTCTCTCCCTCTCACTCTCTCTCTGAAATTCATTGATCCAAACAAGAAAGCTTCAACATGTTTTTTGTGACAATTTTTTTCTAGAATCATGATATAATCAAGAATTTTTTTTTCAATCACTTTGTTGCTAGTTCAATAGCTCGTCTCAGCGCCAAGCGGAAACCTTTACCACATGAGTTGTTAATTTGAGGACACGAACTTACTCTGATGTTGGCGCCGCCTCTCGCAGCGCCGCTGTTCTTCTTCCTCTCACAACTATCTTGTGATCTCCCATGAACACACTTACACACACATGGTTGGAAACTCACACGCACACACACTTCACCAAGGAGAAAGCTGGCTTTGCCTTGCCTCCCGGTGAAAATCACAAGCGCTACATGTTTTCTCAGCCCTCTCGGCCTCACTTTTCTATTACTCAAAGCAGCGCTTATATACACAGGAGGCTGGCCTTCAAGCACATCCCGGCCAGGCTACCAAGTCACGGCCGCCACACTCGCCACTAACAACACACGAGGCCACTCCAGGATCGTGCATGCACCACCGGCTAACAACTCATGCGTGCATGCAATTAGCTAACTAACTAACTATTTATTGGGTGTATGACCATCGAAGATTTTATTCATGTAAACAGAATAACAATTATTCTACGACTTTAAATGAATAATCGTATTGCAACAAACATGATCAAATCATATTCATGCTCAACGCAAATGCCAAATAACATTTATTTAGGTTCTACCAATCCCGAAAGTATAGGGAGTGTGCGATGATGATCATATCAATCTTGGAACCACTTCGAACACACATCGTCACTTCACCTTTAACTAGTCTCTGTTCATTTTGCAACTCTCGTTTCGAGTTATTAATTTTAGCAACTGAACCGGTATCAAATACCCAGGGGTTGCTATGAACACTAGTAAAGTACACATCAATAATCTATATATCTAATGTACCTTTGTTCACATTGCCATCCTTCTTATCCGCCAAGTATCTAGGGCAGTTCCACTTCCAGTGACCATTTCCTTTGCAGTAGAAGCACATAGTTTCAGGCTTGAGTTTAGCTTTGGGTTTCTTCACGGGAGTGACAACTTGCTTGTCATTATTCTTGAAGTTCCCCTTCTACCCCTTTACCATTTTCTTGAAACAAGTGGTCTTGTTAACCATAAACACTTGATGCTCTTTCTTGATTTCTACCTTCACCGATTTCAGCATCGCGAAGCGCTCGGGAATTACTTTCGTCATCCCTTGCATATTATAGTTCATCACGAAGTTCAACTTACTTGGTGATAGTGTCTAGAGAACTTTGCCAATTACTATCTTATCTGCAATATTTACTCCCACTTGATTCAAGCAATTGTAGTACCCAGACAATCTGAGCACATGCTCACTGATTGAGCTATTCCCCTCCATCTTGTAGGCAAAGTACTGTCAGAGGTCTCATACCTCTCGACACGTGCATGAGTATGAAATACTAATTTCAACTCTTGGAACATCTTATATGCTTCGTGGCGTTCAAAACATTTTTGAAGTCCCGGGTTGTAAAGCATGGTGCACTAAGCTATTAAGTAGACATCATATTGAGCTTTGCCAAACATTCATAATGTTTGCATCTGCTCCTGCAATAGATCTGTCACCTAGCGGTGCATCAAGGACATAAATCTTCTATGCAACAATGAGGAAAATCCTTAGATAGCGGAACAAGTCCGCATCATTGCTATTACCATCTTTCATATAGGAACATATAAAATGAACGGGGAGCTACAACACGAGCTATTGATCTACAACATAGATATGCTAATACTACCAGGACTAAGTTGATGATAAATTAAAGTTCAATTAATCATATTACTAAAGAAATCCCACTTAGATAGACATCCCTCTAGTCATCTAAATGATCATGTGATCCAAATCAACTAAACCATGTCCGATCATCATGTGAGATGGAGTAGTTTTCAATGGTGGACATCTTATGTTGATCATATCTATTATATGATTCACGCTCGACCTTTCGGTCTCCAGTGTTCCGAGGCCCTATCTGCATATGCTAGGCTCATCAAGTTTAACCTGAGTATTCTGCGTGTGCAAAAGTGGCTTACACCAGTTGTATGTGAACGTAGAGCTTATCACACTCGATCATCACGTGGTGTCTCGGCACGACGAACTTTCGCAACGGTGCATACTCAGGGAGAATACTTATACCTTGAAATTTAGTGAGAGATCATCTTATAATGCTACCGTCGATCTAAGCAAAATAAGATGCATAAAAGATAAACATCACATGCAATCAATATAAGTGATATGATATGGCCATCATCATCTTGTGCCTTTGATCTCCATCTCCAAAGCACAGTCATGATCACCATCTTCACCGGCGCGACACCTTGATCACCGTCGTAGCATCGTTGGCGTCTCGCCAACTACTGCTTCCACGATTATCGCTACCGCTTAGTGATAAAGTAAAGCAATTACATGGCGATTGTATTTCATACAATAAAGCGACAACCATATGGCTCCTGCCAGTTGCCGATAACTTTACAAAACATGATCATCTCATACAATAACGTATAAATCATCACGTCTTGACCATATCACATCACAATATGCCGTGCAAAAACAAGTTAGACGTCCTCTACTTTGTTGTTGCAAGTTTTACGTGGTTGCTACGGGCTGAGCAAGAACCGTCAAGTATGTGTTGTTTTAACCTTCACAAGGACCGGGTGTAGCCACACTCGATTCAACTAAAGTTGGAGAAACTGACACCCGCCAGCCACCTGTGTGCGAAGCACGTCGGTAGAACCTGTCTCGCGTAAGCGTGCGCGTAATGTCGGTCCGGGCCACTTCATCGAACAATACCGCCGAATCAAAGTATGACATGCTGGTAAGCAGTATGACTAGTATCGTCCACAACTCACTTGTGTTCTACTTGAGCATATAACATGTACACATAAACCTGGCTCATGATGCCACTGTTGGGGAACGTAGTATTTCAAAATAATTCCCTACGCACACGCAAGATCATGGTGATGTATAGCGACGAAAGGGGAGAGTGTCGTCCACGTACCCTCGTAGACTGTAAGCGGAAGCGCTATGACAACGCAGTTGATGTAGCCGTACGTCTTCATGATCGACTGATCCTAGTACCAAACATACAGCACCTCCGCGATCTGCACACGTTCAGCTCGGTGACGTCCAACGAACTGACGATTCAGTAGAGCTTCGAGGGAGATTTCCGTCAGCACGAAGGCGTGATGACGGTGATGATAAAGTTACCGATGCAGGGCTTCGCCTAAGCACCGCAACGATATGACCGAGGTGTGTTTCTGTGGAGGGGGGCACCGCACACGGCTAAAATATCAATGATCAACTTGTGTGTCCGTGGGGTGCCCCCCACCCCCGTATATAAAGGAGTGGAGGAGGGGGAGGGCCGGCCCTTTCTATGGCGCGCCCTAGGGGATTCCTACTCCCACCGGGAGTAGGATTCCCCTTTTCCTAGTAAAACTAGGAGCCCTTCCAAGTAGTAGGAGTAGGAGAGAAGGAAAGGGAAAAGAGAAGAGAAGGAAGGAGGGGGCGATGCCCCTCCCCCTAGACCAATTCAGACTAAGCATTTTCAGAGATGAAATCCCGTAACTCTCCGGTACTCCGAAAAATACCCGAATCACTCAGAACCTTTCTGATGTCTGAATATAGTCGTCCAATATATCGATATTTACGTCTCGACCATTTCGAGACTCCTCGTCATGTCCCCGATCTCATCCAGGACTCTGAACTATTTTCAGTACATCAAAACACATAAACTCATAATACCGATCGTCACTGAACGTTAAGCGTGCTGACCCTACGGGTTCGAGAACTATGTAGACATGGTCGAGACTCATCTCCGGTCAATAACCAATAGCGGAACCTAGATACTCATATTGGTTCCTACATATTCTACGAAGATCTTTATCGGTCAAACCGAATAACAACATACGGTGTTCCCTTTGTCATCGGTATGTTACTTGCCCGAGATTCGATCGTCGGTATCTCAATACCTAGTTCAATCTCGTTACCGGCAAGTCTCTTTACTCGTTCCATAATACATCATCTCATGACTAACTCATTAGTCATTTGCTTGCAAGGCTTATTATGATGTGCATTACCGAGAGGGCCCAGAGATACCTCTCCGACATTCGATGTGACAAATCCTATTCTTGATCTATGCCAACACCACGAACACTTTCGGAAACACCTGTAGAGCATCTTTATAATCACCTAGTTACGTTGTGACGTTTGATAGCACACAATGTGTTCCTCCGGTATTCGGGAGTTGCATAATCTCATAGTCATAGGAACATGTATAAGTCATGAAGAAAGCAATAGTTGTAAAACTAAACGATAATAGTGCTAAGCTAACGGATGGGTCTAGTCCAACACATCATGCTACTAATGATGTGATCCCGTTGATCAAATGACAACTCATGTCTATGGCTAGGAAACATAACCATCTTTGATCAATGAGCTAGTCTACTAGATGCATACTAGGGACACTCTGTTTTGTCTATGTATTCACACATGTACTAAGTTTCCGGTTAATACAATTCTAGCATGAATAATAAACATTTATCATGATATAAGGAAATAAATAATAACTTTATCATTGCCTCTAGGGCATATTTCTTTCAACTATTTCTCTAAAATACCTCACACTGTTCACACTGGCAACCCGTTCCCCCCCTCCCTCCCCGACACACCAAACCTGTCTACTTTGTTATCAACAAAAAATATGCACTTTCCGTGACAGTTGAGAAGAAGATACTGCAATGGGAGAAGGGTGGTTAGGTTTTAGGGTTGCATCTAACGCGTGATCTTGTCCTCGCCGTGGTCTTGTCCTAGCCATCTGAAGGGTATTGTCCTAGCCATCTATGAGAGAGAGGGAGATTACCTAACCGCCGGTACCGGGTGGAATCGGAGCGGCGGCGACGAGCAGTGAGAGAGGGAGAGAAAGGGGAACGAGACCAGAGCGGGGCAGAGCGAGAGGGAGTGGGGCGAGGGGGGGCATTTTATTTTTACCCCACGGGCTCCTAGTAATATTTGGGATTGGCCAAATACTAAATTTAAATTAATATAGATTTAAAATCATCACTATTTCAATTTAAAATGATATAAATTTAAAATAATATAAATTAAGAATAATATAAATTTAAAATCATTAGTGTTTTTTTAGTTTTATGTGTTAGACATATTTTTTATTTCATATAGATGTTTAGTTTATTCTTTTATTATTTTATTTTCATTTTATTTATTATATTTTTAGTTTTATTAATTATTAGGTGTAAATATGTAAACATACAACCAAGGGAGAGTATAATTTTTTGGAGAATGGAAATGAATGTATTTGAGAACAAGGGCTGCCAACACATCTTTATATACATGAAAAATTTAGTGCTGGCATTCCAGACGACGGCACGACATCACAAGGTAAAGTGCGTTTGATCCGCCGGTTGAACCATAGCTTTTTCCTTCTATTTGTACGTGTCTTTGATTCCCACTTTGATTTTTTTTCATACCTTGGATATGTTGGCGTTGGGACTCTTTTTTGCTTTCCTTTTTTCATACCTTGGATATGTTAGCATTGGGACTCTTTTTTGCTTTCCTTCCTTTAATGAGGCTGCACTTTCTAATATATCTTGACCATTAAATTCCAAATCTAATGGCTAAATTAATTATAATGATGTGGATTAACGTGGAGACTTGTATGGTGCCTCCAATTAGTAATTATAAGATATAAGATATAAGATGGATAAACAAAAAGGCATGTCAGTGTATAATATATGATTCAGAACTCAAACATGTGTGACGAATATCAAGCTTCAGGAAAAAAGGCATGGAAAATTGATTCCAGAATACAACAGCATTCTGAAAAAAAATCAATTAACAATCTAAGACTGAATAACTCAAGAATAAGCTCCACAATTAAAAGTCAGCTTACTCATGATGTGTATTCGCGTAATGCAATAACAGTATATGCAAACTCTACTTTTCTATTCTCCCTGAATTGCTTTTTTCAACTCGTCTGACATGCACCCTGTACGATACAGATTCTCCAATTACAATCTATAAGAAACAATTTCCCTGATAATCACATACACAAAAACAATAGTTGATGTTCATAAACCATTATATGGAAAGAAACATAAATGATAATTAACTAGTATTTCTAAAATGGACTAACAAAGGATAAAATAGATGGGGCTATTCTCTAGTACTAATAGAAGTTGATGCTTCTATTGTTTTCGGGTTGTTCAAAGGACAAATGGGTTAAGGCACCATCCAACACACTAAACAGGCGGTTGCACGCAACGGGTTCGATAATGGGCCAGGATAAATTGGTTAAGGCATCATCCAACACACCAATGAATATACCTACCAGCATATATTCCTCGGTGATACCAAATAGTTTGATGATTAATGAACCATTAAAGTAATGGAGCATCGTGAGGGCAGAAACTTTATGGAGTAATGGCATCATCTAACACACCAGAAGAGGCAGTTGCACGCAACAGGTTTGATTGAAGTTGGTGAGGATGAACGGTGGGAGCACGCTAGATGGGGTTATGCCATGTGCCTGTGCGCGAACTAAGCATATATGCATATCACTGTGAAATGCATTGCAGCAACACTTACATCCATCCACCCAAACTATCCCCTCCTCCCACCTATCATAATACCCTCACACGCTACTAAGCTTTCCATTTTAGCTTACCAATGCTTGTCTTGCATACAAGCTCTAGATTAATTGAAGCACACACTTGACTCCAAGTGATGCTCCTAACTTGTAGTCTCTGGGCATGCGAGGCATGGGGAAAAGAAGGGTAAACTGTAGCATCAAATCAACAACAAATGTTATTAATGTATCTACGGGTTTCTTATGTGAGGCCTCCAGGAAAGGAACTCACAGAGCCAATTTGTGTTCAGAATTGCAAGAATCAGAATGCAAATCCACTAGTAATTGTCCTGAACGTGCCTTCAGACATCAGGTGAAGAAACTGTTCTAGTAAATTTGGAGGTCGCAACTGATTCCATGAACTCTCAAGCTCTAACCCTTCAATCTACTAGTACATATTTCTCATCATTTACCTGAAGCATGCATTCATGTCTAGTACCCAAATAGCAGCTTTACTTACTGATGGCAGAATGTGAGTCTAGCTTGTTACTGATGCTCTCTTTCAAGCTACGATTATTCGATCTACTAATACATTCCTTTCCAGAATCGAAATGCTAGCTTTCCCCTATGTACTTGCATATCATTTGTCTTGAGATACCCACCAAACCAAGCTACTCTTGTTATTTTACAGAGTGGCAAACTACTACGCTGCTTCCATCTCATCTGCAGAAGAAAACATTTGTCAACATATACAGGTCTTCATAGCCGAGACAAGTGAATATTGCGTGTGAGTGTGACAAAATGATAAATCAATACATTTCTTACATCTGTACATCTTAGATACCTTGATATTCCTTCATTAACATTCCCTTGAATACCTGATAAACAGCAGTAGATTTGTTGTCTATATATAGCATAACTGACCGAACATACAGTTCGATATCGGTTTGTGTTCTAATCAACCAAAGTTGAACGAAAAGAATTGGAAAGGTAAATAGAGTGACGACCTTACAATTAACATTCAAACATCATATCATTAATACCCAGCAGCCTATCTTTCTCCACAAAGGATGGATTTTATTGACTCAAAATGAAGCATCAAGAGGATACAAACAGAATGAGCACACACTCCGCCTCTGCATAGCTAGGATGCACACAGTCAACACCAACGCATGCACACAAAAATACGCCGACAAATAGCAAAGTCATATAAGACCAAAGCTATGCATAGGCGAGGAAAAAAATGCCCCAAAATGATCAGGTCCGCGATCGGCAAACTATAACAATGACCATATTTGCACCGACTATCTCATGACACCACACGAACGACGAGAATCTTCAAGAGCAACGCCTTCAAGAAGAGAGCGACACTCAAGTGTCACCGTCACCGGATCCAGCCACCCAAGGCTAGAATCTAGGTTTTCACCCCGAAGAATCAGTCTGATTATTCCGAAGAATACCTTCAATAAGGTAACGACGTAAAAACATCGCCATTGTTAGGTATACCCAACTCGGGTCAGACCCAGGCTTTCACCCCGGAGCTCAAGACCGGGTGCTCAAGTAGCACCATCATCGAAGTCATTCATGATTATCGCCGCCACTTCTCCACGATTCCAGCAGCAACATGCTAATTATACATTTTGTAATCTGTGCAAAAAAACAGAAAAATAATATTAAAAAAAACCTAATATTCATACTAATGGCGCATCAGAGCACAGTGCGCCATTAGTGTGCCAAAGCATACTAATGGCGCATTATCAGCAAGTGCGCCATTACTATGCGGACATTACTAATGGCGCATCATACCTTAGTGCGCCATTAGTATGCCAAAGCACCTGGGTACACATGGCCCCTGGGAGGCATACTAATGGCGCACCGCGGTGCACACTATTGGCGCATCCGCGATGCGCCATTAGTATACCAGATACTAATGGCGCACCAGAGGTGCGCCATTAGTATCAAATACTAATGGCGTGCTAGTAATGGCGCACCACTAATGCGCCATTAATGGCCTAATTAGGTGCGCCATTAATAGGCCTTTTCCTAGTAGTGCGGCGTTGGAAAGCCAGCGTCGTTCCAAAACTCCTGGATGATTTCTGACTCAGTTTTCTTCTTGATCTTCAGCAGCTTCACCCGTTGCAGCATCATTGGGCACATCGTCTGGTTCCTCTTGAGCTTCATTAGCTCCCCCCCATTGCAGTATCACCGTATTCAGGGGGCACATAGTTGTCATCTTACTCTTCTTCTTCGTCGTCTTCCATCATAACCCCTATTTCTCCGTGCCTCGTCCAAACATTATAGTGTGGCATGAAACTCTTGTAAAGCAGGTGGGAGTGAAGGATCTTTCGGTTAGAGTAAGACATCGTATTCCCACATTTAGTGCATGGACAACACATAAAACCATTCTGCTTGTTTGCCTCAGCCGCATTTAGAAATTCATGCACGCCCTTAATGTACTCGGAGGTGTGTCTGTCACCGTACATCCATTGCCGGTTCATCTGCGTGCATTATATATAATTAAGTGTGTCAAAAACCATTACAGAACATCATAAATAGATACTTAAGTGACCAAATTAATAGAAGTTCATCATCACATTAAAACCAAAGTACATACATAGTTCTCATCTAACAACATATAGCTCTCCATACACATCGAAACTATGTAGAACATTTCAATGCGAAAACAAATGCGATCATAGTCGCAACCAAGGTAACAATTGATCCAACGGCATAATGATACCAAGCCTCGGTATGAATGGCATATTTTATAATCTTTCTAATCTTCAACCGCATTGCATCCATCTTGATCTTGTGATCATCGACGACATCCGCAACATGCAACTCCAATATCATCTTCTCGTCCTTATTTTTTTTATTTTTTCCTTCAAGAATTTGTTTTCTTATTCAACTAAATTTAACCTCTCGACAATAGGGTCCATCTTGATCTTGTGATCATCGACGACTTCCGCAACATGCAACTCCAATTCCATCTTCTCCTCCTCCATTTTTTCCAATTTTTTCTTTAAGGAAATGTTTTCCTCTTTAACTAAATTTAACCTCTCCACAAGAGGGTCGGTTGGAATTTCCGGTTCAACTACCTCCTAGACATAATAAAACATCTATGCATGTCAGGTTGGTCGGCATAATTGTCATAAACACTAAAACAAATAGTTATAAATTAAAGATAATATACCACATCCGAATCGTAGACAGGACGAGGGCCCACGTGCGGGGATATCAAAACCATCGCACTATATAATAACAAGCAATAATAAACGTAAGAAAATTACACAAATATCTATCTAAAGCAATAATAAAAAGCAATAATAAAAGTAAGCAAAACATGGACATAACAAAAGGCTCACCACGGTGTGCCGGTGACGAGATCGGCGGGGGCGATCGACGGCGGCGAAGACGGGGACGGGACGTGACCACTACAAGAAATATGTCAACTTATGACCTTTTGTTAGTGACCCTGGAAGAATTGGTCACAGATCTATGACCATTTCAGACCAATTGGTCAAAAGCTGTTCGGGGGGCTCCAAACCCTAAACTATAACGACCATTTTGGTCAGAAAGGTCATAATTTCCTTACACGAAATGGTCACAAAGCAGATAGCACTGGTTCGCTGCCTTATTTCTAGCTGTTCATGACCAATATAGATGGTCATAACCTTGAAAATTGTGGTGGGTTGCTACGACTAGGCGCCACCTCATCAGTTTTGCCTATGTGTCATGTCCATGTGGCAGTTTTTGCCCTAGGTTGTGAAGCAACCTATATTTGTGTCATTCCCAAAATTCCCCAAAAAATCTCATAAATTCTTTGGGTCATATCTTCGTCAAATATGTAAAAAACAATCCTTGCCTAGTTCAAAAATAATTCAGAAATATTCATTTTCCTATTCTGTTCAAAAAAACACTTTGTGAAGGAAGTACCACTTTGGCATGTCCAAATGGTATCCATTTTCTACAGTGCTTTCCTATGCCCAAATAACTATCCTCCACCAAATGCCAGCTCAATCCATTCATTATTTTGAGCCCATCTTCAACATTCGTATTTATGTCCAGTGTGGTACTTT
This sequence comes from Secale cereale, assembly GCA_902687465.1. Classification (NCBI taxonomy): domain Eukaryota; kingdom Viridiplantae; phylum Streptophyta; class Magnoliopsida; order Poales; family Poaceae; genus Secale; species Secale cereale. Next base: position 147,159,217 of record LR738716.1, read on the forward strand.
GCAAAGCAAGTACCACCTAGACTCCTCCTTTTGAGCTGAAAATTTGTGAAGACGGTCTTCTTAGTAACTGATCATCCTTAACCAAAACTCACGCCCATTAGCCATGTGCATTTTCCGTACCGCTAATCAAACACTTGGCTGCTAATTCATGTTTGAGCATCGATCGGTCTCCTCGTGAGAATCTTATGTTGTAATTTTCTTCCTAGCACCTACCTGGGGAGTGGCCAACCCACTAGACATGCCTAGGCCACCCAGAACACATGGCAACGCCACAGTCACGCGGTGACCACGCAGCGGGCATGCGAGTTTACGCGCTCTAGAGTTGGGGCCCTCGACCACCGCCCAAACCTAGACGTATCGCCACCAAACCATGTATTTATGATTAAATAGGTACTTATGTACCTATAAATGATTTTTGAAAAAAATAAATAGCAAACTATGAGGCAGCCGTAATTCAAATTTCCGCCGATTCAGCTGGAAGCGGGTCAATTGTGCATTAAATATGTCCTAGTATTTTAGAAAAATGATTTGGTCAAATTTTGCAACAATTATTTGGGAGGTCCTTCACAATATGAGATCATTTGAACAAACTTCCTTAAGCAATATTGTTTGCCATTCCAAGATGCACCCTTGTGCACAATATGAGATCATTTGAACAAACTATGCTATGAATGTGGCCATAGGATTGATCGTTTGGCTTGAAAGCCATGAATCTTCACGCATGATAGCTCATTTCTGAGAACACTTTTTTAAAAGAATGACTGTATTACAAATTTATATTTTTTTCTGGTAACTTGGTCATATATAATGACACAATGCGAAGGTTTTCCTATTTTTTGAAATTTTTTGAATTTTTTATGCCCGTTTCAAAATGCGGTCAAAACTACGGGAATGACCGTTCCTAGCTAGTGGTTGAATCTTGGAAATTTTTTGGTGTTTCTCTGATTAAATAGATACTTATGTACCTAGAAATGATTTTTGGAAAAAATAAATAGCAAACTATGAGGCAGCTACAGTTCAAATTTGACCCGCTTCCAGCTGAATCGGCGGGAATTTGTCTTTTTCACCAGAGGTGGATCAAAACTTTTGACACCCAACCATTTTGTTAATCGTGAATCAAATATGGCCTAATATTTTAGAAAAATGATTTGGTCCAATTTTGCAATAAATATATGGTAGGTCCTTCACAAAAAGAGCTCAATTCGGGCACTCGGAAAATGGAAAATGAATTTTCCGTGCAAAGAAAGTGAAAACTTCCTTAGGCAACAATGTTTGCCATTCCAAGATGCACTCTTGTGCACAATATGAGATCATTTGAACAAACTATGCCGTGAATGTGGCCATAGGATTGATCATTTGGCTTGAAAGCTATGAATCTTCACGCATGATAGCTCATTTCTGAGAACACTTTTTAAAAAAATGACTGTATTACAAATTTATATTTTTTTTTGGTAACTTGGTCATATATAATGTCACAATGCGAAGGTTTTCCTATTTTTTGAATTTTTTTGAATTTTTTATGCCCGTTTCAAAATGCGGTCAAAACGGCGGGAATGACCGTTCCTAGCTAGTGGTTGAATCTTGCAAAAAATTTGATGTTTCTCTGATTAAATAGAAACTTATGTACCTAGAAATGATTTTTGGAAAAAATAAATAGCAAACTATGAGGCAGCTACAGTTCAAATTTGACCCGCTTCCAGCTGAATCGGCGGGAATTTGTCTTTTTCACCAGAGGTGGATCAAAACGTTTGACACCCAACCATTTTGTTAATCGTGAATCAAATATGGCCTAGTATTTTAGAAAAATGATTTGGTCCAATTTTTCAACAAATATATGGTAGGTCCTTCACAAAAAGAGCTCAATTCGGGCACTCGGAAAATGGAAAATGAATTTTCCGTGCAAAAAAAATGAAAACTCCCTTAGACAACAATGTTTGGAATTCTCTTACAAATTGATGTGCTCCATATGTGCTATGATTGTGAATTATAAAATTGATGTGCTCCAAATTTGCAACAAAAATTTGCTAGGTTCTTTAATAAAATATCATTTTGGACACTCGCGAAAATGATTCTCTTACAAAAAACTCATATCTTAGAACACTTTTTTTAATGATATTAACATTATTCAAAATTTGTTATTTTTACTGAAAAGTAGGTCACACTTGGTGACACAAATAGCAGACATGATTCAAAATCTTATTTTTAATCCATTACGACCAATTTAAATGGTCTTAACATCATCAAAGGGAATACTGTGTTCTGATTGGTCTAAAATAAGCTCACGCGGATCATGGGTTAAGCACCGTCGGATGCGCCCGAATCCAACGGCAGCCAACACACCCCTCGCCGCTCTCACCCTCGTCCACCCACGAAACCCTAGCCCCTTCTCCCAATCCCTCCCAGATCCAATCCAGAGCCCCCAGCCTCCATCCTGCGCGCGTTGGCCACCTCCGCCTTCCCCACCGCCGAGCCCAGTCCCCCCCCCACTTCTCCGTCGAGCTAGCCACGGCCCATCCGCCTTCCCCATTGCCCCCCGCCGCCGCCACC
>LR738716.1:147162335-147176495 GCA_902687465.1 Secale cereale
CCCCGCCGCCGCCACCTCTCTCTCCCCCTCTCCCACATCGCCGCCGCCACCCCGCCCCGATTCAGATCCGACCCCGCAGCCCGCGCCCGCGCGCCACCACCCGCTCCTCCTCGCCTCCCGGAGGACGTCCGCCGCTCTTCCTCCGCCCGTCCCGGAGGCCTTAGTCGACGCCCCCACCGCAGGGCTGCCGCACACGTCCCTCCCGCCGCAGGGGACAACATCCGGCAGCACCTGCACCCGCAGCTGCCGGCCAACTACTTCGGCAATGCCATCGTGCGGGACCTCGTGACGCTGCGCCACCTCTCCGCCGTCGTCACCACCTACGCCCCCAAGACCCCCTCCCCCATGGTGAACTCCCTCCCTCCTTGCCATCCCACCAGCCGGGGGAGATCACCGGCGGCTTAGAGCGGCGTCCGTGATGGTGGTGGAGACGGGGACGGAGATGGAGCGCAGGGCCCACGCGCGCGTCGGCCTCCTCGGCAACCCCAGCGACGTGTACGGCGGCCGCGCCGTCTCCTTGGCCGTCGCTGGCCTCTGGGCAGATATACAGATGGCGTTCGGCCGGTCGGCCGCCACCGCGCCTCGGATCCGATGGACACGGGCGCAGATCCTCCACGCCACCGCCGGCTCAGGAAAGCCTCCGATCCCCGCACCGCCGCCGTCTACCCACACCCGAAACGGGTAAGTACCGTGCCCCATCCCTGTGATTTTTGTCGAATAGTTTCCCTGTGATTGCTCCAGCAGTACTGGTGTCGTAGGTAGGGGAAAAGCAGTTTAGTCTGTACATATTCTGCTACAGTTTTTTGTTTTGTTTTTTACTATTTAATCTCCCAGTTTGTGTTTAAAATGGGGCAGCTAGAACACATGTCCCTGTCCATCTTTTGCAGCATAATGGAGTGCCTATGTATTAGTATAGTGCATACATGCTCTTGAAATTGTTGCGCCTGCTCCTGATCACCAGTCCCTGCTGGGTAGCGTCTGGATCGATGGTTGCCTTGCTTGGTTTGTCCATGCCTTTGCTGGTTCGGCTTCGGCCATGTGTAATTAGCATCTGTGAGCCAGCTGAGCAAGTGGCCTCGCATTCCAGCACCAACAAAGCCCCAATTCCTGCAGTCATGGATAAAGCCTAATTAGGCATGCACAATTACATATTTACACAAAATTCCTGGGCGAATCACACAGCAACAATTTTGACATAAGCAATCTCTAAAACCTGTTCGGTGACTATGTGACCATCCTTTAAAGAAGTAAACTGTTGGTGCTACAATCAAACATGCAAAAGACATGGTTTGATTGGGTAGAAGAGAGTTCAGAAGATGAATGTTATAGTCACATGCTTCCATCTCTGTCTGTAAAAATAAAGATCTATACATTCAGAATTACTGCATATGAGAAAATTATGGCTTTATTTTAGAGGCTATCTAATGAAGTCAAGCGTATCCACGATTTCTTTTGAGATGCATATATACAGATACGTCAACGCCGGTGCATGGACGGGCAGATCTAATCCATCCATTGCACCGTGCGCAGGTGGATCGGCTGGACGGCGGCGGCTACTACGGCGGCGCGCGGCTGCTGCTGGCGATCTGCAGGGTGTTCCACAATCACTGCAAGCAGAGCGGGATCGCCCTGGAGGACAAGAACTTCGCCCTGTCGTACGACACCAACATTCCCCGGCAGGTCCCACCCCGAGCCCTTAGATTTCATCCCTACTTTCGTTTCGTTACGAACTAGTAAGAGTGAAAGCAACTAATTTATCTTTTACCCTCTATTTTTACTGTCTAGTGCTGCTCATACTGTAAGTACATCCTGTTGCTGGACTGAAGATGCTATTTGCTTCATGTTTTTGTTTGTTGAACTGCCCCATAATGTAACTGCAATGTTAGTTTATCGTGCTAGTTCAGTTCGGTTCCTCTGTTCCGTCACCTGCGTCGTTCTTGCTGATTTTCACAATTCAGATGCATGCTCTCTTGTTATACTCTGTCAATTCTTGTCAGTTCTTGTCGGCCCTCCGTTAATTCTTGAGTTCTTGTTGTACCTGCTAGGCGCGTGTGTGCAGAGATGGGGTGACTCCTTACGCTTATTCTGATGGCGTATAGTGCTTATGTTCTTTCCAGTTTGTTTCTTTTTATCATGCTTTTCTTATGTGTCGCTTGACTAATTGAACACCTGCTGCTGCTACTGTTGGACAAGGTTCCTTCTTTTCTTCCTGATGTTGCTATTTCCATTGAAGTACACATATGAGTTCTAGATGAGCTGCTGCTAGTTAGTTCCCCTTGGGCTACATTCTAGATTGCATAGCATAACTCTAGCATTTAGTCATTGCACACCTGGGCATATAATTCTGTTGTGGGCATAACTCCAGAATTTATTTATCCGCGAAAGCACGTTCATCACATGTTTTTTGTAGTCTAATCTTGATCTGAAAAATCATTGGCAAAAGCTGTCAAAGTAGATTCGAGGAACATGTGTCGTGCCCACTAAAGATGGACGAATATTACAGTACATCTGCAGCTAAACAACCTCTGCATCTTCACATAGTACTACCACCACTGATGTCCTCGCTAGTAGCTGTTCTTGAGCTCTTGCTTTGCTCATGTGAAGCGAAAGGTGTCTGAATCGGATATTTGTAGTCTAATCTTGAAGTGAGGTCCATCTTTTGCCGAATGCCACCCGTTCAAAGTACCATTGAACCTGGGCAAGCACGCCAGCATCATTGCATCTGCATTATATAGATTCGAAGCAACTTTCTCGCTTTCTTGAAGATGGGACATGTGAAACTTTTCACGGTGCAATGTACTGACGCTGTATGTTTGCCTTTGTGTATGTTTCTTTCTTTGTGCAGCGGCGTAGGCACCGAAGGAGGCACCGTCGGCATGGGAACCGGCGGCACAGGGACATGCACCGGAGTGGCGCAACTCCTGTCCGTGGCCTGCGTCTCCGTGGCGGCGAAGATGGAGTACTGCGCGCCTGCACTGTCGGAACTCGACGCCGGCGGCGGCTACGATGTCCAACACTTGTGCATAGTTCTTATTTGAAGGTCCAACACTTGTGCTTACCAGTGAATTCAAGTCTGCATACTGATTTGTGTCGACCAGTGCTTACAGTTAGGTGTTCTGCCATCACTCTGCGCCTAGGCATGCTTAAGCGCATGCCTAGCAGCCTTTTTTTATCATTGATTCTGAATAATCAATATGTCATTGAACTATCGGTTAAAATTACAAATCTTATAGTATCTGGCCATTTGTTTTGAACTTCCAGTTTTTCTATTTTCGTTCCAGCTAATGTACCTCAAGTTTATTTGTCGATGAGATGCCTGAGTCTTGGTAGTTCTGGAATCCCTATTAGCTGAAACATGAGCATTACAAAGTTTCATATCTATGATTAGTTTGTTCACAGACCCTCGTTGTTTCCTGTTGTTATTTACCGTCAGGTATCTTAGTCTAGATATAACTCTGCAGTTTTCTTGAATCTGCACTTCCTTCCAAAAGTATATGAAGATTGGTGATGTTACCCCTAGTTTCCTCAGCAAAATTGGTTTCGTTTCGAAACAAGCTGAAGTCCTTTTGATTCTTGATTTCTAGCATACACATGCAACCTGATTGGTGATGTTAATGTAGATATGATGTAGGTTCAATGGTTACAATTTTTTGATGTGATGCATGTTACATTTCGAAATATGAAGATGCTCTATCACTATTTCTGGCAATCTGGCATATCATAACAGTCTTACCCCTAGTTCTGTCACTAGCATACACTACAGTTTTAGATAAAAGGGGGGCATATCATTTGCTCTATAAAATGGATTGTTTATTAATTTATTTGGACTTGCACACAATAGGTAAGGAAGGATTGCCAATCTGGGTGTCCAAATGATAGTAAAACCTAGGCTCTTGCACGGTTCTTGGATTTATTTTTAGCATATATTACCCATATCGAGACTGAACATGTGGCTTTTCTTCTCATCTACAGGAGAGTTATGTGCTATTTTTTTTGAAGAAGCTGGAAGTCCAAGTCAACGACTTGCTTTATATGTTTGTTGTAATGCCGTATTTTCTGGGAATTTGGATGTATTGTTGATCTTGCTGAGAATTTAGTGTATATTTGCTTGCTGAACTTATTATTCAAATGCTAGGATATATGTACAAATCCTTGGAATATTATTCTATGTTTATTTGAAATGTATTCTTGGATTGAAAGTGGTCAAAAAGAGAATATATTGGTATTGAATTTGGGTTGAATCTATGTCTGTGCTGTAAATTGTATTTGAAACAAAGAGGCGTGGCCTAAATTAAAAACTGGCCGAAATGTCTATTGGACCAAATGAAAAACTGGTGGAAATGGCTACAACCCAAAAAAATGGATCGCAAAGAAGCCAAGGCCCAAAAATTGGATTGCAAAAAGGCCAAGGCCCCAAAATTAAATGCACTGTAAAAATCGTGAGGCCCAAATTTAAAATGGACCGCAAAATGCCCAAAGCAGTTGACCAAAATTGGCAGGAAAAAAAACATAAATGGGCTGAATTAACGGGCTCGGCCCATATAGACACCTAATCGGACCGGGCTGAATCTTATCAGTGACCTTTTCACTTGGTCGCAATTTTGCCACGTCAGATTGCCACGTCGAATCCGATGTGGCCTGGGCAGACATCCAATGACCAAAACAAAAGGTCATTGGTTCAACGACCTTTTGTTTTGGTCAAAAACGTCTACGACCTTCTCACAGAGAAGGTCGCTATAGTCAGTTTATGACGGCCAGCTTTTGACCTTATGTTTTTGGTCACAAAAAGGTCACAAATGGAAATTTGTGACCATTCAGTGACCAATAGTGGTGGTCACAAGTTGACATATTTCTTGTAGTGGACGGACCGCTAAACCTAGACAAATCTCGGAGAAAATAGAGCTTCGAGAGGACAAAAGCTTATCTACTGTGGATCGAGCATTCCATCGAACACGTTGTGTGCATAGGAGGTGAGCTAGAGCACCACCAAGCCCTCTCCCCCTCGGACAGAAAAAACAGAGCAGTGTGCTCTGCTCTTGCGCGAGGGGGTATATATAGGCACCTTAGTGGTCCCGGTTGGTGATACGAACCGGGGCTAAAGGTGAGCCTTTGGTCCCGGTTCGTCGCACCAACCGGGACCAATGGTTGTGGGCCAGGAGCAAGACCCATTGGTCCCGGTTTGTCGCACCAACCGGGACCAAAAGGCCCAGACAAACCAGGACCAATGGCCCACGTGGCCCGGCCGCCCCCCTGGGCTCACGAACCGGGTCCAATGCCCCCATTGGTTCCGGTTCTTGATTGAACCGGGCTAATGGGCTGGACAGGCCTGGACCAAAGCCCTGTTTTCTACTAGTGTAACACTATAAAAACAAGCGGTGGTAGGTGATATGTCCTTGTTTCTCAAGGTTAGTCTCTTTGTTTGATTAATGTTGGTTCAGCATGACTGGTACTACTGATTAATGGTGATTTGTACCCTGTTTATATGTGAGAACTAAGCATATATATGCATGCTGGTGTGCGTTTGGTTCCAACTCCACTTCCTTCCCAGTAGTTTCCCCTTGCAGCTTCATGACCTCTCCATTACAGCCAACTTTCTTCTTCCTCCTTGCATCGCATGATAGCTCGAGTTGAAGTTATGCATGTGCATAACTCCAAGTGATCCTCCTAGTTTTGCGGCAATGCTCCTTTTTGTAGTTGATCAAGGAATGGGAGACATGCACTAGTAGATAAAGGGGATTTAGCCCCGGTTCATTTGGCCTTTTAGCCCCGGTTCTGGAACCGGGGCAACAGGGTCGGTACTAATGCTCTGACCCTTTAGTCCCGGTTCAATCCAGAACCGGGGCAAAAGGGTGTCCACGTGGCCTGTGCACCGAGTCCAGGCAGGAGGGGCTTTAGTCCCGGTTGGTGGTACCAACCGGGACCAAAAGGCATGCACGTGTCAGCATTTCTGTAGCTGTGGTTTTTGTTTTTTTTTTTGAAAGGGGAGGGGGGGTTTTAGGTTTTGGGGGTTAATTTAGGTGTTTGATATATTGTGTTAGCTAGCTAATTAATAGAGAGAAGTGTTCTCTCTTATGTCCGTGCTTTTGGTCGACGCTACATACTACACATACGTATATATATGGACTAGAGTCACGCTAGCTAGCTAGCTAGCTGCTAGCTACTAAGCAAACAAAGGAACAGAAGATCTCGTATATATAATCAACATATATATATATATGCATACAGAGAGAAGTAATAATATCGACCACCTCTCCTTCTCCGAGAGATTGGTCGAACAACAAGTTCTCGTATATCTATCCGACACTACCGGGCACATATATACAATAATTATCTCTTACAAAAATAATCTCCTAACACATGGATGCAGGGTCCACATAGTATTCTCCGTCTTCAGCGATCACGTGTTCAAGGAAGAATGCCGCCAATTCCTCTTGAATTGCTCGCAGACGATCTGGTGTTAGGAGTTCATCCCGCATCCGAAACATCTAATTTGAAGTAGGGGGTCAATACATGAAATGATGCTATAAATTTGTGAATATTATTGATTGCTTACGCACTTTAAATTGTTCATCAGTGTAGCCCCGCTCACAGGTCGTGTGGCGGATGGACTCGCAAATGTAGTATCCACAATAATCATTCCCGGGTTCCTGCCACAACCACTTTACAAGAAATAGAGCCCAATCAAACTGATAAGCAAGAATGCCAAATTGGTATTGATGAAACTAGCTAGCGCTTGAATCAAGATATAGGAGATGCGCGCGCGGAACATGCTACTATATAGTACTTACTTTCGGGTATCTAAATTGTAGCTTCTTCGGCAGTCCCGGAGCTTTTTTGATGAATGTTTTCCAAGCCCTGCCAGACAAAGGAAACAATTAGTTGATATCAGAAATGAAGTTGCTGATATATATGCATGGTGAATAATATTGATCGATTTAACTTACCTGGCTAGTATTTGAGTCATGTCCGCATACTCCTCGGGATCTTTACGTTTAGAGTCGAAGACAGTTACTATTCCCTTCTCAAGCTTAATCTCTAAGAGAATATAGTGGAAGCTGCGCACGAATGCATGAGATCATTACATCACTATAAACTTGACTGATATATATAAGGGAAACCAAATATGCACAAGACATTAACACTCACTTGAAGTTGTAAGGAAAGAGTATTATATCTTTGTTTTCATTTACCACCAACGATCGTAGCAAGTTGGTCTCGGTATCGCCGGGACGCAATTTAACCTCGGTTGCATCTATGAGGTATGTGTTAATAAACCCAATATCACCTACTTGTCTTTTCTTCAATTCGACGATCTTCAATCTGCATAATATAGTGAGGATAATTATAAATACATGCAATGAAGATCAGCTATATAGAGAGACTTAATGACAGAAGTAGTACTACTTACAGACAGTAGCAGGTGATCGTTGTTCTATCGAGGGCCAATTGATTGAAAAATTGATAGAACTCCTCAAATGGAACAGGCAACAGGTCAATTCCAACGAGGTCATGCTCAGGTTTAACTCTCAAATACAAGTTATTCCTCCCCCCAGACTCTCTGCAGATTTTCATGTACCAATCATGCAATCTTCGCATATTCGTTGATAGAGATCTTTCATTTTTTACGAGAGGCTTTTTGTACTCGTATCTTTCTATCTGCACGTCCATGAAATCATAGTGTACATCGTCGGACGCGTAATCTGCAAGATTGGTATAACCGGGCACCATCCTCGGATCATTAGCGACCATGTCGCTAGACACCTTGAGCGGGGGGCACGATTGGTTCGCTTGTTCGCCGAGCTGGGCAATTTGTTTCCCAGCTCGCCCTTCTGCTAACCTCTGATCACTTTTTGTACTTCCGGACCGCTTGGCATCTTGAAATGTCTTTTGAATAATGCGGTCATAGTTGCCCTTCGGCTTACTTTTCGCTGGTTGCTTCAAGGCAGCAAGAGTGCGCTTTGCTTTCACCGCATCTATCTTCTCCTCCGGAGGTGGATGTCTCTGTGCTTTCAACCCTTCAAAAAAGTCCTTCACTTCGCCTTCAGCGATCTTCGTGTTTTCCTCGTCGGACCTCTCGTACGGTAACTTCTCTAGAGGCGTGAGAGAAGGACCGAATCTGCATCGCCTCCCGCCTCTGGCTGTACTGGTAGACGTCGCCGGACCAGACGAAGCGGCTGTCTTTTTTACTTGCTTAGGCGCCGGAGCAGGAGCAGCCGGAGCGGCGGCAGGTCTCTTCCGCCCTTGCTGATTAGGCGAAGGAGGAGCTGGCTGTCTGCTCGGGCGCGCCGGCGGCGAAGGAGGCGGTGTGCCGCCACGCGCCGGAGAAGGAGCCGGAGTGCCCTGATGGTCACTCGCCGGAGAAGGAGCCGGAGTGCCCTGATGGTCACTCGCCGGAGGAGGAGGCGGTGGAGGAGGCGGAGTGCCCTGACTCGTCGGAGGAGGAGGAGGAGGCGGAGGCATCCAGTTCAGAATGTTGATTAGGTCCTTCCGCCATAGGCATGGAGTCTTCAGTGAAGAACCCAGCCGAGTCTCCCCTTCACCGGTAGGGTGGTCAAGCTGGAGCTCCTCAAATCCCTCCGTTATTTCGTCGACCATCACCCTAGCATATCCTTCTGGAATCGGCCGGCAGTGAAAAGTGTCGTCTGGTCCAGAAGGATAAACAGAGCCAGCAGCCGCCTTGACCTTCAGATTCATCCACTGTGCCATAAGGTGGCAATTTTGTGCCTCCGTGATAGCATCCACAGGATTCCTGGCAGTAGCCGTCAAGGCAAGCTCTGGCGGAAGCAGCTCGGTGGAAGCCACGCTGCTTCTCCGCTGAGATGGCGGGGTAGCTTCGGGGGAAGCTTCGGCAATTCTTTCCCGATCTGCTTCCCGTTCCTCTATCGCTTGTATTCTGGCCCGCAGCGCCTGGATTTCGGTCATCTCCATTTTCTTCCTCCTGTCGTGGCATTTGTAGCCTCCTGCGTCCGAAAACCCAGCACGCCACGGAAGGGAGCCTGGCGTGCCTCGTGTCCGTCCAGGGTGCTCAGGATTCCCGAGGGCCATTGTCAGCTCGTCGTTCTCTCTGTCGGGGATGAACGTCCCTGCATGCGCTGCTTTGATATACTGCCGCATCTTCCTGAGTGGTGTTTCCAATTGCTTGTCCGTCCAAATGCACCACCCTGTTACAGGGTCCAAGGATCCGCCAGCCCCGAAGAACCAAGTCCGGCAACGTTCTGGCCAGTGCATTGTCTCTGGTTCGATCCCTTTCTGAAGCAGATCATTCTCAGCCCTGGCCCACTTAGGCCGGGCTACGAGGTAGCCGCCCGACCCCGTGCGATGGTGATGCATCTTCTTTGCAGCATTTATCCGGTTTGTCTCCGACATCTTCTGACTCTTTTCCGACTTCTTATGGGCCACAAATGCGGGCCAGTCATCTTTGATCTCCTCATATATGCCCACGAATTCTGGAGTCGTTTTCTCTCTGACAAACGTATTCAGTTTTTTCTTCCATGCCCTGAATTGGTCTGCCATCTTCGAAAGTGCATAAGACTTGATTAAGTCCTCTTTAACTGGCTTCGCCGGATCAACCTCTCGCGGTAGGACGAAGTTTGACTTCAGCTCAGTCCAAAGATCTTCTTTCTGCATATCTGTGACATAAGTCACCTGAGCGTCGTTTGCAGCCGGCTTTAACCATTGATGGATGCTGATCGGGATCTTGTCCCTAACCAGAACCCCGCACTGATTAACAAATGCGTTCTTTGTGCGGATGGGTGCAATCGGCTCGCCGGAGCGCGAGATTTCTGAGATCTCAAACTTTTCATCCGGCCTCAACTTTTTCTTCACTCCTCGTCTCTTTACCAAAGATTTGCTCGATCCAGAGGGCTAGAAAAGGAACAAAGACGAGAGTTAATGAATGAATCAATTAACTAGTCAGCACATGCTTAACTAACATATATACCTCCTGGCCGGACTCGGTTCGGTCACCGGAGCCAGCATCACGGTCTCCTTCTTGCACCGGCATTGGGTCACCGGAGCCGTCCTCACGGTCTACTTCTTCCATGTGCATTGGGTCACCGAATTCATCAATATCATAGCCTAGATCTTCCAGCCGCAGCTCTTGTTCGACCTGCTCATCGGTGTCGTTGAGATACGACCTAACGGCATTTTGTCCGTCTGCGATTATGTCCATCAACATCGCTTCTTGTGCTAGGTCTCGGGTGTTGTCGTCCATTGTTTCTACAAATATTTACAACATGCCAATTATTATTCAAACATGACAGATGGATATATTAATGGCAAACGTAGAACTAGCTTCAACCCTCGACTGCTCGGCGATCCACAAACCCTAGACCCCCTCATGTCACATTTTGTCTAGCTATAGTGTCAAATGATTCAACAAAACCAATACTTCATCATTAGGCGAAAGTAACAGTAGCATGATGGTACGAAGCTCTCCAAAGTTGTTTTGGAACGAAGTCCCGGATAAGATAATCCGTAACAAAAGACGGATTATCCTATCAGGGACTCCGTTCCAGAACATCTTTGCATAACTTCGTACCAACATGCCCCGGTTACTTCTGGCAAATGATGAAGTCATGGAATTTTTCAATACTTTGACACTAGCTAGGCAACCTCTCTCGACCCCTCGACCCCCGACTGCTCGGCGATCCACAAACCCTAGACCCCCTCATGTCACATTTTGTCTAGCTATAGTGTCAAAGGATTCAACAAAACCAATACTTCATCATTAGGCAAAAGTAACAGTAGCATGATGGTACGAAGCTCTCCAAAGTTGTTTTGGAACGAAGTCCCAGATAAGATAATCCGTAACAAAAGACGGATTATCCTATCAGGAACTCCGTTCCAGAACATCTTTGCATAACTTCGTACCAACATGCCCCGGTTACTTCTGGCAAATGATGAAGTCATGGAATTCTTCAATACTTTGACACTAGCTAGGCAACCTCTCGACCCCCCGACTTCTCGGCGATCCACAACCCTAGACACCCTCATGTCACATTTTGTCTAGTGTCAAAGGATTCAACAAACCAATACTTCATCATTAGGCGAAAGTAACAGTAGCATGATGGTACGAAGCTCTCCAAAGTTGTTTTGGAACGGAGTCCCAGATAAGATAATCCGTAACAAAAGACGGATTATCCTATCAGGGACTTCGTTCCAGAACAACTTTGCATAACTTTGTACCAAAATGCCCCGGTTACTTCTGGCAAATGATGAAGTCATGGAATTCTTCAATACTTTGACACTAGCTAGGCAACCTCTCTCGACCCCTCGACCCCCGACTTCTCGGCGATCCACAACCCTAGTCCCCCTCATGTCACCTTTTGTCTAGTGTCAAATGATTCAACAAAACCAATACTTCATCATTAGGCGAAAGTAACAGTAGCATGATGGTACGAAGCTCTCCAAAGTTGTTTTGGAACGAAGTCCCTGATAAGATAATCCGTAACAAAAGACGGATTATCCTATCAGGAACTCCGTTCCAGAACATCTTTGCATAACTTCGTACCAACATGCCCCGGTTACTTCTGGCAAATGATGAAGTCATGGAATTCTTCAATACATTGACACTAGCTAGGCAACCTCTCGACCCCCCCGACTTCTCGGCGATCCACAACCCTAGACCCCCTCATGTCACATTTTGTCTCACTAGTAGATAAAGGGGATTTAGCCCCGGTTCATTTGGCCTTTTAGCCCCGGTTCTGGAACCGGGGCAACAGGGTCGGTACTAATGCTCTGACCCTTTAGTCCCGGTTCAATCCAGAACCGGGGCAAAAGGGTGTCCACGTGGCCTGTGCACCGAGTCCAGGCAGGAGGGGCTTTAGTCCCGGTTGGTGGTACCAACCGGGACCAAAAGGCATGCACGTGTCAGCATTTCTGTAGCTGTGGTTTTTGTTTTTTTTTTGAAAGGGGAGGGGGGTTTTAGGTTTTGGGGGTTAATTTAGGTGTTTGATATATTGTGTTAGCTAGCTAATTAATAGAGAGAAGTTGCTGATATATATGCATGGTGGATAATATTGATCGATTTAACTTACCTGGCTAGCATTTGAGTCATGTCCGCATACTCCTCGGGATCTTTACGTTTAGAGTCGAAGACAGTTACTATTCCCTTCTCAAGCTTAATCTCTAAGAGAATATAGTGGAAGCTGCGCACGAATGCATGAGATCATTACATCACTATAAACTTGACTGATATATATAAGGGAAACCAAATATGCACAAGACATTAACACTCACTTGAAGTTGTAAGGAAAGAGTATTATATCTTTGTTTTCATTTACCACCAACGATCGTAGCAAGTTGGTCTCGGTATCGCCGGGACGCAATTTAACCTCGGTTGCATCTATGAGGTATGTGTTAATAAACCCAATATCACCTACTTGTCTTTTCTTCAATTCGACGATCTTCAATCTGCATAATATAGTGAGGATAATTATAAATACATGCAATGAAGATCAGCTATATAGAGAGACTTAATGACAGAAGTAGTACTACTTACAGACAGTAGCAGGTGATCGTTGTTTTATCGAGGGCCAATTGATTGAAAAATTGATAGAACTCCTCAAATGGAACAGGCAACAGGTCAATTCGAACGAGGTCATGCTCCGGTTTAACTCTCAAATACAAGTTATTCCTCCCCCCAGACTCTCTGCAGATTTTCATGTACCAATCATGCAATCTTCGCATATTCGTTGATAGAGATCTTTCATTTTTGACGATAGGCTTTTTGTACTCGTATCTTTCTATCTGCACGTCCATGAAATCATAGTGTACATCGTCGGACGCGTAATCTGCAAGATTGGTATAACCGGGCACCATCCTCGGATCATTAGCGACCATGTCGCTAGACACCTTGAGCGGGGGGCACGATTGGTTCGCTTGTTCGCCGAGCTGGGCAATTTGTTTCCCAGCTCGCCCTTCTGCTAACCTCTGATCACTTTTTGTACTTCCGGACCGCTTGGCATCTTGAAATGTCTTTTGAATAATGCGGTCATAGTTGCCCTTCGGCTTACTTTTCGCTGGTTGCTTCAGGGCAGCAAGAGTGCGCTTTGCTTTCACCGCATCTATCTTCTCCTCTGGAGGTGGATGTCTCTGTGCTTTCAACCCTTCAAAAAAGTCCTTCACTTCGCCTTCAGCGATCTTCGTGTTTTCCTCGTCGGACCTCTCGTACGGCAACTTCTCTAGAGGCGTGAGAGAAGGACCGAATCTGCATCGCCTCCCGCCTCTGGCTGTACTGGTAGACGTCGCCGGACCAGACGAAGCGGCTGTCTTTTTTACTTGCTTAGGCGCTGGAGCAGGAGCAGCCGGAGCGGCGGCAGGTCTCTTCCGCCCTTGCTGATTAGGCGAAGGAGGAGCTGGCTGTCTGCTCGGGCGCGCCGGCGGCGAAGGAGGCGGAGTGCCGCCACGCGCCGGCGGCGAAGGAGGCGGTGTGCCGCCACGCGCCGGAGAAGGAGCCGGAGTGCCCTGATGGTCACTCGCCGGAGAAGGAGCCGGAGTGCCCTGATGGTCACTCGCCGGAGGAGGAGGCGGTGGAGGAGGCGGAGTGCCCTGACTCGTCGGAGGAGGAGGAGGAGGCGGAGGCGTCCAGTTCAGAATGTTGATTAGGTCCTTCCGCCATAGGCATGGAGTCTTCAGTGAAGAACCCAGCCGAGTCTCCCCTTCACCGGTAGCGTGGTCAAGCTGGAGCTCCTCAAATCCCTCCGTTATTTCGTCGACCATCACCCTAGCATATCCTTCTGGAATCGGCCGGCAGTGAAAAGTGTCGTCTGGTCCAGAAGGATAAACAGAGCCAGCAGCCGCCTTGACCTTCAGATTCATCCACTGTGCCATAAGGTGGCAATTTTGTGCCTCCGTGATAGCATCCACAGGATTCCTGGCAGTAGCCGTCAAGGCAAGCTCTGGCTGAAGCAGCTCGGTGGAAGCCACGCTGCTTCTCCGCTGAGATGGCGGGGTAGCTTCGGGGGAAGCTTCGGCAATTCTTTCCCGATCTGCTTCCCGTTCCTCTATCGCTTGTACTCTGGCCCGCAGCGCCTGGATTTCGGTCATCTCCATTTTCTTCCTCCTGTCGTGGCATTTGTAGCCTCCTGCGTCCGGAAACCCAGCACGCCACGGAAGGGAGCCTGGCGTGCCTCGTGTCCGTCCAGGGTGCTCAGGATT
>LR738716.1:147177495-147205605 GCA_902687465.1 Secale cereale
TCCCTTTTCAGCAGCCCAAAGGGCGGGAAGGTGGGGCCTTTAGTCCCGGTTGGTGGCAGCAACCGGGACTAATGCTACCCTTTAGTCCCGGTTGGTGGCAGCAACCGGGACTAATGCCACCCTTTAGTCCCGGTTGGTGGCAGCAACCGGGACTAAAGGCCTTGCCGCGGTGCGGTGGGAAGTTTAGTCCCACCTCGCTAGTTGAGGGAGAGCAGCACCAGTTTATAAGCCCCGCTGCCTCTCTCCTCTCGAACTCCTCTAAACTGCAGGCCTAAGGGCCTAAACTGACACTGCTTTGCCTGTGGACTTGCTGGGCTTTCTACGGGCCTGAATCCTGGCCCATGGTTGGGTTTCTACTCGTATTCAGGCCGTGTGGGCCCAGCAGGTGGCATATTTTTTCTTTTTTTCTTTGTTGCTTTATTTTTTAGTTTTGTTTCTACTTTCAACAAAATACTTACTGTTGCTATTTTTATTTATTTGTTTTCTTTGTTTCTTTATTTATTTGATTTTGTTTCTACTTACAAAAAAATATTTATTGTTGCTATTTTTTTTTCAAGTTTTTTTGTTTTGTTTTCTGCATTATTTATTTTCTTTTGTAAAACCAATTACAAACTTTCTGTTAGTGCAAGTAGTATTCAAATTTGAATAGTTTAAATTTGAAATTATTTATTTTACTTCCTTTATTTATTTTCTTTGTTGCTTTATTTATTTTATTTTGTTTATACTTAATTACAACAAAATACTTATTGTTGCTATTTATTTCTAAGTTGTTTTTTGCTGTATTTAGAGTTGCTTTATTTATTTTATTTTCTTTGTTTATTTCTAAGTTGTTTTTTGCTGTATTTAGAGTTGCTTTATTTATTTTACTTTCTTTATTTATTTTCTTTGTTGCTTTATTTATTTTATTTTGTTTATACTTACAACAAAATACTTATTGTTGCTATTTATTTTTCAAGTTTGTTTTGTTTTGTTTTGTTTTGTTAGGGCAAGTAGTATTGAAATTTGAATAGTACAAACGGACAATGGTATCATACTCGTTTGTTACAAAGTTGGCATGGTATCATCATAATAGTTGCGGAAATAACTCTTCACTTTTTCTTCGCTTGTGTCATTTGCTTATTGCGCCGTAACCATGGATAATCTTCATCGTTTATCAGGATGCTTGGGTCAGCCTTGACTTTGAAGGGAGGAATTTCATGAAACTTTTCATAATCTTCAGACATGTCTGTCTTGCCCTCCACTCCCAGGATGTCCCTTTTTCCTGAAAGAACTATGTGGCGCTTTGGCTCATCGTATGATGTATTCGCTTCCTTATCTTTTCTTTTTCTCGGTCTGGTAGACATGTCCTTCACATAGATAACCTGTGCCACATCATTGGCTAGGACGAACGGTTCGTCATTGTATCCAAGATTTTTCAGATCCACTGTTGTCATTCCGTACTGTGGGTCTTCCTGTACCCCGCCTCCTGACAGATTGACCCATTTACACTTAAACAAAGGGACCTTAAAATCATGTCCGTAGTCAAGTTCCCATATGTCCACTATGTAACCATAATATGTGTCCTTTCCCCTATCGGTTGTTGCATCAAAGCGGACACCGCTGTTTTGGTTGGTGCTCTTTTGATCTTGGACAATCGTGTAAAATGTATTTCCATTTATCTCGTATCCTTTGTAAATCAATACAGTCGAAGATGGTCCCCTGGACAACAAGTACAACTCATCACAAACAGTGTTGTCACCTCTGAGACGTGTTTCCAACCAACTGCTGAAAGTCCTGATGTGTTCACGTGTAATCCAGTCGTCGCACTGCTCCGGGTGTTTGGAGCGCAGACTGTTCTTGTGTTCATCGACATACGGGGTCACCAATGTAGAGTTCTGTAGAACTGTGTAGTGTGCTTGAGACCAAGAATAACCGTCCCTGCATATTATTGAGTCCCTTCCAAGCGTGCCTTTTCCAGTCAGTCTGCCCTCGTACCACGATTTAGGGAGACCTATCTTATTAAGGCCAGGAATGAAGTCAACACAAAACCCGATGACATCCTCTGTTTGATGGCCCATGGAGATGCTTCCTTCTGGTCTAGCGCGGTTACGGACATATTTCTTTAGGACTCCCATGAACCTCTCAAAGGGGAACATATTGTGTAGAAATACGGGCCCCAGAATGACAATCTCGTCGACTAGATGAACTAGGACGTGTGTCATGATATTGAAGAAGGATGGTGGGAACACAAGCTCGAAACTGACAAGACATTGCGCCACATCACTCCTTAGCCTTGGTACGATTTCTGGATCGATCACCTTCTGAGAGATTGCATTGAGGAATGCACATAGTTTCACAATGGCTAATCGGACGTTTTCCGGTAGAAGCCCCCTCAATGCAACCGGAAGCAGTTGCGTCATAATCACATGGCAGTCATGAGACTTTAGGTTCTGGAACTTTTTCTCTGCCATATTTATTATTCCCTTTATAGTCGACGAGAAGCCAGTCGGGACCTTCATACTGAGAAGGCATTCAAAGAAGATTTCTTTCTCTTCTTTCGTAAGAGCATAGCTGGCAGGACCTTCATACTGCTTCGGAGGGATGCCGTCTTTTTCGTGCAAACGTTGCAGGTCCTCCCGTGCCTCAGCTGTATCTTTTGTCTTTCCATACACGCCCAAGAAGCCTAGCAGGTTCACGCAAAGGTTCTTCGTCACGTGCATCACGTCGATTGAAGAGCGGACCTCTAGGTCTTTCCAGTAGGGTAGGTCCCAAAATATAGATTTCTTCTTCCACATGGGTGCGTGTCCCTCATCGTCATTCGGAACAGCTAGTGCGCCGGGGCCCTTTCCGAAGATTACGTGTAAATCATTGACCATAGCAAGTACGTGATCACCGGTACGCATGGCAGGCTTCTTCCGGTGATCTGCCTCGCCTTTGAAATGCTTGCCTTTCTTTCGACATTGATGGTTGGTCGGAAGAAATCGACGATGGCCCAGGTACACATTCTTCCTGCACTTGTCCAGGTATATACTTTCAGTGTCATCTAAACAGTGCGTGCATGCGTGGTATCCTTTGTTTGTCTGTCCTGAAAGGTTACTGAGAGCGGGCCAATCGTTGATGGTCACGAACAGCAACGCCTTTAGGTCAAATTCCTCCTGTTTGTGCTCATCCCACGCACGTACACCGTTTCCATTCCACAGCTGTAAAAGTTCTTCAACTAATGGCCTTAGGTACACATCAATGTCGTTGCCGGGTTGCTTAGGGCCTTGGATGAGAACTGGCATCATAATGAACTTCCGCTTCATGCACATCCAAGGAGGAAGGTTATACATACATAGAGTCACGGGCCAGGTGCTGTGATTGCTCCTCTGCTCCCCGAAAGGATTAATGCCATCCGCGCTTAGAGCAAACCATACGTTCCTTGCGTCCTTTGCAAACTCCTCCCAGTACTTTCTCTCGATTTTTCTCCATTGCGACCCGTCAGCGGGTGCACTCAACTTCCCGTCTTTCTTACGGTCCTCACTGTGCCATCGCATCAACTTGGCATGCTCTCTGTTTCTAAACAAACGTTTCAACCGTGGTATTATAGGAGCATACCACATCACCTTCGCAGGAACCCTCTTCCTGGCGGGCTCGCCATCAACATCACCAGGGTCATCTCGTCTGATCTTATACCGCAATGCACCGCATACCGGTCATGCGTTCAGATCGTTGTATGCACCGCGGTAGAGGATGCAGTCATTAGGGCATGCATGTATCTTCTGCACCTCCAATCCTAGAGGGCATACGACCTTCTTTGCTGCGTATGTACTGTCGGGCAATTCGTTATCCTTCGGAAGCTTCTTCTTCAATATTTTCAGTAGCTTCTCAAATCCTTTGTCAGCCACAGCATTCTCTGCCTTCCACTGTAGCAATTCCAGTACGGTACCGAGCTTTGTGTTGCCATCTTCGCAATTGGGGTACAACCCTTTTTTGTGATCCTCTAACATGCGATCGAACTTCAGCTTCTCCTTTTGACTTTCGCATTGTGTCCTTGCATCGACAATGACCCGGCGAAGATCATCATTTGGTTCCTCTTGATCTTCAGCAGCTTCACCCGTTGCAGCATCATTGGGCACATCGTCTGGTTCCTCTTGATCTTCACCAGCTCCCCCCATTGTAGCATCACCGTATTCAGGGGGCACATAGTTGTCATCGTACTCTTCTTCTTCGCCGTCTTCCATCATAACCCCTTTTTCACCGTGCCTCGTACAAACATTATAGTGTGGCATGAAACCCTTGTAAAGCAGGTGGGAGTGAAGGATTTTTCGGTTAGAGTAAGACATCGTATTCACACATTGAGTGCATGGACAACACATAAAACCATTCTGCTTGTTTGCCTCTGCCACATTTAGAAACTCACGCACGCCCTTAATGTACTCGGAGGTGTGTCTGTCACCGTACATCCATTGGCGCTTCATCTGCGTGCATTTATATATAATTAAGTGTGTCAAAAACCATTACAGAACATCATAAATAGATAATTAAGTGACCAAATGGATAAAAGTTCATCATCACATTAAAACCAAAGTACATACATATATAGTTCTCATCTAACAACATATATAGCTCTCCATACACATCGAAACTATGTAAAACATTTCAACGCGAAAACAAATGCTATCATAATCGCAACCAAGGTAACAATTGATCCAACGGCATAATGATACCAAGCCTCGGTATTAATGGCATATTTTCTAATCTTTTTAATCTTCAACCGCATTGCATCCATCTTGATCTTGTGATCATCGACGACATCCGCAACATGCAACTCCAATATCATCTTCTCGTCCACAATTTTTTTTATTTTTTCCTTCAAGAATTTGTTTTCTTCTTCAACTAAATTTAACCTCTCGACAATAGGTTCCATCTTGATCTAGTGATCATCGATAACTTCCGCAACATGCAACTCCAATTCCATCTTCTCCTCCTCCATTTTTTCCAATTTTTTCTTTAACGAAATGTTTTCCTCTTCAACTAAATTTAACCTCTCCACAAGAGGGTCGGTTGGAATTTCCGGTTCAACTACCTCCTAGACATAATAAAACATCTATGCATGTCAGGTTGGTCGGCATAACTATCATAAGCACTAAAACAAATAGTTATAAATTAAAGATAATATACCACATCCGAATCGTAGACCGGACGAGGGCCCACGTGGGCGGATATCAAAACCATCGCACTATATAATAACAAGCAATAATAAACGTAAGAAAATTAGACAAATATCTATCTAAAGCAATAATAAAAGTAAGAAAAGCATGGACATAACAAGAGGCTCACCACGGTGGTGCCGGTGACGAGATCGGCGGGGGCGAAGACGGGGACGGGACGTGACGGACCGCTAAACCTAGACAAATCTCGAAGAAAATAGAGCTTCGAGAGGAGAAAAGCTTAACTAGTGTGGCTCGGGCATTCCACCGAACATGTTGTGTGCATAGGAGGTGAGCTAGAGCACCACTAACCCCTCTCCCCCTCGGCCAGAAAAAAAACAGAGCAGTGAGCTCTGCTCTTGAGTGAGGGGGTATATATAGGCAACTCACTGGTCCCGGTTGGTGCTACAAACCGGGGCTAAAGGGGTGCCTTTGGTCCCGGTTCATAAAACAAACCGGGACTAATAGTGGTGGGCCAGGAGCAAGAGCCATTGGTCCCGGTTTTTAGCTCCAACCGGGACCAATAGGTCCAGACGAACCGGGACCAATGGCCCACGTGGCCCGGCCGCCCCCCTGGGCTAACGAACCGGGTCCAGTACCCCTATTGGTCCCGGTTCTAGATTGAACCGGGGCTAATGGACTGGACCAATGCCCTGTTTTCTACTAGTGATGGGGAAAGGAATGGTCAGCTACGTGGCTTAAGCTCGCACAAATGGCTTAAAAATACTTAGACATTTCCTTAGAAAGGTTTTTAGGACAACAAAACATAGAGCCACCTTAGGTTTGTCTGGTTGCCCCAATGATATCTGTAGCTACGTGGATAGGTGAAGGCGAGAAAAATGTGGCAGCTTGTTTGCTTCCCGCAGCCCTGCTGCTCGTAGCTACTCCACTCATTGACTGCTGAGATTACCAGCAACTTCTGACATCTGAAATACTCCTATATTTAAGAAAACAGATATTAAATTTACACATGTATGTACTGTCCGGTCACGTGTACATGCATGGGTTAGCAGGGACGAACACATGTATTCCCTCCGTTTCTAAATATAAGTCTTTCTAGAGAGTCCAATATGGACTACATACGGTGCAAAATGAGTGAATCTACACTCTAAACTACATCTATATACATCCGTATGTAGTCCATAATGAAATCTCTAGAAAGACTTATATTTAGGAACGGAGGGAGTAATCAGCTTGAATAGACAACCCGGATACATTTTTTTCGATAAAGGACATTTCATTGAATAGATATATCGAGGTGATACAATCGCATTGAAAGAAAGCCCGGCCTCTGCATAGCTAGATGCACACAGCCAAAAAGTCGAGAGTGCGTCCTAAGACTAAAAAAAAAAGTTCAGTACAAAGCGAAGCTAAAAAATCATGTCGAGGCTAAGGTGCGGTAGATCCTATCCGTAGATCACACCGCCATCCATGGGGGTAGAAAACCTCCCTGGCCGAACGCTCCAGCTGTGTAGACGCCATCATAAAAATGTCCCTGTCCTCCGGCCTTTGCAGGATAGACCAAGTACGGAGCCATCGTGTACAGACATGAATAACCTGCATAGGAGACGAGACACATTTATTATTAAATATCACATCATTCCTGGCAAGCCACACTGCCCAACATAAGGCCGCCGCTCCCACGAGAATATGTGCAGAAAATTGTTTATCAATACCCCGCAACCAGTTGCCGAACAAATTTCATGCGCTACGTGGTGGGTATAAATTAGAAGCTACTTGAACTATGGCCCAAACTGTCCGAGCGAATTTGCACTCAAAGAATAAGTGTCTAATAGTCTCGTCATGTTGGCAAAAGACACATGTCTTAGAACCATGCCAGTTTCGTCGTGTCAGATTATCTCTAGTTAGGATGACTCCTCTATATAGAAACCAGATACATGCAGGCCTACAATCAGTCCATCTTCAACACGGTGACATATCACATCCATTCGGAGATAGAAAGGAAAAAAAACAACTATATAACCGACATGTACGTGTGTATGGTAAGAAAGAAGAGAATTAGTGCGCACTACTAGAATCGCCCTTGTTGCCGAATTCCCAGAGAACTCGGCAACACCCGGCACCAACTCAGCGAAAGCTTCGCCGAGCTCAACACTCAACGAAGTAGTCTCAGCTGGACATGGCCCAACAATTATTAAGTTTGCCGACTTCTTTTTACTGGGAACTTGGCGAACATTTAATTAATCTTTGTCGAGTTTCGACCGTCAGGAGGCATGGGGCGTTAACGTAAGTCCCACAAGGCGCTAAGCTCTGCCGAGTTTCATGTCGCTAAACTCAACAAAATCGTTGCCTAGTTCGAAACTTGGCAGTACCCTGTCGAGTAAGAGTCCGAAGCTTGGCACTACCTCGTTGCCCGGTGCCATATTTCGCCTAGTCTACATCGAATGAAACTGCGAAAACAGTTTACCTAGTTCGGTACTCGATAGACTCTAGACGAATAGGCTGCCCAGTACGAAGTTTTGCCGGGCCTTTTCTGTTGTGATCTCGTTAGTTGTTTGCCTTTTCCTGTGTTTGGTGCTCAGCGAAAGTTGACAGTGGGCTAGCCAAACGAATATTTTCCATTTTTTAAGTTCGGCATACGTTCCAGGAATTGTTCGACGCGATTTTGTCGTAATCATGTATTCGTTAAGTATGAAATATAGCATTTGATACGTGCTGCGACGATGACGACGGATGTCCACCAGCAAGCCTGGCGGAGCCTTCTTCCGTACACGCTGCCGGACACTGCATCAACCCAAGATACCAAGCGAGGGAACGACGCCGCAGGGCGCACCCCAGAAGCAAGCACACACATGCGACGTCAAGACTAACTGTGCACATTGATTCATCTCTCTATTCTCCTTTTATCTTCTTCATCATGCAGATTGAAGATACAAAGATCGTCAGCCAAGTGAGCAGTCGGCCCAGAAAGAGGCAGCACCCAGGAGACGCGTGCGCCCATGATGGCAGACAACGGCGCCCTCACACACGCAGACCACATGTAGATGAAGCAGCGGCGACAACTATGACCAACACGAGAGTAGCACTCACACCAGCGGACCTCTAAGGCCGCGCCATCATCGACCTCAACAAGGGAAGGTCAAAATCACGGCATCCATCTTCTTCAATGGCATGCCTACACACTGTTAGAATTGGGCCCATTATTTGGGGCAGCCCAATAAGCAATATCTGAAATCTCAAATGGGCCCATGTTTGTGGCAGCTCACTTGCTAGTGGAGTGGGGAGTGGGAGCTAAATTTTAGTCCCACCATGGAAGTTGGAGGAGATGTACACCACCTTATAAGGTGGAGTGTTCTACCACTTGTAAGTGAGTGAGAACAGGAGAGCCTCTCGCGCACTCCTCCTCCGACGACGCCGCTCGCACGCCCGTCCCGTCCCGTCCCGTCCCGTCACGGGTTGCGGGAATCTCGCCGAGCCGAGCTTATTTTTGCTGTGCAGGAAAAACATGACAGACGTGTCAACAGTTAGCCAATTCGGGTCGCTCCCGGATCGTGGGCTACTGTAACCGACCCGAACGTGCGCGACGTGGACTCGGCCCACGTTCGCCTCCGTTAGGGTTTTCCTGAGCCGCACTATATGCGCGACGTGGACTCGGCCCACGTTCGCCTCCGTTAGGGTTTTCCTGAGCCGCACTATATAAGTTGTGCACTGCCTGCGACGGAAAAACCACTCGTTCCTTGCGCCGCCACCGTAGTCTACTCCATCCCGTGCACCGGCGAACGGGAGAGCAGGTCTCCGGAACCACTCGCTCTTGTGATCCTGTACGGGAGAGGGCGAATTAGGTTTTTGGGAAGCGCCTCGCGCGACTGCTCGCTGCTTCCACCACGGCTCGTCTACCTGCTGCTGCGGCGGTTCGCCACCGACGCCGTCTTCGACCGATCATCACCAACGTCGTCATCAACAACATCGCCACAACGGGCACCGCTGCTTCATCTGCAAACGCTCGGTACGTGCGCAGCGTCTTTGTTCGTTCTCTAAACATGTTTAGTGTGTACGTGTTTAGCGATCTGTTCCTGCTACTCTGCATGTTGATTAGTACATCTACTGTATTGGAGTTTCACATGTTAGTAGCTGCTGTCGTCATGTTTAATATGCTGGAATTAATCATGGAAAAGATGCCTAATTATCCAACAATCCAAAAACCTAATTGTAGGCAATTTCCTAATTTATCAATGGCTGGATTTACCGATGCGATGAAACCTGATAAGTTTACCGGGGTGAACTTCAAGAGGTGGTAGATTCAGTGCCAACTCTGGCTTGAGGCCCTGAAGATCTGGGAAGTCAGTAAGGGCAAACCTGAAGGAGCTATGTCTGAGGAAGATCAGACTAAGTTCAAGGATGCCACTACTGCCTTCAGAGGCTGTGTTCTGAGTGTTATTGAGGGACGTCTGCGAGATGTGTATATGCACATAACAGACGCCAAAGAGCTCTGGGATGCACTGGATGCTAAATTCGGTGCAACCGATGCAGGCAGTGAATTGTATGTCATGGAGAGCTTTAACGACTACAAGATGGTGAACAACCGTGGCGTAGTCGAACAGGCTCATGAAATACAGGTCATTGCAAAGGAGCTTGAACTACTCAAGTGCGTCCTACCTGACAAGTTTGTGGCTGGGTGCATAATTGCAAAGTTGCCTTCTTCGTGGAGGAACTTCGCCACAACGCTCAAACATAAGAGACAGGAGATATCGGTTGAAAACCTGATAGCGTCTCTTGATGTTGAGGAGAAAGCTCGGGCTAAGGACGCTCATGAGAGAGGTGTTGAGGGTCAGTCTAGCGCCAACATGGTGCAGAAAAACTCACACTACAAGAACAACAACAACAGCAAGAAAGGGAACTACAAGCCTCCGACAAATGTGCCTGCCAATACTACTTCCTTCAAGAAGAAGAAGAAGCCGAACAAGCTGGCCAGACTAGGGTGTTACACCTGTGGAGTAGTCGGCCACTTTTCCAAGGACTGCCCAGACCGTGCAGACCGGAAGAAGAATGTCAACGTCGTGACCGCTAGCGGTGCTGATGGGTACGGTAATTTACCGTTTGTGTTTTCAGCTTTTCAATCTCCAAGTTGGTTGATTGATACGGGTGCTAATGTTCATGTGTGTGCTGACATCTCTATGTTCACTTCTTATCAGGTCGTCCGAGATTCTCCCGTCATAATGGGGAACGGTTCACATGCTACTGTTCATGGTGTTGGCACGGTAGATCTGAAGTTTACTTCGGGAAAGATCGTACAGCTGAGGAACGTGCAGCATGTCCCTACTATAAACAAGAATCTCGTTAGTGGCTCCCAACTCTGCAGAATTGGGTTTAAAGTAGTATTTGAGTCCAATAAAGTAGTTGTGTCGAGATTTGGACAATTTATTGGTAAAGGCTATGAGTGCGGAGGCTTGTTCCGCTTATCACTTTCTGAGTTTTGTAATAAGTCAGTATACCATATTTGTGACAATGTTGATTCGGATGCTAGTGTTTGGCACTCTCGTTTATGTCATGTTAATTTTGGTTTACTGTCTCGGCTTTCCAGTATGAGTTTAATTCCGAATTTCACTATTGCCAAAGGTTCTAAGTGCCATAGTTGTGTGCAATCAAAGCAACCTCGAAAGCCTCACAAGGCAGCCGAGGAGAGAAACTTGGCACCTCTAAAACTCATACATTCTGATCTGTGTGAGATGAATGGTGTGTTGACAAAAGGTGGAAAGAGATATTTCATGACGTTAATTGATGATGCTACTAGATTCTGCTATGTTTATCTGTTGCAAACTAAAGATGAGGCATTAGACTATTTAAAATCTATAAGGCTGAAGTTGAAAATCAATTAGAGAGAAATATCAAACGTCTTAGGTCGGATCGTGGTGGAGAGTATTTTCCCAAAGTATTTGATGATTTCTGTGAGGAACATGGTATTATTCACGAGAGGACGCCTCCCTACTCGCCCCAGTCAAACGGGGTTGCTGAGAGGAAAAACCGCACGCTGACCGACTTGGTGAATGCCATGTTGGACACTGCTGGTTTATCTAAGGCATGGTGGGGGGAGGCTTTATTGACTTCATGTCATGTCCTGAATAGAATTCCGAACAAAAATAAAGATAAGACCCCTTATGAGGAGTGGGCTGGGAGAAAACCATCACTTTCTTATTTGCGCACTTGGGGATGTTTGGCTAAGGTCAACGTTCCAATTCCCAAGAAACGCAAACTCGGACCAAAGACAGTGGATTGTGTCTTTCTAGGCTATGCACAGCGTAGCGTTGGCTATAGATTTTTAGTGGTTAAATCTGAGGTACCTGATATGCATGTTGATAGTATTATGGAATCTCGTGATGCAACATTTTTTGAGAATATGTTTCCAATGAAAGATATGCATAGACCTGCTAGATTTTCTTCTGAGCTCATTCCTGAATCTAGTACATCTAGTGATTATTCTGAACAACCACATGTTGAGGAAATCTATGAGAAGGATGACAATGAAGCTCCCAAGAGGAGTAAGAGACGGAGGGTTGAAAAATCCTTTGGTGATGATTTCATTGTGTACCTTGTGGACAATACTCCCACGTCCATTGCAGAGGCATTTGCATCTCCTGATGCAGATGACTGGAAAGAAGCTGTCAATAGTGAGATGGACTCGATTCTTTCCAATGGAACTTGGGAGTTATCTGAACGACCCTATGGTTGCAAACCAGTGGGTTGTAAGTGGGTGTTTAAGAAGAAGCTAAGGCCTGATGGTACTATTGAAAAGTACAAGGCACGGCTTGTAGCCAAAGGCTACACTCAGCGAGAAGGCGAAGATTATATTGACACCTATTCATCTGTTGCTAGACTGACCACCATTCGTGTACTACTTTCCCTGGCTGCCTCTTATGGTCTTATCGTTCATCAAATGGACGTAAAGACAGCTTTCCTTAACGGAGAGTTGGAAGAGGAAATCTATATGGATCAGCCTGATGGGTTTGTGGTAAAGGGTGAAGAGAGAAAGGTGTGCAAATTGTTAAAATCTTTGTATGGGCTGAAGCAAGCACCTAAGCAATGGCATGAGAAGTTTGACAGAACTCTAACTTCTGCGGGCTTTGTCATTAATGAGGCTGATAGGTGCGTTTATTATCGCCATGGTGGGGGCGATACGGTTATACTGTGCTTGTATGTTGACGACATACTGATCTTTGGTACAAGTATGAGTGTGATAACTGAAGTCAAGTCTTTTCTATCAAGTTGCTTTGATATGAAAGATCTGGGAGAAGCTGATGTGATTCTGAACATTAAGCTGATTAAGGATGAGAGTGGGATTATGTTAACGCAATCACACTATGTTGAGAAGGTCTTGAGCCGGTTTGGCTTTATAGACAGCAAGCCCTCTCCAACGCCTTACGATCCCAGCGTGACACTGCGAAAGAATAAGAAAGGACCGAGAGATCAACTGAGATACTCTCAAGTGATCGGTTCGCTCATGTACCTTGCGAGCGCGACACGACCTGATATCTCTTTTGCTGTGAGCAAGTTGAGTAGGTTCATGTCT
Organism: Secale cereale; assembly: GCA_902687465.1. NCBI lineage: Eukaryota > Viridiplantae > Streptophyta > Magnoliopsida > Poales > Poaceae > Secale > Secale cereale. The sequence goes on from LR738716.1 coordinate 147,190,192, forward strand.
AACCCGGGTACTGATCATTGGCATGCACTTGAAAGGGTCATGCGTTATCTCAATGGTACAATGAGCTATGGGATACACTATTCAGGGCACCCTGCTGTGCTCGAGGGATACTGTGATGCCAACTGGATCTCAGATGTTGATGAGCTCTATGCCACAAGTGGATATGCATTTCTTCTTGGAGGTGGCATAGTGTCATGGAGGTCTTGTAAACAAACCATATTGACGAGGTCAACCATGGAAGCAGAACTTACTGCGTTAGATACAGCCACTGTTGAGGCGGAATGGCTGCGTGAGCTTTTGATGGACTTGCCGGTGGTTGAAAAACCATTACCGGTGATCCTTATGAACTATGACAACCAAACGGTGATTGCCAAAGTGAACAGTACTAAGGATAATGCGAAGTCATCAAAACACATTAAGAGACGTCTCAAGTCTGTCAGGAAAATGAGAAACTCCGGAGTGATAACTGTCACATATATTCAGACAGACAGAAACCTGGCAGACCCCTTTACGAAGGGACTATCGCGTAATGTGATAGAAGGTGCATCGAGAGAGATGGGTATGAGACCCGTGAATGTTACACCATAGTGGTAACCCAACCTATGTGATCGGAGATCCCGTGAATTAGGACCTGGGAAGAACAAGCTATTGGTTTAACTGAGGAGAGTTCTATGTGAGACCCTCTCTAGTGAAGATGCAGAACTCTCAAGTGCTGTAAGGCAGGTTGGCAATATTGCCTTAATGTGTTCATGTTGGCTATTCATAGCAAAGATGCTGTCCTACAGAGCATTCTTGAAAGAACACACCTATATGAGTCCGACTGTCAAACGTCGCAGTCTATGAGATTTGGGTGATCTCTAGTAAACTCATGAAGAGACCAGGGAGTACGACGCATATGCTCCACCCGCGGGGTAGGCTACTGGCAGCCAGGTACTGGTTATGACTTTGAGTGAAGTCTGTTGCACAAGCTTGCAATTCAAGGCGTAGTCCATTGTTCAAGTTGCTGGCAGATGTAGCTTAAAGCTCTAGGCGGAAGTTCAACTTAACAGTCTCTGCTGAAACACTGGTATATAAACAAGTAGCGAGGATTGGCAAAACTCTAAATGGGCATTTGAGATCTGGTGGGGGATTGTTAGAATTGGGCCCATTATTTGGGGCAGCCCAATAAGCAATATCTGAAATCTCAAATGGGCCCATGTTTGTGGCAGCTCACTTGCTAGTGGAGTGGGGAGTGGGAGCTAAATTTTAGTCCCACCATGGAAGTTGGAGGAGATGTACACCACCTTATAAGGTGGAGTGTTCTACCACTTGTAAGTGAGTGAGAACAGGAGAGCCTCTCGCGCACTCCTCCTCCGACGACGCCGCCGCTCGCACGCACGCACGCACCGCCCGCCCGTCTCGTCACGCCGCGGGTTGCGGGAATCTCGCCGAGCCGAGCTTATTTTTGCTGTGCAGGAAAAACGTGACAGACGTGTCAACAGTTAGCCAATTCGGGTCGCTCCCGGATCGTGGGCTACTGTAACCGACCCGAACGTGCGCGACGTGGACTCGGCCCACGTTCGCCTCCGTTAGGGTTTTCGTGAGCTGCACTATATAAGTTGTGCACTGCCTGCGACGGAAAACCACCGAAACCAATCTAGGGTTTTGCCACTCTCGTTCCTTGCGCCGCCACCGTAGTCTACTCCATCCCGAGCGCCGGCGTGCACCGGCGAACGGGAGAGCAGGTCTCCGGAACCACTCGCTCTTGTGATCCTGTACGGGAGAGGGCGAATTAGGTTTTTGGGAAGCGCCTCGCGCGACTGCTCGCTGCTTCCACCACGGCTCGTCTACCTGCTGCTGCGGCGGTTCGCCACCGACGCCGTCTTCGACCGATCATCACCAACGCCGTCATCAACAACATCGCCACAACGGGCACCGCTGCTTCATCTGCAAACGCTCGGTACGTGCGCAGCGTCTTTGTTCGTTCTCTAAACATGTTTAGTGTGTACGTGTTTAGCGATCTGTTCCTGCTACTCTGCATGTTGATTAGTACATCTACTGTATTGGAGTTTCACATGTTAGTAGCTGCTGTCGTCATGTTTAATATGCTGGAATTAATCATGGAAAAGATGCCTAATTATCCAACACACACCATCTTCTCTTTATCTCTTTCTCCCTTTTTATCCCTCTCATTTCAGCACATCGAGAGTTGAGCGGCTGGTAGGACTCACTACGGAGATAATGGTCGGATGATTAGAGCTCGCCCGGTGCCATCGAAGAAGACGGAGGAGGAGTTACCCATTGTCCTCACATCTTCATCAACCTCACCAGTGTTTTCATCACCAACATCAGGCTCAACGGTCCTTCAACTACTTTAACTCTTCATCTGACGAGGACGACATCTGCATCAACGCACCGCTGTATGCCTACACCGACTCCACACCTGGCGTGGATGTCGGTTACCTCGCCACGGCGTCACAATCTTCATCAAGTCTTCATTTGGTGTGGATGTCCTCTACCTTGGCATCACCAGACTTGGACATAATGATATTGCCATCTTCTTTGCCTTATCGCCTGGGAAGGATGCCGACTGCACTGGCATGCCGACATTCTTCTACACCAACCGTCTACACCGACTGGAGGTCGTCACCGTAACTATGACGCCCCGAGATCTACATCGACAAGCTTGTCATATTCAAGTGACGCCACATGCCACGCGGCGACACATAAGTCTACTCCAACTTCTACATCAACACCTTTCCCCAACATCGTCCAAGCTCCGATGAGGCGAAGCCACTTCACCGACATGTCTTTCTTCTGATGAACCTACCCATTGCTGGAATTTTAGTCTATTATGGCCCATCCCAATATTAATTTCAAAAATTCCTAATAAATCCTAGAGGCCCACTTAGCCCATTGATGCAAGGCAAGGGGCACTACTAAAGTTTAGTCCCACATTGCTAGTTTACAGGGAGTTGGACCTCTTTATAACGGAGGCTTTTTCTCCATTTGTACGAGCATCAGAACAAGAGGGACATCCACGCGCGCTCCTCCTCTACCGTCCGCCTTGCCGTGCCCTGGCCGGCGCTGGCACGAGCGGTGATCGGGGACTTTGTGTGTAGGCAGCACAGAGAGGGGCGCGGACAAGACGGATGCATGCATAGTTGGGGGTTCCAGCTGCGGCCGGCGATGGAGGTGGAGGCATGGCGGTCGTGGAATGGAATGTAGATGCATTTTGGTTGAACGTGTGCACGTACGTACGTGAGCGTTCATTTTGGTTGGTTGAGCGTTCGCGTTCATTTTGGTCGATTCGATTGGATTGGAGGAAGGAATAGCGTGTTTGAGGATGTACGCGCACGTTCTCAAATCAAAAAAAAAAAAAAAAGAGAGAGAGAGGATGTAGGTGCACCCGCCAGCTAACCGGCCTGCTTTTATTGTAAAAAAAAATAAAACAAAAACAAAGCGAACCTGCCTGCTCGATCGCGCGTTGTGTTGCTGCTGCACGACGGGAAGAGGACAGATCGTAGGAATTTCTCCAGGTACTACTTCACGGTGCCATCATGGCCACTTAATCCTACCAACACGACCGTCCGTCGGTGCCAACACGGCCGCACAGCGTACGCGCGCGCGGTCATGGTGTTTCCCTGGGCTCGGAAAAGCGGCCATTGCCTCCGCTCCTCCGCGGACGTTTTCGGTCATGGTACTAGTCGCCGGTTAAAACGTTAGACGTTTTCGGTCTCTCTCTTCTCTTCACATAGCCAAGCCCTTCTACACAGCCCATCAACTAAACCTAGGCCCAGCCTACTCCCCCCTCCGCGCCGGTGCCGTTGGATCGTGATCCGATGGCTTCGAAACGGCCAAAAACTACCCCAAACCCTAATCCCTAGACCCCCTGCCTATTTAAGCACCTCCCCCATGCCATTTTTGGCCTTCCCCTACCTCCCTCCTCAAATTCCGCGCAGCCTGCCACCTTCCCCATCTGATTCAGCGCCCAGCCACCTCACCGGTGCCACTTGTCGCGTCCGGATTGTCCCAGCCGCCCCAGGCACCTCCCTCCTCCAATCCCGCGGTGCCACTTGGCAAGCCGCGTCGCCCCGCGCCCCCTCTCTCCCCTGCCCCGCCGCCAGTTGTCGCATGCGCCTCCAACCGCCGCCGTGGGCCCGCGAGCCCGTCCAAGGCCCGCGTGGGGCCCGAGCCGCCGCCGCTGCGAGCCCGCGCGCCGCGCTCGCCTGGGCTCCCGCAGCTCCATTCGTCCCCGTCCCGCCTCATCGTTCTACAATGGCGCCACGCCGCCGCGCCGGTCCGCGCGCCGCCGCCGGACCTCCAGGAGCTCGTTGCTGCCGGTGCAACCGCTCCCCGCCGTCTGCCCCCGGCCTCCGGGCTCCGCACCCGAGCTCGAGCCCACCCCGCCGCCCTGGCCGGATCTAGCCGCCCCGCCTTCCCAGACGCCTCGTCGGAGGACCCCGTCGCCGTCCGCCCTCTCGCCGCCCGCCGCCGGTCACGGCCTCGCCTTCCCGCCGGAGATCCCTCGCCGCACGGGCCGGATCGGGAGGATCCCGGTCGGATCCGTTGACCCGCGACCCAGTCACTGCCAGGTGGGCCGAGCGCCAGCCACCCGAACATGTCCGCCCCCAAGGCGGACAGTGTCCGATCTCTTCCCCGTGCCACTGCCAGTGGGCCTAGTCGCCCGGACATGTCCGACCACTACGGACAATGTCCATTCCCCTCGGAGGTCTTTTTATTCTAAGTCCCCAAAACTTCATAACCTAATGCATACTTTGCATGCCCGTAACTTTTTGTGTGTTGATCGAAATTGAATGAGTGATATGTCAAAATGATCGTTGTGATATGCTCTTCATTTTGTTTCACTGTGACATGCTTGTTTGAGATCATCTTGATGCTCTAATCCTTGTTGCAAGAGTGCTACTTGTTTAAAACTGCTGTTAACTATAATTTTGTTGCATACTTGTGATTCTTGTAACTTTGTGCATGTTTATCCAAATGGAGCATATGATATGTCCAAAATGTTCATTGTGAAGTGCTCTACATGATGGTTGTTGTAGCATTCATGTTAGGTGCCATATTGCCATGTTAATCTCTGTTGTAAAAGTGCATTTGGCTGTTAAGTGCTGAAACTTGTTATGGGATGTTGTTTTCACTTGCTTTTTGCTATTGATGTGTTTGTCTTCATGCCACATGTCTAGATGTTTTAGAAGCTCAATCATATGGTCTTTGCTGTGGTGCAATCCACTTTTCATGATATGCCTTGGGGTGACTTAAACAAGCTTTTAAACATGCCATGCCAATGTTGCTGTTTTATACTTAGTGAAAAAACTGCTAAGTCTGGAATCTGCTAACCTGATGCTATGTTTGCTTGATGCCTCACTCAAATCCATGCTTGTTCTGGAGTGGCCAATGATCATGTATTGTTGTCCATGTTATTGTCTATCCATTCATGCCCTTGCTTGCACATATGTCATGTTGTAGCTTATTTATTTCTTGCTCTCAAGTTGCTATAAAATTTACGTGTCAGCTTTTTATCATCATGTTCAATTTGGTGGAGCTTGTCGCTATTGATCCATGCCTCCTATGGAGATGATCCTATGGAGTCGTTTGATGTATGATATGTCTATTACATGTCCATGATCTTTATATGCTTAGTAGAGTTGATATGCTTGTTGTTTTGTGCCTCCGAAGGCAGCATCATGATAATGTTTTTGCCTTCCCAGATTTTGACTAAGTCTGGATAAATTTATTGCAACTTGCCATGCTTGGTTAATTGTGTTCCAGCAAGCTTTTGGGTGTGTTATAAGTTCATGCTTGTTAAGTAACATGTCTATTTCACATACATGCCTCTTGTTATCATGTTTGGGTGCTGTAGCATATATTTACCATGCTCCAAAGTTGCTATGTGGCTGTTAACTTCAGCTTTGCATTGTAACTTGTTTTGCTCGTATCTTCTAGCCCGTTGCTTCGTTTTGTGCGTGTCCTATATGAAACTTGTGTGATTTTGCATGTAGAAGCATAATATCATGTTGTTTACATGTTTGGAGTGTGTTTGCTTGATGTTTGGGTGCATCTTGCACCGTTGACATGCTTGTCTTGTTTTGCTCATATCTTCTAGGCCGTAGCTCCGAATTAAACAAACTTTATATGAAACTTGACTAGATTTTCGTGTAGATCATCATGGTGCATGTTAACCTTCTGTTTAACAACTTTAAATTAAGGTTTGTTCAGATCTGTACTAATTTCAAAAACGTGGATATGAGGACTTACGGTTTTGTTATATGTAGTTTCCGGCCTCATTTAAACTTGTTGGGTGATGTTTTTTCTTGTGTGCTTCATCCCTTGCCATGTCTTGCATCATATAGGCTTGTCTTGCATCATACTTGGTTGAGCATCTTGTGTTGTTCTTGTGTTGTGTGTTTACCTTGTTGTGTGCTTTCTTCTCGCTAGTTCTTTTCCGTTGCGATCGTGAGGATTCGTTCGACTTCACATGGTTCGTCTCCAAGGTTTCTTCTTTGTCTTCTTCATGGACCCATTATTCTTCCTTGCGGGATCTCAGGCAAGATGACCATCACCTTGGATACCTTTACTATCATTGCCAAGCTTAGTTGTCTCGATGCTATCGTTATATGTCGTGCTACCCATCATTATTGTCAGCCCCTCTCCTTGTTGCCATGAAACCTCTAACCTTTGACACCTTCCCAGCAAACCATTGTTTAGCTATGTTACCCGCTTGCTCAGCCCCTCTTATAGCATTGTTAGTTGCAGGTAAAGATGAAGTTTGATCCATGCCGGATCTTGTTGTTGGAATATCACAATATCTATTATTATTATTAACACACCTATATACTGGGCATGGGTGGAAGGCTTGGCCTTTTGCTCGGTGTTTTGTTCCACTCATGCCACCTTAGGAGCCGATAAACCGGCGTTATGTTCCTTGATTTTGCGTTCCTTACACAGTTGGGTATATGGGGACCGTAACAAAAACAGAGAAATAATTAGCTTCACTTCGAATGAAAAAACTACTCATTTTGTCATTCATGTAGGAACATGTGTATTTGAAAAGAAAGATTTCAATCTTAGGTCTTACTCATGTACATATAATTTTTTGTTATGATGGGCACTAAGATTAATCATGCCCAGATCAAGTTATCTAGATTAAGTTCAACTAACAGGTCACATAAGAATGAAGATACAATTCTATACGACGCAGCCTGACATAGGTACAAAGAAAGTTATGACTAGCATAGGGTAGGAATGTGTACCCCTTTTCCTTGAGGAATTCTAGCATCTCATCGGTGAGTTGCTTTTCATCCATTTTTGAGCCAATGATGTTTATGTACCTTTTCTTGTCAAGATCATAGAGGATGTCCTTGAGAAATTTCTTCATGTCTGGATTCTGACCCACTAGAACAAAACACCCACAATCAAATTTCTTGCTAAGCTTGTCATACACCGCTTTCGCTAGAGTTGTCTTTCCCAATCCTCCGATCCCAACGACAGAGACTGTCTTGAGATGTTTCTCACAGAGATCATCGGCTTCTGACAATCTTTTCATTAGCTCCTCGATTGCCTTGTCAATGCCAACAAGGTCAGATACCTTTCTGTACATTGCAAAGTGACGAGGATCGACTGTACTTGCCATAGGATTAGCAACAACATCGCTGATTTTATACCTTTCACTACGGGACTCGAGGGCTATGCCTACAGCCAGGGGCCGTCGCCATAGGGCTTTTGCCGTCGGCATAGATCTATGCCGACGGCTGCCGTCGGCATAGGGCCGTCGGCATAGATCACGTCAGCCTAGTCTTGTCAGACCGTCGGCGTAGTTTAGCCTTCGGCATAGGAGTCTATGCCGACGGCCGCTAGTCGACCGTCGGCATAGTTTAGCCGTCGGCATAGTTTTCGCCTGACGGTAACGGACGGCGCCGTCAAAAGCGATGACGAAACACGGGACGACACGTGGCAGAGATATGCCGACGGCCAAGCCGTCGGCATAGTTTTCACTACCACGTGTCGTCCCGTGGTGCCTCCTGGTAGCGCAGCTATGCCGACGGCAAAGCCGTAGGCATAGATGAAAACTATGCCGACGGCTTTGCCGTAGGCATAGATAACAACTATGCCGACGGCTTTGCCGTAGGCATAGCATGCCACGTGGCGTCACCTGGTTCTTTCTAGCGACAAGGCTATGCCTACGGCAAAGCCGTCGGCATAGATTGAAAGGCTATGCTTATGGCAAAGCCGTCGGCATAGCCTGCCACGTGGCGCGCCCTAGGAAGTCCTGGGCTCATCTATGCCGACAGCTTTGCTGTAGGCATAGTTTTTTTTTATTTTTTTTTCCTGTTTTTTCTTTTTCAATTCATTTTGACAGCAATTCAAACCAAAATAATATGGCCATGTGCAGAAATATGACAGTTCATCATCTAAACATACTAAAGTTCATCAGCCAAACAACAAAATGCATACAATTTCAAGCCATGCAAGAACGAGATAGTAGGTACCGAAGAAAGCCAACATCAGCCAAACTTCAACATGAAATTATGCAGATGACCTTTGCTCAAGCAACTAAGCAAAACAAGACTAATCAATGGAACAAGAGACATCCAGAATTCACTAAAATGGCATATCAGATGCATGATTATCCTATTACCAAAATCTGAGGCCCATGATTCTGAACCGTTTCCCTACACCACAATCTTCTACTACAGTAAGATTATAAATACTCCCTCCGGCCCATGATTCTGAACCGTTTACCTACACCACAATCTTCTACTACAGTAAGATTATAAATACTCCCTCCGTCCCATAATATAAGAGCGTTTTTTACACTAGTGTAGTGTCTAGTGTAAAAAACGCTCTTTTATTATGGGATAGAGGGAGTAAATGCTAATGGTTCTAATGCAAGCTGCAAAGTGATAGAGACCACATAGCAGGTCAAAACACAACCGCGACGAAGGACATGTGCCAGTAAGCCTCAAGCACATACGGCAGATCACCAGAACACCAGCATCTCTTGCACTCATAAATCATACATGTACAATATATGTGCAGATTGTTTTATAACATGGTTTGAATCCTACTAAGAACATTGTTTGCATCAACAGAGAAGGGAAATGGTTGTCACCTATACAACCAAGCAGCCGGGTGCCTGTGGAGGCAATGCAAACAGACCGGAGGAAGCCCCCACATCCTCTTCCGGCACGCGATCATGGAAGTGGGCTTGGTCTTGGACGGCAGCGTTCACCTCGAGAACTGTTTGAGGAGGCTCGTCCTTTTGGACCATCCCGTGAATGTCAGCCACATGAGCACCCTGGACAACGAATAGAATTCAAGATGAACACCAGCAAATAAGGGAAGTGGGATAAATACTTAACTGGGAAAAAGACAAGTGCTCGTTGGTTAGTTAATTATTTATTTATGTACTATCTAGTCTAGTAAATAGCATTTAATTTAACTGCTGGCTTACCTCTCTAAAACTAATATAGCAAAGAACTGCTCCTCGCTGTATTCATTTTCTTTACTTCTTTTGCCAACGACTACTGTATATGAGGATCAATCAACCAACCCAACAAACCTTCTATTATTGCACGATCAATCAAAGTATAATAAAAATTGAAGTAGATGCATCCCTTGGACAAAAGCTTTTTGGAGATTGTTAACAGGAAAGATAGTGATTTTTATCATGGTTATTGGGGAAAGAAAGAAAAACAATTGGACCAGGAGGCGTACACCAACCAATGACGGAACGGAGCTACTACTCCTATCGTTGAAGGAAGACGATGACGAATGCAGATCCAGAGGTTCGAGCAGCCATGACCGGCCTCCTCCCTCCCCCTGCTCCCTCCATCCTCGCCTCCACCTCCACACATACATGAGACGACCCCCCAACGGGTAACGCAGATAAGCAGAACACAGCATCTCTTGCACTTGTAATCTGAAGTCTCAGGATTCATCACCATCATATTCAGAAGCTTCTCAGCACCTTCAGCATGCTTGGATGTACCTGACTGCATGTCAGACAAATACGTCAGCAAAGAAAAAACAGTCAACATGGTCACAAAAGGAGACTTAACATGCTATGTAAACTTAATTGTGAAAGCAAGTAGTAGTGGGTAGTACTTCAAATTATGAAACATCTGAGAATTCATTCTTAGCACCAATCACATCCATGGTGAGAGGTAGTAGCAGGACACCCACAAAAATAAAGCACCATTTTTCCTTTGCCTTCTATAAAATATACTCCCTCCGTACCAAAATTCTTGTCTTAGATTCATCTAGATAGGGAAGAATCTAACACTAAAATGTGACTAGATACATCCGTATTTAGACAAATCGAAAACAAGAATTTTGGGACGGAGGGAGTATGTGGCCAACAAATGTGCAATGATGTGACAAAAATGCTTGAAACCGGTACTTATGATCAGAGTCTGGACGGGGAGGAAGAAGAACTTCACAACCGTCCTAGCAGAACCGGTGCTACTGCTAGCAGATCTTCAGCACCAAGCAGCAAACTTGAGCAAGCATTGATGTGTATCTCTCCCTCCCTCCCTCTCTCACTGTAGCATTAGTTAGTGCTGTTACCTACTTAATTTACTCGTGTGTTCGTTTGGATGGCAAATAAATGAATTTTGTGATGGAATGTACTGCATGTATAGTAATGGATGATGATTCTATGTATCTATATTTTTTTGGTCTCTTAATTAGTTTATTAATGTACCATCTACTCCCTTCGTTCCGACTTACTTGTCATGGTTTTAGTTCAAATTTGAACTAAAACCACAATGAGTAAACTGGAACGGAGGGAGTAGTAGTCTAGTAAATCACATCTAATTTGACAGGTGGCTTGTCACTAAAGCTAAGATATCAAATCACTTTGCTCCTGCTGGTATTACTTTCCCATTTTCTTTTCTTTTTTGCCAACAACTACTGTACCATACATAAGGATGAGTCAACCAATTGAACAAACATTTTATTATTGTACAATCAATCAATATAAAATACAAATTACAGTACGTAGACCCCTTGGACAAAAGCTTTTTGGACATTTTAAACAGCAGATACACACGAAAGATAGCAAATTTGTTCTGCATTTTTTCAGAAAGAAAGCAAGACAGTTGGAGCAAGAGGCGTTCAACAACAAAGGACGGAGCTACTAATTCTCTTGACGAGGGAAGACAAGACGAATTCAAATCAAGAGGTTCGACCACCAACTGCAAAATTATACAACAAAAAATATCAGTTTTTTCTCATGTTGTCTCCACGAATTAAAACTCCATTAATTTGCTAGAGCTACACACTGCTAGGTTTTTACTCCCTTTGTTCCTAAATACAAGACGTTTTGGCGGTTCAGTTTGAAGTGCCAAAACTCCCTATACAACTGAATTATTTTCAATATGCTCCACATAAAACTGAAACACGTTCAGAACAAAAAAGGAGAACATTCAGAGATGACACATTTATATTTTGTCAGTTAAAAGGAAGCATATCAGTTACATCATGATAGTTGGTCTGACCAACATAGACATAAACATTGTCAATCAACACTTTTAGTAACATTTTTGTGCCTACTCAAATTTGTATCTTCCTATAATTTTCTCAAAGTTGTTGTTTAACAAGTAAAGCTAATACAGAATTTCTACCAGTAGAAATACTCTTTTTTCAAGGAATCAGCAGAGTACCTGTATCTATTCTTAAAAAAATGCCAATACCTCACGTAAGTGGGACTCAATCATCTCACATGCATGATTATAGTTCTCAGTATCACATGGATACATTCTAGATAGAAATATTGCTAATTAGTACACAAATATATGATACAAGAAAAAAAAACACTGCTAAGTGCATAAAAGTGCTATAAGAAAGGGATGGCTAGAAAAATAGAAATCGCAAGATTTTGCTGCTGCATACGGTTGACGAACAACAGTCCGAGTTTGTCTTTGTCTAATCCCAGTCAATATACAAGATATCGGAGTGTGAGAAAGAGACATGTACAAGGATGATCTTTAGGAAACGAATGAAACAGAAAATTTGCATTAAAGAGGAGATTGATGGGAATCTGGAAATATCATTATCTCCTTCCACTAATCACTCCCAACAGCCAAAAATAACAATTATATGAATGGACAAGCCCCGTCATCCATGGCATGGTTGATTCATTGCCAATTAGGAGTATACGAGAAGACTGCATGGCGCGTGACGATTAATCAACCAGTTACATTTTTTTCCCTTTGGCGATCAGTTATTACAAGCTAAACATCAGGCACCTATATTGGGAAACTAATCCATCGGGGGCCCCTTCCAACTCGGGGGCCCGGGGCGGCCGACCCCTCTGCCCCCCTCAGGGCCGGCCCTGGCATCAGGCGAGCAGTCACATGGTTGTCTCTCACCCAGGACGAGGAGGAAGAAAGTGATTGATTTTTCAGTCTCGTGAGTCATGGCATTTGTTTGTTTTATGCGTTGCAAAGTGTGGAACCAGCATCGGCAACCAGTAGCAACCTATTTGCAAGCCGTGTTATAAATCCATTTGAACAATTTGCAGGTTTGGTTTTGAGCTACCAACTAATTATACATACATTACAGACTAGAGAAATGGCTAAAACAAATTCTAACTGAAGATGTAGAAACAGATTTGAACAGAGACGGGATTTGGGGGAAGCCAGCAAGTGATGTACCTACCTTGAGCGGGATCCGTGATGGGGGTCTTGGAGGCCGACGTCGCCGTTCTTGTTGCCCGCCGCCGCTGGGTCCTGCTGATGCCGGAGGTCGCCGCAGCCGTAGCTCGGCCGGCGGCGGTGCCGGGTGGGGAAGTACGGCGGCGGAGCGGGGATGTGGGCACGGCGGCGGAGCTCGGCGGACGGGGGCGCGCGGTTGATACGTCCAAAACGTATCTATAATTTCTGCTTGCTCCATGCCAATTTTGGGTGATATTGCTATGATATTCATACACTTCCATACACTTTTGATCATATTTGGACTAACTTACTAATCCAGTGCACCCCAGTGCCAGTTTCTGTTTTCGGCTGTTTTTGTATTTCAGGTTTTCACGTTTCGAGAACTGCCCAGAAAAATCCAGAAAAATTATATAAAAAATCAGCTAACCGGAAACAACACTGCATCCGAAGGGCAGCCTGGGGGGGCCACAGGGGCTCCAGGCGCCCTGTGGGCGCGCCCCACCCTGGGCCGCGCCGGGGGGGGGGGGGGCGCCTGGGCCCCCCAAGGCTCCCCCGGTGCCCTACTTTGGCATATATTTAAAGGATCCTCCGTAACCCTCAGAACAAGGACTTCTTTTCGCGATCCCATCTCTGTTCCGCCGCCGCCGCCGCTTCCAAGATCGGGAGCACCAGGAGAACTCTTCCCGGCACCCTGCCGGAGGGGAGGATCACCACCGGGAGCTTCTCCACCACCATGGACGCCTCCCGGATGACTCGTGAGTAGTCTCCCTTGGACCATGAGTCCATGACCAGTAGCTATGTGATGTTCTCCTCCCGTTCTTGTGCTTCACTAATTAGTCCTCGTGAGCTGCCCTACATGATCGAGGCACCTATGTAATCCTTATGCTGTTGCTATGTTGAGTTTGCTGGGAAGCGATGGATTATGAGATTATGTTCAGATTGATCTTGAGTAATATATTTGATTCACCTCTTTTATATTTTAGTTCATAAGTAATTCTTGCATGTTCTCCGTTGTTATTTATTGCTTTGGCCGAGTAATAGGTAGTGACTCCAAGAGGGAACGTTATGCTCGATTGTGGGTTCATGCCCCTCGATGACTAGCTTGAGTCACAGAAACATGAGTCTAGGGGATGTGTTGTTGCCACAAGGGGGAAAACAACGGTGCTTGTGCCCGCGGGTGCAAGGATTGTTTACTTTACGCAAAGTTCTTTTAATGCAGTTGTCTGTTGCATTGAGTTTACACTATGGGTGGGACTCGCAACTTAATACCAGCGAGATGTTCTGGATAGATATCTCAAGGTGGATGATTAGTAGTAGATATTAATGGATTTAGGTCTACTTACTTTGGCGTACCGCCCATGCTTTGAACCTCAACCTTTCTTGCAATGTAATCAGCATTGGTTTGCGTTCGTGGTCCTGTCAATTGCCCAGCTGTAATTTGTTTACCTCACATAGCTGTTTTATCGTCTTTTGGGAGAGAGACATCACTAGTGAACATCGTAAGACTCCGGTCCATATTACCATCATTGATCACATCCACTATTTACTTATCGCTATTTACTTACTATTGCAAAACACTATCTATCACTACTATCATATTGCTTTTAACCCTTTGTGAACTACAAGGCCAGAGAGATTGACAACCTCTCTGTACTCGTTGGGAGCAAAGTTATTTGTATCTGTGTGCAGGTCCACGTTGATTGCTAATTGCGCCGTTAGCAATTGACACCTACTTGTTGAACCTAGGAGTCTCTGGGGATTCGATCCTTGGCATCTTTGCTAGGGGAAAACACTTCTACTTACTGCATCTTACACCTTCCACTTGGGGTAACCAACGAGGGGTTCGAGGCCCATCAGCGGTGCAGGGCGGGGCGGCGCCGGTGCAGAAGGGGACGGCGGCGGCGGGATGGATCGAGCGGAAGGGAGATGCGGTGCAGGGCGATGTGGGCAGGAGCGGTCGGGAGATGCGGATAAGGCACGAGCCGTTGAGGCGATGTGGACATAGGTTTTTTTTGCAAGGACTTTTTTTTACATCGTATATACTTCTCTGTTTTTTTTTTGTGAGGAATTTCTTCAGCGAAGATACGCCTCACGTACTGGCCATGGTCAAACGAGATGGTGCTTTTTTTTACATATTATTATTACTTACTCTAGTTATGTCATTAGTGATTTTGTCATATCTGAATAATTCTTGTTTTATTTGAACAAATAGTATCGTTGGTGCCTAATTCTCACATCCAAACATCTCTATTCATCCGGATTTATTTGACAAATACTATCATGCTTAGCTTCAAGAGCTGCCGGAAGAAGAAGAAGGAACAGAAAGATTTTGTGAGTTAGTTCTCAGGTGTTGGATTTTGACTTCTTGAAAAATATTAACGCAAGAGAGCGGATACATGTATATACCTTTTTTGGGGGGTGAAATACCGCAACTAGAAGAACCCGTGCGATGTTTCGGTGGCTTAGCTACACCAGGCAGCCCCACCGAGCGGACTAATTCTAGCACCGTTGACCCGATGATCTACGCCTTTGACTTTCGTTGGGCGGGCTTTAAATAGTTGACTCTTCCACCTGGTTGCAATAGGTCAGCACATAGGAACATCCCCAAACAGGTCTGGACCCAACCCACCAATAGACCCCCCCCCCCGTTCGATCGGACCCACACGGTTCCCTTAATCCAAGTTTCGGCGGCGCTGCCCGAACCCCAAGACGGTCGTCTACGCATGCAAGCACTAAACCCGAGCCCGTTTGTCCAGGA
>LR738716.1:147208175-147240272 GCA_902687465.1 Secale cereale
ATCTATGAAAAAAATTACAAACTACATATATATTAATGTAATAATACATAAAAAGCATATGCTACATGTTAGTAAATATAATAGAACATAAAAAAAATTAAAATAAAATAAAAAAATATATGCCGACGGCATTGCCGTCGGCATAGATATAATAAAAAAAACTATGCGACATGTCAGTTAATATAGTAGTGCATGAAAAAAATTACAAATTACATATATATTAATGTAATAATACATAAAAAGCATATGCTACATGTTAGTTAATATAATAGAACATAAAAAAAATTTAAAAAAAAATCTATGCCGACGGCATTGCCGTCGGCGTAGATATAATAATAATAAAAAAACTATGCGACATGTCAGTTAATATAGCAGTGAATGAAAAAAAAAGAATATGCTGACGGCATTACCGTCGGCTTAGATATAATAGTACGTAATATAGCAGTACATTAAAAAAAAACAAAAACTATGCCGACGGCATTGCTGTCGGCATAGATACGGCATGCCGCGGATCGGTGACGTGGCGTCTACGCCGACAGCCGCCGTCGGCATATCTTTTGCCGCGGATCAGTGACGTGGCTTGCGGAGATATGCCGACGGCTGCCCGTCCAGACCGTCGGCATAGATTTGACGGTGTTAACCGCTGTTCACGGGAGCGGTCGCCGGGCCCACAAGTATGCCGACGGCTTGTATATGCCGACGCCTGCTGTCGGCGTGTACGCAGATACGCCGACGGTTGATATATGCCGACAGCAGCTGTCGGCGTAGCTCCGTCTAGCCCGACGGCCAGTCTAAGCCTACGGCTGTGGCGCGGCTGTCGGCATAGCTCAAAGTAGGCCGACGGCCGCCGTCGGCATTGTTTTGGCCGTCGGCGTAGGACCGTTTTCCAGTAGTGTTTGGTACCGTTCATTCACCTTCCTAACTTGTGTCTCGATGTCTTCCATGCCACTGGCAAATTTGTCGCGAGCCTTGAACCTGGTGATCTTGTCACATGCCTTCTTGACGAAGTCCTTGAGAGGGTTGGGCTTTTTCATTAGCTCATGACCCTCGACGCGTCCGATGAAGGAGTCAAGGCTATCTTCGATGACATAAGACAGATCCCTGACTTCGTTAGCCCAGAGTTTGACCTGTGAGTCAAGCAGATCCAGTGGCACATCGGAAACCTTCTCAAGAGCAATCTGTATGGTCTCAAGCTCAGCTTTGAGATCCCATATCCCCTTCTTGACAGTTTTCTTTAGGTTGTACTCCTCGAGTAGCAGCTTGCCCTGCTTGGGGAGGAGGGTGGCCAACGCCCCCGTGTCCGATTCCATGGCGGCAGACTCTCACTGCCCCCACCCCTCTTTCTCGGGCCTGCTTGCTTGTTGTTTCTGTCTTGCGTCTTCCAACTGCATATCAGATTCACGATTCAATTAGGAAGAGGACTAGACCAGTAACAAGGCAGCTGCAGAAGAAGATGAATAAGAAAAGGCAAACAATTACATAGAAGGTGAGGAGGACTCAGCGTCTCCCCCTGCTTCTTGTTTCTGCTTTGCTTCTTCCGCCTGTACATCACGGTGAAATCAAGAAGAGGGTTAGTGAAAGAGAAGTAGCCAGGCAACTAGAGAAGGAGATGGATAAGAGAACGAAAGAAATTACCTGGGACGATCCACTTGGAGTTGAGTTCCACCAACGGCGATTCAGATGAACTACTAGCTAATTCGAGTGGAGCAAGCTAAGCTAGCATGCGATGCAACAACTGCAAGAAGAAGAAGAATGCAGGAAGGCACAAGGAAATTAAATGCTCTGCTCCACCCACCCTCATCAAACATTAATCAATCCTCCATGGATGGGATAGGTCCTATGTTTGTTCAGTCCACAGATACAAACTGTGGCATCTGTGAGCCAGTGGCCTGCCCTGACTGATATATAAATACACAGTTACTCACTGTGTATCTATATATGTTCGATTTCATCACATTCACTACACTTTCTCTCCATCTATGTTCCATACTGGACAGAAATTTAACAAGATGTGCAATGTCTTCGGACAAAGAATTGGATGGCAAACTTGATTTGCATCACAAAACAGAGGCGAAATGCTACATTTAAACGCAGATGGAGATCATTTAGAATGATATTTAGTCAAATGTACCAGGTGAGAAAATCCAAGTTAGGTAGATAGGCTAGAGGAAAGTAGTGGATGGGGGAGTCTCTGTCGTTCATATTGGGTGCATGATCAGTACTGAGCCATAAGTTGTGGCCCATGCTTGATCAGTACCTACGTGGTAGGAGCAGTACGGGTACTGAACACAAATTAAAGAAAGGCCAGCTTAAATGCGTTGGCCACGTGACAAAACTGACACAATATCAATTAAAATCATGAGAAGGGAGATGAAAGAACAAAGGTTTTTTATTTTTTAAAATAATTTAGGCAAGTTTTATTTTAAAGATGATCCCTTCCTAGACTTTTAGATTTAAACAAAAACAAAAGCATTTAGCTAAAAATAAGAAACAATAGCTATGACATTTAGCTATAAACAAAAAACAGAATTGATGTTATACAAAATATGTCATTGATGTTCATTTACAACTCATCCGGGAGGCGTCCATGGTGGTGGAGAGGCTCCCGGTGGTGATCCTCCCCTCCGGCAGGGTGCCGGGAAAAGTTATCCTGGTGCTCCCGATCTTGGAAGCGCGGCGGCGGCGGAACAGAGATGAGATCGTGAAAAAGGGTTCCGTCCTCGAGGGTTTCGGGATGCGGTGTAAATATATGCCAAAGGGGGGCGTCAGAGGAGGCCAGGGGGCCCAGGAGCCCTGGCGGCGCGGCCAGGAGGGCGGCGCGCCCTCTGGCCGCCTGGAGCCCTGGTGGCCCCCCTCCGGCCCTACTTTGGCCGCATGGAAGCTTCCGGAACGCTGATTTTTTATATATTTTTCCCGGAATTTTTCTGGCAGTTTACGTAATGGGAAAACCTGAAATACAAAAACAGCAAAAAACAGAAACTGGCACTGGGGTGCACTGAGTTAATAGGTTAGTCCAAATATGATCAAAAGTGTATGGAAGTGCATAAATATCATAGCAATATCACACAAAAGAGGCATGGAGCAAGCAGAAATTATAGATACGTTTTGGACGTATCATAGTACAATCCAGATGATACATAGAGAATGTGCTTGTCATATCGGTTGCATATAGTAAAGAGAAGTTATTTCTCTTTGTTATCATCATAAGTTTCGATATGGAGATGCTCTAAATAGAACAAAAGCACCGACACAGCAGGGGCACCAGCGCCGGTTCTAAAGCTATCTTTTCGTATCAGGTGTTGGTACTGAAGTTGAATGGAAACGACAGATTCAGAGTCCCCTGCAAGCAAGTTCCTTGGCGCTCTCAAGTCAGAAACCAAATCACGAGTGGTTACTAACACATGAAGTACTGGTAATAATGAATAAAAACGAGTTTAACCCACGATCTTCCACTCAATCAAAAGGCTTACAAAAATGGATGAGATATTAAGCTGGTGGATTGGATCATCATTTGAAGGCCAACATAGATATGGGGAGATCATGGGGGCGTAGAGGATCTGGTTCTGGCTTGTCAAGAATGAAAAGTCGCTTATTATGGCCAGCAAAAGGTGGTTTTGTCAGACTTTGAATGTTTGGTTAGCTCACATGTTTTCATCATATTTCTCTCTCAGTATGACTCTGTTATGCTACTGAAAATGGCCGGGGCCTGTCAAAAACTAGGCCATTTTTTATGAAGTTTTCATACTCTAGGGTTTTATGTAGTAAATAGATACACCCCTATCCAATAGTTTATATATATATATATATATATATTTTAAGTGGGTCCTTGTAAATTCAAATTGTCCAGTTAAGTTTTGCGATGTTTTTTTTGCGGGAAAAACTTTCTATATATTCATCATCAAACAACATGGTCATATAAAAAAATGCCGGAGCCCTCCCGACAGTCGTTGTAGGAGTAGAGGCTGTCTAATTTATCACCGGTTTGATGCGAGACGGATCATGTACGACGGCAAGAATGAAACCGTACGAACAGGACGGAAATTAGATGACAAGTTTGGGATGGCCGGTTCTTTTATATCCGTCCGGGACACAGTCCGATTTGAGGTGCCTCGTCACGTAGGAGACGGCCCCATGTGTAATACGTACTAATAAAGTGAGTGTAGACATACTCCTTTTTTTTTCTTTTGGAGCGTAACGGCTTGATATAGGAATGTAAGAATGTAGTATCTCATAAGAATGTAGTATCTCATACGCCCCAAGAAGGATGATGAAGCCAGGGCACGAGAGCAGCCTGATTGACCAGGCAGCTGGCCTCGAAAGTGGCCCGAAGCGAGGCACCCCGCCTAGGAACTGGCCTAAGTTGGGATTTTCATCGATTCGACAAGTTTTACCATTTTCTACTTAAATCTGGGCGACTTTTAGGCGGATCCCAGGCATGCCTGGCTGCTTTGCCTGAGATGGGCAAGTCCTTCCTTCCTTGGATCGGATCGCTATCTTTGTTTCAGCAGCCCGTCAAGCCAGAAGCCTACACTTGTTTCAGATTTGGCACGTACGCCATCCGCCCGTCCAGCCAAAAATCCGCACGCACGCAGGGGAGGCGATCGAATCAAATCGACGTACGCCGGCAAAAAAGAAAGACAAAAACGAAACACGTACGCCGGCGCCTTCACACGGAATCAACCTGTCGACGTACGCCACGTACCCTATGTTGTTCTTTAGGATCAACTCTCAAAATCTCAGCCTCGGTCTTGTGATAATTAATCTTCATGCCTGACGTACTATCAAAGCGACATGAGTGTTGTGCCAATAACCACTACCACTTCCGAGTATCGCTCCCGTGCGGCTCCTGCGGCGGCCGCACCGGGGCGCCCAGATCCAGCCACCAGGGGGCCTCCTCTGCCTCCCCACCTCCTCTCGCCGCCGCCGGAGGTTGTCACCGGGCAAAGCCCGGCAGCGGGGCTGTTTCTGTGGGGTCGTGTCTGGGCCCGGGGGCGCGCGCGGTGGCGCGGTGACCGCAGATCTGGCGCGGCGGCCGGGAGCCTGCCGCTCTCGTCAAGGCGAAGGCTGGTGGCAGCGCGGTTGCGCGCGCGGGCTGCGGCGGTCCTGCTGGGGACGCTCAAGGTGCGAGACGATGCCGGTGAGGTGGCGGACGAGGAGCTGGACGCGACGGTGCTGAGTGGTGGTGGCGGTCTGCGGAGCTAGGTGGAGGCGGATCTCGGAGTTCTTTGCCTAGATTAGGCACTGGTGGTGATTCGGGGCAGAGGCCCAGCTATGCGTGTTCATGGAGGTGCGTTGGGAGGTATGTGGACGCCGGGGCGGCGGCCCCGGGATGGCGGCAGTGGCATGTAGCTCGTCGTGGCATGAGGTGCTACGTTTTGAGTCCCTGCGGTGGTGGTGCTTGGCGGCAGGTGGTGGTGGAGGTGTGCTCTCTAGTGATCCAGACGCCATCCGGTGTTCTGGATTCGCAAATCCTGTTATTTGGAGAGGAGCTCCGGCGAAAGCACTGCCTTGACCATGGTCAGGGCCGACGACGGCGGCGCTACTGGTGTCGTCTACCTTCTTGGAGGCGTCGTTGTGGAGCTCCGTCGACATCATGACGGATTTGGCTCTCCGGATGAAAATCTTTGCCTCGGTCTTCCGAGGCAGGCGACGGCGGCGTCTACGTCGTGACCTCCTTGGAGGCGTCGTTTGGAAGAGATTGTTGCGAGCGATCTCTTCACCACCAAGGTTAGTGGATGTTGGGGCAGCGGCCTCGAATTTGTGCGCCGAGACGGCGGTCTCGGAAACCAATGCGGTGACAACTCCATGACGTAGGGTTGCTGCTCAGCATGGCTTGGGTGGCGATCTTGAGCGGCGAGGGCAGCAGGGTCGTCGGCTCGGTCGACGCGTTCAAGAGTGGGCGGTTGGACGATATGTCGGGGCAGCGGCCCCGGAAGTGGTGCGACGGCTGTGGTCTGCGGGTAGTCACCTTGTGCAGCGTGGGTTGCGGGTGGCTGCGTCGTGCGGCGTTGTAGCTCGAGGGTGAGCGGTGGTATGTCGGGGCAGCGGCCCCGGAAGGTGGTGTTGGTGGACCGCACAGGGTGCAACGGAGCGGTGGATGTTGGGGCGGCGGCTCCGAGACTTTGCAGCATTGAGAGCTTCAGCTTCGTGTCGTCTGAGCGACGAGGTTGCCTTCGATGTTGCTCGTTGTCATATCTGGGGCGCGGGCCATGTGGAGTGCATGCTCTTCATTTCTGCGGGAGGGTCCTGTGGCTGCTCCTCTCATAGTAGTCATCGATTCTTCTTTCCGGCAGCGGTGGAAATTGCGTGTTCGACATGTTGTCGGCAAGAGTGGGCTTAGTCATGTGTGCTTGATTGTGTGGGAGTGGACTTCTCCCTTGTTGTATCGGTTTTCGCCCGGTTTTCCATTAATTAACTGGGCAATTCTCTTCTGCTTAATTAATAGATGAGGCAAAGCTTTTGCCTCCGTTTCGAAAAAAACGTACTATCAAAGCAGCGCACAAGGAGTTTGAGATGCACAATGGTACTGTCAGTGTTCTCTACTAAGATGACAGTATCATCTGACTATTGTAGCAGACTTGTCCTACTTGCAGTCTACATGCTAGCACGGCCTCTTATGCATTTAGTTCTTTTGTACGTACGCAGGTGACAGAGATAGAAACCGGGTATTCAACACACATTATGATTGGGGTGATTCTTCTTATGATCTTGAAAATCTATTTAATCCCCATGATGAATATAAGATTGATAATAATGTTTGTATTAATATTGAAAGTGGGTTTGGAAGAGTGTCAACTTTAGATCCCACATACTTGGAGAATGTTCAATCTTATGAAACTTTTGATAAAAGTGGGTTTGGAGAGGTCATGACTTTAGTTAATGTTAATCCCACTATTTTGGAAGAGTGTCAACTTTGCATACATGTGGATCGTGTTGAGAATATGTTACGTGATAGCTATTTTGTTGAATTTGATCATGATAGAATTGAGAATACTATGAAATAGGGTTGCATTATCTAAAGAATGCTAAAACTTGCTAATATATGAAGGACAACATTTGAGGCTCACTTAATTGTGGGGATACATCACTTGTTTGAGTATTGGACATCCCTGATACCAACTTTTGGCTGGGGCCCCGAGGCCGATTCAATCGAATACGGGTACCGGATCCCCTTCGGCGGCATCCACGTCTTCAACGGCAAGATCGGCGAACTGGGCCCTGAGCCGGACATCTTCCCCAACATCGTCGAGTCGGCATAGGGGACGACCTTCGTCCTTCCTCTTCCTTCTGCCGTGGTCAAGTTTTGAGTCTTACTCAACTTCACACCTTATAACTCAGGTAAGAATTCCTTCTTTAACTGACCTATTTTGAACTCCTTCAAAATCATGTCAAAGGTGTGTGTTCCTTTTGAAAGTATCATCAGACGTCTTGATCTATCTCTATAGATCTTGATGCCCAATATGTAAGCAGCTTTATCCAGGTCTTCCTTTGAAAAACTCCTTTCAAACAACCCTTTACGCTTTCCAGAAATTCAACATCATTTCGGATCAACCATATGTCATTCACATATACTTATCAGAAATGTTGTAGTGCTCCCACTCACTTTATTGCAAATACAAGTTTCTAACAAACTTTGTATACCCAAAAACTTTGATCACTCCATCAAAGTGTATATTCCGACTCCGAGATGCTTGCTCTAGTCCATGGAAGGATCGCTGGAGCTAGCATACCTTTTAGCATCCTTAGGATCGACAAAACCTTTCTGATTGTATCACATACAACCTTTCTTTAAGAAAACTGGTAAGGAAACTTGTTTAGTCATCCATCTGCCAGATTTCATAAATGCAGCTAATGCTAACATGATTCCGACGGACTTAAGCACCGCTATGGGTGAGAAAATCTCATCGTAGTCAACTCCTTGAACTTGTGGAAAACTCTTCGCCACAAGTCGAGCTTCATAGACGGTGACATTACCGTCCACGTCCGTCTTAGTCTTAAAGATCCATTTGTCTCAATGGCTTGCCGATCATAGGGCAAGTCCACCAAAGTCCATACTTTGTTTTGATACATGGATCCTATCTCGGATTTATCGGTTTCTAACCATTTGTCGGAATATGGACCCACCATCGCTTCTCCATTGTTCGTAGGTTCATTGTTGTCCAACAACATGACATTTAAGACAGGATCACCGTACCACTCAGGAGTAGTACTTATCCTTGTCGACCTACCAGGTTTGATAGCAACTTGATCCGAAACTTCATGATCACTATCATTAGTTTCCTCTTCAACAGTCGTAGGTTCCACAGAAACATCTTTCTGTGTTGCACTACTCTCCGGTTGAAGTGAGCGTTCGAAAACCTTATCAAGTTCTATCTTCCTCCCACTCAATTCTTTCGAGAGAAACTCTTTCTCGAGAAAGGACCCGTTCTTAGTGACAAGCATTTTTGTCCTTGGATCTGAGATAGAAGGTATACCCAACCGTTACCAGTGGGTATCCCATGAAGATGTATTTGTCCGCTTTGGGTTCGAGCTTTTCCCGGCTGAAGCCATAAGCCTCGCAGCCCCAAACATTGAGAAACGACAACTACGGTTTCTTGCCAAACCATACGACGTCGTCTCAACGGACTTAGATGGTGCCCTATCTAAAGTGAATGCAGCTGTCTCTAATGCATAACCTCAAAATAATAGCGGTAGATCGGTAAGAGACATCATAGATCGTACCATATCTCATAAGGTTCGATTATGACGTCCAGACACACCATTACGCTGTGGTGTTCCAGGTGGCTTCAACAGCAAAACAATTCCACAATGTCTTAAGTGATTGCCAAACTCACAACTCAGAAAATCTTCCCTTGATCAGATCGTAGGAACATGATCTTCTTGTTATGATGATTCTTAACTTCACTCTGAAATTGCTTGAACTTTTCAAACGTTTCAGACTTTTGCTTCATTAAGTAAATATACCCATATCTACTCAAATCGTCAGTGAAGATGAGAAAATAATGATATCCACCACACGCCTTAATTCTCATTGGATCACACACATCAGTATGTATGATTTCGAACAAGTCACTTGCCCGTTTCATTGTACCTGAAAACGGGGTCTTAGTCATCCTGCCCATGAGGCATGGCTCACATGTGTCAAGCGATTCAAAATCAAGTGACTCCAAACGTCCATCAGCATGGAGTTTCTTCATGCATTTTATGCCAAAATGACCTAAGCGGCAGTGCCACAAGAAAGTGGTACTATCATTATTAACTCTACATCTTTTGGCATTAATATTATCATCATGTGTATTGCTATAATCGAGATTCAATAAACCATTGGGTGCATGACCATAAAGGTATTATTCATGTAAACAGAATAACCATTATTCTCTAACTTAAATGAATAACCGTATTGCAATGAACATGATCTAATCATATTCATGCTCAACGTAGACACCTGATAACATTTATCTAGGTTCAACACTAATCCCGAAAATAGAGGGAGCGTGCGATGGTGATCTTATCATCATTGGAAACACTTCCAACACATCGTCACCTCGCCCTTAGCTAGTCTCCATTCAGTCCGTAGCTTTTGCTTTAAGTCACTAATAATAGCAACTGAACCGGTATCCAATACCCAGGTGCTACAAGGAGTACTAGTGAGGTACACATCAATAATACATATATCAAATATACTTTGTTGAAGTTTCCAGCTATTCTTATCTACCATGTATTTGGGGTAGTTCCGCTACCATGTGACCGTTCCCCTTACAATAGAAGCACTTAGTCTCGAGGTTTGGGTTCAACCATTGGGTTCCGTCATTAGAGCGACAACTGGTTTGCCATTCATGAAGTTTCCCTTCTAGCCCTTGCCCCTTTTTGAAACCAGTGATCTTGTTAAACCATCAACACTTGATGCTCCTTCTTGATTTCTACTTTCGCGGTCTGAAGAACCGCTAATAGCTCCGGGATCATCTCCATCCTTTGCATGTCATAGTTCATCACGAAGTTCTAGTAGCTTGGTGATAGTGTCCAGAGAATTATGTCAACCACTATCTCACCTGGAAGATTAACTCCCACTTGGTTCAAGTGATTTTAGCACCCAGACATTCTGAGCACATGCTCACTAGTTGAGCCATTCTCCTCCATCTTTTTTGGCAAAAGAACTTGTCAGAGGTCTCATACCTCTCAACACGGGCATGAGCCTGAAATCCCAATTTCAGCTCTTAGAACATCTCATATGTTCTATGGCGTTCAAAACGTCATTGGAATCCCGATTCTAAGCCGTAAAGTATGGTGCACTAAACTATCAAGTAGTCATCAGGACGTGTCTCTCAGGTGTTCACAACATCCACAGACAACGTTGTAGGGGTTTGCACATCGAGCGGTGCATCAAAGACGTAAGCTTTCTGTGCAGCTGTGAGGACACTCCTCGGACTACGGACCCAGTCCGCATCATTGCTTACAATACCTTTCAACTTAGTCTTTCTCTAGGATCGTATTAAACAGGGAGCTACAACGCAGTTATTGGTCTACAACATAATTTGCGAAGACAACTTAGACTATTGTTCATGACAATGAAGTTCATCTAATGAACTCCCACTCAGATAGACATCTCTCTAGTCATCTAAGTGATACATGATCCGAATCGACTAGGCCGTGTCCGATCATCACGTGAGACGGACTAGTCATCAACGGTGAACATCTTCATGTTGATCGTATCTTCTATACGACTCATGTTCGACCTTTCGGTCTTCCGTGTTCCGAGGCGATGTCTGTACATGCTAGGCTCGTCAAGTCAACCCTAAGTGTATTGCGTGTGTAAATCTGGCTTACACCCGTTGTATGCGAACGTTAGAACCTATCACACCCGATCATCACGTGGTGCTTCGGAACAACGAACCTTAGCAACGGTGCACAGTTAGGGGAAACACAATTCTTGAAATTTTAGTGAGAGATCATCTTATTCACTACCGTCGTTCTAAGCAAATAAGATGAAAAACATGATAAACATCACATGCAATCAAATAGTGACATGATATGGCCAATATCATTTTGCTCCTTTTGATCTTCATCTTCGGGGCTCCATGATCATCATTGTCACCGGCATGACACCATGATCTCCATCATCATGATCTCCATCATCGTGTCTTCATGAAGTCGTCTCGCCAAACATTACTTCTACTACTATGGCTAACGTTTAGCAATAAAGTAAAGTAATTACATGGCGTTATTCAGTGACACGCGGGTCATACAATAAATAAGACAACTCCTATGGCTCCTGCCGGTTGTCATTCTCATCGACATGCAAGTCGTGATTCCTATTACAAGAACATGATCAATCTCATACATCACACATATATCATTCATCACATCCTTCTGGCCATATCACATCACACGGCACATGCTGCAAGAACAAGTTAGACGTCCTCTAATTGTTGTTGCAAGTTTTTACGTGGCTGCTATAGGTTTCTAGCAAGAACGTTTCTTACCTACGCCAAAACCACAACGTGATATGCCAATTTCTATTTACCCTTCATAAGGACCCTTTTCATCGAATCCGATCCGACTAAAGTGGGAGAGACAGTCACCCGCTAGCCACCTTATGCAACTAGTGCATGTCAGTCGGTGGAACCTGTCTCACGTAAGAGTACGTGTAAGGTCGGTCCGGGCCGCTTCATCCCACGATGCCGCCGAATCAAGATAAGACTAGTAACGGCAAGAGAATTGACATGATCTACGCCCACAACTACTTTGTGTTCTACTCGTGCAAGATACTACGCATAGACCTAGCTCATGATGCCACTGTTGGGGATCGTAGCAGAAAATCAAAAATTTTCCTACGCGTCACCAAGATCTATCTATGGAGTAATCTAGCAACGAGCATAAAGGAGAGTGAGTGCATCTACATAGCCTTGTAGATTGCGAGCGGAAGCGTTCAAGAGAACGGGGATGATGGAGTCGTACTCGTCGTGATCCAAATCACCGATGATCCTAGCGCCGAACGGACGGCACCTCCGTGTTCAACACACGTACGGAGCGGGGACGTCTCCTCCTTCTTGATCCAGCAAGGGGGGAGGAGAGGTTGATGGAGATCCAGCAGCACGACGGCGTGGTGGTGGAAGTAGCGGGATTCCAGCAGGGCTTCGCCAAGCGCTGCGGGAGGAGGGAGATGTGTCACGGGAGGGAGAGGGAGGCGCCAGGGCTTGGGGTGCTGCTCCCATGTGCCTCCCCACTATATATAGGGGTGGAGGGGGCTGGTTTCTTGCCCTCCAAGTCCATTGGGGCGTTGGCAAAGGTGGGGGAAAGAAATCCCATCATTTCCTTTCCCCACCGATTGTTATCCCCCCTTTTTAGGGATCTTGATCTTATCCCTTCGGGATATGATCTTATTCCTTCTAAGGGGGAATCTTGGTGCGCCTTGACCAGGGGTGTGAGGCCTTGCCCCCACTACCCACGTTCATGTGGGTCCCCCCATGCAGGTGGGCCCCACTTCGGAACCTTCTAGAACCTTCCCGGTACAATACCGAAAAATCCCGAACATTTTCCGGTGGCCAAAATAGGACTTCCTATATATAAATCTTTACCTCCGGACCATTCCGGAACTCCTCGTGACGTCCGGGATCTCATCCGGGACTCCGAACAACTTTCGGGTTTCCGCATACTTATATCTCTACAACCCTAGCGTCACCGAACCTTAAGTGTGTAGACCCTACGGGTTCGGGAGACACGCAGACATGACCGAGACGACTCTCCGGTCAATAACCAACAGCGGGATCTGGATACCCATGTTGGCTCCCACATGTTCCACGATGATCTCATCGGATGAACCACGATGTCAAGGATTCAATCAATCCCGTATATGATTCCCTTTGTCTATCGGTATAGCACTTGCCCGAGATTCGATCGTCGGTATACCGATACCTTGCTCAATCTCGTTACCGGCAAGTCTCTTTACTCGTTCCGTAACACATCATCCCGTGATCAACTCCTTGATCACATATTGTGCACATTATGATGATGTCCTACCGAGTGGGCCCAGAGATACCTCTCCGTCATACGGAGTGACAAATCCCAGTCTCGATTCGTGCCAACCCAAAAGACACTTTCGGAGATACCTGTAGTGCACCTTTATAGCCACCCAGTTACGTTGTGACGTTTGGTACACCCAAAGCATTCCTATGGTATCCGGGAGTTGCACAATCTCATGGTCTAAGGAAAAGATACTTGACATATAGAAAAGCTTTAGCATACGAACTACACGATCTGTGCTAGGCTTAGGATTGGGTCTTGTCCATCACATCATTCTCCTAATGATGTGATCCCGTTATCAACGACATCCAATGTCCATGGTTAGGAAACCGTAACCATCTATTGATCAACGAGCTAGTTATCTAGAGGCTCACTAGGGACATGGTGTTTGTCTATGTATCCACACATGTATCTGAGTTTCCTTTCAATACAATTCTAGCATGGATAATAAACGATTATCGCGAACAAGGAAATATAATAATAACCAATTTATTATTGCCTCTAGGGCATATTTCCAACACTTAGCCCACGCAGCCACCTGGGGTTGGTGGCCCCACCTGGTGGACCCCCGGGACCCTCCCGGTGGTCCCGGTACATTACCGATATCGCCCGAAACTTTTCCGGTGACCAAAACAGGACTTCCCATATATGAATCTTTACCTCCGGACCATTCCGGAACTCCTCGTGACGTCCGGGATCTCATCCGGGACTCCGAACAACATTCGGTAACCGCGTACATACTTTCCCTATAACCCTAGCGTCATCGAACCTTAAGTGTGTAGACCCTACGGGTTCGGGAACCATGTAGACATGACCGAGACAACTCTCCGGCCAATAACCAACAGCGGGATCTGGATACCCATGTTGGCTCCCACATGTTCCACGATGATCTCATCGGATGAACCACGATGTCAAGGATTTAATCAATCCCGTATACGATTCCCTTTGTCTATCGGTATAGCACTTGCCCGAGATTCGATCGTCGGTATACCGATACCTTGCTCAATCTCGTTACCGGCAAGTCTCTTTACTCGTTCCGTAACACATCATCCCGTGATCAACTCCTTGATCACATATTGTGCACATTATGATGATGTCCTACCGAGTGGGCCCAGAGATACCTCTCCGTCATACGGAGTGACAAATCCCAGTCTCGATTCATGCCAACCCAAAAGACACTTTCGGAGATACCTGTAGTGCACCTTTATAGCCACCCAGTTACGTTGTGACGTTTGGTACACCCAAAGCATTCCTACGGTATCCGGGAGTTGCACAATCTCATGGTCTAAGGAAAAGATACTTGACATATAGAAAAGCTTTAGCATACGAACTACACAATCTGTGCTAGGCTTAGGATTGGGTCTTGTCCATCACATCATTCTCCTAATGATGTGATCCCGCTATCAACGACATCCAATGTCTATGGTCAGGAAACCGTAACCATCTATTGATCAACGAGCTAGTCATCTAGAGGCTTACTAGGGACATGGTGTTTGTCTATGTATCCACACATGTATCTGAGTTTCCTATCAATACAATTCTAGCATGGATAATAAACAATTATCATGAACAAGGAAATATAATAATAACCAATTTATTATTGCCTCTAGGGCATATTTCCAACAGTCTCCCACTTGCACTAGAGTCAATAATCTAGTTCACATCGCCATGTGATTAACACTCATAGGTCACATCGCCATGTGACTAACATCCAAAGAGTTCACTAGAGTCAGTAATCTAGTTCACATCAATATGTGATTAACACTCAATGAGTTCTGGGTTTGATCATGTTATGCTTGTGAGAGAGGTTGTAGTCAATGGGTCTGCAACATTCAGATCGCTATGTACTTTGCAAAACTTTATGTCATATCGTAGATGCTGCTACCACGTTCCACTTGGAGCTATTCCAAACTGTTGCTCGATTATACGTATCCGGTATCTCTACTCAAAGGTATCCGGATAGGTGTTAAGCTTGCATCGACGTAACTCTTTACGTCGAACTCTTTATCACCTCCATAACCGAGAAACATTTCCTTATTCCTCCAAGGATAATTTTTGACCACTATCTGGTGATCCACTCCTGGATCACCTTTGTACCCTCTTGCCAGACATGTGGCAAGGCACACATCAGGTGCGGTACTTATCATGGCATACCGTATAGAGCCTATGACAAAAGCATAGGGGACGACCTTCGTCCTTCCTCTTCCTTCTGCCGTGGTCAAGTTTTGAGTCTTACTCAACTTCACACCTTATAACTCAGGTAAGAATTCCTTCTTTAACTGACCTATTTTGAACTCCTTCAAAATCATGTCAAAGGTGTGTGTTCCTTTTGAAAGTATCATCAGACGTCTTGATCTATCTCTATAGATCTTGATGCCCAATATGTAAGCAGCTTTATCCAGGTCTTCCTTTGAAAAACTCCTTTCAAACAACCCTTTACGCTTTCCAGAAATTCAACATCATTTCGGATCAACCATATGTCATTCACATATACTTATCAGAAATGTTGTAGTGCTCCCACTCACTTTATTGCAAATACAAGTTTCTAACAAACTTTGTATACCCAAAAACTTTGATCACTCCATCAAAGTGTATATTCCGACTCCGAGATGCTTGCTCTAGTCCATGGAAGGATCGCTGGAGCTAGCATACCTTTTAGCATCCTTAGGATCGACAAAACCTTTCTGATTGTATCACATACAACCTTTCTTTAAGAAAACTGGTAAGGAAACTTGTTTAGTCATCCATCTGCCAGATTTCATAAATGCAGCTAATGCTAACATGATTCCGACGGACTTAAGCACCGCTATGGGTGAGAAAATCTCATCGTAGTCAACTCCTTGAACTTGTGGAAAACTCTTCGCCACAAGTCGAGCTTCATAGACGGTGACATTACCGTCCACGTCCGTCTTAGTCTTAAAGATCCATTTGTCTCAATGGCTTGCCGATCATAGGGCAAGTCCACCAAAGTCCATACTTTGTTTTGATACATGGATCCTATCTCGGATTTATCGGTTTCTAACCATTTGTCGGAATATGGACCCACCATCGCTTCTCCATTGTTCGTAGGTTCATTGTTGTCCAACAACATGACATTTAAGACAGGATCACCGTACCACTCAGGAGTAGTACTTATCCTTGTCGACCTACCAGGTTTGATAGCAACTTGATCCGAAACTTCATGATCACTATCATTAGTTTCCTCTTCAACAGTCGTAGGTTCCACAGAAACATCTTTCTGTGTTGCACTACTCTCCGGTTGAAGTGAGCGTTCGAAAACCTTATCAAGTTCTATCTTCCTCCCACTCAATTCTTTCGAGAGAAACTCTTTCTCGAGAAAGGACCCGTTCTTAGTGACAAGCATTTTTGTCCTTGGATCTGAGATAGAAGGTATACCCAACCGTTACCAGTGGGTATCCCATGAAGATGTATTTGTCCGCTTTGGGTTCGAGCTTTTCCCGGCTGAAGCCATAAGCCTCGCAGCCCCAAACATTGAGAAACGACAACTACGGTTTCTTGCCAAACCATACGACGTCGTCTCAACGGACTTAGATGGTGCCCTATCTAAAGTGAATGCAGCTGTCTCTAATGCATAACCTCAAAATAATAGCGGTAGATCGGTAAGAGACATCATAGATCGTACCATATCTCATAAGGTTCGATTATGACGTCCAGACACACCATTACGCTGTGGTGTTCCAGGTGGCTTCAACAGCAAAACAATTCCACAATGTCTTAAGTGATTGCCAAACTCACAACTCAGAAAATCTTCCCTTGATCAGATCGTAGGAACATGATCTTCTTGTTATGATGATTCTTAACTTCACTCTGAAATTGCTTGAACTTTTCAAACGTTTCAGATTTTTGCTTCATTAAGTAAATATACCCATATCTACTCAAATCGTCAGTGAAGATGAGAAAATAATGATATCCACCACACGCCTTAATTCTCATTGGATCACACACATCAGCATGTATGATTTCCAACAAGTCACTTGCCCGTTTCATTGTACCTGAAAACGGGGTCTTAGTCATCCTGCCCATGAGGCATGGCTCACATGTGTCAAGCGATTCAAAATCAAGTGACTCCAAACGTCCATCAGCATGGAGTTTCTTCATGCATTTTATGCCAAAATGACCTAAGCGGCAGTGCCACAAGAAAGTGGTACTATCATTATTAACTCTACATCTTTTGGCATTAATATTATCATCATGTGTATTGCTATAATCGAGATTCAATAAACCATTGGGTGCATGACCATAAAGGTATTATTCATGTAAACAGAATAACCATTATTCTCTAACTTAAATGAATAACCGTATTGCAATGAACATGATCTAATCATATTCATGCTCAACGTAGACACCTGATAACATTTATCTAGGTTCAACACTAATCCCGAAAATAGAGGGAGAGTGCGATGGTGATCTTATCATCATTGGAAACACTTCCAACACATCGTCACCTCGCCCTTAGCTAGTCTCCATTCAGTCCGTAGCTTTTGCTTTAAGTCACTAATAATAGCAACTGAACCGGTATCCAATACCCAGGTGCTACAAGGAGTACTAGTGAGGTACACATCAATAATACATATATCAAATATACTTTGTTGAAGTTTCCAGCTATTCTTATCTACCATGTATTTGGGGTAGTTCCGCTACCATGTGACCGTTCCCCTTACAATAGAAGCACTTAGTCTCGAGGTTTGGGTTCAACCATTGGGTTCCTTCATTAGAGCGACAACTGGTTTGCCATTCATGAAGTTTCCCTTCTAGCCCTTGCCCCTTTTTGAAACCAGTGATCTTGTTAAACCATCAACACTTGATGCTCCTTCTTGATTTCTACTTTCGCGGTCTTAAGAACCGCTAATAGCTCCGGGATCATCTCCATCCTTTGCATGTCATAGTTCATCACGAAGTTCTAGTAGCTTGGTGATAGTGTCCAGAGAATTATGTCAACCACTATCTCACCTGGAAGATTAACTCCCACTTGGTTCAAGTGATTTTAGCACCCAAACATTCTGAGCACATGCTCACTAGTTGAGCCATTCTCCTCCATCTTTTTTGGCAAAAGAACTTGTCAGAGGTCTCATACCTCTCAACACGGGCATGAGCCTGAAATCCCAATTTCAGCTCTTAGAACATCTCATATGTTCTATGGCGTTCAAAACGTCATTGGAATCCCGATTCTAAGCCGTAAAGTATGGTGCACTAAACTATCAAGTAGTCATCAGGACGTGTCTCTCAGGTGTTCACAACATCCACAGACAACGTTGTAGGGGTTTGCACATCGAGCGGTGCATCAAAGACGTAAGCTTTCTGTGCAGCAGTGAGGACACTCCTCGGACTACGGACCCAGTCCGCATCATTGCTTACAATATCTTTCAACTTAGTCTTTCTCTAGGATCGTATTAAACAGGGAGCTACAACGCAGTTATTGGTCTACAACATAATTTGCGAAGACAACTTAGACTATTGTTCATGACAATGAAGTTCATCTAATGAACTCCCACTCAGATAGACATCTCTCTAGTCATCTAAGTGATACATGATCCGAATCGACTAGGCCGGGTCCGATCATCACGTGAGACGGACTAGTCATCAACGGTGAACATCTTCATGTTGATCGTATCTTCTATACGACTCATGTTCGACCTTTCGGTCTTCCGTGTTCCGAGGCCATGTCTGTACATGCTAGGCTCGTCAAGTCAACCCTAAGTGTATTGCGTGTGTAAATCTGGCTTACACCCGTTGTATGCGAACGTTAGAACCTATCACACCCGATCATCACGTGGTGCTTCGGAACAACGAACCTTAGCAACGGTGCACAGTTAGGGGAAACACAATTCTTGAAATTTTAGTGAGAGATCATCTTATTCACTACCATCGTTCTAAGCAAATAAGATGAAAAACATGATAAACATCACATGCAATCAAATAGTGACATGATATGGCCAATATCATTTTGCTCCTTTTGATCTTCATCTTCGGGGCTCCATGATCATCATTGTCACCGGCATGACACCATGATCTTCATCATCATGATCTCCATCATCGTGTCTTCATGAAGTCGTCTCGCCAAACATTACTTCTACTACTATGGCTAACGTTTAGCAATAAAGTAAAGTAATTACATGGCGTTATTCAGTGACACGCAGGTCATACAATAAATAAGACAACTCCTATGGCTCCTGCCGGTTGTCATTCTCATCGACATGCAAGTCATGATTCCTATTACAAGAACATGATCAATCTCATACATCACACATATATCATTCATCACATCCTTTTGGCCATATCACATCACACGGCACATGCTGCAAGAACAAGTTAGACGTCCTCTAATTGTTGTTGCAAGTTTTTACGTGGCTGCTATAGGTTTCTAGCAAGAACGTTTCTTACCTACGCCAAAACCACAACGTGATATGCCAATTTCTATTTACCCTTCATAAGGACCCTTTTCATCGAATCCGATCCGACTAAAGTGGGAGAGACAAACACCCGCTAGCCACCTTATGCAACTAGTGCATGTCAGTCGGTGGAACCTGTCTCACGTAAGAGTACGTGTAAGGTCGGTCCGGGCCGCTTCATCCCACGATGCCGCCGAATCAAGATAAGACTAGTAACGGCAAGAGAATTGACATGATCTACGCCCACAACTACTTTGTGTTCTACTCGTGCAAGATACTACGCATAGACCTAGCTCATGATGCCACTGTTGGGGATCGTAGCAGAAAATCAAAATTTTCCTACGCGTCACCAAGATCTATCTATGGAGTAATCTAGCAACGAGCATAAAGGAGAGTGAGTGCATCTACATACCCTTGTAGATTGCGAGCGGAAGCGTTCAAGAGAACGGGGATGATGGAGTCGTACTCGTCGTGATCCAAATCACCGATGATCCTAGCGCCGAACGGACGGCACCTCCGTGTTCAACACACGTACGGAGCGGGGACGTCTCCTCCTTCTTGATCCAGCAAGGGGGGAGGAGAGGTTGATTGAGATCCAGCAGCACGACGGCGTGGTGGTGGAAGTAGCGGGATTCCAGCAGGGCTTCGCCAAGCGCTGCGGGAGGAGGGAGATGTGTCACGGGAGGGAGAGGGAGGCGCCAGGGCTTGGGGTGCTGCTCCCATGCGCCTCCCCACTATATATAGGGGTGGAGGGGGCTGGTTTCTTGCCCTCCAAGTCCATTGGGGCGTTGGCAAAGGTGGGGGAAAGAAATCCCATCATTTCCTTTCCCCACCGATTGTTATCCCCCCTTTTTAGGGATCTTGATCTTATCCCTTCGGGATATGATCTTATTCCTTCTAAGGGGGGATCTTGGTGCGCCTTGACCAGGGGTGTGGGGCCTTGCCCCCACTACCCACGTTCATGTGGGTCCCCCCATGCAGGTGGGCCCCACTTCGGAACCTTCTAGAACCTTCCCGGTACAATACCGAAAAATCCCGAACATTTTCCGGTGGCCAAAATAGGACTTCCTATATATAAATCTTTACCTCTGGACCATTCCGGAACTCCTCGTGATGTCCGGGATCTCATCCGGGACTCCGAACAACTTTCGGGTTTCCGCATACTTATATCTCTACAACCCTAGCGTCACCGAACCTTAAGTGTGTAGACCCTACGGGTTCGGGAGACACGCAGACATGACCGAGACGACTCTCCGGTCAATAACCAACAGCGGGATCTGGATACCCATGTTGGCTCCCACATGTTCCACGATGATCTCATCGGATGAACCACGATGTCAAAGATTCAATCAATCCCGTATACGATTCCCTTTGTCTATCGGTATAGCACTTGGCCGAGATTCGATCGTCGGTATACCGATACCTTGCTCAATCTCGTTACCGGCAAGTCTCTTTACTCATTCCGTAACACATCATCCCGTGATCAACTCCTTGATCACATATTGTGCACATTATGATGATGTCCTACCGAGTGGGCCCAGAGATACCTCTTCGTCATACGGAGTGACAAATCCCAGTCTCGATTCATGCCAACCCAAAAGACACTTTCGGAGATACCTGTAGTGCACCTTTATAGCCACCCAGTTACGTTGTGACGTTTGGTACACCCAAAGCATTCCTACGGTATCCGGGAGTTGCACAATCTCATGGTCTAAGGAAAAGATACTTGACATATAGAAAAGCTTTAGCATACGAACTACACAATCTGTGCTAGGCTTAGGATTGGGTCTTGTCCATCACATCATTCTCCTAATGATGTGATCCCGTTATCAACGACATCCAATGTCTATGGTCAGGAAACCGTAACCATCTATTGATCAACGAGCTAGTCATCTAGAGGCTTACTAGGGACATGGTGTTTGTCTATGTATCCACACATGTATCTGAGTTTCCTATCAATACAATTCTAGCATGGATAATAAACAATTATCATGAACAAGGAAATATAATAATAACCAATTTATTATTGCCTCTAGGG
This sequence comes from Secale cereale, assembly GCA_902687465.1. Lineage (NCBI taxonomy): Eukaryota > Viridiplantae > Streptophyta > Magnoliopsida > Poales > Poaceae > Secale > Secale cereale. Next base: position 147,229,644 of record LR738716.1, read on the forward strand.
CATATTTCCAACAAGATCCAACGCGTCCAGGGTATTTGAAGGGGTATAATAAGGAACACGTATGGACTCACAAGACATGCTTGTGGGATCTGCCTTACTTCAAAGACCTCCTTTGCCCACACAATATCGACGTGATGCACACTGAAAAGAATATCGCCGAGGCCATTTTTGGTACATTGTTTGGCATAGAGGGGAAGTCAAAGGATAATACAAACGCTATAGTCGATCAAGAGGAGCTATGTGATAGACCGTTACAAAACATGCAAGAACTGAAAGGGAAAAAGAACTGGACGAAGTCAAAGGCAGTTGATGTTCCGAGATGGGTATGCAGCGAATCTAAAGAGGAGACCGAGTCTTGAAAAATTGAAAATATTTGGTCTCAAGAGTCATGATTGGCACATATGGCTTGAGCGGATAATGTCGGTGATGTTGCGTGGGTTTATCCCTGATATGAATGCACTGTGGCGAATTTATAAGAGGATCCAATGGTTACATACAACTTGGACTGTTCCTTCACCATCAATATCCCTCACCCGTTCTATCCAAACTCCTTAAACTATCTTGTTAAAATCTACTACTAAAACTATATGACAAACTAAATGGCATAATAGTCGCGCCATGTTCTCTTCATGTGAGAACATTTTGGAACTATATATAGGCATAGGGGGCACAGGGAAAGAAGGAGTCACATGTAAGATTTAGTGTTGTACATGTGACATCATGATTCTTCGTACACGTTGTATGACTTGTACACCATTGTTGACATACATTGAGAAGTACTACTCATATAAACTGACCGTCAACTCATGCATGACTTCGCAGCATTGTTCGTCTCAGTTTACTTGCGTTCTCATGTGTGTACGGAAATGTGATCAACGTATGCATGTTTATCGTGTTACTTTTGGCCCTTCAGCGGTACATGTTAAGTGTTGTAGTATATAAAAAAATGTTTATTTTTTTATTTCATTTGAGATTAATATAAAAAATGTAACAACTAATTCTGAATGAACTTTTATTCTAAATTGACTATTTATTAATTCAATATGGAGTTTGTATTTAAAACAAATAGTTACATTGTTTGGTTGTTTATTGTTCCATGTTAATGAAAAAAAAAGAGTTGTGCTTTTTATCCATCTAATTTCAGTCTGAGATCCGTACCAAAATTAAAATAGTGTTATAATTTTCTTAGAGAGAAAATTGTCGTCGAGAGACTTGATTTTACTTTAACAGCTATATAACCTATAATTGCGTCGAGGGACGACTTCTATCTATGAGATGATATGTAGTGGAAATGCGGGGAGGGCAAACAAAGAATCTCTTCTGCTGATCATCAAGCTTCTTACACATTCTTTTCTTTTCAGTTCATCAAAAGAATTGTGGAGGTATTGCACAGTGATGAATTTCAACGTACCTATATTTTTGATTAATTACACTTTAGCTTACGGCGGGAATGCACCGCGAAAGAACTAATTTTGCTATGGAACTCTTCTACCACGGGGTCATGCGCGGACTACTGGCTATCAACAAAGCCATCGTTGCCCAACTGCCAAAGATGGACGGGGCAGTGGATGCGGAAGACTTCAGACCGGTGAGCTTGGTGCATGGTGCGATAATGTTTTTTGACAAGTCACATTGTAGGCATGCATCAAAGCGCTTTCGTCAGGGGACGATCCGTCCATGATAATTTCATGCTCGTGCAAGGAACGACACGTTGTCGGCATGCATTCAGATAGCCGGCCATGATGCTCAAGTTAGACATATCAAAATCTTTTGACTACTCTCTCAGTTGGGTTTCAGTTCACGCTGAACTGATTGGATATGTCGCCTGCTTATGAGCTCGTCAACTCGAATTAGGATCAATGATGCTCTGGGAAGACCAATCCTAAATCGCTAGGGCCTATGGCAAGGTGCTCCACTATCATCAATGCTTTTCCTGCGGTTTATGGAGCCTCTACAGAAGTTGTTCGAGCTTGCAGTGGACAAAGCCATACTCTCACCGCTGGCTTCGAGGGGTTCTCTCAACAGATATCCATGTTAACCGATGATGTTATGGTCTTTTGGAAACCAGAGCCTGGACCTTCAGGCCTACGCGGCCATCCTGCAGCTATTTGGGGAGGCCTCGAGGCTACGTGCCAACCTTGACAAGTTTGCGGCACTTCCGATCAGTTGCAGTGGGCGAAAAATGGAGCAAGTGCCTCGGATTATAAGATGCCCGATAGGGACCTTCCTTTGCAAGTACCTCGGGTTACCACTCACCATCAGAAAAAAAACGGCTGCCCAACTATCTGGGCTAGTAGACTAGTTGGCCTCTCAACTGCCAAGCTGGAAGGGCGCTAACATGCCCAACAGTTGCCCGATGATCCTAGTCAAGTCAGTGCTATGTGCAATTCCTATACATACGATGATGGCTCTTGATTATTCCACAGAAGACAATCACTGCCATGACTAAGATATGTAGAGGTTTCCTCTCGAGTGCAAGAGCCCATGCCAATGGTGGCCAATGTGCAGTAGCTTGGGATGAGGTATGCAGCCCAAAATGGGCAAGTGGCCTGGGTATACAGATCTAAGCTGGCTCAATATTGCAAAGCAAGTGCGGTGACCATGGTTGAAGTGAACGGATCAGGCGAGACCTTGGAGCGAGTTTGACATCCATGTCCCCAAGGAGGCGACACAACTGTTCAGAGCGGCCAACTGCCACAAGATTGGAAAATGTATAGAGCACACTCTTTTGGGAGGACCAATGGACTGATGGGCACAGAGAGGAGGAGTTTGCATCGAGCCTGAATAGCCAGGTTAGGCATGCTATGCGAACAACTAGGATAGTGGAGCAAGGTTTGCTTGAGGGTGCTTGGGATTTGGATGCTGGTCCTGATTTGACATCACCGATTGGAAGAGAGTCGCAACGATCCAGCTCAGCCAAGAAAAAGATTTGGTGACATGGGTGTGGGAACCCAACAGATATTTCTCGGTGCAGTCAGCATGTAACACCAACTTTTGGGGACGTGAAGTGGCAACAGCGGCTCAATTCACATGGAAATCGCAGGCGCACTTGAGATGCAGGTTCTTCGCGTGGATGGCAGACTAGCTCGATGTGGATTAGACCATCAGGAGAGCTGCCCGTTTTGCAAACTGGAGGAGGAGAGCATTGATCACATCATCGTACAGTGAGTTTTCGCCGGGGAGATGTAGACTTGGGTCTGCACTGCACTAAACAAACATGATTGGGTGCCGACGAGCTCTACGAGCCTCCTGGATTGGTGTGCAAAAAAGGGTGGAAGCAGTGCAAATGGAAAGGACATACGGGCCCTGATCCTTCTAGGCATGTGGGAACATTGGTAACATCGCAACACGATTGTATTCGACGGCGTCACGCCTTCCTTGGGATGCCTAATTCACAAGCTCAAAGCTGAGTGCAGATCTTGGAAGGCGGCGGGCATCCTCAAAGAGAGCATGGAAAGCTTCCTGGTGGCTCTAACGGTGGGAGATGAAGCGAGGAGTTAGCTTTAGTAAGACATGTACGTGGAGTTGGGTACTTATAAATCTATTGTAACCAGCCGTGGATGAGGCTCTTCACCCCTCTTCTTCTTTAATATAAAGTACGCACACTCGAGTCGTGCATATTCGAGAGAGAAAATCCTTGTAGTTGCAATGTTATTCTAAGGGTTATTAAAATAAAGAGAACCTGCTTTCAGAAGCTGGACTTTGCTAATGAGAATAGGAGAACAAATTTTGAAGCCCGTAATCACGCTACTACACTTGATGTTAGTAGGCATGTTTCGCTTGTCAATTCTCTAACAAATACTTTGTATTCTCCTAAATTTTGTTCTATATAGATTCTCTGGTTTACTAAAAAAATGCATCTTCAACTCCAGTTTTCTTTGTCATGGAGTTAAGGAGTTTGAGTTTGGGGAGCGTTATGGAACATGCCCCTAGTGATGGACTGATGGGTGCCCTATATAAAAAAAATTATAGAAAGGAACTCAATTATCAAATGAGAGTGGGCATTGAATTCTAGCATTCATGGCTGCTATAATTTGCAAAGACATACCATGTGAAGTATTCTCCGAAGTTAATCGAATATAAACGTCCTTGTACCCACACAGTTGGTACACCATTTATAGACCACCCCCTATATAGGGTATGCCTTCCCTTCATTCTCCTATATTCATTTCAATCCGCTTCTATCGACCTGTCGTCCTGTCCTACGCTAACTATTGGCAGAAACAATGCAAGAAAATAATAAGAAAATGAGCTTAAGAAGAGGAGGCATCAGAATAGGAATCCATAGTACCAAGTTTACACTGCATAATGCACAATGTGTTTCTATGGTGGGACCCCAATACTGTAGTGACCACGCTAAGGATTCCAACTTATCTCGTCTAGATATCTGGCATTGGGCAACGCGTCCTACCACTCCGTTTCACCTGGCAGTGGCTCCATGATGATGCGCAAGTTGCGGCGTGACCAGCAAGTAGAGAAGCACGAAGGATCCTGGCCCTTGCTTATAACGTCTTTGGTGGACATACAAATAGAGACATAAGTGAGAGAGGGCATCGATACCTTCTAAATTCGAACATTCTATTTGGAACAGTTTACAGTTTAGTCAGCCATCTAAGTGCCTCACGTTTCATATTTCCCCACTCACCATCCATCGAGTGTGATGATGTTTTTCTTGTAGAAGCGTAGAATGTTCGTCTTCCTTATACCGTAGAAAATGCGACAGAGGCAAATCAAATATTAAATTTGGAACTAACATTCCAATTTCTAACGATGACAGACAGAAATATATTTTCCTCTCTTTGGAACGGAGACAAATTACGCTTTGGTGAATGTGTTTTCTTCTCTTTTAGAGTGTCGGTAGAGCTTTTTTTTTTTTTAGGAAATATGCTGTAACGCAAAAGACGAAACTGCCCTCCGACGCAAGTCCACCAAAACGCTTGGACCCATCAGAAGAGAGGCCAGCCCGCCCACGCTGCCCTGCTCCAGCTCCTTCCTTCTGTTCGTCCGGCCGGCCGGCGGCTGCAACGGCGACCAGCGGGCAGATCTCCGAATCGGCACGTCATCCATTGAGGTGAGCCTTCCCTTTCCTCTCTCTCCATTCCATTGAAGCCCCCAGTCATCCCCCGTCTAGTTTCTTAACTAATGCGCGTTCTTCTTCTTGCCGTATTAACCCTAGCTAGGTAGCTCGGATCTGGGCACTGGGCTGACGAATGCATCCAGCATCAGGGGCAACGGATCCTGGCTTCCAATCGGTGAGTCTCTCAACCAAAAGCTTCATTCTGCACGTCTTCTTCAGCCTATCTTGAGCCAAGGAAACAAATAGCACCGGTAAAGACTAAAGGTGGGGAATTTTACGAATGTGCAGATGCAAGACGGGACATTTGATCTGCTTTCAGTGTAAGATGATGAAATTTGGCAAAGGCATTTAATTGGTTAGCGTGTTCCCAGTCCCAGCTCAGATGAGTGGCCTCTGTTCCTCACCGGTGCCGCCGCTGGACGACGAGGACCTCCTCCTCTGCCTCCCTCCGCTACCATCCTCGCTTCCCCGCGCATCCGCTGTATGCAAGCGCTGGTACAAAATCCTCTCTGACCCACGGTTCCGCAAACACCACTGGAAACCGCCGCTCATTGGATTCTTTGACAAAGAATTTGGTCGAGCTCCCGTCTTCACCCCGATGCTGGACCCGCCAAACCGCATCCTCGTCAGCTTCGCCCTGCCAAATAGAACCTCCTTGATTGTACTGCATGGGCCAATCTGCTCGTACATGTCTCCTTCTCCTTCTTTGGCTCCCGACACGACATTGCACTCTTCCTTGACCGCCCGCGCCATGAGGCTGTCTTGTGGGACCCCTACACTAACTTCCAGCGCCGTGTAGCTTATCCACCGGGTTTCGACAATCAACAAGATAACATCATCAACAACTACTTTATGCAGTTCATGTACTGTAGCGGTGTGTGCGTAGCACTAGCACCTGGACTAGTTCAGTCATGATGTGTGCCTTGTAATTTTGTGTCTGCTCTGTTTGTTATGCATGCTAATTTGCAAAATTGGTCTTTGTAGTTCACCATTGCTGAATCGGTTTCCGTTAGCTATGTGTATGTAGTGAAAATACAGCTTGATTTTCAAAGCCCATTCCTCTGGTAAATAGACGAGGAACAAATGATGTTGTATGTTGGGACTTGGAACAACCAGATAGCTGGGCACACATGTAAATTTAAAATAACAAACACAACATAGGTATTGATTTTCTCATTGTGATCTCAAGGCGTGTGCCAACAGGTTTTTTGTTAGGGACTGCATGTAGGTATTGGTGCTGGGGCTGAATGTAAAGAGTTATTCAGAGTGTCAGGTGTTGTCTTTCCCCCAAGAGTTCAGATAAGGAATACACATAGAGCATCAGTAACATAAGCGACCTGCAGTTTCTCCAAGAACATATATGTTGGATAAAGATTCGAAGAAAGAACTCAAGGATGCTCAAATGCTTGGCCCTCGTATCAAGAACCCAAATGCCAGCTCTCCGCTTTTTTTTTTACTTGCAGGCATCAAACAAGATCTAGCAGGACTCTTTAGCCTTGGCTTGCATGTTGCTTTAGCACAGGCATCTATCTACAGGCCGCACAGCAACTCCAGCGATTAACCACGATTATCTTGTTGCCCGTATATCAATTTTAGACTGTTTGATTTCGCAAAAAATGAAATAAGACTGTTTGCAGACTACCATAGCCATCCATGTAGAGTAGGCAGAGCAGAGAGCTGCATTTCCATAGTAACGACAGTTTAGCTTTGTTCACCATAACCTATAAGAGATTAATTACAGCCTGCGAACGAGATCTGTATTAGTAGCTCGCCTGTCTGGTATTCACTTGTGTTGCAGCCTTGTGGTTGCTCTGCTTGCATGTTATTTGCAGAATCTTTCTTGCTGTTCATCGTTGCTGAACTGGTTTCAGTTAGCGACATGGAGCTCCAAATCAACAGTAAACATGAAACCATTGCTATGGGCCACATTCTTTCAGTTGACACGGAAGGCCGTGCTGGTTGATTCCAGAGTAGGTATCAAGGGGAAGAGAATGAGAAGCAGATGTAATCTCTAGTAAGTGCATCTTAATTATATGCCAGTTGGTAAGAGAATGGTCTGTTGATGAACTCATGTGGAGGAACTAAACTTAGTTGTAGGAATAATTTGTGAATCTAGTAGCTAGTTAGTAAGCAAGGGGGAAATTACAACTACAAGTGGGATTCACTCTCTTGGTATTGACTGATGCTTGATTTTCTTGTTGCAGGTAATAAATTGTTGCAGTTAATTGAAGCAAACAAAGTTGTTGTGAATGGGGTTTCTACGCTGAATAAGTAGCTGGATAGACACACCAGTCCCAGTTACACCCTAGGCTTTTGTTTTTCTCATCCTAACCTCAAGGCTTTATTGCACCGATTTTTAGGTAGGTGTTGGTGTTGAAGCTGCAGTTAACTGACAGGACCTGTAGTTTCTCCAGTTTCTTCTTTGGAGAGCACATCGTCATTTAAAAGTAACCATGCCCTTGTGCAAACACCACATGTATATATGGGCCTATATCGTTTCCAGCTACGTCAAAATAAGACAGATCATGCATACACATACTTCCCCAGTTCATAAATATAAGACGTTTTAGAGACTTGTGGTTACTACAGAGAAACTTGCATCATGATGGCCAAACAGGCAAAAAATACTCGAAAATAGGTAGGAAGCAAGACAAGTCTTTCATATAGATCTGTACATGTATGGTTCAGGCATTTGAGCAGAAAAGGTACAGAAAAAACTAGAGAGCATACAACTCGGATACTGATTCAAGAATGCTCAAATGGTGGACGTAATCACCGACCGAAATCAGTTTGTCTCAGCACTCGCTTTATTTTCGGCAGGGCCCAATCAAAAATCCTATTTTTTTCGATAAAAGGTGGATTTTATTAGCTCGAAATGAAGCATCAAGTGAATACAAACATAATGAGCAAACACCCGGCCTCTGCATAGCTAAAATGCACACAGCCAACATAGCGATCGACAAACTACAGTAACGACCTTATCCGCACCAACATTCTCTTGATACCACAAGGTCTTCAGTAACAATGCCTTCAGGTAGGGAAAAACGCTCAAACGCCGCCGTCACTAGATCCAAGCATCAAAGATTAGATTCTAGGTTCTCACCCCGAAGAACAAGTCTGAGCATATCCGAGCAATGCCTTCAACAAGGTAACGACGAAAAAACATCGCCATTGCCAGGTATGACCAACTTGGGTCAGACTTAGGATTTTCACCTCGGAGCTCGAGACCAGGTAGTCTAGAAGCACCACCGAAAAACAAAATCCTATTTGGTATGCAGAGTATTTTCATGTGTGGTTTGCTGCAAAGGGACCAAAAAATCAGACATATGGCCGCAAATATATATGTAGACTGGATGATTCAAGTTGTAAAGAGCAGTGCATCAGGAAGAAAATATATGCATGACCTCTAAACTCAGTGCCTGGTGTTTCTTCACTTGTTCACACGCCATTCTTCACTTTGGCAAGCAACAAGCTATGCTGCCATTTCCCCTGCCAGTTGTGTAACAAAGCTTTTCATGCTAGTCTCATTTATGTCACCTCAAACAAAGAACACAATATAAATTCGTACCGACAAAACAAATCTTTTTTAAATAGCATTGTTCCTTGCAAACGCAAATTCCCTAGTATATACTCCCTCTGTTCCAAAATTGATGACCCAACTTTGTACTAAATTTGTACAAAGTTGAGTCATCTATTTTGAAACGGAGGGAGTATAATACTCTGCCTCGCCAACCTAGGTTGTAATATATATGTGTGCTGGATCACATACATGTATGTTGCACACATGCATGTGATCCAGCACACATGGTGGTCTCTCCTCCTTTTTCCGGGCTTGAGACCGGCTGCGCCATTATAAGTCTTACCTTAAAATGGCACAGGCGAAGTTCCCCACCCACCCTTCCAAAAAAGACAAAACAAAAATTGGGAAAAAAAATGAAACACTCTTAAAAAGACAAAAGACATTTTTTTTGTTTTATGTATTTATCAAATATAAGAAACACAAACTACATTAAACATAATAAAACATTTTTTTTATCATTTTAGTTTTTCTTGGTGCAAACATCAATTTTTTTTCAGTCCCCCCCCCCTCCGCTCCAAGCATTCTACTACTAAAGAAAGTAAGCATTTTTTTTTGTTTTTACGAGTTTCTATTTTTTTCTTTTTGCCACCCTGTGTAATGCTACAGGAGACACCATTTTTTTTTCTTAGCACTGATGGCCGAATTTTACTCGGCAACTGAAGAGTTACTTTGCTTTCCTAGTGATGATAACAAGACTGTAGAAGGCTTCTGTTGGAAATATGCCCTAGAGGCAATAATAAAAGAGTTATTATTATATTTCCTTGTTCATGATAATCGTTTATTATCCATGCTATAATTGTATTGATTGGAAACTCAAATACATGTGTGAATAAATAGACAAACTTTGTGTCCCTAGTAAGCCTCTTCAGGACTAGCTCGTTGATCAAAGATGACCGCGGTTTCCAGGTCATAGACATGAGTTGTCATTTGATAACGGGATCACATCATTAGGAGAATGATGTGATGGACGAGACCCAAACGTTAAACATAGCTTTTGATCTTATCAGTTATCGCTATAGTTTTCTGCATGTCAAGTATAAGTTCCTATGACCATGAGATCATGTAACTCACTGACACCGTAGGAGTGCTTTGTGTGTGCCAAACGTCGCAACGTAACTGGGTGACTATAAAGGTACTCTACAGGTATATCCGAAGGTGTCTGTTGAGTTGACATGGATCGAGACTGGGATTTGTCACTCCGTGTGACGGAGAGGTATCTCCGGGCCCACTCGGTAATACATCATCTCAATGAGCTCAAAGTGACTAAGTAGTTAGTCACGGGATTATGTATTACGGTAACGAGTAAAGAGACTTGCCGGTAACGAGATTGAACTAGGTATAGAGATACTGACGATCGAATCTCGGGCAAGTAACATACCGACGAGACGAAGGGAACTGTATACGGGATTACCTGAATCCTTGACATCGTGGTTCATCCGATGAGATCATCGAGGAACGTGTGGGAACCAATATGGGTATCCAGATCCCGCTATTGGTTATTGACCTGGGAGTGTCTCGGTCATGTCTGCATAGTTTCCGAACCCGCAGGGTCTACACACTTAAGGTTCGGTGACGCTAGGGTTGTTAGTGAGAACAGTGCATGGTTACCGAAGGTTGTTCGGAGTCCCGGATGAGATCCCGGACGTGACGAGGGTCTCCGGAATGGTCCGGGGACGAAGATTGATATATAGGATGAGAGTGTTCGGAGTCCGGAAGTGTTCCGGGGAGTATCGGGAAGTCGGCGGATGACCGAAAGGGGTTTCGGGGGTCCCGGAAGGAGTTTCGGGCCTAATGGGCCACAAAGGGGGAACACAACAGCCCTCATAGGGCTGTGCGCCCCCCCTGGGCCCTCTCCTCATGCGCCAAGGGGGCTGGCCCCTCCTAGGGCTGCCGCACCCCCTAGCTTGGGGGGCAAGGCGCCTAGGGGGGCTGGGGGGAGCCCTAACCCTGGCCGCAGCCCTGGCCGCCGCCC
>LR738716.1:147247393-147307571 GCA_902687465.1 Secale cereale
CCCGCCCCCCCCCCCCATCTCCACTTGGCCGCCGCCCCTAGGGGTAAACCCTAGGGCGCCCCTCCCCTCTCTACCCCCCTATATAAAGAGAGGCAGAGGGAGGGCAGCCACACACGTTCGTGCCTCGGTGCTGCCCTCCCTCTCCCACAACAATCTTCGTTTTCCCGCGGTGCTTGGCGAAGCCCTGCTGGAATCCTCCATCACCATCTCCACCACGCCGTCGTGCTGCCGGTGTCTCCATCAACCTCTCCTTCCCCCTTGCTGGATCAAGAAGGAGGAGACGTCCCCGAGCTGTACGTGTGAAGAACGCGGAGGCACCGTTGCTTCGGTGCTAGGATCTTCGGCGATCTGAATCGCGGCGAGTACGACTCCATCAACCGCGTTCTTGAACGCTTCCGCTTAGCGATCTACAAGGGTATGTGGATCCAACTCTCCCCTCGTAGATGCATCTCCTAGATTGATCTTGGTGAATGTAGGAAAAATTTTTGTTTCCCATGCAACGTTCCCCAACAGCTTCAAGATCCCAGCATCCTGTAACCATAAAAATTATGAGTTGTTTTGTAATTAAATAGGCAGAACATACATATGCATTTTTTTAAGGAACCGTACATATGCATTGACATGTATATACTGATGGGACATGGAAAGATCAATGTTGGTGGGTAGGTTACATCCGCAAAGCAGGGGTACTGTAAATGGTTTAAAAAAAAGTGGAAATTTAAAATCACCAAAAGAAAATTGACTTGTCTACAAACATGAACCACAAATTTGAGAGTTGCTTACCAAAAATTGTAAAGATTAATTGGGTATAAATAGAATTCAAAATATTCCCGCAAAAAAAAGTACAACTCAAAATAAGAAGAGTAATTAGTTAAGTGGCATTCTGCTGATGCGAGTATATAGAAGATGGGCATATGTGCGTGGATAAATGGAAGAAAGAATGAGAAACAGAGGTGGGGTGGTATACCTTGATATAGGGCATGCCATAGAGAAGAGAAATAGTGCGTGTGATTCAACATTGGCTCGCCGCCCCTTCCTTATCCTGATCCGCACTGCTGGTGGGATCACCATTATCCGGCTGCAGATTGAAAATTAGCCGGCCATCAGTGATGACATGATAAATTAATTAACAATGTTCTGTATGTACGATGGAGTACTATGTACGTACCTCTTCCTTGATGGTGGTAGCTTCAGCAGCATCAGGTAACATACTCTTGAACGTGGTAACAAAGCCACGTAACTCTTGTTCAGCATACCGCCCGACCCGAGGCTCGACGCCGTCACGTAACAGAGTCTCTAGACACATTATCATGTCACGTAGACCTCCTTCATCTGCCGGAATGCCCTCCTCCAAACCGCCTAGGACCCCCTCGAGTTTATCAGTTGATTTACCTACCTCCTTGTCGTAGTTTTCTTTTTCTATGTCGAGATCGAGATACACAGCATTGGGACGGGTGCTGGAAGCCTGCCTCAGTGCTTGCTTCGCTTCCTTTACTTCCCTGTAGCTGCTGTTACTGCAGTCAAGCCAACACCTGACTTCCTTCAGCAAAGGGCAGCTATGTCTCCTCCACGGCACCAAGCTGGCAGAGTCCTTTCTTTCAGCGCTTGCACTGTATCCCAGCGCTTCAAGCATTGGCAATGCTCCTTCTCCAATAGCAATCTCTATCTTCTTCGTCCACAAGAATCTCAGCTTGTGAAACTCATTGCTGCCAAAAGTATATGATATGTTCTTTTCATCCTTACTCCAGAGAACAAGGGCGATGAGCGACGGCAACCTGCCGATGGCTTGAACATCCCCAACTTCTACCGCAGCCACATGCAGACATAGACGAGAAAGGAGTGGAACAGTTAACTGATTGATCCATGATGGCACCCTCGGTATAACTATGATAGGCAGAATTAGCTCGTACAGCTTTGTACAGAGTGACAAGTCTTCCAAGCTATGATTGAGGACAACCGCATACTTAGCCTCATCATCATCATCATCCATGACCGTCAGGCTATGGATCTTGTGCAGGTTGCGCAGAGATTCCATCAGAGCCTTGCCCGCAGACTTCTCTATTTCAGCGAAATAGATCTTCAAAACCCTTAACTTTGTCAGCTTCCCCACCTCTGTGAAGAAGTTTGGGCACTTCTCCACTGAATATAGCTGCAGCTCTTCAAGGCATGTCAATTTCCCTATCTCGCCCTTCATCATTGTACCCTTATCAGCCCACAAGCACCTCAAATTCATTAGCTCACCAACAGATGGCGGCAGCTCACTTATCAAACCTCCCCTTACATCCAGTATCTCAAGAAACTTCAAATCATACCCTATTCCTTCCGGGATATTGACCGCTGTCTTCACTAGCCCCAGGTACCTCAGCTGCAACAACTTACCGAGATTCTCAAGACTACTACCTTCCGGAAAAACACAGTCCTCAATAACTAGCACACGTAGTACATTAAAGCTCAAAAGCAGGGGCATACTATTGGCACTGCACTCGACAACATTAAATGACCGTACATGCTCCATTGCAATGCTACAGTTGTGTTCCCCACTTTTTCCATGAACTGCTAATCTGCGAACCTTGTTGGTTGACTTTCCTCCCGGACATGTGCCGTGATGATCCATATCATGTACTGTGACAAAGTTTACCTCATTTGATATGGTGCGGATGAGATCCAGCACCATGTCATGGACACGACAACCACCTCGGCCACCATTATCTTCAGGATCTATCCATCGTATCATGCTCTTGTTTACAAGCGTGTTGAAATAGATCTCTCCAAGTTCAAATGACTCCATCCCTGCTCTATATGGTATAAATCCCTCGGCAACCCACCTCCATATCAGTGATATTTTATCAATTAAATAATCTTCAGGAAACACACTAAGATACAATAAACATGTCTTAAGATTGGACGACAGATCATAATAGCTAAAAGATAATATCCTTCTTGTGTTATGAACATCGCCATTGTCTGCATGCCCAAAACCAATGGCATCATATACCTTAGACCAGTCCTCGGTGTGTTTACCGACAAGCAAGCTAGCTATTGTAGTGATAGCTAATGGCACACCACCACATTTCTTTAAAATTTTGGTAGTCACTTCAGAAGTTCCTTCACTACCAGATGTTCTTGTATAGAATAACATTTTGGAGTAATCATCAGAAAGTGGTTGCATGTGATAGATACCACCAGCTTTTGTGGCGACATCAACAATACGGGTAGTTATGATTAATCTACTTTCTGGAGTTATCGCCCCCGTGAAGGGCGCCGCCCCTCTGCACGGGAAAGGAAGTTGTCTGGATAATGAAAGGATCGCTGGCTGAATTCTTACGGCCATCGTTCATAATTGCAGTGCCTGTCTGAATAAGAAATCACGAACTGATGTAAATAAGTCGAGAAATATCATCGGCCATACCCGAATCAGAAATCCTTCATAATTTTTTCATATCACCGGCATGCACAAAAACGTCAGTTTGTTTTTGTGTACTTGTCTAGAATCAATTGCAGTGCCTGTGTTCCAACTGCTTGTTATTTTACAGAGCACCACTCTGTGTGCTTCTATTTACATAACACCATTTCCTACTGTTAGAAGTATATTTACGTTTAAGATAGAGATAAGAGATAGAGATAGGATAGGTTTAACTTGTCCTCTACTCCAAGTCTTTCTCTCTCTCCATTGTACCTCTATATATACCCCATACATGGGTCAAATAAATACAACACAACACAATATTCTAGCCATCTCATATTTTCCATATGGTATTAGAGCGGTTTGTCTCACGACGCCGATCCTAGGTTCCTCTTCCACTTCCGCAGCGCGCCGCCCCCGGCGAGATTAATCTTCTCTCCCCGGAGGCGTGGCAGCCGATCGATCAAAGATCAGATCGGTTCCATAGATTAGATCAATTTCCAAATCAGATCCCTTAGGACAATTTCTTTTAAGCTACAAATAATTCGCGACCATCCTCGAATCTTGGTGAAAATCAGGTGCAATTAGGAGGAGCAGCGCCGGCCGGCCGAACAAGCTGGCAAATAGGAGACGGTACTCCGGGGCGTCTTCCTCGGATCCTTCAGATCCAATCTGACATTGAATCTTGGTGAAAATCAGGCGCAATTAGGAGGAGCAGCGCCGGCCGGCCGAACAAGCTGGCAAACAAGGCGGCGCGTGCATGCGGCGGTGGGCAGTACTCCCTCAACGGCCGACTCGACATCAAGCTCGACAAGCTACGCGCAGGCCAGGAGGGTCGCGACCAGCGACGGCCCGCTTGACTCCGAGCGACGCACGACTTTGTCGGACGTGCGCATCAGCCCGACGCCTCCCCGACGCGATCTACATCAACGCCGGAAGGACGAACGATCGATCCGATCTGCAGCAACCCCACGGGCCTGATGCCCGGACTCCGGCGCATCCAGTCGAAGCAGTTCAGCGCCACGTCTCGTGGACATCGCCTTCAGGATCCAGCAAATCTCCATCGGCTACTCGGGACTTGATGCATGTATGCAGGTACTGGCTAAGGTGGGTTCTACACGTGCATGTGGCCAAGACTACGTCAAGGTTCAGTCGTACGTCTCACCTAGCAATCCTGCATCGACATCGCCCCACGAAATCTGCACCAAGCCATCAACACGAAATCACCTGCACCGAGCGATCTGCGCGTCGTATCGACATCGCCCCACGACATCTGCACCAAGCCATCAGCACGAAATCATCTGCATCAAGCGATCTGCGCGCCGTATCATTAAGCTGTACGACTATGCCAGGCTACAAGCCAATATACTTCGTCAAGCACGTCTACGAGAAGTGATCTCAACATGAATCATCCACACGCTAGGCCGGTGTGGAACGAGATGCAATCTTCATCGACTTCTCCGGCGCGACATGGTATCGACACTTGGTCGCCGTGAGGGACGCCTTCAAGCGACATCCTTCAAGCGACATCATTGTTGTCATGCCGCTGCAACGTCATTGCTGACACTTCATCGCCAAGGTCTTCATCAACATGGTTTTCATCAACAACTTCAACAACACACCGCCACAGCCGCCTCGTCCACAGGATGGACACCTAGCGTCCTCTGACATATTTTTCTGCAAGATGCGACCTCGACGACGACAATGACCGCGTCACGACGACAGCATCGACCGCGTCATCCACGACGACACGACTGCATCGACACGGCGTCACTACAAGTGACGACCCTACACGGCCACACAACCGATGTGTGCTCGATGAGCTTCCTCCGGTCTTGGCAAAACCGGCGGACTCATCGCCGACGGCACCCTCTGACATCCGCAAGGTGTATCGTCCACGTCTGCAGCCCCGTCATAGTGCATTTTTTTGCGCCTCCGGCTTTGTGCGGCTTCATCATCCATGACGACCACACCATCGACCACGGCTACATCACCCTGACCGGCTACCTCGACATCGACCACACCATCGACCACGGCTACATCACCCTGACCGGCTACCTCGACATGGACCACACGGCTACGTCTACAGCAACTCATCGGCAACAACTCCAGTCAAACAGCGTCTGCGTCGTCACTAGCGTCCACGCCACTTCCGCTGTGACTGCCGGAGGGAATAGAGGAGAAGGCATGAAGGCACCAGAAGGGGACGCAGTCACCGCCGTAGGTGCCAACCCATCAGAGACGCAGTTGATGATGGCGCAGCGGAGAAGACAACAAAAGAGAAGACTTCAAATTCAGTCGTAATCGTCCGCTTCACTCCCGCTACGACTGAGGGGGGATGTTAGAAGTATATTTACGTTTAAGATAAAGATAAGAGATAGAGATAGGATAGGTTTAACTTGACCTCTACTCCAAGTCTCTCTCTATCCATTATACCTCTATATATACCCCATACATGGGTCAGATCAATACAACACAACACGATATTCTAGCCATCTCATATTTTCCACACCTACAATAATCAATCTGGCAGTATTTATCATGGAGGAAGTATGTTCCATGCATAATAGTGTTTACTTGTACCCAACTACTTCATTCCCTTACCCCAGGTACAGTACGATCCATGCATTTACCTGATATGGCTATACAAAGGAACCTCCAGCCAGCTGGCTGGTATCCAATCCATGTGGAGTAGGTAGAATTTGGCCTGCAAAATTACTGTTGCCATAAGAAGCCTGCAACACAAGCAAATCGATCAGTCAAGTACTCATCATCAATGAATAGTTGTACGTCTTCCCAACGAAGAAACCGAGATCTCGGGCACAAACATTAGTGATGCATTGATACTACAATATCCTAGTCGAAACTAACAACAAAATAATTGGCTTGTGATTGTTGTTGCCGCTCTCTCTCACTCACGCCGGACGGAGGTGGAAGAAGGAGCACAATTTTTTTTCCGGCGACGAACGCCCCGGCGCCCAAACGCCTCCTTTATATTCAGCACACAGGCTACATCACGGCTGGCTACACTCGGCTTCGCAACACACCGGCGCAGAAGGTTGGCTAACTTGCCGAGCCAGTCGTTACACCCGGCCACTAAAACCACTCTACAAAGCTAGCTAATAATCTGCATGCATCTAACAAACTCACGCACGCACACGAGTCGGTCAAGGCACACATATAGCTAGCTTATCCACACAACCATAGGCATGCACGGTCAAGTCATGATTATCCTAACATTCTCCCCTTAATCTTGACTTGCCGTCATCGAAGTTGTTGCAGCTCCCGTCGTCGATGTTACCATAACCGTGACCCAGCCCGTGGACCTGACCTGGCGCACCGACGCCGGTCGCACCGTCCTCCGTCACGACTCCGGCGACACATGCCGAGCTCCTTCTCTGCCGGCGACACACGCCTGGCGTCCATCTGCGGCCCGCTCGTCCGGCGCGCACCCGACGCGCCCGACGAGCCCTACCGCACCAGTGCGTCCCGCACGTCCCGCGCGCACCCGACGCGCCCGACGAGCCCGACTGCACTAGACGCTCACCGCGTGCCGCGATCCCGACGCGCCCGTCGCGTCCCGTGCGCACCCATAACACGCATCAGTCGCGCCCGGCTCGCCGCCGCGGCTTATTGCCCTGCACCGCCGCAGCCTCCATGCCGCCATGCAGTGCCTCCACGCCGCCACGCCGTGCTGCGCCGCCGTGCCACCACGCAGCGCCTCGGCGGCCTCCGCGGTCGCCGCACGTACGACGTCACCGGCCGCTGCCTCCGCCACGCGCCATGACAGCCACAGCGCCGCCCACCTGCATGGGCCGACACACGGCCCGGAACTCCGTCGCGCAGCTGCCGGCGAGCGTTGCCATCGCTGCCACGCCTCCGGCACGGCAGTCACGCCCAAGACACCAAGCTCATGATACCAATTGTTGTTGCCGCTCTCTCTCACTCACGCCGGACGGAGGTGGAAGAAGGAGCACACTTTTTTTCCCGGCGACCAACGCCCCGGCGACGAACGCCCCGGCGCCCAAACGCCTCCTTTATATTCAGCACACAGGCTACATCACGGCTGGCTACACTCGGCTTCGCAACACACCGGCGCAGAAGGTTGGCTAACTCGCCGAGCCAGTCGTTACACCCGGCCACTAAAACCACTCCACAAAGCTAGCTAATAATCTGCATGCATCTAACAAACTCACGCACGCACACGAGTCGGTCAAGGCACACATATAGCTAGCTTATCCACACAACCATAGGCATGCACGGTCAAGTCATGATTATCCTAACATTTACTCCAAACCGACAACAAAACAATGCTAGTCATTTGCTCTGAACAAAAACTACGAGAATTGCTACCTGCTACTAGCAAACAAAGGAAAATATTAGGGGCAACCAAAGTTACAGTGATGCATTTGTTCCAGCAATACTGCTCCGGCGATTCCAAAGTTGGTATTCAGCTTGGATACTGCCAGTCAGCGCCAAGAGGGAAAGGGCAGTGTTGTGGAAGACTAGGTTACTCCTTCCGTAAAGACCAGGAGATTGAAGCCCATCCTGTTATTATTCTACACATCTTGAGAGGAGTTGACCATCAATCCACAAAAGCAGAGTTTATCTGCAGTGACATAGAAGGGACTTTTCAATGTCATTTTCGACAAAGGGTGCATTTTATTAGCTCAAAATAAGCATCAAGAATATACAAACAGAAAGAGCACACACCCGGCCTCTGCATAACTAAGATGCACACAGGCAAAATCAACACACGCTCACAAAAACACGCCGGCAAATAGCAAAGTCATGTAGGACCAAAGCTATGCTCTAGCGAGAAAAAAAAAACTCGATCAAATCCATGATCGGCAAACTACACCCACGACCATATCTGCACCAACAATCTCATGACACCACATGCCAGAATCTAGGTTTTCACCCTGAAGAACCAGTCCGAACATATCCGAGCAATGCCTTCAACAAGGTAACGATATGAAAACATCGCCATTGCCAGGTATAAGACCTAGGCTTTCACCTCGGAGCTCGAGACCGGGTGCTCGAGTGGCACCACCATTGACACCCCTTTTGTGTTGTCGCCACCACTTTTCCGCAATCCCAGTAGCTACATGCGATGTGTGACCACCGTCGCTACACAGCCATCCCTTTGCATCAAGTCGTTGTCGGTAGTCTGCATCTCATCGCCGAAGTCAACCACCGGGTCCGGAGAGGATCACTCACGAAACCTTTCAGTAGCCACTGTTATCCACGGCAAGGCCGCCCCCACAGGCCGGAGTTAAAACCGATGGCGGAGTACATCACCGTGAGTACCACCTCGCCAAGAGCCTTGTTCGGTCCCGTTGACGCGAGCTGGATGCGAGAAACAACCCACGTAGGCAAGTCCATGACAATGAGACCCACCGGAGGCCACTCGTCCTTGAGCGTCCGGCCACTGAGTGCCTTCAACGTCGCCATGCACCCACCACACATGAATGGATTGCAAACCAGGACCAACAAGCTAGATGGATTCATCGTTGGAGGAACAAGCCGCCACGATAGAGGAGCGCACCACTGGGAGGGAGCGCTGCGTCCAAGGGGCAAGCCCCGCCGCCACCGCGGCAAGCGCCGGCGGCGACGGCGGTGCGTGCAGCTTCGATGGGAAGGGAGACTTGGCGGCGGCGATTGGATCTCCCGGGCCGCCCCTCCCGAGCGACACGGGAGTCAGTTTAGATGAGGAGTTTCCGGGTCCGATCGATGTCATACATAAGCTCTAACGTAAACACATAAAATCTATGATCCTCTTATGAACAAACAAAATCTACTAGGCAACATCTATTTATATATAAAAAGCGCTTTACGGGTTAAACAGAAAAAAAAGAATTGGCCTAGAAAATCCCATAATAATTAGAAACATCCGGCCATCGGTTGAAAATGATTAGGCGAGCACAACCAATGGATAGAAAAGATTAAAAATTACCCACCAATGCCCTTAATAAGTTATCTCGCCCACACACAAAAAAAGTCCTTCGCTCACGCACGTCAAAAGAAAAGCAGTAATGCTACACATACAGGCTTATACAGGCTTTTACAGGATGTGTTTAAGCTATGAAATTGTGATTGGATTAAGGGGATGTTGGGACCCCACCCAGCCTGGAAATCAGAGGGGGGGGGGGGGCATGTTTAATTAGTTAGGAAGTAGCCTGTAAAAGCATGTAGGAGTCCGTACGTTTAGCATTTTCGAAAGAAAAGCCCATACCTTTCCCCTCGATCTGTTCAATCTCTTTCTCTCATATACACGTGAAAAAGAGATACGCGTGCTCCAAAAGAAAATTGGGCGAGGCGAACTCGCGGCGGCAGCCACGAACTGTGACCGAGGCCTCAAGTACCGGCGATGTCGGCTATCACCGGAGACCGAAGAAGATGACCTGGTACTCCACCGACTCAAATTCTTCCAATTATCCCCTTAAGGTATGCCGCCCCTCCCCAAACCCTAGGGTCTAGATTGATTGATGTTCACTAGCCCCACTGCTTTTATCAAGATGTGCGAAGATTGATTGAGGAACTCAATTTCATAGAAAATCATTCAGATTCTCAAGATAAATTTTAGAGTGATTGTAGATTACTGCCGCGCACGTAGATTGGCAAAGCTAGGTTTGTTGAGTGACTTGATTTGTACATGCACGGCTAGCCGGAAACACCACGTACATTGACATGTTGGAGCTAGCTTGGTCTATGCCGCTGCCGCACGCCCGCACACGTAGCTTAGCAAACCTAGATTTATGTACGTGGATCATTGAGCCGCAATCCTCCTTGGCCGCCAGAGATCTCACCTTAGCACCTCAAAGCAGGCAGGATGAGGAAGAGGCCAGCAAATATTAAAGATCATTCTGCAATCGAAGGTGACTTCTACTGCGAAGAAAGAAGCAACGAGGTTGAGGGAGGGGCGAGCATCGCTTTCATGCTCCATGACAAGCTTCACGTTTGTTTATTTGACGTTCAACAAGAAGAAACGACTCCAGGTTTTTTCACAAAACACGAACACATTATAATTACCTAATAGCCTGATGGTGCTTACCGTCAGATGCAGATGCATGCACTGACTGAAGTAAACTTGAGCTACTGAAGCAGTAGAGCAGAGCTAACTCAGTTCACACTTGCATGTACGCATGTGATTCAATATGTAGAGAAGTGATTTGATTTCCACATATACCTGCCCAATTACTTGGTGTATACCCGATAAAATATAGTGAAAAATAACAATGTGCCCTAACATAAAATCTTACTATATATAGGCACGTGTTGTCTACGTATTGGAAATATTTGAAATGTTCAGGGAAACTTCATGGGAGGAGGTGTTGAAGTTTCAGTTTCAACCAGAAAACAAAGAACATGGTAATTAGCTTCAGTTTTAGGCAAGCGGGTAGTTCTACATGTTTGCTTCTGGAGTAAATTAATTGATGAAGTGACTAAAGACTTTAAGTTATGGTTGTTAGAGTTATAATATAAGTCATGTACCCCTTTGTATTTATCCCGTTGTATAAGGGGTTTCCTGCATATGTTTCACCTGTACATGTATATATATATCGGCCTATGGCCTCATGGGAATACAAGTTGCATATTCCTAACATGGTATTAGAGCTAGGTTGATTTTTGCACGCCGCAACTCGTGCGATCGATCTCTCTCTCCCGATCGAAGCAGCAGCGATCGACTCGTTCTTCGCTCGATCTCCTCTGCCGATCTCTTCGCTCGATCTCTCCGTCAGATCGCACTCCCCTCTCGCTCGAAGCGGAGCCCCTCTGGATCGAAGCCTCTCGCTCGAGGCCGTCCTCCCCTCTAGATCGAAGCGGAGCGCTCGAGGCCATCCTCCCCTCTCGCTTGAAGGGGAGCCACCAGATCGCTCGAAACCAGACCGCCATCTCTCTTCTGGATCGATACCAGCTGGCCTCTCTTTCGCTCGAAGCCTGGATCGAAGGCGCTCCCGCAGGGCGCTCCGTCTGATCGGCCCAGCAGGCCCGATTTCGGATTCCTAAAAAAAATGTCTGCTGCATCGGGCTACGTTTCTGTCCCTCGCTGTCCGGTGATCTTTGATGGTACTAACTATACTGAGTTCACTGCTTCATGCGCATTCACATGCGTGGCATCCATCTCTGGCGTGTTCTTTCTGGCGAGGTCTGCTGTCAGCCACGTTCGGTTCCTCCGGTGGCTCCTATTTCGCCGACTCCACCGGTTCTTCCTACGGATGCTAATCATGCCACCAAGGATGCGGCTAAGCTTGCTCATGAGGCTGCTGATCGTGCTTATGATGAGAGGGTTTTGGCTTATGAGGAGGCTTTTCAGACGTATCATGGTGCTCTGTCTGTTTACACCCAGTGGCTTGATGATGATGCTAAAGCTGTAGCTGTTCTCACTGCTAGTGTTCTGCCCCAGTTTGCTTCTGAGTTTCTGGGTCTTCCTATTGTCTTTGAGATGTGGACCCGTCTTCATCAGCGCTATGAGCCCTCTGGTGATGCTCTGTACCTTTCTGTGGTTCGTCAGGAGCATGCTCTTCAGCAGGGTGATTCTACTGTTGATGACTTCTATGCACAGAGTTCTGCTACCTGGCGCCAGCTTGATTCTCTCCGCACTGCTGGTTGTCGTACTTGTCCCTGTTGCCAGGCTGTCCAGGCCAATTTGGAGTTTCATCGCGTCTACGAGTTCCTGTCTAGGCTTCGTAAGGAGTTTGAGCCTCGACGTGCTCAGTTGTTTGCTCGTGGCCGTATTTCTCTCATGGAGGCTCTTTCTGAGATTCGTGCTGAGGAGACTCGCTTATGTGGTGCTAGTTTGCTGGAGGTTCCCTCTGTGTTCGCTACTCGGTCTTCTTCCACGCCACCTGCTGCACCGACCCCGTTTCGCTCGAGTGCTCCGCCACTCTTGCCCACTCCTTCTGATGGCTCAGGTCGCCCCCGTCCACATTGTGACTACTGCAACAATGATGGTCATATTGAGTCCCAGTGCTACAAGAAGAAGAAACACCTGCGCAAGGCACGACCATCATCTTCAGGGACTTCGTCATCTACCTCGACAGCTTCAGCCATTGCTTTGACTGAGCAGGATATTCTGAGACTTAAGCGTCTGCTCGCGGCTTCAGGTTCTTCCTCGACGGGTACTGCTGGTTCTGTGACTGATGCTTCCCGCGCTGACCAACCGCCCTCTACGCAGTCAGGTACATCCCCATGGGTTCTGGATTCTGGAGCTTCATTTCATATGTCTTCTCATTCTTCCACTTTGTCCTCTCTCCGATTGTTGGATTCTCCTGTTCATGTCTTCACTGCTTATGGTACTCCACTTTATGTTGCTAGTAGAGGCAATCTTTCCACTCCTTCTTATTCTGTTCCTAATGTTGCTCATGTTCCTCGACTTACCATGAATCTGTTTTCTGCTGGTCAACTTACTGATTCTGGTTGTCGCGTCATCCTTGACGCTGACTCTTGTTCTGTCCAGGACCGTCGCACGCACACTCTGGTTGGGGCTGGCCCTCGCCGCTGTGATTCTCAGGGTCTTTGGGAGTTGGACTGGCTTCATGTTCCTTCCGCTGCCACCACCATCGCCAGTTCTTCCGCTTCTGTCGCCTCCGTTACTGGTTCCTAGAAGGCCTCGCCTCCGTTACTGATTCTCAGGAGATGTCTCTTTAGAGTGTCAGGGTTGCCGTCTTGGCAAGCAGATTTAGTTACCATATCCACATAGTGAGTCAGTGTCTAAGTGTCCTTTCGATTTAGTTCATTCTGATGTATGGGTCCGGCCCCTTTCGCTTCAAAAGGTGGTCATAAATACTATATTATTTTCATAGATGATTTCTCTCGTTACACATGGCTTTATTTCATGACTTCTCGTAGTGAGGTGTTGTCTATTTATAAGTGTTTTGCTGCCATGGTTCATACTCAGTTCTCTTCACCCATTCGTGTTTTTCGTGCTGACTCCGCTGGCGAGTATATCTCTAAGATGTTGCGTGGTGTTCTTGCTGAGCAAGGGACTCTCTCTCAATTCTCTTGTTCTGGTGCTCATGCTCAGAATGGTGTGGCTGAGCGAAAGCATCGACATCTTCTTGAGACGGCTCATGCATTGATGATTGCTGCCTCTCTCCCGCCTCATTTTTTGGCTGAGGCCGTCTCCACATCCTTCCGCTGCTCTACAAGGTGGTGTTCCTTTCGAGCGACTTTTTGATCGTTCTCCCGATTATTCGATGCTTCGCTCGTTTGGTTGTGTTTGCTATGTTCTTCTTGCCCCTCGCGAACGCACCAAACTGACCGCTCAGTCTGTTGAGTGTGTCTTCTTAGGCTACAGTGATGAGCATAAAGGCTATCGTTGTTGGGATCCTGTCGGCCGTCGGATGCATATCTCTCGAGACGTGACTTTTGATGAGTCTCGTCCCTTCTACCCACGCCCATCTTCCTCGACTTTTTCAGTGCAGGATATCTCTTTCCTCACTTTTCCTGACTCACCTATCACACCCGTCGAGCCTGTACCTCTCCGTTCCACTTCCTCTCCTTCATCACCTCTAGTTGATTTGCAGCCACCATCCTCCCCGGTCTCCTCGCCTAGCATGTCACAGGGTTCTCCACCTTCATCTCCGGTGAGTTCCTCCCCGGTCTCCTCTCCTCACATGTCACCGGATTCCACACCTTCATCTCCGGTGACTTCTTCGTCGCCACCCCCCGATTCTACCTTGGTGATTCCTCCTTCTATTATTCCATCTTTTCCTCAGCATTACACTCGTCGTCCACAACCTGTCGATGCCTCTGTGGATGAGTCGTCATCCGTTCTCGTCCTCGTCCGCCTGTTTATCGCTTTCGATTTCCCACCGCTGGTGTTGCTGTTCTTGAGCCGACTTCTTACCGTCAGGCTGTTGTTCATCCTGAATGGTAGTTTGCGATGGTAGAGGAGATTGCTGCTCTTGAACGCACTGGTACCTAGGATCTTGTTTCTCTTCCTCCCGGAGTTCGTCCGATCACTTGTAAGTGGGTTTACAAGGTTAAGACTCGCTCCGATGGTTCTCTTGAGCGTCACAAAGCTCGTCTTGTGGCTCGTGGTTTTCAGCAGGAGCATGGTCGTGATTATGACGAGACTTTTGCTCCTGTGGCCCATATGACCACTGTTCGTACACTTCTTGACGTTGCCTCTGCACGCCACTGGTCTATATCTCAGCTTGATGTTAAGAATGCCTTTCTTAATGGTGAGCTGCGTGAGGAGGTGTACATGCAGCCACCACCTGGGTATTCTGTTCCTGATGGCATGGTATGTCGTCTTCGTCGCTCTCTCTATGGCCTTAAGCAAGCCCCTCGCGCCTGGTTTGAGCGCTTTGCCTCTGTGATCACTGCTGCTGGTTTTTCAGCAAGTGCTCATGATCCAGCATTGTTTATTCACCTTTCTCCTCGTGGTCGGACTCTTCTTCTTCTCTATGTTGATGACATGATCATCACGGGGGATGACCCCGAGTATATTGCCTTTGTAAAGGCCCGTCTTAGTGAGCAGTTTCTTATGTCTGATATTGGACCTCTTCGCTACTTCCTTGGGATTGAAGTCTCTTCTACCTCTGATGGCTTTTTTATATCCCAGGAAAAGTATATCCAGGATCTTCTTGCTCGTGCTGCTCTTACTGACGAGCGCATTGTTGAGACTCCTATGGAGCTCAATGTTCACCTTCGTGCTACTGATGGTGATCCTCGCCCTGACCCGACGCGTTATCGTCATCTTGTTGGCAGTCTTGTCTATCTAGCTGTCACTCGTCCGGACATCTCTTATCCGGTTCATATTCTGAGTCAGTTTGTCTCTGCTCCCACATCGGTTCACTATAGTCATCTCCTTCGTGTTCTCCGATATCTTCGAGGCACGATCTCTCACCGTCTCTTCTTTCCTAGCTCCAGTTCTTTACAGCTTCAGGCCTATTCGGATGCTACGTGGGCTAGCGATCCTTCGGATCGCCGTTCACTTTCTGCTTACTGTGTTTTTCTTGGTGGTTCTCTCATTGCCTAGAAGACGAAGAAACAGCTTGCAGTTTCCCGTTCGAGTGCCGAGGCTGAGTTGCGAGCAATGGCTCTTTTGACGACAGAGGTGACTTGGTTGCGGTGGTTACTTCAGGACTTTGGTGTTTCTGTCACTACACCGACTCAGCTCTTATCTGACAGTACAGGTGCTATCAGCATTGCACGCGATCTTGTGAAGCATGAACTCACCAAGCATATTGGTGTTGATGCTTTCTATGTGCGCGCTGGTGTGCAGGATCAGGTTATTGCTCTTCAGTATGTGCCTTCCGAGTTACAGTTGGCGGCTTTCGCGACGAAGGCCCAGACTAGAGCACAACATGGCTTTTATCTCTCCAAAGTCAGTGTTGTTCCTCCACCATGAGTTTGAGGGGGGGGGGGGTGTTAGAGTTATAATATAAGTCATGTACCCCTTTGTAATTATCCCGTTGTATAAGGGGTTTCCTGCATATGTTCCACCTGTACATGTATATATATATCGGCCTATGGCCTCATGGGAATACAAGTTGCATATTCCTAACAATGGTGAAATTACCTTGATTTCATCGCAAATCCTGATCTGAGTAGCGCAGTTCTAAAGCATCAAATAATTCTATATTAAATCAAAATATCATCTCCTTTATGGTTACGAATAGTACGATTGCAACAATGGAGTTAGGAAACACTTGATTGCATAGAATTATCCAAGTCTCTTCTTATTGGTAATATCTTGGACTAACAATAGATTAGAATCCAATATTTTGGAACTAATCTTACAAACCGATATACAATGTGTTTCCCTGAATAGTTAGTGGTTGCAGGTGCTCTGTTCTATTTACTAGATTGATGCAAAATATAATCTCACAATCGAAAACACGAGCTTTTATATTTTTATTAAGAATTTATAATGTGACTGTGTTTCCCCATTTGCGCTGATTTTTCTCTCTGACATATATAGGTACATTCATGTTATTTCAGCCATCGCGTTTAGCTCGGTGCCATCGGCTTTCTGACCGATCGTTTCAGCTAGCAGAAAAACACACACACACACACACACACACACATAGGTGCGCATAGCTAGAAGGAGAGGATATAGCTTGATCGGTATGTCTTCAGCTAGCTGTAAACTTACCGTAGGTGCTTCTGCGTGCTTGGGCTGGCTCTATATGGATCCGACTGATTCTTTACGTGTGAGCTTCAGTTAAGTTTTCTTTAGCCTTTAGGTCTATTTCGAGATTGATGATTAAATCTGACGTCGTTGATCCAACTCCAGACATTTTGGTAATATAGATGCATAATTGCACTTAGTTGTAAAGAACTTACCGCCAGGTTCACGTCCAACAATTCATGCATCTCTTGATATTGTGTTCCATCCACTACACCTGTGGAGCATGGTTAGCAATGCCGAGCTGCTAGGAAAAAAATATGGACCTTAATTTGGTTGAGAATACCAATTCTCATTAGCACACTAGATGTTGGCAGGGATATAGACATAATGCAATACCAGGTAATCCTTAGTCCCTTGCTTTGTTCACATGTCCGGCTTCGGTAAAAGGCTTTCCGGTTCAGTTATCCAAACAAACACTTTGTATCCATTGGCAGACTTAAAACATAGATGAGGCTAAAGCATGCTTTCGTTTCCTGTCAATTCTCCGCGAGCATGGTGATGCGTTATGGAGATGTTCCGATCCATATTTTTTGAGACTCGCGGATGAAGATTAGGCTCGTGGCCTTCTGCATTTGTGCTTCGTTAAACACATCCATTCATCCAGGAACGTACACATCCACAAACGAAGCAAGGTTTCAGTTTTGGCAAGGTGATAGGATTTGTGCTCATGAAAACAGTGACCCATGAATTGTGTAATATGTTAGGTCAGTTCAAGTTTGGGTAGGAGACGACAATAATAGTGGTCAAACGACAACATGCTTCCTGACAAACCATACCCAGTTATGGCACGTCATGCACATTTTTGTGCAACCTCGGCTTTTCGTGAGATCACTGACTCATTATGCACCAAAGTCAATTTGCCTGACGGGGATCACTGAGTCTTGATATTCATAGAGAACCAAAAAAGCCAAACACTTGCATCCATTAGGCCAGGTTAAAAATTGCCTTGGCATCCATGCTGCCGTGATATAGCACTGGGATGCTGAACTTGATCGGTACACCAAGATTATTGATTGTCGGGGTAGGGAGGCACTCTGCTTAGGACCATCAAAATCCTAGCAGTGGTGATAATTAGTGACTCTAACTAGCAATTAATCCTGCTATTCTGGAAAATGTACCAGAAATAGATTATTTATTTGCATACCGTTCATATGAATGTGAGAAACCCAACACAAAGTTAAAAATCAAGAGCATGATCAATGACCTGCAAATTGTTTACCCTTTCCTTTGTATATGCATTGTACGTACCTGACAAGAGTTGCAATAAGCTTACAACTTTTGCATCTTTTTAGTATAGAATAAAGTTGCAGGGTAGTAGTTCTGTTATATTAAAGGAAGACATGTGCTTTATTGTATTATAAGTTGTTTTCAGCATTAGCATGGTGGTACAATGAGAAGATAATAGTCCATGACTGGTCTATTAGTTTAGGATATGCTAGATTATAGTTCCGCTACAGGCCATGCGTAGGAAAAATAATCACCAACCATACTTCTTCCAACATGTTTACCATGTATATGTCATCAATTAATTTCACCAAATGTTTCAAAACGCTCAAAATATGTAGATGCAATGACATAGGTAAACCGTTCTATATTTGACATTCAGATTACTTGAAACTCAGAAATTCTGCGTTACTAAAGTTAGAATTATTCATGTATTGATATGACATACTACATCTCTATTACATTTGGCTCACTTCCTAGCAACCATGTACGTCTAAAATTTTCACCATTTTTTTATTCTGCAGGCCATTCCTCTTTATGAGAAAGATACATGAATTCCTCTCTGGACGTATGTGTTTACTTTTCCAAATGTCTGACTGCAGAGTTGGAGTCATGCATCAACCGACAATTTTTAACTGCTCAAAGTCATCACTTCGTCGCTACTAATAATTTAATAAATATGGTAAATGAGATATGTTTTTCTATCAAGTAAGACAATGAGAAAATTAGCAGAGGGTCTACATGGTAACTTAATTAGCTCAATATTATCATGTATTATAATTCGCCCCTAAACCATTGGCAACTAAATATGGAAACAATGTTCCACTCATTGTGACTGCACTGCACCTAACTGTAGTATGTCTGTATGTTGTAGCGATTTTTTGGATATTTAATAGGGGCATACAAGGAAAAAAGACTCTAATTTGTAAGAAGATGGGAAATAATTTCTATTTGTGCAAAGAAATATACCTTATATTTATAAACAAAGAAACTTTCGGGTAGGTTAGGTGAATGCCACAAAAACTATTTTCATGGTAATCATTATATTCTTGAAAGCTTGTAATAACATGTCCATACAAGCTTTCATTAATGTTTTTGTAACTCTAATCCATTTTGAAAGCTACATACTGGGAGTATTC
Organism: Secale cereale; assembly: GCA_902687465.1. Lineage (NCBI taxonomy): Eukaryota > Viridiplantae > Streptophyta > Magnoliopsida > Poales > Poaceae > Secale > Secale cereale. The sequence continues at coordinate 147,266,304 of LR738716.1, forward strand.
CAACAAAGAGAATTAACAATATTGCATGCACATTTAACTAGGCCTACACGAAAACAATGAAAACTATTATATTGTGTTCAATTTTTTTCTCTTTAAAATGGAACATGATAAAAAATGCAAAAAAAAAAGAAGATACAAATGTATTTTGCATAATGCAACTGATCATAAAAAGGATTATACAGGGTAAATGATAAATGGATGATAACATATACAATTATATATGAATAAATAACAAAAAAACATCTAAGACAAAACTATATCCGAAGAAGTCGTATATTTGTAAGTGTTATGACATATGGTGCCATTTTTTCCTTAGACAAAAATCAAATAATATATTCTCATTATTTAACTTTATAATTTCTAGCCCGCGCCTCGAGCGGGCCACTTTGCTAGTTGGAAAAAACAATTATTAACTATCTCATACATAGTTTCAGGTTCCCGGTTCAAATGTCGGCAGTAGAAAATTAAACAATGAGTATATTTCCGAAAAAGGGTTTCCCCCTGCTTTGTACTACAAAGCAACAACCGATACAACCAATGATAGGTACTCGGGCGGAAGCAACACATACCTTCCCAAAAGAAACGAAAGAGAAAACAAAAGAAACCAATGCCAACAAAGAAGGATCGACAAAAATGAAAACGCCTCTCGACCGCTGCGCCCACCGTAGATCTCCCACCAAGCTCATAGACTCCGAAGCACCGGTACCAATCAACACTTCAAAAAAGGGACGCACCGAAGACGAAGAGTCGGGACTAGAAGCAGCAACACCGCCGACACGCGGGAGGGCTCAACCTCCAATGTCAACGACGGTAGCCGACAGGACGCAGTAGCAGGAGCATACAAGGACCATGGGCCCACAGGCCCGGTCGGGTCTTCATAGGCCAGTAAAGCTCCAGCCTTCATGCTGCCGCAGGCACGCCATCGGCGTCGCCGCCCCCAGTCCGAGGTGCTCCTCTTCCTAACCACGCAGAAGACAACGAACCCATGCCGGGGACTGACCCGGTAAGACCCATATGGGGCCCACAAGGCCCAGATCTGAGCCTGGGACGCGCCGCCGGCCACCCTGCACCACCACGCCGTCCCGCCGCCAAGTAGCAGCGCCGCTACCACGTCCGCCGCTGGCCACCCAGCTAGGTCACCGGGCCGCCACCTCGCCGAGCGACACCGCCGCCACCCCCCACTCCGGGAAGGAGGACACACGCGCGGGGAGAGGAGATCCCGCAGCCGCCGACACCACCGGGGCCGGAACCGGGGGCGCCCGCCGGCGGCGGCAGGGGGAAGAGGAGGGAAGGGAGGCGGCGCGAATGCAGAACAGCGGGAGGGGAAGGAAGAGGAGGAGGCCCGATCCGGTCCGCGCGCCGGCGAGGGCCGCCGGAGACTAGCTGTGGAGGTGGCGGCGGCGAGGGTTTCGCGTGAGGGAGGGAGAGTCGCGAGCGAGATGCAAAAGGAAAAAGACAGTGAGTATATTTAAAAGTAGGAAGCTAAAGCTGCAGGCTTATATGGATTTGTGGTTATAATTCAGGCAATAAAATACAATGGGCAGCACGATAAAAATGACAGGCCAAAGTTTCCACCAGCAGAGTGCCAAGTTTCTTTAGATCTGCGCAGGTACGTAGTTATATGCAGTTTTACACCCGGCTGGCCATTTGTTTATAAATACCAACCTCCAGCCAGCTTTGCCTGAAATATATGCCTTGCTTAATCAAAACATTGTCAGCTCTTTGTGTCAGCCAGCTTAGTGTGGATGGACGTATTATTGGTTTAGAGCAGGATAGAACAATTGGTTTCTCAACTTTGTGTGTCATGCATGCCTTAACTTTAATCAAGTCTTCGAGTCAATTTAATTAGCCTGGTCTTGAGAGCGGTACAGCACATGCATGCATGTGACTTATGCGAGGAGCTGTGGTATGGAATCGTGCCAACTTGTGTTTGTCAGACCACCACGCTCCAGCTCATTAAGTATATATTATACTCTAGTGAGCTGTAACTTGGTATCCGGATAAAGAAATTAAACTAGCTGCAACTTGGATTTAGCAATATGGGATGAACATGGATGGCCGTAAGAATTGGTAAGCAACAAGGGCTAACAAACTTATACTTTTCTTTCGACAGTCTAATAAAGGTAAAATTTGTGAGCAGCTAACATGCATGGAAACTAGCAGATTACGTGAATAACAAGCCGCGTCTTTCGGGTCAAGAGAGCATGAGAAACGAGAGAGCGGTTGTACTTTTGAAGGGTCCAAAATTGGTAGTGAAGGCTTTGCAATCAATAACGAATAACTTTCAATCGGACAGTATTTAATTGAACCGAAATGCAAAATATTTACTTGCCTGTGTTCAGTAATGCAGCAGCTATGACGTGCACAGAATTACTTAAACAGTCAATTGCCCTGCTTCTGATATGAGTTCCAAATAAGGTGCATACTTGTTGCTTCTCCGACTATGCATGTATGACGTAACAGGAGTTGAACTAAGATCGCAGACAATAGATAGATGAAGGGATGACATTTCGATCAGGGCCATCTATTTGCAATTGGCAGGAATGATTCGTCCATAGAAATATACTTAGTCCTGCTGATCTAGTTGGCGTCATGCATTGTGTGCATGCATTTGAACCAAGTCCTCCTGTCATTTTAAATGGAACATCTTAATAATGCCAACTTGAGCTGACCTGGTGGAGCACCCAATCCATCATGCTATTGGCACAGTTAACAAGGAAATTCTAGCATATCCGCCGCTTGTTTTCTTTTGTGGAAATTTCTAGTATATCTTTTTTTTCTCATTGTCATTTTAGTAAAGATAACAGAAAAATCACATATTAGTAATTCAATTATTGGTCAAATGAAAATATATCCTATATTTGTGGACAGGGGCAACGCAAACTACCTTCTTTATTTACAATGCCCACAGGAACTAAAACACAAACTTACTCGTCACATAGAATTGAGATTACTATGAAATAGGGTTGCATTATCTAAAGAATGCTAAAACTTGCTAATATATGAATGACAACATTTGGGGCTCGCATAATTGTGGGAATACATCCCTTGTTTAAATCCCTGATGCCAACTCTGCACAGATCGTATATGTACAAACTATTTGCACAATTCATGCATATATACACTTAATCATGTGATTATGATTTAACCGAGTCCTCGAGTCTTCTTAATTAGTGCCGTCTTGAGATGGGCTGGGCCATACAGCGCACGCGAGGATGTACGCTGAGGAGCTACCATAGCAAATGACGTCAACTTGATTTTTCATCTACCTACTGCTTACATATAGTTGCAAGATACGATTAACAAGCTGGAATAGTTCTTAATTTTAGTTGTCACAGAGAAATTTTGTATGCAAGAGTGACACAGCCATTATTTTTTAAAGAAATTGTGATGGCTACTGATGAGTACAATAACGCAACTTGTGTGAGCTCACATCTCGGTCCACCCATTATTGAGCGACGTTCTAGGCATCGCAAGTCATACAGTCATCTAGTTAATTAATCTCTTCTGACCAAACCGTACACACTTGTGTTCATAGGCTTGCTTGTACACACATTTTATTCTGGAGTACACAAAAACTCTACCACCAGACTCTCTTGTCCCGATATATTATCACAAACTCACCATCCCTGAAGTTAACCTTCGGTTCTATGCTACAACCATGGGTTAATTATCTTACTACCGTTGAAGTGAAAACGACAAGATACTGTAAGAGGGATTTTTTTTAATCCGTAGTTGCATCGGAAAGTTGTTGTAAGAGGGATTTTCCCATCGGAAAGTTTAATCCTACCATTGTAGCCAACCATGTAGCATGCTGGCGCTGGTCGTCTACCTGGCCGGTTTTGTGTACATGCAACAAATGCTGTGAGGAGAGGAAGCATTGGTGGGGAAGTTTGAAGCAATTACAGCAGCGCTGGTGAAGGACAGAACAACTCGTAAGGTGCTCTAAAGAAAATAATGACACGAACGAATGTTGTGGCTTAATCATATTCCAGAATAAATCAATAGTGGGAGGTACCTTGCTGATGTGGCATGAATGTTGAGGTGGATAGGCTGCATGTCAAGAGAAAATAAGGTAGTAGTGATGAATTATTTAAGTATTATAGATTTTAGATTATAACATATGGTCGTTTTAGTGTAGGTAGCATGGCATTTTTTGTTAAAAGGATGGCATTGTATCTTTTTTTAGAACGTGAAATTTATGAAGAGCATGCCATTTTTATTACGTATAGCATGGTAGTCTTATTATTTTTTGCATGGCATTTTTTACCATTGACAAATAAAATATAATAAGCATGGCATTTTCAATTTTTTATCATGGAATTTTTATTTTATGTCATGGAATTTTTTTATCTTTTGATCATGGGAATTTTTCAATTTTTGCTCTTTAACATTTTTTATTTTTTGAATCATTTCTTCTTATTGTAAACTATGATTTGAACATGGTATAATTATTTTTAATAACATCACATTTTTATTGTTAATAGCATGGCAGTTTTATTATTTGACCATGATTTTTTTATCAACGAGATCATGGCACCGAAAATATATAAGCATGACAATTTGAATATTTGGGTCATGTCATTTCTATTTTTATGTCATGGCATTTCTATTATCTTTTTTATCACGGGGCAACTCCATTTTTTTCCTCTTCATTTTTTTAATACAGAGAATGGCATTTTTGCATTATTTTTTCTGTGTGCGTTCTGAAAATGCGCATTTTTGTAGGCGTTAGGGTGCATTTTCTATCTGTGTTTGCTTTTCCTTTACTACGACATAGCATTTTCTGTTTTATTTTTCAATATTTTTAAAGTGAGTTTGCAAATCCTAGTTGAAGAAGTGTTTGCATGCGTCCCAATAAAATTGGCTTTTCTCTTTCTTCAGACTGCTGTTTCAAGCTGAGAAAGCATACCTGGAGCTCGCTGGGAGGGGTTTTTCCCAGCGAACAATTCATTTTGCTTGTTCCCTCCTACTATGTCTAAGCAATCGTCGGCATCCTTACAAAAACTATTCACACATTTGAAAAGTATATTCAGGGCTTTTATGGAAAATATTCACTGTGTGTCTAAAAAATGTGTGTCATTTATTTAGAAAATTTAAATGTGCATTTCGGCATTTGACAAATTTTCAGCACGCATTTAAAAATTGTTTAACGTGTATCCGAAAAATGATCAACAAGTATTTAAATAAACTCAACCCAAATATAACAATAGAAAGGGTAGAAAAGAAAATGAAAAAGATTAAAAACATGAAAGAAAAGTAATAGGAAAAATAACTAAAGAAAAAGACACAGAAGGTTTCAAAAGGGTGCTAGATCTCTCCGTCAGCGAGATATTGCACAGATGGTACGTGTTGTCGTCTGCCACATGTACTGAGCTTTGTAGGTCGGAATGTGATAGGCATTCGTTATCTGAGGCTAGACGGCTCAGGCTGGCCATAGTGGGAGTAACATAAGTAGTATCATGCACTTGGGACTCCCAAACATGCTTATGTGGCAGAAAATTAAAGAAGAGAGAGATGGTTACAGTAACAAAGGCAAATACCGTAACATAATTAATGTAATGCTACTATGTGTCTTACATGGCAATAAATATAGTCATCTATGATACTACTTTATGATACTATACACTATGAAAGTAGTATCATGCATGATAGTACTATATGATACTTCCCACTATGACCAGCCTCATAGTTTGTTTCACCTCAACTCACATCACGCAGCGGCGGACCCTAAAAAAAAAAAATTCACCCAGCGGCAACGCCCCATCGGGCGGAAGAAAGGAGTGGCGCTGGCGACCTCAAGCGCCCGTCCCCGGCGGTGGCCGCCGACGCTTCCTCGTCGCCGTCTCCCTACTGAGGTCAGCGTTTCCCCTTCCCCTATTTCTGCTCTTCTTTCGGGTTCCCTGGCTAGCTAGCTAGATTGATTTGTTTCCTCTCCCTCAGCCGTATCTAATCTTTACCTGTAGCGACAGCCGTAGCTCAGATGACTGGACACCGATAGAAAGCCGAGGAGATTCCCCACCGGTAAGACCATCCCTTTCCATTCCACACCATCCCATTCCATTTCGTCCTGCTACATGGGATTTATTCCTTGGGCGGGAATATGAATATGAACACATTTTAACCTGTAGTGCTGTTGCTTAATTTTCTATAAAGCTTTAGCTATTTCGACAAAAAAACTCATATGGCCTTGTTAGTCGATTGGATACTCGTGCACACTCAAATCAGACGGACACACCGGTAGATTTACAATAACAAGCACAAAACAGAGTATGCTACAGCCCAGATTTTGTTTTGCTCATTGTCATCTATAGGCTTGCGCGAACAAGTAGCTTCGTCGTGCTGCCTGTTCTGCGCCAGCACCAGCCTGCTGTAGGTGTTGCTGCTGAGGCTGAATGAAAAATAGGTGTTCAGACTTCAGAGTCCCAGGCGCTGTCGTTTAATTCGCTCAGTGGCATCTCAAGGCTTGTGCAAACAAGTGCCAATATCACTGCTGAGACTCAATGAAAACAAGGGATTCTGAGTCTCAGCTGTTGTCATTCCCTGCGAGCAAGGTAAGCTGGTATTAAAGAGTCTACACATGGAACGGAAGCTTCAGGTAAGGCATGCACACGGATGTGCCCTCCTTGGTAATACCTTGGGAGATCACCTGGCCAGCATTTCCAGGCAACAAGATGGACTTCTGCTATTTCCGTTACTAGCTGCTGTAAATAGTCTCATCAAAGCCACCAGTGGAAATCAACAAACCAAAACAATGCCGAGAAGATTCACCAACAGCTCATAAGACGTTCGTAAGACCGTCCAATCTCTCCATTAATTTCAACAATAATGGAAATATGTCCATCTGGAATATGAACATGCATTCATTTTCTTCATGGAGAACATATATGTTAGATAATCATTCAATGAAAAGATCAAAAAATGCTCAACGATATCTGTAACAACCAACTCAAATGAGTTCCGGTCGATACTCACTTTATTTGCAGCTGTGGCCCAAGTGAAAATCCCTTTGGCTTGAATATTGGAGTTTTTTTCCTTCTTCACGAATAGAACATTTCAGAGTCAGCACAACACTTAACCCACTATTAAGACATGGTTGGTCCCTCCTCCTTTGCCCGGGCTTGGGACCGGCTACGCAATTGTAAGTGTTACCTTAAAATGGCATAGGCGGAGTTCCACCCCCCATCCCCAACCCACGCAAACACGCAGAAAAAGAGAAAATAATATATTTGTTAAGCAAACACCACCAGCCCCATCCTCTATCCCCAAAAGGAGAAATAAACTAATGTTAAACACACATTTTTTTTCATCGTTTGGCAAAGAAATAAGAAAAAGGAAATACATTGTACCAACATTTTTTTTTCATTTTTAGAGTTTTTCTTCCTTTTTTTGTTTTTGTTTTTTTAAGTGACTCACACATTGATTGAAGGAACAAACCAGTAATGCTACAATGCATTTTTTTTCATTTTCTTCTCTATTGCTGAAAACAAATAACCATTTTATAGCCTTTTCTTTAAAGACGAATTAAGCCCACCAATACTTCCTTGCAAGTGGCAGCAACATAGTAGAAGGCATCAGGAGTACCACCAGCCTGCAAAGAGCAGACCTGAAAGAAGTTGAACACTGCTTTAGTGAATAGCTTGGCAAGACGCCATGAAATCCTTATATGTAGTTTGGAAACCAGTGAAATAGGTTTCAACTAGACGTGGTACTGATCTTAAATTGGGAATTGTAATGCTCTAGAGGATTGAAAATAATAAGACATTAACAATTTAATTTTGCAAATGTAACAAAAATAAATGAAATGGCATTCTCGGCATGTAAAAAGATACTGGAATGGCATTGTCTACGTGTGCATGTGAATCAAAATGGAAAAGATAGACAGAGGTGTATACATGTGTATAGTTAAACTTGGCAGCAAGCATGATCAAGGAACCATAGGTGTGCACTTGCCTGTGTGGCCTCATTACCAGATTCCATTATTATCAATGAAGTTTTGATGCGCTTCTATGGTTTCTTTCACTTGATCTGGTAGCCTGACACCATGATTGAATACCATTTCCTTCAACTTGGGAAGGTTGTTGATTCCCAAGAGAGACTCTACTCCATAGATGAGCCAAACGATCTTTTCAAGCTTAGGAGCTTCTCCAGGTTCGAAGTCAATGTTGGTGATGCCGCCCCCCTCAACAACAAGATACTTGAGATTTTGGAACCCATTGGTCTGGATTATGAGCTTGTCCTCGGTGTGCAAATTAACGTGCCGGAGCCGGAGGCCGCGTAGATTGGGCAAATTTGCGAGGGATTCCATATCGTCCTGGTCCAACGAGGTGTTATGAAGAGTTACCTTGGCAAGTTTGGGGCAGCCTGTAGCGAAGAACAATGGGAGAAGACGCCCATACACTGTGACTCCACTGATGCTGAGGCTTTCAAGAAGCTTGGGTGTATTTTTACAGTGTGAAGTGATAGCATCGGTTGCATGAACGTCAGGAGGAGTAGCAGCCTGGATGGCAAGCGGAGGCCTAATCTCGATGGACAGAGACCTAAGGCATTCATTTAGATCGCTGATCCCTTGGAGTAAGTTCTCAAGTTGTGGTTTCCAATCATATATGACTACACCAAGCACCCTCAGCTGCCATAACTGGCCAATCTCTCTCAGCTCTGTAGCATGATGTTTTGAAGCATGCACATGGGACAACACTTCCAGGTCTATCATTTTTTTGACCTTCCGTGGCATCTGGACAGTGGAAAGTATGCAAGCATCACCACCACCATCACCCGTGCCAGTGTGACCAGCCAGCAGACGCTTCAGCTTCAGTAGCATGAGTTGTTTTATAGCGGAGGCATTTATACAAGTGTGCCGGATGTCCAACACCTCCAGTTGCTGGAGCATGTTGATCTCCTTAGGTAGCTGAGTGACATCTGTGTTCCTTAGGCTCAGATACTTGAGAAGTATTAAGGTGGTGCACACGTTCTTGAGCCATCGTTGGTTATCGCTAAGGGATACACAACCCTCCAGATCCAGGACCTTCACGAGATTTAACTGAGATGATGCTCGGGATGGTTGCTTCAAGAAGTTTAGGATGCTATCCGAGGGACGAAGCCGAACATTGCTGAGAACAGAGAAGTGGCGAGCCAGGTGCCGAGACAGGCGTGTGTCCAGAATGTGTTCTTTCCTGGCCATCTTGGTGATGAAGTTGTACACTAGTGGATGCAATGTAATGCTCTTGACCTTCCCTGCAGCACCAACATCACAAGGGCAGACAAGCCATAGGTCGGCAAGTACCTCCAAACAATGCTCGGCCTGACTTACTGAACTGGGCCAGTCTTGTCTAGTTATCAGTCCTTCGGCAACCCACCGCCCAATTAATCTTGTCCGGTTTATCTTCTCATCTTTACTGAAGATGGCTAGATACAACAAGCAAGTCTTGTATTCCCTAGGCAGATCGTTGTAGGAGAACTTGATCATCCTGGAGCCATTAGTCTCCACTGATCCTCCGAACTCAAGGTTGTTGCTCAACTTTTCCAGTTCTTCTCTGCTCCTCATTGGATTGGCAAACAAAGCATGGATGAACATCTTTATGCAGAACTCATCCACCCTACATTTCTCCAAGATCTCATGGAAGATCTCGGCACTGTACTTCTCGTCATCATTCACACGCCGATTTGTTAGTTGGAGCGCTGTTTCGCGGTAGTATTCAATAGAAGAGTAGACGATGGGTTCTGTCCCATAGCAAAACTCGTTTGCCCCTTGCATGTATTTTGTGGTAACTACCACTGCCATTGAACTGCAACCAAAATCTCGCAAGGCTTCTGCGGTCTTGTCCCATTTGTAGCCAGAGGCATTCTGAAAAACGACCAGTGTCCTTGTACCCTGCAGATGCTTTCTAACGCTCCCCACTATTTCTTGAATCAACATATGCTCTTTGATACTCTCTAGGACTTGTTCAATCTTCTCCTTGCAGTCTTCCTCGCCCTGCCGCGGAGACAACTGATCTTGGCCTGATTCTTCCACCGATTTAGCTTGTTGATGAACTGACACTGGCAGCAGCTCCGGCGTGATGTGCACTTGAATCTTGAGTGTGATGTCTTTAATTTTCTTCACTATATGATCCTCACCGGCCAGTTTACTTGTGTCTGCCTTCGTCGTTGTGTTGGCCTTGGGAAGCAGCTCCCGCAAGATGGTTACGTATTGGGTATGCTCGACACCAATCCTGCAGGAACCCATTTCAGCTGCTGACTCCAGATACTTCTTCATATTCTGAGCTGTCTTGTCAAGGATGTTTCCCTGTGTTTGATTTGGATCCTCGCCGGGAGTGGTGTCTTGGAGCAACACCCGCAAGATGCCGCAGATTACTCCTAAGGGTTCAACCCGGTAACCTATGTTACCGGCTTTCTCCATGTACCCTTCGATCTTCTCCTCGATCTTCCCAATCTTCTCATTGATTTCTTCTTCGCCAAATTCTTCCACTGATTCATCGGACTCCCCTTCCAGTTCCAGCTGCTCCAGGATGTTGCCGACAAAATCCCAGGGTTCTTTCAGGCAAGAGGAAGACATGTTGTCCCCCGCCGTTGGCGTCGATGCTTCAAAAATAAACATGTCCTTGCATACATGGAAGATGTGGTCAAACTTTTCCTTGACAGAATCATGAGACAACGCTTCATGTATAATTTCCATTCCATCCTCTTCATCCGGTGCTGCAACTGCGATGGCTTGGAATGGACCATTCTCGTGTTGGTGTTCGAGCCAGTGAATTAGCTTTTCAGTGCACTTGTAAAAAATGGATGCGAGGCTCGGAAAAGGCTTGCTCCCTTCGTGGATCATCACTTGTCGCCCAGTAGTAGTCTTCATCCATGTCATGGCCTCCATCAGCTACAACTCCCGAAGCATCAACTTGAAACGACGGTGATGATGACGACCTCGCCTTCATTTCTTCATTGGAGTCCACCTTGGCCGGGACCTCAACGCCATACCTGAGGTCCTGAGCCGCCGCTCGCCGACATCGCGCGCCCGGGCCTTGAGGTCGCTCAGTTGGGTGGCTGCGAGGTGTTGAGCAACTGTCTTCTTCACAAACCAAGGCACCCACCACACGTAAGCCAGCAGGATTCCTCTGGCGCGGTAGACTGCCGGATCACCGCGCCGTAGGTAGACGTCGATGCAGTTGCTGCAGTCGTGAGCAAGGTCACGGACCTGCTTCATCCACGTGCGAACCTGCTCGTCGTGCTCCCCATTGCGGGGTGTCTTCCTGGCGAGGTGCATGAGGAAGCTGTTCATGCTCTCCATCTCCTCTTTGATGAACTGCACATCGCCTCCAACGCCACCCAGCAGCTTAGCCTCGTCGCGGATGACGCCCAATAACGAGCGGACAGCGCCTCCCGCGAGCTCAGCCATGGCTGGAAGTCTGGAACTCGATCTCGTCTCCACGGCTGTGGTGCTGGTTTAGCTTAGGATGCTATTGAGTATGGGTGTATGTGGATTATGACCTTGCGAGGAGTTGTAACATGGAATCTTGCCAACTTGTGTCGACCTTGAGTTATATGATTAGCAAGGAACTGGCTATGTAGCTAGCTAGCCTCACGTAGAAATTCTTATGCAAGTGGTTAAGTCATTGATCACTTCCTTCCTAATATAAAGATATAGTGTGCATATATGAAGGGACAACTTGTTCGATCGGGGCCATTTGATTGCTATTGGTGGGGCCATATGAAATGTACATTGCGTGCATGCATTTCAATCAAGATTTTAAATGGCACATTTAAAGAATGATAACTTGGTCTAGACAGTATCCACCGGCTAGGTAGAGCATCCAATACATCATCTCGTATGCCTAATCACTACGGCACTGCTCCATATATACTACTCCCATTAGTTAAGTTGACAAGCAATCGTATGTTTTAAGTGCATTTTTTATGCAAGAGTTATCAAGAGTTTGTGAATATTCACTCTAGTAATATTAGGTTGAGTTTGTGGAATAATATCAATTTCGTTTGATTCACATTATTAAATACTTATAATTGCTGTTTTGTATCAACAGAATTACATATCAATTGGCCGGATACATTATTTGTTTGATAAATGCACATGTCTATGCAATCCCTGCTTTTTTTAAACATGATGTCTTTACAGCTCTTTGCTTGCCATCCATATATACAAATTAATCTTTTTGATCAGGAGGTGCACATTGTATATTAATTAGTGTGGTCTTAAGAGGGGCCAGATGGTACATCACATGCGAGGACATACGCCGAGGAGCTACCCTAGCGAATAATATCAACATGATGTATATACTGCTTACGATTGATCTACCTACTGCTTAGAGCTGACATTCGGTGGAAGATATGATTAACAAAGAAGAATTCGTTCATTATTCCAGTGGTCACATAGTGATTAGGTCATTATGTCTTGCATAAATTAGGATGGCTACTGGGGTATAACACAACTAGGGTGCGGTCAGACCTCGATCCTCCAATTGTGTGATGTTCTAGGCATCTCAAGTCATCTAAGTTTTAATCTATTTTGACCAAATTTTATACAATTGTGTTCAAACATTTTCTTGTACACACCAACGATACCACCAAACTTTCTTGTCCTGATCAAATATAATCACGAAACCACCAACCCTGTATTTTTACCATGGGTTTAATTAGCATGATCCAGTTTTGTTCTGCAACAATGCTTTTATTATCTGCCTGATTCTGAACTATCGATCACAAGCTAACCTAGAGGTATGGTCGATGCATTTACTAGGTTATATAAACAAAGGCACTATTACCGTGTACGCAGAATTCGGCCTGTTAATTTACTGTTGCATTACAGCTAAACCTAAGTGCTGATTAAGACTGAATTTTCAAAGATGAACACACTTCTGCAAATGCTATAAGAAGCCTACACACAAGCAGAGCAGACGAGTACTCAATATTGGTGATACATTTTCTCAACCAATAAACCAAACTCTTGGCTGCAAACATTAGTGATACATAGTGTCCAGTATAGAGACTATAACTGGTTTTTGATCCACTCGAAGCTGACATCCAAAAAATGTTAGTCTCTCCCTATCTCCTCAGGAATCCATATATTACGGATATTTGCCCAGTGCATTGACAAACATTTCGCTTGGCAGTTATAATAATATCATTACCTTGGATTTAGAATAGCCGAGGCGCTTCTCCGTTAAATCGCTTTACTCCAAGCTGTATAGCATCCCTTCGATCTCGCACGCCAAGCTTCTTTGGCGCACTGCTCTTTTCCTAGAATAAAGGTGATTTTGTGGCAATTGATTAGTGGAAAATTAGATTAGGCTGTTGGCATCCTTAAGTACCATGGTCTGGGCGATGGGTCGTGCGCTCTATGTGGGTCTCCAAGAAGATACTAACCACATCTTTTTAACTGCATTCTGGCTCAATGCGTGACAGAGGGTTTGAGTGTTCTTTGAATTCTCAGAGCCCGAACAGCCGACGGATACTGCTATTTAGGGTCTAGTATGTAGTTGCCCAAATCTGCGTGTTCATTGTTTGATCAGTGATCGTGAACTAATTAATATCCTCATGATTGCTCTCTTTTATTATTAGGTTATATGTGAGACTATGTTAGACCCAGCCATTGAGGTCTTTATTTTTTAAGTCTAGGTGCCCATTCCCTTACTGAGGAGAGCTCTATAGGAATCATCGCTAAAAAGGAAATCAGTTAGGAGTACATATATGAAAACGCACCTAACTGGAACTTCAAATTTGTACATATGCCAAGTTGATTGTCATTTCTGTAACACAGATCCCTTTTCTTACTGGTGGCGAAACAAGTATGACAGGTCATTTTACCTTTTTAGATAGAATCATTGTTGCAACTTGCAGCAAAAAAACAACTATAGATCTAGCTAGTCAAGTCTCGTTAGTTGCTATTTTCCTGACCAAGTCGCTCTTATTTGTATATACATGGAACAATAGCTAGAGTTGACGGAATAAGAAAGATATACTAGAAAAGGAAGCCCGTGTCTTGCTGGTCACCCTTAGATTAGCTTTGTTGCTATGTCTTCTTGTCTCCGAGCCCTGTAATAGTTCCGGAGTTCGCTTATATATAGTATAAGGTCGAGTATGGTGAAATTCTGGATAGGCCGATAGGGTGGACCGTAAGTCAGAAAATGTTATTAGGAAATGCATATGTGGTGTACACAATGTTACACACGTCTCGCATTCATGCCTCAAACAATAAGAGAGACTCCTACACGCTGCTATTCTGGAATGCCATCTGCAGTAGATGGTCTTTTGCCGGATGGCAACAATTAGCCACACATTACACCGTATAGTTGGTACTTGGTAATCTTTCCGGGTACCTTCGGGTTTTACAATAGCGGAATGGTGCGATAGCACCCGGGAGCCCCGACATCACCTTACCGGTGCGTCAGGTGATTTTTAGATTCGTGCTGTGGACCAGCCCCTAGCAGGCCATTAGCGGTGGCAGGTTAATTAAGCAGGTGAAGTGCAGAGTCAAACAGGGCGGCTTAGGGTGTGCCAGTCTCCCCCTTTCCCCTTGGCCCCCGCGTCGCTCCCACAGGGGCGACTCGGGCGGCGCCAACCCTAGCCCGCCGCCGGCCTCCCTCCCCCTTCTCCTCTCCTCATCGTCACCGGAGGGGGTCGCCGGCACGCCGCGCGGCCGCCGGGGAAGGTGGCGGCGGGGATTTGCCTGCCCCGTTGCGTGCGGGGGGGGCCTGGAGCCGAGGCGGCGGCCTCGGGTGGTGGCGCGTCGCCGTCCTCAGCCAACGGCGGCCCTGGGTGCTGGCCGGCTGTCTTGGCCGCGCGGGCGGCAAGGCGGCAGCGGGTTGAGGCTGCTGGACGCCGTGCCGTGGGGGCGCGCATCCAGATCTGACGCCCGCTCCTCCATCGCTCGGGCCCCCTTTCAGATCCGTTCTTCGGTCGCCCCATTCGGTCGCCCCAGGCTGCCGGCGCCGGGTTTGAAGATGGGGTTGGGGGCGGTGTAGTGCCCGGAGAAATCCAGGCCGATCCAGTCGGCCACGATGGTGGCGACGCCCGCGGGCGCCGTCCCCTACCTGTAGGCGCTGTTATGGTACTCCCCTCCCCCTTTTGCCTTACTGCCCTGCTCATTACCAGGCGAAAGCCAAAATCCTCCCGGATTGGGCGGCAGCGACGCCCATGGCGTCGTCACCTTCATGAAGGTGCCGCCTTTGGTGAGTTTTGGGGCATTGGCGAGCCCGATCCGTTGGTAGGCGCTTGGCGGCTGCGTGGTTGGAGTCTGCGGTGTCTGGGCCTCCTCCATTGCAGCTTTGTCATCAACAGTCTCGCCGTGCATTTGCTTCTCCTCGTGTGCAGTCCCCTCTCAGTGCCCAGGTTCCCCTTTGTTGAGCTCGGAGCTGCATGTTAGCGGTGCTCTGGTTTGGTCTTCCCGGTGGCAACGGCGGCGGTTACTCATCTTAGCTCTTGGGAGAGCGTCTGTATCTTTCGACGGATCGGCGCCTCGTGCCAGGCGAGGGGGCAGGGAGCCCCTTTCGGAGATGGTGGAGGTCGTACCCGTTTTGGCCGCAGCCCATGGAGCTGACAATGTGATACTTTCAATCTGCTAGTTGTGTCTCCTCAAGGCCTTTTTGGTGTCTCTGAGTGGTGGACTGCAATCGGTGGAGCGCTTCTTCCTCTTCAAGCTGCTCTTGGGCTTTAGTTCACTTCATCTTTGCTTGAAGGTTGTTTGAAGCTAGCTAGCTGTTGCAGAGCACTATGTATCTCTTAGCTGTTTTTTTTTCCTGTAAGTGGGTCGATGATGTAATCCTGGCCAGTTGATGGCTTTGTTAATTCAAAGTCGGACTCGACTTGAGCCTACATTCTGAAAAAAAGAGTCAAACAGGGCTGGTCCTAGGTTGTAGCTGGTACGCAGAAGGGCCGTCACGGGATAGCACCGTGGTAGTCCTGGCAGAAGGGCATGTAGGCCATAGTTGAAAGGACATCACATAGTATTCCTTTCTATTGGGTTAGGTGTGGATGCAGTAAAAAAATTCAACAATGGAAGCAGTACTCTGAGGGCGTAGTACTGTGCAAGCAGTAGAGGAAAAAGGTCTGACAACGTGGTATAAAGACGGTCGGTCACAGGTAGAGAAGGTACAAATCTCTAGAAGTTGAATTATGAACGGATGGTGGTGATAAGAGGGTGTCTAGACAACCGGGTATTGAAAATCCTCTTAATTCACAATAGTAGATATACTAATCGCTGGTGGACCAATATGACAAAGATCCTTTTGCATTTTATAAAAGGTACAATCATCGTTGCAAATTGCATGATAAAAGATCTATGGATGATTTCAAGGATCATCAAGATAAGATCGGTTTGCTGGTTCTTATCTTTATACTCCCTCCGTCCCAAAATTCTTGTCGTAGATTTGTCTAAATATGAATGTATCAAGTCATGTTTTAGTGTTAGATACATCAGTATCTAGACAAATATTAGACAAGAATTTTGGGACGGAGGGAGTCCAATTTACTCGGACACATAACGAAGAGTTGACTGCATTAAAAAAAGACTTCAGTGATCCCAATTTTCATATTTTTTTGCCATTTTCATCCCTAACCGTAACATTTCTCTGTTCATATATGTAACATGCAGTGTCATGCATACAGAGGATACAATTAAAATGATGTTTTGTTTGGCGGAAACAGTTAAAAAGATGTTATTAGTTTTTTTTCTGAGGCAAAAAAAGATATTATTAGGTAATGCACACAACCCACACAGCGAGGGCAAGATACAAAGGCGTCGGACATCGACACACCAACCCACCGACATCCAACCAAACTACAGATGTGCGAGGAAGACTACTTGGAGCCGACGGAGATCTCCACAAAGAGAGGTGAGCCAGACAAACGAAGTTAGGACTCCAAAGCGGTGCCTCCCAGAAGGTTACGACCATGGATAGTCGCCACCGCCCGATCCCGAAGATTAGATTTTCACCCGGAGCAAGACGACAACAGTGGGAATGCCGCGACGGAGCCTTCAGGAACGGTACGACGTCAACTACCACCGCCATCGTCGACAAGTCAAAGTACTTGGCAAGTGGTGTACCTCGGCGCTAACACCCCTTCATCGCACGCTAACTCCGTCAACCACCCGCAACCACGCCACCCACGTCTCGCCCAAACGCGCGCCTCCTGCCGCCAGGGACGCCGCCCTGCAACTAGGCTACCCCAAGACCTACATAAAGACTCCGACTTTGGACCAAGCAGCGGCCCTCGACCGACAAAACCACCCGCAAGCGCTCCGCTGGTAGTCCTGCGCCAGCCCGCCCGTGGCCGAAGAAAGGGCGAGAAAGGGGAGCAGACCCATCCGGACCGGCACGGAGGTGTGCCCGCGATAGGTGATGTGACCGCATCGAGGCCACCTATTCCTCCAACCAATCTCCCCGCCGAACAAGAGGAAATAGGGAGAAGGAGGAGCAGACGCATCCGGACCGGCAAATGTGCCGGCGACAAGTGGCGCGACTGCATCGAGGCCACCCATCCCTTCTACCGAGCTCCCCATCGAGCACCCTCAAGTCGCCCCACCATGGTAGCTGGCACACATCTCCGCGAGGCCACCCACAAACGCGCGCCTTCGTAAAGATTTTAAAGCTGACGTTTAGAAGGCAAATTGCTCGATATTGTTGGATACGACTAGCCCCTTTAGTCTTGGGCAGTAGAATAATTTCTGGTCAGTTTGAGCTTTTGGGTGAACTAGCCGGTACGTGCAGTTCTACACATCCAACTCAAAAAGTTCCAGATCAAATGCACGAGGTTCATTGGTTCCGCCTAGTGTATCTCTTTCTCCATCGGACGAAACGAAATACAGGCCCGCCCATGAGCACGAGCACAGACCATACCATAATCGGGAGGACGAGGTCGGCCACGCTGATCCTGATGAAGAACTCTGCTTGCAAAGATGAGTGGTTTTCTAACAAAACTATTATTGTTAGTGGGAATTTCTTGTGAGTTTTTTGCTTTTCGCAGGGTGATGAGAATAACAAGGGAGATGGCAGTGTAGCGTGTGAAGAAGTGAAGGAACTGCTATACCGAAATTGCAGGTCACATCTCTGTTACTGCTGATTCTCTTCTCTTCCAAGCTTTCATTATTCAGTCTACTAGTGGATACCCATTTTTTTTATTTGTCTGAAGCATGCCAGCTTTGCCTTGGGTGCTTGTAGGGAACATCACTTAACTGTACTCTGAATCTATTTAGCCTTCATTTGTCTGACCACTATCTTGCTTCCACTACCAGTGTCAGTGGAATACCTGCAAGATGATGACGCAAGTCTTGAGACCACCAGCAAACCTACACTTGGTTGTTCCATCTGACAAATGATGCATCATTGTTGTGCTTCTGTATTTACCCTGCGACGAGCTCTAAAAATCAAGCAGCATTTAACTGTGTTCAACTTGTGATTAAAACGAATTAACCATTATGAACAAGACACTTGAATTCTGCACAACAAGCATCTATGTGCAGAAGTTGAAACACAAGCCTGAAATAAATGCAGGATACTCAACATAAACAGTTCTGCTTCCTGACATGTGCAGGTGGCAAGCATCAATAATGAGTCATTCATATCCTAGTTCAGTGCAGAGAATAATGTGACTATGAACGTGTAATTCAGAAGTTGGTTAGAGAGGTACAACATAGACGCTGGCGTACATGCAGATACAGCCCTTCGTACCAGCCCCTCGCGTCGTCCCCGCGGGCGACCCGAGGGGAAAACCCTAGCCGCCGCTCCTCGGGCCTCCTCCGCCCCTCTCCCTCCTCGCCGCCGTCCCCAACGCCGCCGGGCGAAGCCTGGCCGGCTGGGCGGCGGCGGGGCTTCTTCCCATCCTTCTCGTTTTGGCTGGCGCGGGACAGTGGGGACGAGAGGAACGCCGGGCTAACGTGGGGTTCGGCGGCGCGGCGGCGGGTCTCCCGGCGGCGTCGTGCGCGGCGCGGTGGTGGCGGCTTGCGAGTCGCGCGGTGGTGGCTGCGTTGGACCTGCCCGGTGGTCGCGGGTGCCACCGGATCTGGATCGGATCCATTTGGATCCTGGCTTCGGACTCCGTCGGCCGCCGCGGGGGGATGATGGTCGTCACTGGCAACGTCGGACTGCTGGTTTCGGCATCTGGAGATCTACAACGGGTTCTTCTCGATACTCCTTTCCGGTGGGTCGAGCCCCATGGATCTTGCATCTTCGCAGGTTTTGGACCGTGGCTCGTCGCCAGATCCGGAGCAGGCGGAGGATTGGTGGCATAGGATGGGGACCGGAGGAAACTTTGGTCGGCTAGGCCGGCCCGGCATCGGCGACGTCACTCGACGCCGTTATCCTCCGTGGAGGCGAAGCCGAGGTCTCTCCTATCCATCTCCGAACCCCTCCCGGGCGAAAGTTCAAAATCCATTCTGGATTGGGCGGCGGCGGCGTCCTACGTGCCATATCCTCCATGGAGGCGCCGTCTTGGGAGGACCTGCTGTTCGGGGGAGAGATCATATGGATGGTGGGCTCCGAGTACCTCCAGCAGTGGCGATGGTGTAGAGGTTGCCAGGTGGTGCGGCGTTGTATCTACCACATCGTTGACGATGATATTGGCGGCATGGTGCAGCTGCATCTCGATGATGGATGCGGATGGATGGACGAGCGCAGGGCGGTGGAGTTGTCTGGCGCCATGGTGGCGTCGACGGCAGCGAGACCAGGCAAGGTTAATGCAACAGTACAGCTCTGAAGATGGATTGATGGCAGGTGGCTGCGGCGGCCTCATACCCGGCAGGCGTCCTGGTTGAGGAGCACGCCGGACTGGTGGGTGCCCATACCCGGCAGGCGTCCTGGTTGGGGCCTCAGGTCTTAGATGTTAGGTTTGGCTGCGAGGTCTTTGGGTAGTAGACCTAGACTATCTGCGCCCCTTCATCATCAGGATAGGAGTAGCGACAGTTGTTGCTTAGACGGTGGCTTTAGTCTTACTGTTGTATGACTTTGTAAGGTCTTGTGTCAATAATTAATAAAATGGCCGTATGCATCGTCCAGATGCAGAGGCCGAGGGTCTTCCTCCTTTTCTAAAAAAAAAAATAGACGCTGGCGTGTAATTGACAAAGCTTCTACGTGTCTGGGTGTCCATCCATATATCCACAGCTTCTGCGCATGTCTTGATCAACGGCACCCCAGGCCCGCCCATAGCCCATTGCCAGGGTTTTCGGCAGGGTGATCCTATATTCCTGATGCTCTTCGTCTTGGTGACTGATGCCCTAAACTCGCTCCTACAGTACACTGTGGCATCCGGTGTCCTTCGATTGCTTACTCATCGCCACGCCGCTTCCATCTCCCTTTCTGCGGATGATGTGGTTGTCTTTTGCCATCCCAATACATCTGTGCTCATCATAGTCAGCAAGCTCTTGGATTTCTTTGGTGACATCTCTGGCCTACTACGCACAATCTTTGCCAAATGCGTCGTCGTGCCTATCCAGTGCACCTTCCTCTCTCTCTCTCTTCGGAAACTCCCCATCCCACCTGATGCCACTCATCAACAAGCTATTGTGCAAGCTAGCTACCTGGAAGGCCGCGCTCCTCACACGTGGTGAACACCAGGCCTTGGTCTGGCAGGTGTTGTCTGCTATGCCTGCGCATATCCTCCTCATCATGGCACTCTCTCCCCCGATTCTCAAGAAGACCAACAGAATCATCAGGGAATTTCTCTAGCATGGCCGGAAGGATGCTCGTGCCTGCTCTTGCCTTGTTTGCTGGCGCGCGTCTGCCTCCCGCTTGACTTTGGCGGACTCGGCGTCTGAGACCTGCACTGCATTGGCATCTATCTCCAAGTCCGGTGGCTGTGGTTGCAAGCCACCGATTATCCTCGTCCATTTTCCCATGTTCCGCTACCTCCCGATCCCGAGGTGATGCGATTCTTCTGGGCATCCACGACTTGGAAGGTAGATGATGGTACTTCCTGCCGCTTCTGGGTTGATCCGTGACTGGAGGGTAGCTCCATCTCAACCATTGTTCACTCCTTGACGGCCCTTCTTCCCGCCATGAGGCGGCGCACCAGCACGATGGCTGTGCTTCTCGAAAACCGTACATCGATCATCGACTTACAGAGATCGCTCAGGCCGGCCGCCGTCCTCGAGTACGTGGACTCTTGGCGGAGATTACAGATTATCACGCTCACCTCCCAGACGGGCATCATTTGCTGGCGATGGACCGACAATGGCATTTACTCGGCTTCCTCTTGCTATAGTGCCTTCTTTGAGGGATCCACGGCGTAGGAGCACTGGCGGCTCGTGTGGAAATCCGGAGCAACCCAGTCGCTGAAATCCTTCCTATACCCGACTTCCTTGAACCGATGTTGGTCTCCCAATCAACGAAAACATAGCGCTCTATCTAAAATAGCGTGGCCCTTCTCCAAATGCTATACAAGTTATTGCGTGCTATTTACGTGCTATATTCAAAATAGCGTTTCGAAAAAAATGCCAAATATATCAAAAAAATTAAGGATTTCAACGTCCAGGAGCTATACATGCATACCGCTGGTGTACACATTATGACATTAGATGCACTTAATAGATTTCTTCTTGTTTTCGTCCAGACAAATGCAATATTTCCATCCTAGATGGGTCTATTGTTGTGTTGCATTGGGCTGATGCCCGATGGGCTGCTATGTGCTGAGCGCCTGCCATGTTTCTACCGCTCCACGCTAAAAACGATAAAAAGTTTTTGCGTCTAGCGCCATTATAGCACGCTATAACGTGAATAGCGGCATAGCGTGTAAAATGGCTAAAATTTAACGTGACACCCTCAAATACGCTATAGCGAAGTTTAAACGCCGAAATAGCGCGCTATTTGTTTCGTTGCTCCCAATAGACTCGCCCGGCGTGGCCTGCCATACGAGCCAGCTTGCGTCCTCGGCCAGAAGGAGCCCAAGACCCTCCACCACATTCTCGTGGGCTGTATATTCGCGTCCGTCACCTGGCACGAGGTGCTCTCCTGGTGCTGCCGTGCGACCCCGCCGCCTAATGGCTCGTCTGCCTTCTTCGACTGCCTGTCCGTGAGGATCCCCACTCTGCCAGCGAGCGATCGCCGTGGCCTCACTACCATGGTGGTATCACGGCGTGGGCTCACATGGCAAGAGATGATGCATACAAGAACATCACATCAAAGCAAGTTTAAATGAGGCTGGAAACAACATATAACAATTCTAGCAAGTCCTCGTATGCAAATTTCGAAATTGGTCCAGATCTGAATAACTCATTATGTTAAAGTTGTTAAATAGAAAGTTAATATGTACCACGATGATCTACACGTCTTTCTAGTCAAGTTACATATAAGGTTCATTTAATTCGGAGCTACGGCCTAGAAGATATGAGCAAAACAAGCTAAACATGGCATTGATGAAAAATGCATTCAAACATCAAGCATACATACATAAATTAAGGATGCAACATAACATAATGAAACTACATGCAAAACCAAACAAGTTTCATATACAACATGATCAAAACGGAGCAACGGATCAACGCATACACTCAAAGCAAATTTTACTAATAATCTGCCCAAAACAGCAAGTAGGCATATTGCAGGCGAGGAAATAACATGCTACAGGAAACATGTGGGCATAAACTTGATATACACTCCCGACGCACCCTCCACAAATTTGCCGGACAGAGGGTTGAAACCTCCCCGAAAGTCATCTATGTATTGTAGAGTGTTGTTGCCATAACCACGACCACCATTGGAGGACGAACCATGATAGTACCCGTTGTCCGCTCAATAACTGCTGTTGTTCCTGTTGTCAAAATTCCAGCCCTCATAGCCGGCGTCGCCGCCATGACCTCCATAGAAGCCGCCGCGACCGCCACTAAAGTGACCGCGTCCTGCACTGTCATTGCGAGGCGGGTTGTCCGGCGGCCAGCTGTACTGCCCGCCTCCAGCACCACCATAACCCAAACCCTCACCAACGCGAGGAACATTAGGCGGCAACCTGCCCAGCTCATCCCGCCCCGCAGGTGTGTTCTGCCAGGGAGGAAGGTTGGCGCCACCACCTCTGTCGGTCATGGCCACCACGCTCCCCAGCTCGACGGCGCTCTGGGGTGCACGACCGAGGAAAGAAGGAAACCCAGGCGACACCCTGCGAGGCCTAACCCTAGCGATCAAACTTGCCGAACAATGCCATCTGCTGACTACACTCACGTTCATGATAGATTCAGTCGTCTTGAGCCCAGTGTTGGCCGTATGTCGGCCCATCGCGGCCCATAATAGAATTCAAACGGATCACACGCGCCACTCGGATCGAGATCAATGGATCGGCCGCCCCCGCCAGCGCCAGGCCCTTCTTCTTACGATGATCCACGGTTTCCAAAGCACTGAGGAAATCTCCAAGCGTTAGAAATGGCAACCTTACCTTCGGTAGCAGCCCCTTCCAAGGTTTCATGGCCGCCGGAGTAGTCCGCTGGTGGACGAGTCAACGGAACATCTCCACTTTGTCAGCTGCACCTAGACCGGTCCAGGCCGCATCCGATGCCGGCACGATCCCGTCGATTCATGCCGCTAGCTCCTCCTCCGAATACCCTACCTACAATGATTGAAATACAAAATCTGACGGCGTCCGAGATGCCGTCTCCTTACCAGATCCGGCGACGACCTGGCCTTCCTCCTAGTCGGAGTCGTCGGACTCTACGCCGGGAAGGGCCGAGAACCGGTTTCGCTGTCATTGAGGGGAACCGCCGGTGGCCGAAGCGGGGGCGCCCCAATCGCCCCCCATGTTGCCCATCCTTTAATCGGTCTAGTCCTCCCCTGAATGATATGACTTAAATTTGTTTTGTTTCTCGCACGCCATTTTGGTAGATAATATCACTCTTCTGCCCGTTATCTCACAAATCTTTAACACACTGATCGTAGTGGTCCTACGCTTTTCTTCTATTGAAGTAACGAATGCATCAAAGACGTTTGAGTGCAAACAAATGTACATCGAAATTCAATCATAGATAGTGCGTCATGCAGTTCACGTAGTGTGGAGGTGGATTCCACACACCTGTTAGGGGGAATATAAAGCAAGGAGAAGGGCGTATTAGATTGTTCCTTCCAGTTGCATCCATAGTGTTAAATAGCCGGCTATAGACCTGCTATAGCTATTTGAGCATGTTGCTGCTAAATTATTTCATGTACAATTTGCTTCTATAGCCACACTACTGCTGTTTTCAAGGTTGCCGCTATATGCCATAGCCTACTGTTTGAAACACTATTTTACAGGGTGGAGGAGGTGGCCCCAATGGTTGTGATAATAGTCCTCGAATCTGCGGCAGCGAAGTCCAACGAGGGGAAGGAGACGCTTGCTATGGTGCACGCCGGCCATCACTATTACGTGCACCTAGCTTGTTTCCGAAACCAAATAATCTAGTATTAGCTCAGCAGTAGCAGAGATCAGCTAGGACAGGAGGGAGGCGACGCAATAGTGTGGGCTTGTCTGGCCTATAGTGGGATGCAAAACCTAGCATCCACATAGGCTGCATGGAGGGCCGTCACGGCGATGGAAGCCTTGTCATCGTCCTCTCGGCCAAGCGCTGCGCACGGTCAAAAGTTTGTTTTGGAAGAATCCCTGTCGCAACTAATGATGGCTGGGTGTGGCATCGCGAAATGAACAACCATGGAAATGGGGGAATGAATACATGAAATTCCAATTTTCCCTTCGGTCATTTTGAGATTACCAACCAGCTGCATTTTCACTAAATTTTGAACTACCGAATATGCTATTGATCCCAGAGTATACTACCGGATATTTGGTGTAGTATTTCCAAATCTAGGCTGTCCAAACACAGAAATAAAAGGCCATATTCATCCGATGTATTGTAAAATCTCTCTATAATTTCTACCTTCCTTGTCCTCGTACACATACAAGTTTGACAAGCCTTGGCCAGGTTGTTTGAAGTGGATGCCAGAGGCACGAAAAAGGAATTTTCTATCCTTGGGTAGGTCACTCTGGATATGTCAACACCGCTACCGCCAATGTGAATCTTGCCGTCCTGGCAGTCCTGGATCCATACATAGTGAGAGGCATCGTAGTTGCATCTTGCCACATGATGGGAGATGGCGGCGAACTCCAGGGGCTAAGGCAGCATCGGGTCGAAGAACGGGTGGTGGAGGTTGTAGATGTAGAAGCTGAGGAGGCGTGGTGGGTGGAGCATGCAGAAAGAAGGTGGGATCAGAGGTCTAGCAAAGAACTTGCATACGAGGGCAGCTCCGACACTGGTGGTGGGGAATCCAAGGACAAGGACGATCACGATGAGAAGGTTGTCATCGTTAAGCAACTTGTCCATGGGGTTGACCGACATGGCGGAATGTTGCAGCCTCTTGGTTGGATAGACCATGAAATACCAGCAGTGACATGAAAAAAATTAATCAGAGCGGCTGGAACGCACTCACAATCTCTCTCTCTCTCTCTTGCTCTCTCTCTCACTTTGAGGACGTCCCTGAGATCCAGGTACTGTACAGAATCAGGCTTTTCAGGCAGCTTTCGTACTTTTTTTCCGATAAAGGGCGATTTTATTATCTCAAAATGTAGCATCAAGCGGATACAATGCATTATGAGTAAATCCGGCCTCTGCATAACTAGGACGCACACAGCCAAATCCGATAGTCCAACAAAAAATCATCATGAAATAAAAACCGACAAATCGGCAACAGTAATCCTATAGACCGACACTATGCCTATGTCGAAGGAGGTGGTGGGTCGATCTGAAGGTTATGTTGCCACCCATGTCGGGAAAAAACCTCCATAGCCACCTGCTCCAATCGCGTACACACCGCCTTGAATAGCGGTTCGTACTCCGGCCTTTGTAGAATAGACCACGTACGTAGCGAGTGCGTACACCGGAAAATAACCTGCATAGAAGAAGCATTTTTTCAATTAAAAATCAAATCATTTCTACATAGCCAAAGCGACCAAATTAAGGCATACGCTCCCACCCTTATTAGCGTTTTGAAGCTATTTGGAATACCGTCGAACCAATGGCAAAAAATATTTGCAGCACTTGTGGGCGGATGCAAATTTGACGCTATTTGGATGACTGACCACGTAGAACGTGCAAACTTGCATCGAAAAAAGAGGTGTTTAATTGTCTCGTCATGAGTATAAAAACAACACTTCTTACTCCCTTGCTAGTTACGTCGTGCGAGGTTTTCTTTAGTTAACACAACTCCCCTACGAAGATACCACATGAAAATTTTCACTTTTAGTTGAATCTTGGACTTACAAATTTTCTTGTTATTACTGACTGGTACCTCAGAATGTGTGAGCCCACGGTACATAGAGTCCACAGTGAATGACCCAGATGTAGTAAGGTTCCAACGAAACACATCCCGGCCTTGTGTCAGGTTAATCGAATCCAACCTGGATAAAAGGTTATGCCATGACACAAGTCGGGGGCCAATCAAATCCCGCCTGAACGAAATATTCAGTGGGGATGAATTGAGCACTTGCGCAATAGTATTATTCTTATCGCGAGCAATGTTGTATAAGGCTGGATATTGTTCTCGGATACTGGCATTGCCTAGCCGTATGTCTTCCCAAAAATGAATCTCTGACCCGTCCTTTATCGCGAAAGACCCAAAGCGAAAGAGATGTTTCTTTGTCGCCATTAGGCCAGCCCAAAAGTGCGAGTCGCCGGGTTTCCAAAATGCCTGGGACACCGACCTTTGGCCTAGATACTTGTTGCACAACATGGTTTGCCAAACACCATCCTCAGTAAGAAGTTTGAATAACCATTTACTGAGTAGAGCCTCATTCTTGACCTGTAGGTCATGAATTCCAAGGCCACCTTGGTCTTTTGGCCTACAAACCACGGTCCATTTGGTCAGCCTGTATTTTTTCTTTTCACCGTCTCCTTGCCAAAAGAATCTGGATCTAAACTAGTCCAATCTTTGTAGGACCCCTTTTGGGAGTTGGAAGAAAGAAAGCATATAGAGAACCATATTTGTGAGGACAGAGTTAATCAAAACCAACCGCCCCCCCAACTGAGAGCAGTTTGCCTTTCCAACTGTTCAAACGTTTCTCTAGACGCTCCTCTACATGCTTCCACTCTGCAATGGTGAGGTGTCGATAATGAACCGGTATTCTCAGATATTTAATCGGGAATTGGCCATGTGCGCAACCAAAAAGGTCAGCATAATCGGCCGCCGCCTGAACGGCTTCTCCAAAGCAGCACAATTCACTTTTATAAGCGGCTCTCGTACATGGGATGGCAGTGTTTGTGAGATCCGCCTCAAAGCATGTGTCACTGATACTCAGAACAATGTAGGTGGTTTCCAAAACAATCTGCGCTGAATCCTCACCCAAGCGGTTTCCATAGGATAACCGTCTCCAATGCTTGACCAAGGCGGTTTCGTCCATATAACTGCCTCAATGGACATTTGCTCGGCTACTTATATTTCTGTTTTTCCACTGGCCTCCAAATGAACTGATATACAAACACGATCCACCAGCATATAGTATTCATTTTCACAAGACCTTTGCTTTTTACAGTACGCGAGATGAAACGTTGCGCTGATGGAACAAAGGGCGAGGGAGAACCAAGCTTTCAAATCATGCAAGTAAGAATATTTTGAGACAGATCATAAAATACTTGAAGCATCAAGAAATAAATATTTAGGTATGATGGGCATTCATAGTGTTATATATTACATTGCATGGTAGGTTTCTAGACCAAAAGAAAGGCATGAGACCAGTTCATGATAAGCAAAGGTACATAGGCAAAGATGCATCATAGGTACAGTTCATGATAAGCTTTGGTCACTGAACTTATGGTAATTAAGATATGCAATCATTTATACCATGTAGGGTCATCGCTGCATATGGCATTGGTGTCGAAAATGACATCATGGTCTAAGTAGCTCTGCATGATGGGTGCAGTTGATGGGTTATCATTGGGTGTACTTGTTTGTTTTTTGTAGAATGTCCTCGTATTGTAAAGTTCTATTGTCAAGGCGATCCGCAACATAATTTATCTGCGAGAGAATATGGTTCACATCATTCTCTTCTGGCGTTGATTTTTATTTCTCTAGAAATCCATTGTTTAGTCCGTACTCAGATGGATAGAACTAAACGGTTGCCTCGAGACCAGCAGTCCACGCCTTGTGTGTTGAGCAAACTGAGTTTGGAGGACCAAGCTGTTGCATCATAGCATCCAGAAGCACTTCTATTAGGATCCAAACTTTTCGATCATGGTGCACTGATGACAGAGAGGGAAGATATTGTAAGCAAGTGTTGGAAGCTTTATCATGTTTGATTCTATATGCTTCTATATATCTATTAATTTTTTGTGACAAAAACATTGATGATAAATAATGGTGATAGTAACCGAATGTGCAGTTCGCATGTACAAAATCAAACTCTTATGTTTTTAGCCAGGGTATGTATGGTAGTTAGGTAATCTTAAAGATGACACCCGCAGATGATAAAAGAACTTGAGAATGATAGAGCGTTCATCTTGCCAAAACTGTAGAAGATACATGCACGTACTACCTCTTAGGCATTAAGAAAATAGCAGATTAACATGCATGACTATGTACCAATCGATTACTCAGGGTTGATTAGGAAGCATACATGAAACAAGGACTGATAGCCTAACCAAAGAAGAAACTTAATTTCCTTATCCCTAGTATGATAGCATTTGCCAGATCAAGCTATAAAAGCAAAAATGAACCACCATTAGGCTGATGTCTAATTCTCACTGAACGGACACAATTGCATTTTGTACTTCCTCTCCGCTACTATTGTTGAACATGTGGAGTAGGACATGTAAATAAATGTTTATCTACTGCTATACCCAAGTTAACTTGAATTATCTAGGATGCATCAGACACTTCTGCAATTGGTATTAATAGATCAACATGGTAGGCATCTGCACGAGACGACCACTCTCTTCTTGTTTAACAACGAAACAAAAGCGATTCGGTTACGAACAATAACTATACTGCTACATCTGCTTCAGATTTAAAACTTCACTATTTTTGTCTGCGTCTCTAAGAAAAATTATTAACTCGAAATTGAAATAATACCGCGTTGTTTTTAAGTTTCACGAGTTAGTGGGTGAAGCTGCTTGATCCGGTCAGATGATGTGTTGCACACAATGGATAGAGGGGAGGGAGCTGATCTTGCAGGTGAGGGGGCAGATCTTGTAGTGATATACATCCAAACAAGTGCCCCAATTGCTTCTTAGACAGTCTATTATTCCGTGCTTTCCTTTTAGCTAATGTTCCATTGATTTTCTTTTGCACAATGAATTACAGTCTATCATAGGTGAAGTCTTGTTGTACTTAGTTGACTTCTAGAATGTTAGCTCAAAAAAGACTTAGGACTTTTGGTGTAGGTTGGATGAGAGTATAAGTGGTGATGTTGCCCTCATTGGGACTTCAATATATTTTTCATGAATTAGCAAACATGCCTGTGTATTGCAATGGAAGAAAACAATATCATAAACTCTAGCCCTAATAATCATGATTCAAGACCTCCCCTCCTACTCCACCCCCTAGTGGGGCGAGTGGGCTTTCTGTCTGGCGGAGCACATGAGAGGAGCACATCGGTGACAAGAGACAATTGGTCGATGCAATCATCATGAAGACACGTCATAATTTCTCACACCACACACATCTTGTACACGTCCTCCACAATAGGACTGCGTAACACACACCCATCTGGTGCTACCGTCGCCGTCAACACACACATCTTCCAGCTATTGCATGAACACCAAGCACGTGGGAGCCGTGGAGTAAATATTGCCGTTTTAATGGCTGACCGAAATAGTTGCTAGATTTACAAATGCAGCTAAAATTTAGAGTAGCATCTCATGGGGAAAATTTAAAAATTTACTATCCTTCCTTGAACCTACATCTAAGCCGAAAAAAAACTTTTTTTTTTCGAGTTGATAAAAGCCTAACTTATGTGTCATGATTCATAAGAAAATAGTAGGTGATAAATCACAGATGCACGTATTCTGAATATGCAAAATTATTATGATGGGTGGCAGATACACTTATGCAAATATCACATTTGCATTTTAGACCTTACATAGTTCGGACATGACTTGTCAATCAGTGCAAACTTTTAGTATGCCTTTTATTCGTCACATCCGTATTACCAAAAGGGAACGTAAATCCCCCTGAAAAAGGTAAGTTATATCCTGATGTTGTTGTTGGTGTTGTTGTTGCTTCCAAAAAATAAATCGAAGACATTTTAACCACGATACCGTAGCATAGAAACAAATATTGTTTTGTCGCTCACAAATAATTCACATGAATTATTTTTTTGATTGCACAAAAAAATGATGGTTCCATCCACTAAAATGTATGTTTCTTTGGCGGGAAAACATACTACCATCCCTAGATAAAAAATAGGAAAATAACATGACGAATATGGCAGATTTGGTTGTTATAATTACCAAAATTGTTTTCGAAAATTAGGGGATAATTTTTTTCATACCAGATGTGATTCTATTTTTTAGTTTCAGATCAGATTCTTGGAAGCATTTTTTTAGACATGGAAGCATTTGTCTGGAAGCACTGATTGATAGGAACTAACTACCACAAGTCTATCCCAGTAAAAAGGGAACCGCCATCGGGCCCATGCACGCAAAGCATTTACGAGGAATCAATCAATTCAAGCTACAATCTAGCGCATCAGGTGAGGGGGTTTACTAGCAGATCGAATGGTGTATGCGCTTTTGACCAGATGGCCTGCGAGTGATCTGATGGGATGCAAAACATCAGTAGTATGATGCCTAGAAGTACCCTTAAATAATGTTAATTGATGTTGGTTGACGATGTACATATGGGACCAGGCTATATGGAGTCGTACCATGAATGCATCTGAGAGAACCAGACCTATATGCATACCCAAGTGAAATTCGTTGTTGTGTCATTTTCCACTCCTTATGATCCCACCTCCTACTGTGTATAAATATGCCTCGCACCTTACTACATAAGCTCAATATTCTAACTAGCCCTCTTTCTATATTCTTCAAGTTGTGTTGTATGCTAGTTCTAGTCAAGACAAATTCTTACGATATATACTTTACATCATGCACTTTAAAGCCACCACACATTAGGCACCCCCTCCAAAGGTGGGTACATACTCCTAGAGTACTGTAACATAAAGAATAATGTGAATCGGGGGGATTAGAGGCCTTAAGGACGAGGTATTGTTTCTCTACAAGGGAGAACTGCTTATAGCAACTAGGCTTGGGAGGCAAAGGGAAATGCGTAGTCATAGGGGTCACTGAATCTTGTACATACGACATTTGTTTGTCTACGGGTAAGATGGATACGTCTGCTGGAATTCTTCGGCCACAATCATTGGATTCTTACTATGCTTTTGAAATCCACCAAGCTCTGAATATAAAAGTTGGCAATCATTAATATTTTCATACACTAGACAAGTTACATCTGCGAAGTCTCTGTTTGGAAAAAATATAGATAATAAATTGGAATATTACTTGGCCTAGCCCATTTAATATTTTGGAATATTACAAATAATTCATATTCAGTCCCAAAGGCCTATATAAATTTATGGGTACCGGAAAAGAGCATGTGTTTCGTTCCGTGAGATAAGGGTGGAAGAAGGAGAGCGGAGGATGTGCACACACGGGGATGAGTGTCAATTGTGGGACGCGGCTGCTTTCGCCCCAGGAATCAGTCGGATGAATTAAACAGTTTTCCTTCCATATATGTCTTCTTTTACATGCATAGATAATAAATTCATTATTGCTTAGCTGATCATAAGACAAGAAAAATGAGGAGGGACAGCCGCCGACAATTTTATTATTATTATCCAAAATTGTATGGTGGTTGGATGGACTAGCAGACATCTCTATCACCACCTGTTAGGAGGCTATTGTGACTGGACTCGTAGTCTAGATTAATGTAGCAATTGAGCTTTAGCATGGAGAGTGTAACATTCTATGAAACACAAAACAAATATAAGCCCAATAGATTTATTATGTAAGAACTTGCAAGATGTTCCTGTTTTCTTAGTTGAACGTCATTCAACTCCTCAACCTTGGGTTTCGGGGTCCACTCATATGTGTATACACCATTCGAACAATCAAATATGTGTTACTCTTTCAGGGGTCTTTTCTTTCAAGCTAGCCCTACCATTTTGTTGCGACCTGATGTGTAAGAATTACCGCTCGGGCTCACTTGCAAATATTACTATTTTATATGTATTAATTACAACTCATTTCCAAGAATTTTATGGCTCATTGGTTTTAGCTGCGTCTATAACAAATCAAATGCAACTATAATCAATTTATTTAGGAAAGATGGCACTACAACACCAAGAAGCTGGAAGTTGTGTAGTGCGGATATCTAAGGCACAACAAATGTCTTGACGAAGGATTCAGAAAACAATTTCATTTGATACTTATTTGCAATAGCTTTTGAGGACGAAGGTAAATGTTACAATCCACCCAAATCAAGTGCAAAATGGTACATGCAGGAGCTACCATTGAAGTTATGGCTCTACTACCCACAAAAAGTAAATTATTTCTCTATCACGTAGTCTAACTATAAAAACTAGCTAGGAACTAGCCGTACCTTATAAGAAAAATTGGTGAGCTACATATATACATCAGGAACTTTTCATTCATCATCAGTACAGAAGGATCTTCATCTATTATCAAATCTTTAGTTGTGCCAAATCTCTATAGTATTCCAATATCATCTACCATGCTAAAACTATGCAAGAAACTTGGTGGCATGAAATTGTTTCGTTGTTTGTTTTCAAGGCAAAATCACATCGATCATGTTGGCAAGGGAGTCATAGGGAAAGAAAGGGTCAACAATGATGTCGAAGTTTTTACGAGGCAGTGTTCTTTATCTACTACCGAGCAACCCTGCCCTGGGGAGGAGTAAGATGCTGCCTATTTCAATGAATAACTTGTGTGCATCGGTCCCTCAATTTTCATATTGATCTAGATGTACATTTGTTGATGCAAAAATATCTTTGATTAACTGATTTTCGAACACTGATGAATGGAACTGGATTTATCAGTGGATCCTAGTACTGAATAAGAATAAGAGGAAGGAAATTATGGCTTCAGAAGAAACCCTGGTGCACTACCAATTCATTGAAAATCCTGGAGAAACACTTGCACATTGTTTAGAAAAAGCATGCTACTTGCATATTGCCGAGAGAAAAACATTCAGAAACAACTCACTTGTATGTTCGGACTTCGAAGAAAAGAATTCAAAAGCAATTCATTGTGTGAAAGAGGGACACATAGGGCTCATCGTAGTTGTCATAGCAGCACCTAGCGTGGAAGTACTCGAGCATCATGGTCCGAAGAGTGGTACGGTTCCATGCAAACTATAGCCATGCTTTGAGAAAACCCAATGGTGTTGAATAGTAGGGCAAGGAGTCAACGTAAGACAGCAGCATCTTGGCACACAAGTTATTCCGAAGACAGCGATAGACTTTCGCTCACTTGCTGTACAAAATTCAACACCACAACCGCAAGTGACTCATTCGTTCCCTGTGCCTCCCATGCCTAGCTAGATGCTCGAAATGGTTCTCTCTTCTACATACACAAGGAGAAAAATAAATGCCATAAATTGAGTCCATCCAATAGTTTGAGCTGTATTTATAACGAGGTACTTTGGGAGCTCTAACACAAAGAAGTGAGGGACTTGGAGATGAAGATCAATGTCTGGATGATGCTTAAATAGCCAAGATGTCTATGGTCACGAGGGCTGCGCTTCAGTACACTCCCTGCCCTACTAAACATATAAAGGGCAATATAGACCTTTGCCAAATCGTATCCATTTCTGTGCATATCATGAGTCTTGCGCCATAATGTATAGACCTCCTATACAACTCAGCAAAATGTGCCCTTGAGAAGACCGGGCGTCATCCCCGTCTTTGCATCACCGGAGATTCTCACGATGACCGCACGCACAGACGGTGAAGCGACATCGAAAACAATACTCCTCCCGTTCCACAATGTGGTGCATATAGATACTTTGAAAAGTCAAACCACACCAACTTTGACAAAGTTTGTGCCAAAAAGCATTTACATCTAGAATGGCAAACATATAAAATTAGATTCATCATAAGACGTTGTTTCATATTTTATATATTTGGCATTGAACATATAAATAGTTTTCTTTAAAAACTTGGTCAGAGTTGCTAAAGTTTGACTTTTCAAAAAATCCATATGCACTACATTTTGGAACAATCAGAGAGCCGAGTGCTATTTACGGAAGCAACACCAAATGAGCTCCAAATGACCTCCAAAACTGGGGTAAATTAGAGCAATCGATCACATTTCTCCACCTTGTAAATAACTGAACCACAAAGCAAATGCATCAATAAGTTGATGTGCGGACCACATAGCCAACACATCCATGAACATGATGTCCAATGGTCAATTATGAATGTTTTTCTCCAAGTTGAATGCAAAGCAATGGATAACACATTACCTACTCCAACTGCTTCACGCTAAAGCCGACCGAGCAAGTCAAAAAATCTTAAAGTCTCAAAGCACAGTTCACCATATGAGACAAACATGAACGGATCAGATACAACTCATACCATTGTCAAGTTTGAACAATGTGGAACTGACTTCTTAAATTTAGCTCAAACTGAATGCTCAATCAACAAGTGCATATGCCAAGACATCCACTGATATGACAACAAAATAGTGAAGAATGCAACTCATAGTCTTCCATGTGAGCCCTCCAAAGTGCTCCACCAAAAATACATACCTTGGCAAATAACATGAGACAAGATGTACATGTGAACATCACCATATACAACAAACTACCAAGTACCAATTACGAAAAGTTGTAGTAGCACCCAGGTGACCCGACCCCCCCGAGACGCCCGCCAATTTCCACGCCGAGATCGAGCGTGCGCGGGCGTCCCTCACGGTCGCGGAGCGGGCGCTCCCGGAGTACGCCACCGGCAACCACGCGGCATGGGCGGCGTACTTCAAACGCCGGCTGGAGGAGCGGCTCGCCTCCACCAACAATGCGCCGACGCCGCGCTGCCGCGACAACAGCGAGGGACGCCACCTGTGGTGGGGCGTCCCGGGCCGCACGCTCAGCGGTGTCCTCGTGCACCTCGAGGGCGGCAACTACCCGCCGTTCGAGTACCCGATCGCTCGGAGCGGCAGCCCGTGGCTGCCGAGGAGGATGATGGGATGGTCATCCTCCTCTTCCTCCTCCTCCTCCTCCTCCCGATCCTCCTCTCACTCCTCCGGCGCCCCGGCGTTGGTCAGTGTCAAGCCAGAGCCGGCTGAGACGCCGCTCGGTAGGCGCACCCGCGGCGCCGGCCTCGTCATCAACGACGGCGGCCGTGGCTCCTCCCACTCGGCCCCTCCTCGCCTCGTCAATCCGAAGAGGGAGCCAGGGCTGGCGACGGTGAAGCTGGAGCCGGGGCTCGCCACCGTGAAGCCGGAGCCTGCTCTCGCCGAGGAGGCCGACGAAGGAGAGGCCGCCTTAAAATGGGCGCACGAGGACTACGCGCGCATGGAGCTGGACCGCCAGCGCCACGCCCTGGAGGAGATCCCCGAACGCCGCCGCCGTGAAGCAGCGCGATGGGGCGAGGGGTAAGCAGCGGCGCCAGCCGTGTCAAGGAGGAGAAGCAGGAGGACGACGCCGGCGACGACTACGCCCTGCTCAACGCCTACTTCGGCCCGTAGTTTAGGGTTTTTCTCCGTCCATTTTATTCGTGTGAAAAATGTCTAAATTTCGCCGAGATATGATGTGTTCATTGAAATTTTTCCGTGTTTGCAGAAATTTGGCCGAACTATGGGGACGTCTGGGGCCCGACCTGGTGGCGACGGCTGGGGACGTGCTTGCCCCCACGCCAGAAAAAACGCCGGCTCGCCCCCAAGCGGCGATTTTCGGCGCGTCATGGGGCGAAACGGCTGGAGATGCTCTCAAGCCCCCACCCCCACGTTTCCCGATCCAGTTTCCTTCGAGCAGGGAGCGCTGCCTCCGCAGGCAGCCCTTGCCGGCGTCGACAACCTGGAGCTCCTCGTGTTGACGTTGTCTCATCGACGACCACCTCCTCCTATGCACCTGCACGCAGGGGAATGAGGACTAGGTGTGGAGGAGCCGGCACGACTGCTCCTGCCCGCCGACGTCGAGATGTCGACCGTGGCCGTCTCCACGACCATCTCCTCCCGCTGGCTCGCCGCCGTCGACCACGAAGCTGGATGACGCGGGGGACATAATGGCTGCACCCTGCACCTGCTCTTGCACACCAACATCGTCAGTTGTTAATTATGCACTTCCTCTGAACTTTCTTCAGTTGGCATCTTTCTTCAGTTGATAATTTGGGAGTTTCCAAACTTGCTTATTTGCTGTCCATTTGAATCTCTTTTGCAACCCAATGATCTGTATGTTCAAATTTACTGTCAAAGAGTTCTAAAAAACACTCCATCTCACTCCCACGCACGAACAGCAGCCGGTCCATTCGGTCCCATCGGTCTGCACCGAGCTTAGCTGCTGCCGTTCCGGTCCAGAGAAACAGGACCGCAGGCAACCTCGGTCCGGTCCGGTCCGGGCCAGCCACGGCTGGTCAAAAGCGAGGCTCGGTCAGGGACCGGACCGGCCCGGACCGTGTCCACCCCTAGTTGTGTGTGAGGTGTGCGGATCGTGGCGCAATGGAGCGCGTGGAGGGCGTGTGGGCTAGAGTGGGTGGCGGCGCGAGTGTGCCCGTGTATAAAGCTCCCCCCTGTGTACTCTTGTAAGCTGGAGTTTGAGCTCAGAAAAAAAAACGTTGTACAATCACCTTGTTCATCTTATTCTTCTTCCTCCCTTCTCCGTTGCTCGGGCGTGAGTTGAGAGAGAGAGAGAGAGAGAGAGTTAGGGTTAAACCCCAACACCCTCAGCTGGACACTGCCGACGCATGTAATTGTAGGCAGAGTGTTTAGTTCAGGCCTTCAGGGGAATATAGGCAGCAGCGGTAACCTCCGTGCGTACTCTCTGAATAGGACGACACTATATCTGTTAATTCGCATATTCTAAGTGCTAGCACGTACAGCATGCCGCCTTCCAGCTGGTTGTTGTTGTAGTCTCGTTTATACTGAATAAATTGGTTATGCTGCATTCCATTATTCCAGATGTACAGGAGTGCTTAAAACTAACGGGCCAGGCCGAAACTGGATAGCTTGAAATAAAAGATCCGTGAATGATTAACACACACATTTGTTCTATTGATTAGTGGTAACGATTCACGCATGACTGGACAATATGACCAAAGAGGCTGCACCTTCAGAAACCACAGGACGGCACTATCTTGCAAGTTGTTGCACAATAAATCTCTATGTGTTTCTCAGATTTTGTCAAACTCTACTGCATATCGCCGTGGTGTGGATTATGTACGCTCATGCTTCATCTCTACATGCATAAGATAGTGTATTGTGTGCATGCTTCGTTAGCTACCTATCCTTGCCTGACTTGCCTGGTTAGTGAGTTATCTGCATGCATGAGGTGTGTGTGTAACTGTGTACATGAACTACTGAACCAGAGTCAACCTAAAACGGCAACATGTTGGCACAAGAGTCATTCTAAAGACAACGGTAGACTTTGGCTCACTGGCAGTGCAAAATTAAACACAGCAAATGACTCATTCTTTCCCTGTGCCTCCCATGCGTAGCTAGATGCTCGATATGGTTCTCTCTTCTAAATAAATAAGGAGAAAAAAACATATCATTAATCGAGTCCATCCTATAGTTTGAGCTCTAGCTATAACTAGGTACTTTGTGAGTTTTAACACAAAGAAGTGAGGGACCTGGCGAGGAAGATCAATGTCTCAATGATGCTCAAATAGTTCAAGATGTATGTAGCCATGCAGTCCTCTTATATATGGTCTACCGTTCTTTCAAAACACCCAATACCAATAGTTGGCCATGCTTGAAAGAGGGCTCAGTTACTCTGGAACCAGTAGAAATAATGACTTTTTTTTATATTACCAACTACTCAGGTGTCAGGTCACGTGGCACATGGACAAGCGAAGTTCTATAATATCAATGAGTATGAGAAATGCACAGTATATGTTGGCAGGCTTGTGGGCTCTAGGGTGAGGTATCCAACGATGTTGTGTCAAATGATAGTTAGCTAGGTGTCGTTCATGTGAGCACAAAATGCTTAGACTTTGGACATGAACGCTCGCTACAAGAAATATGATCGATAATGACCCACCATTTTGGTCATTGAATTGTCATTATTCTTGATTTATGACCTTCTTATGACCAAAATGAGAAGGTCAACAGTTGGCCTTCAAGAACGAACAAACGTGACCTTTGCTGGTTTTTGGTCATGGATTCTATGACCAAAAGCAGTAGGTCGTAGAATCTATTGACCAAAAAATTGGTCATTACCCATGGACCTGATCCACGTATGATCCACGTATGGCACCATCCAACATAACATGGCAAAAAAACATGAGATGGACACCTCATATAATCTGACGTGGCACTCTTGGTGGCCCAATGGACCAAGCCCATAAACAAGAGATGGACACCTCATATAATCTGTACATTATTAAACCATGGGAATTCTGCTTGCTTTTTAGAAAATTTCTTAAAACCCAATTTTCATTATTCTGCCCAGTTGCATGGCCTAATTAGTACAAGCGAGAAGATATTCAAATTACAGTACATAACTCAATGCAAATTAAAAGAGAACATAATAGCTAGCATCAGTCAATATTTCATCAACTTACAACCCAACATAACATGAAATCAGAAGAATTTCCATTATATGTTCCAACATGAAGTGCGCTTCTTCCAACTTGCACTTGGAGCTATTCTACATGGACGTGGACGCTACCTTTGGATCTGTCCTTAGAAGCTGCTAGTCTACCATGCACCTCTTACTCTTAATGTACATACAACCATATTACAAAGATGAAAACATTAGAAGCGAAAAGATTTTTTAAATTTTGGAGTGCACAATTTCACTAAACCAAAATGATACGAGTTATGCCAAGAAGAAATTAGAAGCTATGTAAAAATGACCGGTTAGTTCACACATGCAAATAATACTTCCACTGAGCAAATGGAATAACAAAAGACCAACTTCTTTGTACTACTCATGCAAAACAACTTAATTAAGCTTGAACAACAAAATATACCAATACAACAGAAATGAAAGGACACGAGCACCAAAACCAGCACACACTAAAGATTTTAGTTACTCCCTCCATTCCCTTATACAAGGCCACAAACTCAAATTACAGGTACCAAGGTAAAATTTAATGACATCTTTGCAAGCCAACTTTTCTTTTCGTTAATCGGGATCATTTATATGCCCGCATGCATGCAAAGAAGGAATGGGAAAGAAATAGCATAGTGTCATTATGACTACACGCATGCAAGTACTAAATAAGTTGGTAGTACGAGGGAACAACATTAATTTTTGCATCGATTACTGTTAGTGGCCTTATATAGATGCAAAATATATTTTTCATAGTGGCCTTGTATAAGGGAATGGAGGGAGTAACAGGAATAAACAACTCAGCACTGAACAAGTAGATGAATACACATGTTAATACATTTAACTAGATTCTTTTAATCCAAAGATTAAATTGAATTAACACAGTAGTAGCAGCGTAGAAGGTTAAGCAAACCATATGACACGCAAAGCACAATTTCTCCAGCACATGACCATTATCAACTAGTACTGACTTCCTATCTAGAAGTGTTATCTCAAAAGGTTAACAGTTTCAAGCCAGCGTACAAAGATAAGTAGATAACCATCTCAACATTAAAAGTTTTCAAAGCTCATACTCATTGCAGTTTGTGGACAAACTCAATTTTATCTGGATGCATCCAACAAAATTGATACATACATGTATGGCATAATATTATAACAATAAACAGAAATTTTGGTTGTTACAGACCTACGATGGAGACAGCTTTTACCTGGGAAGAGAACATGGCAACACTTTAATATTTCTTCTAACTTGAAACAATAGCTTTTTCCAAATTCTGGCTGGAGCTCTTGTCATGGACGGTTCGACACCACCTTTGAATACTCATGACAACTTGATCAATGGTAGCTCTTGCATATCACCATGAAGTACTCACATAAGGAAAATAGCACACATGATGCACAGTTAATAACATAGCTATTCTAGAAATCAACGATATGGCACACTTCACATCCTAGACAATGCAACCTAATGACATATATACATAAAACATCATAATATAGGGCAGGCAAAAATAACTTTTGTTCAAGATATAATTTAATAGAGAACAAGAACACGTGTTTCACACATTCAGTATTTTAGATTATTGTGTTTTATTAGTGAACAAAGGACATGGCATGTCCAAAGACTACAACATGGTAGATAAGTTTATTTATTTTAAACATATGGCCAGAAAGAGTATTAGTATATTCAGTACATGACCAATATGGTGGTGACAATGTAGAAATGCAATATTATGGAGACTGTCTATCAGCCTGCACAAGGAGTGTTAAACAGTGTTAAAGATGCAAAGCTAAACATACTAATTCTGTAGCAATAGAGCAAGAAATGAATCTCAAAGGCATTAACAAAATTATTTGCACTACTGATCAATTCACAGCAGTAACTACGGTTAATTAGAGATGTATTTCTATATGAGGAGGTAATGTACATTTCCGAACCATCAGCAAGGATACATAACATGGATGAACAGAAATCATTGGATGTAGCAGAATTTGAACAGATCTAAACTGTACAGTACAGAACAGATCGAACAGACAAGTTTGTGCTAGATTGGTGATGCTTGCAAATAATCTATCTACACATGTGAGCATAGAAACCAGTGTTCGCAATTGAGCAACTAAATCTAACAACTAGCAGATTGATACATGGGATGTCTTATTGCAATATACAACCAGCCACTTGACCATTCATGAAGTTTGATCAGAAGTCTGAGGACACCTTTCTTCAGAAGATTTTTCCCCAGCTTTTGACAGAATATCCTTTTGATGCAACAGATGGGGACTAAAAATTTAAGAAATTCTCTAGTTAACTGAATCCCTCCTCAGATCTGACCTCCGTGCTGCAAAGACATGGTAATTGATATATTAAAACGAGCCTACTCTTACCCCTAGATTCCGGACAGGAAATTTAGAACACTAATCAAACTCACGCAAGCAAATGGGTTGAAGTAGATCAAGGAAACGAAGAAGCATCTCCGGTGAGCCAAATGGGTTGGAGCGTATGTGATGTCAAGGCCGTCGCCGATGCACAGGTGGTGGAAGACGTCGCCAACTGCGCAGGCGGTGGAAGACGTCGCCAACTGTGCTGCTGACG
>LR738716.1:147307671-147333771 GCA_902687465.1 Secale cereale
CGGAAACGGAAACGCCTACGTGAACGTCTACCGTCGCCCCGAGTACAACTACCGTCGCCCGGAAACGAGAAATTCGCCAAGTACCACGACACGATGACGTGAACCACTACTTCCTCTACGAGTTGCGAGAACGACTACTTCCCTCTACGGAACGGCTACTTCCTCTCCGACGTGAACGACTCCTTCCACTACGTCCCTCGACGTCTCGAACCGCCCCGAAACGCACGCTTCAAAGGTATAACGAGACGACCCCGTGGATGACCCGTGAATGCTTATTGTGGTTGTCTGAAATGTTTCCCGTGTGAGCACCGTGTCCGTTTCGTCCCTTTTGTTGTTCCTCGGTTGCCTCGTCATCGACTCGTGGGAACCCGGTGACGGGATCCACCCACTTTCATCTTGTTCGACTTGCTCACGTCGATTCTACCTTTTGCACCGGACTCTCAACGAGTTACCGGAACCGAGATGTTGCGTTGCATCATTTTCGGATCGTTGCCGAGGCACCTTTCCATTCCACCACGGTGACAAATGCTTCTTATCTTGTTAATTGTCAACCTTTTAATAAAACTTGCATAAACTTGTTCATGTCATCCGCATCATGTTTAACAACACTTATATGTGTGAATTGTTGTTGCTTATAATTATTAAACATGCTTATGGGGATTTTCCGGAGATGTTGTTGTTATTCTTCCGGCCTCATTTAAATTGCCTAGTTAGTGTAGTTTCTTTATGCTTCACCTATTGCCATGTTAAAAACATTTAAGCTTGTCTTGTAAATAATGAGAGTCAACTAAATAATTAAATGTGGTGTTTTGTCAATATGCAACTCGTTGCATATTGAGCTCCACTTAATTTGTAGTGTTGTTTGTGCACTTTGCCATGCCATGCAAATTAAACCGGACATGCATCATACTTGTTTGTGCATCGTATGCCATGTTTATGATATGTGTGTTTACCGTGTTGTTGTTTTCTTTCCGGTTGCTTCTCTTGTTAGCTTCGGTTTCGTTCCGGAGTTGTGAAGTTTCGCTCGTCTGCGTTGCTCCGTCTTCTTCTTGGATCCGTTCTTCTCCCTTGTGGAATTCCAGGCAAGATGACCGAACCCGGATACCAATACTATTTTTGCCTCTTGCTAGTAGTATCGCTCTGTAGTATTTGCCTCGATGCCCATGTTCTTCTTGTCAGCCTCCTACTTGTAACCAATTGCCATGTTTAACCACCCTACCTATGCAAACCGTTGCTTGGCTAAGTACGCTTCGCTCAGCCCCTCTTATAGCATTGTTAGTTGCAGGTGAAGATCGAAGATGCTTGCTTCATGTTGAAGTTTGGTTGGGTTATATCACACTATATAAATGCTTAAATGAAATCATCTATATACTGGCAGGGTGGAAGGCTAAGCCTTTTGCTTGGTGATTTGTTCCACTCATGCCGTTAGGAACCGTATAAACCGGTGTTATGTTCCTTGATTATGCGTTCCTAACACGGTTGGGGTGTATGGGACCCCCTTGATAAACCGCTAAGTGCTAAGTCTTTTCCAGCAAGTCCCAACCTTTGGTACTATTTGCCTAATAACAAACTAATAAAAAAAACTTGCATGTGGACTAGCTATCCCTTTTATTTTAATTCAACAACCCCGGGCCAGTGCTCCACATGAGTGTTGGTCCGAAACGGGGGTTCTGCGGGGCCACCTCGAGGAAACTCAAGGTTTGGTAAAAACCTGTAGAATCGCCCATCCGGTCGTGTCCTGAGACTAGATACGCGCGGCTACCTATCAGGGTGTCGACACGCCGGGAGGATTTGCTGGATTAGCCTTACCTTAGTTCGGTTTAACTTGAGCACGGGATTCCGAGGATACTCGGGTCTTCCCACCTATGGAGTTGCGACTCCGCGGATCGTGGGCTTGTGATGGGCCAAGTTGGAACACCCCTGCAGGGTTTGAACTTTCGAAAGCCGTGCCCGCGGTTATGTGGCAGATGGGAGCTTGTTAATTCCGGTTGTAGATAACTTGACACAATGTTACTAATACACTACCTGCGTGTGTACCGTGACTGTCAATTTCCGAATAGGGATTCGAGAGTTGAACACGGTGGGGTTATGTTGACCGGCTTTAGCTAGGATCACTTCGTGATCATCTCTCGACCGATGCGCCTTCTCTTCTCGCTCTCGTATACGTAAGTTAGTGCTAGTTGCTGCTGCAGACTCTTGTTTGTTCCTTCACCTCATATTTCTTTCTTCAGCCTTGTCCTCACCCAAGGCTTAAATAGTCTTGTTACCCGGGAACGGGATTGCTGAGTCCTATGTGGCTCACAGTTACTTCACCACACCAGATGCAGGTTCAGCCGAGTTTGATGCAGGAGCTGGTTCAAGTTCTTCATCGGGAGCTTGATGAAGCTTGTGGCCGTTTGCTTGTGACGTTTCGATAGTCAGTAGTGGTTTCTACTAGGATTCGATCCTGACCTGTGGCTTTATGTTGTTTTGGTATCTTTCTTTTGGTTCTTCGCCCGTAGTCGGGTTGTGATGTTTTGAATGATGTATTGCTTATGAAATGTATTGTGTGAAGTGGCGATTGTAAGCCAACTATGTCCTTTTGCATTTTAATCCCTCTTTTACATGAGTCGTGCAAAGATACCAAACTTGAGATCATTCTAGGATGGGCTTATACCTTTAAGTCGTGCCTCGACACGTAGGAGGTATAGTCCCATCCTGGGCATTACAAGTTGGTATTCAGAGCCTTCTCCGACCTAGAAGCCCCCACTGATTGATCGAATCGTTGACGGTTGAGTCTAGGCACACACTGAAAATGTTTTGAGTCCTATATTATATCGGAGAGTAGGATTTCTTTGCTTCTCATCCCCTTTCTCTCTGGCGAGGACTCGTGACGATTACTCTTGCCTCTTCTACTTTCAAAAATTGCACCAAATTTTTTTTAGGATCCCGCGAGTATTCTGGGATTGTTTAGATGTTCTTGTGACAAGGATATTGTTCTCGATGCCTCCTGTTACCGAGGAGTTGAGCTTCGGGGTATCATTGACACAAGCATATCGCGGCAGTACTAAATACTTAAGACGGCCGACATCGAAAATCTCTCATATACGGCCAGTGGCAAGATAACCCCGACATCACCCAGTACTGGGGAGGTAGTTCGAGAGTATTGCCATAGCTTGTTATAGTGGATGCTTTTCGAAGGTCCGAGGTAAACAGTTTCCGAGAAAGACTGGTTATGTGTTGAAGGATGGATACACCTGGATGTAGGTTTAGAGTTGATTGCGCGGTGCTTCCCGTGTATCCCCAACACCTGATTGCATAACTGGAAACTTTCGGAAATCTATAGGTGGGTTCATCAAGTAGTTCTAGGCATTCTTCCAACGGATGCTCGATATGAAGTTCGGGGTTCTACATTGAGTGAAGTGGTTTTATGGACTTGTTCTGATCGGGAGTTGCATCTTAAAGGGTCCTTGGCTATGCTGATCCGGGGATTGCAAAACCCTTTTGTAACACGTTCCATGAGCTTTCAGCACGAAGATGCGGAACGAAGCTTCTATCTTGTATTTGTTCTATCTGATCCTTGTTCCTTTTTATTTACTTTTGT
This sequence comes from Secale cereale, assembly GCA_902687465.1. Classification (NCBI taxonomy): domain Eukaryota; kingdom Viridiplantae; phylum Streptophyta; class Magnoliopsida; order Poales; family Poaceae; genus Secale; species Secale cereale. The sequence goes on from LR738716.1 coordinate 147,311,255, forward strand.
TCTCCAAGTGGCTTCTCGACATGTTGATGTACCTGCGGAATTCATTCGTTCAATCCTCTGTTCGAATGATGTTGTGAAGATTAGGCTGCTGCACATCTATCCTTTGTTTTGTTTTGATTCTGGTATTCGAGTTGCTTCGATGTCAAATGTTGATTCCATACCTTTCCTAATCGGTATTCTCATATTTCTATGGGAGTGCTAATTCTTCTTGACCATCGAGATATTCATGTTAATTCTTTTCAACCGGTGTCCATTTTGTTCATCCCAAGTTGTCTTTGTTTTCCCCGCCCTCCCACCCTTCTTCTTCTCGGAGTCAGAATTCTTAATCAAGTATCCATTTTATTCATGTGATATTTTCTGCATTCTTTTCCTTCAATGTTCTTATCCGGTGATTTATCGTGAAGATGCTCAAGAGCTTCAAGTTCATCATTCTTTTGTTCTCTAATTCTTCCGGTGGATGTAATTCAAGATTTCAGTGTTGATCGTATCCTTTTCCTCATTTCACAATGCTTTCTTATTCCGGTGCACCAATTAATCATTCTCCTCTTGCTATTCATATCCGGAGTGCTGAAGATTCATAATTCCATTCTTAATCCGTTCAAGCTATTTTGAGGTTGTTATCTTATTCAAGCCATTTAATTCAACCGGTGCAATATCTTTTAAGCAATCTTTTCAACAGTGATTTCTTTTGAGTGGGCCCTAACCCACAGGTCTTTTCCCAGGATCTTATCTGACTCTTCTTTTCCGGAGTTATACTCAAATTCTTTTCAAACTGTGACGTAAGATTGTTTTCCATCAGTCATATGCCTTCTCCAAGATCGCTTTCAAATTCTTTTTCATCTTTGGTTCAACCTTTTTAATTCTTCATTCCGGAGTTCTCAACAATTCTTCTTGACATTTCTCGTCTTCATTCTCAACATTTGAAGACCGGAGAAGTGTTTCTCTTAAATCTTGGCCCGTTCTCATGAAGATTCGTGGTTCTAGCTTCTTGCCATCCTCATTATTGTTCCGATTGTGAGGAATTCTTTTATACCGTCCGAAGCATTTCATGAATTCTTTTCCTTGTGTTCCTCCGAAGGCCATCATTTCAGAAGATTTCTTCGTTCTCAGTTTTCAACTTCATCCTCCAAATATTCTTCATTGAGGTCTCTTCATTCGTCTCCCTATTTTTACGGTGGTTCATTCAAGTTTCTCTTCCGTTGTTATCGTTTTAATTCATTTGTTCTTTTCATAATTCTACCGGTGCTTTGTTGAAGATTTATCCAAGGTTGTGCTAGATCTCTCTTTAATTCTTTCCAACGAGAATAAGTAGTATGCCTAATCCTTGGTTGCCATCATTTAATTTGATGAAGGAGATGCATGACATAATTCTTATTCTTATTCCTTCAAGGTGATTTAATTCTTTTGTCTGGAGCTTGTTCATCATATCATATCTTTGGTTCTAAATTCTTCATCTTGTTTTCCGGAGCTTCAAGTTATTTCAATTTTATCATTTCAAAGCTCCATCTAATTCATCGCATGCCTTGAATCTTATTCTTTTCATCTTTCACTTCTAATGTTTTCATTACCGGAGTTCTTTTTGGTGGTTCATCATGTTTTAATTCATCCCTGAAGTCTTCATCAACATTCTTGTTGGAGCTCAAGCATTCTTCATCATGCTTTTCCAATTGCAACTCTTTCTACCTTATCTTTCAGATGGTGTTATGTCATTTTGACAATTCCTTCATGTTTTATGATTCACGAGTTATCAAGAATGAGAATGAGACAATTCCTTCACTTAACTTGTAGTATTTGTTTGTGCACTTTGCCATGCCATGCATATTTAAACCGGACATGCATCATGCTTGCTTGTGCATTGTATGCCATGTTTATGTTATGTGTGTTTACCGTGTTGTTTGTTTCTTTCCGGTTTGCTTCTCTTGATAGCTTCGGTTTCGTTCCGGAGTTGTGAGGATCCGCTCGACTGTTGCTCCGTCTTCTTCTTGGATCCGTTCTTCTCCCTTGTGGAATCCCAGGCAAGATGACCGAACCCGGATACCATTACTATTTTTGCCTATTGCTAGTAGTCTCGATCTTTAGTTTTGCCTCGATGCCCATGTCTTTCTTGTCAGCCTCCTACTTGTAACCAATTGTCATGTTTAACCACCCTACCTACGCAAACCGTTGCTTGGCTAAGTACGCTTCGCTCAGCCCTTCTTATAGCATTGCTAGTTGCAGGTGAAGATTGAAGATGCTTGCTTCATGTTGAAGTTTGGTTGGGTTATATCACACTATATAAATGCTAAAATGAAATCATCTATATACTGGCAGGGTGGAAGGCTAAGCCTTTTGCTTGGTGTTTTGTTCCACTCATGCCGTTAGGAACCGTATAAACCGGTGTTATGTTCCTTGATTATGCGTTCCTAACACGGTTGGGGTGTATGGGACCCCCTTGATAAACCGCTAAGTGCTAAGTCTTTTCCAGCAAGTCCCAACATTGGTACTATTTGCCTCATAATAACAACTTAATTAATTAATTAAATTTGCATAGGGGGTCGCTCCCTCGAGGATCCTTTATTTCTACATAGCAGGGGGGCCAGTGCTGATGGTGTTGGTCCCAAACTAGAGTCACTTGCGGTACCACCCAGTTATCTGGGGTCTTTGGTACTGTACGTAGCGCTCATCCGGTCGTGGCCTGAGACGAGATACGCGCGGCTACTATCAGGGTGTCGGCACGCCGGGAGGATTTGCTAGATTAGCCTTACCTTAGTTCGGTTTAACTCGAGCACGGGATTCCGAGAATACTCGGGTCTTCCCAACTATGGAGTTGCGACTTCGCGGATCGTGGGCTTGTGATGGGCCAAGTTGGAACACCCCTGCAGGGTTTGAACTTTCGAAAGCCGTGCCCGCGGTTATGTGGTAGATGGGAGCTTGTTAATTCCGGTTGTAGATAACTTGACACAATGCTTCAATACACCACCAGCGTGTGTTCCGTGACTGTCAATTTCCGAATAGGGATTCGGGAGTTGAACACGGTGGGGTTATGTTTGACCGGCTTTAGTTAGGATCACTTAGTGATCATCTTTCGACCGATGCTCTTCTCTTCTCGCTCTCTTTTACGTAAGTTAGTGCTAGTTGCTGCTGCAGACTCTTGTTTGTTCCTTCACCTCTCGTTCTTCTTCAGCCTTGTCCTCACCCAAGGCTTAAATAGTCTTGTTACCCGGGAACGGGATTGCTGAGTCCTCTGTGGCTCACAGTTACTTCACCACACCAGTTGCAGGTTCAGCCGAGTTTGATGCAGGAGCTGGTTCAAGTACTTCATCGGGAGCTCGATGAAGAGTTTGGCTGTTTGCGTGTGTTGTTTTCGACGATCAGTAGTGGTTTCTACTAGGATTCGATCTTGACCTGTGGCTTTATGTTGTTTTGGTATCTTTCTTTTGGATCTTCACCCGTAGTCGGGTTGTGATGTTCTGAATGATGATTGCTTATGTAATGTATTGTGTGAAGTGGCGAGTGTAAGCCAACTATCTCCTTTTGCAATTTAATCCCTCTTTTACATGAGATGTGCAAAGATACCAAACTTGAGATCATTCTAGGATGGGCTTATACCTTTAAGTCGTGCCTCGACACGTAGGAGGTATAGTCCCATCCTGGGCATTACAAGTTGGTATTCAGAGCCTTCTCCGACCTAGAAGCCCCCACTGATTGATCGAATCGTTGACGGTTGAGTCTAGGCACACACTGAAAACTTTTTGAGTCCTATATTATATCGGAGAGTAGGATTTCTTGCTTCTCTTCCCCTTTCATTCTGGTGAGGACTCCTGACGTCTACTCTTACCTCTTCTACTTTCAAAATTGCACCAAATTTTTTTTTAGGATCCCGCGAGTATTCTGGGATTGTTTCGATGTTCTTGTGACAAGGATATTGTTCTCGATGCCTCCTGTTACCGAGGAGTTGAGCTTCGGGGTATCGTTGTAACAAGCATATCGCGGCAGTACTAAATACTTAAGACGGCCGACATCGAAAATCTCTCCTATACGGCCAGTGGCAAGATAACCCCGACATCACCCAGTACTGGGGAGGTAGTTCGAGAGTATTGCCATAGCTTGTTATAGTGGATGCTTTTCGAAGGTCCGAGGTAAACAGTTTCCGAGAAAGACTGGTTATGTGTTGAAGGATGGATACACCTGGATGTAGGTTTAGAGTTGATTGCGCGGTGCTTCCCGTGTATCCCCAACACCTGATTGCATAACTGGAAACTTTCGGAAATCTATAGGTGGGTTCATCTAGTAGTTCTAGGCATTCTTCCAACGGATGCTCGATATGAAGTTTGGGGTTCTACATTGAGTGAAGTGGTTTTATGGACTTGTTCTGATCGGGAGTTGCATCTTAAAGGGTCCTTGGCTATGCTGATCCGGGGATGACAAAACCCTTTTGTAACACGTTCCATGAGCTTTCAGCACGAAGATGTCGAACGAAGCTTCTATCTTGCATTTGTTCTATCTGATCCTTGTTCTTTTTTTTATTTATCTTTTGTTCTCCAAGTGGCTTCTCGTCAAGTTGATGTACCTACGGAATTCATTCGTTCAATTCTCTGTTCGGATGATATTGTGAAGATTCTTCTGCAACATTCTATCCTTTGTTTCAAGATCATGTTGCATATCTATCCTTTGTTTTTGTTTTGATTCTGGTATTCGAGTTGCTTCGATGTCAAATGTTGATTCCATACCTTTCTAATCGGTGTTCTCATATTTCTATGGGAGTGCTAATTCCTCTTGACCATCAAGATGGTCATGTTAAATTCTTTTCAACCGGTGTCCATTTCATTCATCCCAATTTGTCTTTGTTTTCCCCACCCTCCCACCCTTCTTCTTGGAGCCAGAAATTCTCAGATGAAATATCCATTTTATTCATGTGATGTTTCTTCATTCTTTTCCTTCAATGTTCTTATCCGGTGATTCTCGTGAAGATGCTCAAGAACTTCAAGTTCATCATTCTTTTGTTCTTAAATTCTGCCGATGGATGTAATTCAAGATTTCGGTGTTGATCTTATCCTTTTCCTCTTTTCACAATGCTTTCTTATTCCGGTGCACCAATTAATCATTCTCCTCTTGCTATTCTTATCCGGAGTGCTGAAGATTCATAATTCCATTCTTAATCCGTTCAAATTATTTTGAGGTTGCTATCTTATTCAAGCCATTTAATTCAACCGGTGCAATATCTCTTAAGCAATCTTTTTCAACGGTGATTTCTTTTGAGTGGGCCTTAACCCACAGGTCTTTTCCCAGGATCTTACCTGACTCTTCTATTTTCCGGAGTTATACTCAAATTCTTGTCAAAGTGTGACGTAAGAATGATTTCCATCAGTCACATGCCTTCTCCAAGCTTGTTTTCAATTATACCCATCTTTAGCTCCACCTTCCATCTTTTTATTCTTCCGGAGTGCTCAACAATTCTTATGGCATTTCTCGTCTTCATTCTCAACATTTGAAGATCGGAGAAGAGTTTCTCTTAAATCTTGGCCCGTTCTCTTGATGAGTTGTGGTTCTAGCTTCATGCCATCCTCATTATTGTTCCGATTGTGAGGAATCATTTTCATACCCACCCGAAGCTTTTCATGAATTCTTTTCCTTTGTGTTCCTCCGAAGGCCATCATTTCAGAAGATTTTCTTCGTTCTCAGTTTTCAACTTCGTCCTACAAATATTCTTCATTGATGTCTCTTCGTTCGTCTCCATATTCTTACGGTGGTTCTTTCAAGTTACTCTTCCGTTGTTATCGTTTTAATTCATTTCTTCTTTTCACAATCCTACCGGTGGTTCGTTGAAGATTTACCCAAGCTTGTGCGAGATCTCTCTTTAATTCTTTCCAACGAGAATAAGTAGTTTGCCAAATCCTTTTGTTGTCATCAATTTAAATTGGTGAAGGAGATGCATGACATAATTCTTATTCTTATTCCTTCAAGGTGATTTAATTCTTTTGTCTGGAGCTTGTTCATCATATAATATTCTCGGTTCTAAGTTGTTCATCTTGTTTTCCGGAGTTTCAAGTTATTTCAATTATCATTTCAAGCTCCATCTAATTCATCGCAGACCTTGAATCTTATTCTTTTCATCTTTCACTTCTCATGCTTTCATTACCGGAGTTTTCATGGTGGTTCATCATGTTTTAATTCATCCTCGAAGTCTTCATCAAGATTCTTGTTGGAGCTCAAGCATTCTTCATCATGCATTCCAATTGCAATCCGTTCTACCTTATCTTTTCAGATGGTGTTATGTCATTCTTGACAATTCCTTCATGTTTCATGATTCACAAGTTATCGAGAATGAGATATTTAAACCCATCATTTTCCTTGTTCAGGAGATCTTTCCAACCCTTCAATTTATTCGTTGGAGTTATCTTGGGTTGTATTTCACCTAAAAGCTTTCCCTGAGAATTGCTGATATTGTGGTGCTTATAAATGACCCAAGTTCTTCATTTATCCTCTCCGTGAGATAACCCTTTCGTCTCCTTGTTGATCTCAATCCAATCAATTGTTTAAGTTAGTGGCTGGTTGTCACCTCTTAATTTTGAGATGTTTTCCATAAGCCCACATCAAGCTTATTCATTTCGTTGTTGATTTTCCATCAACTCCGTTCAAACCCTTCTCCCGTAAGGAGGATTTTCTAATTCAATTTTGAGAGAAGTTGTCATTTTTCTTCGCCGTTCAATTCTTTCATGGATCTGTATTTGCTATTCTTTCATTCCGGAGGCATTGTGATATTGCTCTCTTAAACCATCATCTTGTCATATCAAGATCATGTTCTTTTCCTTGTTTATCTATTTAACCGGAGTGTTGTCTCCTACATTCTAGTTCCGTCATCTTATCTAGTTTTGCCTCTCTTTTTAACCGGAGTGCTGTCTGAATCTTTCTTACCCCTTGTGCCATTCTTTCAATTGTTTCAGAGGCAATATGCTGTTGATTTCTTCAAGTATCACTCCATCTCCTCGAGTTCATGTTCAATTCCTTCCATTTTCAGACGGAGTGCTGCCCAAATTCTGTCATTCTTATTCCTTGGCTATACCATTGTGGTTTCTTATTCTTTCGTCATCCGTGAGCTCTTGTTTCATGTCTTTCAACCTACAAGGTTCTCTTAATGTTCCTTGTTCCTCCTTTTACCGAAGTGCTCTTAACTTCGTTCATCTCTGTTCTATTCTTCTTTCAATTTGTTCAACCTCTCAAGGTTCCTGGTTTCACTCGTTTGTTAAAGAAGCAACTTTGTTTTACCTCTTCTTCTTCCGTTTTTACCCGGTGATATCTCTAGGATCTCGGGTCGAGATCCTCTGTTAGTGTGGGAGAGTTGTGACGCCCGAGACCGACGTCCCAGAAGATTCCAGAAGATTCCAGAAGATTCCAGATGTTCCGGGTTGCCCGTGTGTTTCTTTTGTGCTTGTGTTATTTTTTTTTTGCATTGCATCATGTCATCATGCCATCATGTCATTTTTTTTGCATCTCAACCTAATAAATTGTGTGGACCTTCGGTCCATTTAAATCGAGGGAAGATGTCTTCTCTTTAAAACATATAAAAGCCTCTCAATATTTAGGGAGCTATATTTATTAATTATTCCATTGCTTCGGAATCACCATAACACACTTGCATAATTTTCCCCATGTCTTTCTCACTTCGAGTTTCTCCTTCAAAAACCTTCCCTAATTTCTTTTCCGTTGTTTCGAGGTTCCTCCAAAATTCCGGACATTTTTGGACACTTCAATAATCTCGTCTTAGTTCAAACCTATTTGAATTAAATTCAAATACGTTTGAATTATTTTCCGATCTGGCCTTTTGTATTTTTCTCCGGTCGTGCTCATTTTTACGAGCCTGAGAAAAATTGACCTTTGTCCTAATTCTTGCCCTAACCCCCCTCCTCTTTTCCTTTTCTTCTCTTTTGTTTCTGCTAAAAGGGAATAAAATGAGAGCAGCCTCCCAGCAGCCCTTTAGCCCACTTGGGCCTCCCAGGCCTCTAGGCCCACTCCAGGCCGCCAGGCTTCTTTTCAGCTGCAGCCCATCCGACCCGTTTTTCCCCTAACCCTAGCGATCCCCTCGACCCGTCTCTCACTCCCTCTTCTTCCCTCGTGCGCCGCAACCCTCGACTCTCTCTCTCCCTCGCGCTCAGCCCGACTCTCCCTCTGGCCCGATTCCCTCGCCCTCTGCCTCCCTCTGTCGCGAACCCCATCGGCCTCCTCCCGACCGTTCCCTTCTCCCTCGCCCGCTCTGCTCCTCCGCGCCAGAAGCCCCGCCTCCTCCGTCCTCCATCTCCTCGACCAGGGCAGCCACCCGCCGCGGAGGTCTCCTGCCTCGCCTCTTCGCCCGTCTTCAGCCCCGCGTGGAGGCCCTCCTCTCCAAGCGGCAGCGCCCCGAGGCCCCCCTCCATCGCCAAGGCATGGCTGCCGCCCGACGCCCCAGGCCGACCAGGAGCTGCGAGTCCCTGCGCCTCGCTCCTGAGGCCTCGTTCGCCTGGCCTCCCTTCTCCAAGGACGCGCCCGGCCTCCTCCTCCAATGGCAAGAAGCCCCGCCTCCTCGATGCGCTCCAGCGGCCAAGTACCGCGACCCGCACCTTCTCCTCCGCGCGACTTCAGGCTGCAGCCGCCCTGCCAAGCCGGCCGGAGCCGCTGCCCTTCCTCTCCGTTTCGCCCAAGGCCAGAGCCCCGCAGCGCCGAGGTCGAGGCCTGCTGCCTCCTCTTCGCTGGCCGCCCCAAGACCTGCTGTTGTTGTCGCTGCGTGGCCTCGCCGCTGTCCCGCGCTGCTGCTGTGTTTTTTTTATCGCCTTGTCGCTGCTGCCTTTGCTGCTGTTTTTGTTGTTGTGGCTGTGGTTGATATCCCAGGATCTCGGAGATGCGTCAAGTCCCGCTACACCATCATGCACGAGTACCACGACGAGCGTTTGAAGCGCCAAGTACCTCTACACGGCGAAACGACAAGTACATCTACCGTCGCCCGTGTACCCCTACGGAACGTCTTCGACCAAGTACCCCGACATCGATGACATGAACGACTACGAACGAACGACTACTCGGAATCAAGTACCACTACCGTCGCGAGATCGAGAACCCCCAAGTACCACGACGACCCGAACCTCTACGGGAAAACGAGCTCCAAGTTCGACTACTTCACGGGACCCGTCAAGTCCGACTACTACATGAACGAGTACCTCTCCGACTCACGAGAATGACTACTTCCTCTTCGGAAACGTGAACCACTACTTCCTCTACGACTCGTGAGAACGACTCCTTCCACTACGATCTCGAACCCTCCGAGAACGATGGTTCCGAAGGTATAACCGCCGAGCCGATGACCCGTGTGATGCTTGCTTGTGTTGTATGAAATGTTTCCCGTGTGTGCACCGTGCCCGTTTCACCTTTTGTCTTGTTCCTCGGTTGCCTCGTCACCGACTCGTGGGAACCCGGTAACGGGATCGCCCCACCTTTCATCTCGTTTGACTCACCCACGCCATCTTTCCTTTTGCACCGGACTCTCAACGAGTTACCGGAACCGATATGTTGCGTGGCATCATTTTCGGATCGTTGCCGTGGCACCCTTTTCCTTCCACCACGGTGACGATGCTTCATATCTTCTTCTTGTCAACTTTTAATAAAAATTGCATAAAACTTGATCATGTCATCCGCATCATGTTAACAACCTTTGAATGTTAATTGTTGTTGCTTTAATAATTACTAAACATGCTCATGGGGATTTTCCGGATATGTTGTTGTTATTTCCGGCCTCATTTAAAATGCCTAAATAGTTAGTTTATTTATGCTTCACCTCTTGCCATGTTAACAAACAATTAATCTTGTCTTGTAATTAAATGTGAGTCAACTAAATAATAAAATGTGGTGTTTCGTCAATATGCAACTCGTTGCATATTGATCTCCACTTAACTTGTAGTTTTGTTTGTGCACTTTGCCATGCCATGCATTTTAATCCGATCATGCATCATACTTGTTTGTGCATCACATGCCATGTTTATGCTTGTGTGTTTACCGTGTTGTTTCTTTCTTTCCGGTTGCTTCTCTTGTTAGCTTCGGTTTCGTTCCGGAGTTGTGAGGATTCTCTCGTCTATGTTGCTCCGTCTACTTCGTGGATCCGTTCTTCTCCCTTGTGGAATTCCAGGCAAGATGACCGAACCCGGATACCATTACTATCTTTGCCTATTGCTAGTAGTTCCGCTCTATAGTTTTGCCTCGATGCCCATGATCTTCTTGTCAGCCTCCTACTTGTAACCATTGCCTTGTTTAACCACCCTACCTACGCAAACCGTTGCTTGGCTAAGTACGCTTCGCTCAGCCCTTCTTATAGCATTGTTAGTTGCAGGTGAGGATTGAAGATGCTTGCTTCATTTTGAAGTTTGATTGGGTTATATCACACTATATAAAAGCTTAAAAATGAAATCATCTATATATTGGCAAGGGTGGAAGGCTAAGCCTTTTGCTTGGTGTTTTGTTCCACTCATGCCGTTAGGAACCGTATAAACCGGTGTTATGTTCCTTGATTATGCGTTCCTAACACGGTTGGGGTGTATGGGACCCCCTTGATAAACCGCTAAGTGCTAAGTCTTTTCCAGCAAATCCCAACATTGGTACTATTTGCCTAATAACTAATAAAACTTGCATGTGGACTAGCTATCCCTTTTATTTTAATTCTACAACCCCGGGCCAGTGCTCCACATGAGTGTTGGTCCGAAACGGGGAGCCTGCGGGGCCACCTCGAGGAAACTCAAGGTCTGGTAAAAACCCGTAGCTTCACCCATCCGGTCGTGTCCTGAGACTTAGATACGCGCGGCTACTATCAGGGTGTCGACACGCCGGGAGGATTTGCTGGATTAGCCTTACCTTAGTTCGGTTTAACTTGAGCACGGGATTCCGAGAATACTCGGGTCTTCCCACTTTGGAGTTGCGACTCCGCGGATCGTGGGCTTGTAATGGGTCAAGTTGGAACACCCCTGCAGGGTTTGAACTTTCGAAAGCCGTGCCCGCGGTTATGTGGCAGATGGGAGCTTGTTAATATCCGGTTGTAGAAAACTTGACACAATGTTCTAATACACTACCAGCGTGTGTACCGTGACTGTCAATTTCCGAATAGGGATTCGGGAGTTGAACACGGTGGGGTTATGTTTGACTGGTTTTAGTTAGGATCACTTCGTGATCATCTATCGACCGATGCGCCTTCTCTTCTCGCCCTCTGTTATGTAAGCTAGTTGCTAGTTGCTGCTGCAGACTCTTGTTGTTCCTTCACCTCTCGTTCTTCTTCAGCCTTGTCCTCACCCAAGGCTTAAATAGTCTTGTTACCCGGGAACGGGATTGCTGAGTCCTCTGTGGCTCACAGTTACTTCACCACACCAGATGCAGGTTCAGCCGAGTTTGATGCAGGAGCTGGTTCAAGTTCTTCACCGGGAGCTCGATGAAGAGTTTGACCGTATGCTTGTGACGTTTCGATGTTCAGTAGTGGTTTCTACTAGGATTCGATCCTGACCTGTGGCTTTATGTTGTTTGGTATCTTCTTTTGGATCTTACCCTTAGATGGGCTGTGATGTTGTGAATGATGTATTGCTTATGTATTGTATTGTGTGAAGTGGCGAGTGTAAGCCAACTATCTCCTTTTGCAATTTAATCCCTCTTTTACATGAGTCGTGCAAAGATACCAAACTTGAGATCATTCTAGGATGGGCTTATACCTTTAAGTCGTGCCTCGACACGTAGGAGGTATAGTCCCATCCTGGGCATTACACTTAACCCTACACACATTCTGACTGGGATAGCGTCCTAGTTCGCATGTTCGTCTCCATAGAATTCTTCTTCATATTCCTGCTCCTCCATGCCTGGCCAATTAAATAACCAGTGGCAAGCCAATGAGTACTTTGAATGTACTCGCAAGCAACCCATGATTTGGTTCAAAGTAACAACGCAATTGTACAACAATGAGCAATCTAGCTACAAGCATAAATATTCTACCATCAAGCACATGCATCAATAAATTTAGGTAACCTCGAAGACAGGTTACAGATATCAACATAGCCAAGCTATGACCTCTTCATCTTGTCAATACCTTTTGACTTGGACCAACGGAGCTTTCACACACACAGGGTTTCGCAAACATTGGACGTAGCCCAAGAGCGGTTACCCAACTGTCCTTGATCGTGGACACGGCTATTTGAATAGTTTTACACTCTGCAGAGGTTGCACACTTTACCCACTAGATCCGGGGAACTTCCGTGTCAACCACGACCCGCGGTACCTCAAGTACCCGGGGTAAGCACCCGATCACTATCTTTCCCTAGACGACACTAACACAAAGTCCACTCGATTGGTAGCAACCCCCGTGCCCCACATTTCACATCTTAAGATTTTGGAGCCTCGCTCCCATATTCATCACATACCACAAGCACGGGGTACCAACGGTGTGTCCGGTGCCCTGTAAAAACAGTCATGGCCGCCTATCCAAGCACGACCCCGTCCCGAGAGTGACCTCATGTCACCCCCGTCACTGGTAATGCGGGCACCATGCTAGTATCGACCTAGGTAATCAATAATGCCCTTTCCCATATGAGGGTAGAGTGGTTGTGCATGTAAAGTTGGAATAACGGTCGCAACTTAAACCAATCCGTTTGAAAAACATCACAAACACTTGTCTTGGTACACCACTTCGTCATCAAGTGGTTACCCATCTCATCTTTTCCCCCGGGCATAAGTGGCACCCGATGGGGGCTTAAAAAGAATGCAACCACGAAGGTATCATGGCACACATGCATCTCTAAGCATCACTACTAGACATTTGTATTGCATCTAAGCATATAGCAAGATCATGAGTAAAGCATGCATCAAGTGGTGGTTCTCAACTAGGTCACCACCGTCACTTTTATCATCATGCATTCAGAAATAAATGGGTTCCGAGGAACACAAGGGTATCATGGTCAAAGGGCTGCTTGCCTGGATTGGCTTGGTCTTCAAGGTCTTCAAATCCTTCCCCTCCTTCTTCTTCAGCAACCTCGTCAAATACGGTATCTAATCGTCGCAATAAACAACGGGAAAATAAGACCACAATAAAAACAGAAAAAACCAAAGTGCTCAGAAAAATGTCAACTTATTTTTATCAAATACTAGAGGAAAAACTAAGATGGCAAAACTTCTTAGTTTGAGTTTTGGAGTGGCAGAATGGGGTACATGAATATTTGAACAGAGTTTTAATGTTCAAATATGAATTTAAATTTGAACAGCAGAAAAGGTTCATGGATATGGGTGAAAGTGACATCATTAAATAGGTAGGATTTTTACAAGTTTTTAGGAACTGGAATTAATTCATTTGGATATATATTTAATTCTATGGAATTATTTGAAAATCCACAGAAAAGAAAAAAGAAAAAGGGCCATGTGCCACTGGGCCAGAACGGCCACAGTGCAGCAGGCCCAGGGCGAAAACAGCCCACCGCACGGCGCCAGCGCGCGCGCCTGGTTTTTTAAACCTGACGGGCGGGGCCCGGCGTCAGTGAGTGGAGAGAGGGGCGAGGGCGAGGGGAGGCTGACAGGCGGGGCCCGCCTGTCATCCCTAACCCTCCGGCAGAGAGCCGGCGAGCTCACCGGCGACGTTTCGGGGCACGACGGGGCGAGCTAAGGGCAGGGATGGACTCAGCAAGATGTCGCCGATCTAGTGGAGGTGGTGCGGGTCGCCGGAGTGGCCTGGGTCGCCAACGGCGAGGTCACGCGGCGAAGGAGCTTCGGGTGGAGGCTGCTCCGGTCGATTCCGGCAGCTGCAGAGAGGGGAAAGAGGGGGAAACGCGTTAGTGTGGTGCCGTGGTGGTACACCGAGTGAGAGGAGTGGCTGGGGTGGCTTGTACCGAGCAGGCGACGGTGAGCCGCCGCGGCGGAGCTCGAGCTCGATCTTGAGCTCGGGCTTATCTGGAGCGGGGCGAGTGGCTCTGGGGGAAGATTGAGTGAGTGAGGGAGCGACTGGTGAGGAGAGGAGGTGCTCGGGGGGTCTATTTATAGGCGGACGGCGAGGTGCCATGGACCTGTGCGCCGGCGAGCCTCTGCTCATTGCCATAGGGCACGGGAGGCTCTGGGGAGGTGTCTGCGGGGTTGCTGGACGAGGTCCAGGGCAGGGGAGAGGAAGAGAGGGAGCGGGGGAAGATTCCGGAGCTGCGCGCGTGTGAGGTTGAAGACTGGAGCTCGCGGGCGGCCGGCGCGCGTGCGAGGGCGTCCACTGGAGGGAGAAGGAGGAGGGGGACAGCGCCGGGTAACGTTGCGGACGCCGAGGCGCATCGAACGGCGCGAGGGGGGAGCACGAGGTGGTCGGGGCGGCTGATTGGGCGAGGCTACAGTGAGGGCGTGCACTGTAGCATGCCCTTTGCATGCCAGGGCATGCCGTTGGCTAGCTGGGCGCGTCCACCATGTCTGGGGGGTCAAGCATGGAGTAAACAATCGGGCTGAGGCCATGGATGCCTTGGCTATCCAATGGAAGAGGAGGGAAGCTGAGAGGAGGTAAGAACTGGGCTGTCCAGCAAGGTAAATTGGGGTTTTCACCCTTCAATTATTGAACTCTTGTAATGCCCAGGATGGGACTATACCTCCTACGTGTCGAGGCACGACTTAAAGATATAAGCCCATTCTGGAATGATCGCAAGTTCGGTATCTTTGCACATCTCATGTAACAATAGGGATGAAAGGAAAAAGATAGTTGGCTTACACTCGCCACGTCACACAATTCATTACATATCCAAACATCATTCAAATAACATCACAACCCGTCTACAGGTGAAGATCCAAATGAAAGATACCAAACATACATAAAGCCACATGTCTGAATCGCCCCTAGTAGAAACCACTACTGATCATCGGGGTAGCGCACATAGTAACGGCTACGTTCCTCGTCGTACTCCCAGTCTAGCTCTGTGCCGTCGCCTGTGTAGCTCACCATAGTACCTGCATTTGGTGTGGTGTAGAATCTGTGAGCCACAGAGGACTCAGCAATCCCGTTCCCGGGTAACACAACTATCCAAGCCTTGGGTGTGGAACAAGGCTGAAGAAAGAATAAGAGGTTGCAGCAGCACTAGCACTAACTTACGTAAAAGAGATCGAGAAGAGAAGTGCCTCAGACGATAAGATGATCATGAAGTGATCCTAACTAAAACACGACAAACATAACCCCACCGTGTTCACTTCCCGAACCCTTTTCGGAAAATGACCGTCATGGTACTCACGCTGGTAGTGTGTTCTGAACATTGTGTCAAGTTTTCTACAACCGGATATTAACAAATTCCCATCTGCCACATAACCGCGGGCACGGCTTTCGAAAGTTCAAAACCCTGCAGGGGTGTTCCAACTTGGCCCATTACAAGCCCACGATCCGCGGAGTCGCAACTCCAAGGTGGGAAGGCCCGAGTATCCTCGGAATCCCGTGCTTAAGATACGCCGACTAAGGTAAGGCTAATCCAGCAAATCCTCCCGGCGTGCCGACACCCTGATAGTAGCCGCGCGTATCTCGTCTCAGGCCACGACCGGATGGGTGATGCTACGGGTTTTTACCAGCCCTCGGGCTCCCCAAAGGTGGCCACGCAGGACCCCCAGTTCGGACCAACACTCATGTGGAGCACTGGCCCGGGTTGTTGATTAAGAAGAGGGTTAATTACTCCCTATGCAAGTTTTTAGTTGTTAGGCAAATAGTACCAATGTTGGGACTTGTTGGAAAAGACTTAGCGCTAAGCGGTTTATCGAGGGGGTCCCATAACCCCAACCGTGTGAGGAACGCAAAATCAAGGAACATAACACCGGTTTATATGGTTCCTAGGGCGGCATGAGTGGAACAAATCACCAAGCAAAAGGCTTAGCCTTCCACCCATTACCAATATATAGATGATTTCATTAAAGAGTTTATATAGAGTGATATCCCAACAAGCTTCAACATGAAGCAAGAATCTTCAAATCTTCTCCTGCAACTAGGAATGCTATAAGAGGGGCTGAGCGAAGCTTACTTAGCCAATCAAAGGTTTGCATAGGTAGGGTGGTTAGACAGGTTCATGGTTACAATAGGAGGCTGACAGGAAAACATGGGCATCGAGGCAATAAGCTAAAGAGCGAGACTTCTAGCAATAGGCAAAGATAGTAATGATATCTGGGTCAGGTCATCTTGCCTGTTGAGTCGTCGATGGGATCGTAAGAGGGCTCCTCGTTCTCAACCTCGGTAGTAACCTCGTTCTCGTACTCGGTCTCGGCTTTCGGCTCTACTCAACACAAAACACACGAGGCACGAAATCAAACAAGGTGCAATGCGCAAACTACAGGATGCATGGCTGATGCACTAAGGAAGCACTGCAGATGCACTTAGGATGCACAGAAAGTCAACATAGGAAACACAGAGATACAGCACAAGGAACATGACAATATGCAACAAGCAAGAAACTTCAAAACATGTTAGCAAGAGGATATTATGAATCTACATGCAAAACCACACAAGTTTCATATAGGACTTGCTCAAAACGGAGCAACGGGCTAAAAGATACACCCTAAACAAGAAACAATGCAAAGCTGAAATTAACAGCCACATAGCAACTTCGGAGCTAGAAATATATACTCTACAGCACTCAAACATCATGACAATAAGCATGGACATGAAGTAGACATATCCTACAGCAAACAATTCCATTGGAGCATCTCCATAGGAGGCATGGATCAATAGCAACAAGCTACAACATTTTGAACATGACAACAATATTTATAGCAACTTGGGAGCAAGAATTAAATATGCTACAGCCACCCAAAAGAGCATGTGAGGGCATGAATGGATAGCCAACAACATGTTGGAAATATGCCCTAGAGGCAATAATAAATTGGTTATTATTATATTTCCTTGTTCATGATAATTGTTTATTATCCATGCTAGAATTGTATTGATAGGAAACTCAGATACATGTGTGGATACATAGACAAACACCATGTCCCTAGTAAGCCTCTAGATGACTAGCTCGTTGATCAATAGATGGTTACGGTTTCCTGACCATGGACATTGGATGTCGTTGATAACGGGATCACATCATTAGGAGAATGATGTGATGGACAAGACCCAATCCTAAGCCTAGCACAGATCGTGTAGTTCGTATGCTAAAGCTTTTCTATATGTCAAGTATCTTTTCCTTAGACCATGAGATTGTGCAACTCCCGGATACCGTAGGAATGCTTTGGGTGTACCAAACGTCACAACGTAACTGGGTGGCTATAAAGGTGCACTACAGGTATCTCCGAAAGTGTCTGTCGGGTTGGCACGAATCGAGACTGGGATTTGTCACTCCGTATGACGGAGAGGTATCTCTGGGCCCACTCGGTAGGACATCATCATAATGTGCACAATATGTGATCAAGGAGTTGATCACGGGATGATGTGTTACGGAACGAGTAAAGAGACTTGCCGGTAACGAGGTTGAGCGAGGTATCGGTATACCGACGATCGAATCTCGGGCAAGTGCTATACCGATAGACAAAGGGAATCATATACGGGATTGATTGAATCCTTGACATCGTGGTTCATCCGATGAGATCATCGTGGAACATGTGGGAGCCAACATGGGTATCCAGATCCCGCTGTTGGTTATTGACCGGAGAGTTGTCTCGGTCATGTCTACATGGTTCCCGAACCCGTAGGGTCTACACACTTAAGGTTCGATGACGCTAGGGTTATAGGGAAAGTATGTACGCGGTTACCGAATGTTGTTCGGAGTCCCGGATGAGATCCCGGACGTCACGAGGAGTTCCGGAATGGTCCGGAGGTAAAGATTCATATATGGGAAGTCCTGTTTTGGTCACCGGAAAAGTTTCGGGCGATATCGGTAATGTACTGGGACCACCGGGAGGGTCCCGGGGGTCCACCAGGTGGGGCCACCAGCCCCAGGTGGCTGCGTGGGGTAAGTGTGGGAGGGGACCAGCCCCAAGGGGGCTGGTGCGCCCCCCCACCAAGTCCCAGGGCGCCTCCAAGAGGGTAGGGGGGCAAACCCTAATGCAGTTGGGCCCTAGGGCCCAATAGTGGTGCGCCTCCCCCTCTCTCCCCCTTGGCCGCCCCCCCTAGAGGGTTTCTAGGGCTGGCCGCACCCTAGGGGAGGGAAACCCTAAAGGGGGGCGCAGCCCTCCCTTCCCCCTATATATATGTGAGGTTTTAGGGCTGTTGGACACACGAGAACATCTCCCTCTTGGTGCAGCCCTACCCCTCTCCCTCCTCGTCTCTTGCAGCGCTTGGCGAAGCCCTGCTGGAGTCCCGCGCTCCTCCACCACCACCATGCCGTCGTGCTGCTGTTGGTTGGAGGTTTCCCAACCTCTCCCTCTCTCCTTGCTGGATCAAGGCGTGGGAGACGTCACCGGGCTGTACGTGTGAAGAACGCGGAGGCACCGTCCGTTCGGTGCTAGGATCTTCGGCGATCTGAATCGCGGCGAGTACGACTCCATCAACCGCGTTCTAGTAACGCTTCCGCTTAGCGATCTACAAGGGTATGTGGATCCAACTCTCCTCTCGTAGATGTGCATCTCCTAGATTGATCTTGGTGAGCGTAGGAAAATTTTTGTTTCCCATGCTACGTTCCCCAACAATGCTGTATAGCGGTCGATGTGTGGAGTAATAGTAGTAGATGCAGGCATGAGTTGGTCTACTTGTCTCGGATGTGATGCCTATATACAATGATCATTCCTAGATAGTCTCATAATTATTCGCTTTTCTATCAATTGCTCGACAGTAATTTGTTTACCCGCCGTAGAATATCGCTATCATGAGAGAAGCCACTAGAGAAAACTATGGCCCCCGGGACTATTCTCAACATATCAATCTACATCTACTTTACTTTTACCGCTTTTATTTTCTGTTCTTATAAACAAAAATACCAAAAATATAAACCATCATCTCTATCAGATCTCACTTCCGTAAGTGACCGTAAAGGGATTGACAACCCCTTATCGCGTTGGCTGCGAAGTTCTTATTTGTTTGTGCAGGTGCGAGGGACTCGCGCGTGGTCTCCTACTGGATTGATACCTTGGTTCTCAAAAACTGAGGGAAATACTTATGCTACTGTGCTGCATCTCCCTTTCCTCTTCGAGGGAATACAACGCAAGCTCGAGAAGTAGCAAGAAGAATTTCTGGCGCCGTTGCCGGGGAGGCTTACGCAAAAGTCATATAGCAAGTACCTATCACAAACCATTATCCTTCGCATTACATTTCTGCCTCTCGTTTTCCTCTCCCCCACTTCACCCTTGCCGTTTTATTTGCCCTTCTTCTGCCGTGTGTTTGTCGTTCGCTTGCTTCTTGTTTGCTTGTGTTGCTTTGTGCCCTCTATTAGCTTGCTTCTTCACTTGCTAAAGTATGAATCCTCATCCACTTGCTAATCTCTTTAAGAGATCCAATTATGTTGAACATATTGCTAGTGAGCTGCGTGCACTAGATTATCTTTATGGGGTTTTGCTTGAAATTTATGGATTTGAAAATTGTGAGAAATTGTTAAAAAAAGTGATTCATGATAGCTTGTTAAATAAAAAGCATGATTGCAACGATGTTATTGTAAATTCTATTAATGTCAATTGTGCTAATGACATGCAAAACCCTAAGCTTGGGGATGCTTATTTTGCTATGCCCACTACTTGTTGCAATGATCATGATTGGGGTGATGATTCTTACGATCTTGAAAATTTATTTAAACCCCATCATGAATATGAGATTCATAATAATGTTTGCCATATTATTGAAAGTGGTTTTAAAAGAATGTCAACTTTTGATCCCACTACTTTAGATATTGATCAATCTTATGAATTTTTTGATAAAAGTGGGCTTGGAGAAGCAATGACTTTGTTCTATGCTAATCCCACTATTTTGAATGAGTGTCAACTTTGCATGTATGTGGATCGTGTTGAAAATATGTTTTGTGATAGCTATATTGTTGAATTTTCTTATGATCCTACACGCAATTATTATGAGAGAGGAAAATATTGTTGTAGAAATCTTCATGTTACTAAATTACCTCTTTTCATGTTGAGATTGATCTTGTTTCTTTCTTCTTCCTTGCATATGCTAGATCTTACTTGTCTTGCTAATTTGTTTGCTTATAAAATGCCTATGCATAGGAAGTATGT
Organism: Secale cereale; assembly: GCA_902687465.1. NCBI lineage: Eukaryota > Viridiplantae > Streptophyta > Magnoliopsida > Poales > Poaceae > Secale > Secale cereale. The sequence continues at coordinate 147,331,361 of LR738716.1, forward strand.
TAGACTTAGATGTGTTTGTCACATGTTTTATGATGCTCTCATTGTGCTACAATTCTTATGTTTCATGTGAGCATCATTACAATTTCAAGCCTATCTTAATGGCTATAAACGATAGCGTTTGTTGGGAGGCAACCCAATTTTTTATTTTTTGTTTTTGTTGCTGTTAGGGAATAAATATTGCATCTAGCCTCTGATTAGATGTGGTTTCATGTTTTGTTTAGTGTTTGTGCCAAGTAGAACCTTTGGGAAGATGTGTGTGTGAAGCTTATGTGATCTTGCTGTGAAAAACAGAATCGTTAGCGCCAGCTAGAATGGTCGTCAGATTTTACTGGAGCGTGCTATTTAGTTGATTCTTTTTGCAGATAATTAATAGACAAATTCCTCACATTTACCAATTTAGTTTGAATTTTTTGGAGTTACAGAAGTATGCGAAACCTACAGATTACTACAGACTGTTCTGTTTTTGACAGATTCTGTTTTTCGTGTGTTGTTTGCTTATTTCAATGCATCTATGAGTAATATTTGGAGGTATGAACCATAGAGAAGTTGGAATACAGTAGGTTTAACACCTATATAAACAAAGAATGAATTCATTGCAGTACCTTTGAGTAGTGGTTTGCTTTCTTATACTAACGGAGCTCACGAGAATTTTTGTCTAAGTTTTGTGTTGTGAAGTTTTCAAGTTTTGAGTATTGCTTTGATGGACTATGGAACAAAGAGTAGCAAAGGCCTAAACTTGGGGATGCCCATGGCACGTGAAGTAAAATTCAAGGATAATCAAAAGCCTAAGCTTGGGGATGCCCCGGGAAGGCATCCCCTCTTTCGTCTTCATCCATCGGTAACTATACTTGGAGCTATATTTTTATTCACCACATGATATGTGTTTTGCTTGGAGCGTCTTGTATAATTTGAGTCTTTCCTTGTTAGTTTGTCACAATCATCATTGCTGGACAACCTATTTGAGAGAGTTAAATATGGCCTAGGAATTGTTAGAACACTCTATGTGCTTCACTTATATCTTTTGAGTTGAATAGTTTTTGCTCTAGTGCTTCACTTATATCTTTTAGAGCACGGTGGTGGTTATATTTTGTAGAAATTGTTGAACTCTCATGCTTAACTTATATCTATTTGAGAGTCTATTAAAACAGCATGGTAATGTGTTTAGGCTAAAAAAACTAGTCTTCACATGACAGACACCCAATGTCAATGTAGTAAAGAAATTCACACTAAGTGCATTGAATAGAATGAGATGTTAGATTCTTGATAATTGTTTTGAGATATGAGGATAGTGATATTAGAGTCATGCTAGTGGAGTTATTATGAAATTGAGAAATACTTGTGTTAAGGTTAGTGATTCTCGGAGCATGCACATATGGTGAACCGCTATTTGACGAAGTTAGAGCATGATGTATTTGTAAAGTGTCAACCTTTGTGTGGAGGTCGGGGGCGCGCGATGGTTAACTCCTACCAACCTCCCCCCTAGGAGCATGCGTTGATTGCTTTTTTTGATGACTCGTAGATTTTTGCAATAAGTATATGAGTTCTTATGACTAATGTTGAGTCCATGGATTATACACACTCTCACCCTTCCACCATTGCTAGCCTCTCTTGTACCGCGCAACTTTCGTCGGTACCATAAACCCACTATATATCCTTCCTCAAAACAACCACCATATTATTCCTCAAAACAGCCACCATACCTACCTATCATGGCATTTCCATAGCCACTCCGAGATATATTGCCATGCAACTTTCCACTCTTCCGTTCATATGACACGCTTCATATTGTCATATTGCCATGCATGATCATGTAGTTGACATCGTATTTGTGGCAAAGCCACCATGCATAACTTTTCATACATGTCACTCTTGTTTCATTGCACATCCTGGTACACCGCCGGAGGCATTCATGTAGAGTCATACTTGTTGTAGTATCGATTTGTAATATCGAGTTGTAATAAAAGTGTGATGATCATCATTATTAGAGCATTGTCCCATGGGAGGAAAGGCTAAATCTATAAGGCCCCTCCGCAAGAAAAAAGGGGGGAGGCCAAAGAAAAAAGGAAGGCCCAAAAAAAGGGAAAAGGAGAAAAGAAAAAAGGGACAATTGCTACTATCTTTTTTCCACACTTGTGCTTCAAAGTAGCACCACGTTCTTCATTGTAGAGAGTCTCATGTTTAGTCACTTTCATATACTAGTGGGAATTTTCATTATAGAACTTGGCTTGTATATTTGTAGCGACCAGACCTCAAACAGTCTGATCTCTGTGCATCAGTGTCATCCCTGGATCAGTAATGCTGACACGCACAGTACTTGAAGGATTTATAACAGAGTAGCAATCACACACTTATTACATCGATAGTCCAACGATGAATTTATTACAAATAATATGGCTGAAGGCCATCTAACA
>LR738716.1:147364595-147378511 GCA_902687465.1 Secale cereale
GCAATATGATCATTTAGTTTTACTGCTATTACTTTCTTCATGACTTATACATGTTCCTCTCACTATGAGATTATGCAACTCCCGAATACCGGAGGAACACCTTGTGTGCTATCAAACGTCACAACGTAACTGGGTGATTATAAAGATGCTCTACAAGTGTCTCCGAAGGTGTTTGTGGTGTTGGCATAGATAGAGAATAGGATCTGTCACTCTGAGTGTCGGAGAGGTATCTTTGGGCCCTCTCGGTAACACACATCATAATAAGCCTTGCAAGCAAAAGACTAATTAGTTAGTCATGAGATGATGTATTACGGAACGAGTAAAGAGACTTGCCGGTAACGAGATTGAACTAGGCATGATGATACCGATGAAAGAATCTCGGGCAAGTAACATACCGATGACAAAGGGAACAACGTATGTTGTTATGCGGTTTGACCGATAAAGATCTTCGTAGAATATGTAGGAGTCAATATGAGCATCCAGGTTCCGCTATTGGTTACTGACTGGAGATGTGTCTCGGTCATGTCTACATAGTTCTCGAACCCATAGGGTCCGCACGCTTAACGTTCGATGACGATTTGTATTATGAGTTATATGATTTGATGATCGATGTTTGTTTGGAGTCCCGGATGAGATCACAGACATGACGAACAGTCTCAAAATGTTTGAGATGTAAAGATCGATATATTGGAAGGCTATATTCGGACATCGAAAAGGTTCCGAGTGATTCGGCTATTTTTCGGAGTACCGAAGAGTTACGGGAATTCGTATTGGGCCTTAATGGGCCAGATGGGAAAGGAGAGAAAGGCCTCAAGGGTGGTCGCGCCCCTTCCCCATGGACTGGTCCGAATTGGACTAGGGAAAGGGGGCGCCCCCTTCCTTCCTTCTCCTTCTCCCTTCCCCTTTTCCTATTCCATGTGGGAGGAGGAATCCTACTAGGACTAGAGAGTCCTAGTAGGACTCCACACTTTGGCGCACCCTATGAGGGCTGGCCTCTTCCTCCCTCCATCCTTTATATACGTGGCCAGGGGGCACCCCATGGACACACAAGTTTATTTTAGCCGTGTGCGGTGCCCCTCCCCATAGTTACACACCTCGGTCATATCGTTGTAGTGCTTAGGCGAAGCCCTGCGCCGGTAGCTTCATCATCACCGTCACCACGCCGTCGTGCTGACAAACTCTCCCGTGACGCTCAACTGGATCAAGAGCTCATGGGACATCATCGATCTGAACATGTGCTGAACACGGAGGTGCCGTTCGGTGCTTGGATCGGTTGGATCGCGCACACGTTTGACTACATCAACCGCGTCACTACACGCTTCCGCTTTCGGTCTATGAGGGTACGTAGACACACTCTCCCAACTCGTTGCTATGCTTCTCCTAGATAGATCTTGCGTGTTCGTAGGAAATTTTTGAAATACTACGTTCTCCAACAATGGTATCAGAGCTAGGTCTATGTGTAGATGATATGCACGAGTGATACGTCTCCAACGTATCTATAATTTTTGATTGTTCCATGCTATTATATATTTTGTTTTCGATGTTTAATGGGCTTTATTTTACACTTCTATATTATTTTTGGGACTAACCTACTAACCCGAGGCCCAGTGCAAATTGATTTTTTTGCCTATTTTAGTGTTTCGCAGAAAAGGGATATCAAACGGAGTCCAAACGGAATGAAACCTTTGGGAGAGTTATTTTTGAAACCGTATCTACCCAAAAGACTTGGAATACATGCGAGGGAACAAGGGAGGTGGCCACGTTGGTCCAGGGTGCGCCCCCTCCCCCTGGGCGTGCCCCCACCCTCGTGGGCCCCCTCTGGCTCCCCCGATGCCCTCCTTCCTCCTATATATATCCATGTACCCAGAAAACATCGAGGCAAGAGAGGAAACCCAAATTCCACCGCCGCAACCTTCTGTTCCTGTGAGATCCCATCTTGGGGCCTGTTCTGGAGCTCCACCGGAGGGGGGATCTACCACGGAGTGCTTCTACATCAACGCCATAGCCTCACCAATGAGTTCTGGGTAGTTTACCACAGACCTTCGGGTCCATATTTATTAGCTAGATGGCTTCTTCTCTCTTTTTGGATCTCAATACAAAGTTCTCCTCGATCTTCGAGGAGATCTATTTGATGTAATCTTTTTGCGGTGTGTTTGGCGAGATCTGATGAATTGTGGGTTTATGATCAAGATTATCTATGAATAATATTTGATTCTTTTCTGAAATCTTCTATGTATGATTATAATATCATTGCAAGTCTCTTCGAATTATTGATTTGATTTGGCCTACTAGAGCTATAGTTCTTGCAATTGGAGAAGTGCTTGGCTTTGGGTTCAATCTTGCGGTGTCCTTTCCCAGTGACAGCAGGGGCAGCAAGGCACGTATTGTATTGTTGCCATTGAGGATAAAAGGATGGGGCTTATATCATATTGCTTGAGTTTATCCCTCTACATCATGTCATCTTGCTTAAAGCATTACTCTGTTCTTATGAACTTAATACTCTAGATGCATGCTGGATAGCGGTCGATGTGTGGAGTAATAGTAGTAGATGCAGAATCGTTTCGGTCTACTTGTCACGGACGTGATGCCTATATATAATGATCATGCCTAGATATTCTCATAACTATGCGCTTTTCTATCAATTGATCGACAGTAATTTGTTCACCCACCGTAGAATTCTGCTATCATGTGAGAAGCCACTAGTGAAACCTATGGCCCCCGGGTCTATTCTCAACATATTAATCTTCCATCTACATTACTTTGCGTTATTTACTTTTTGTTCTTATATCAAAAATACCAAAAATATTATACTATCCTACCTATCAGATCTCACTTTTGTAACTGACTTTAAAGGGATTGACAACCCCTTATCGCGTTGGCTGCGAAGTTCTTATTTGTTTGTGCAGGTGCGAGGGACTCGCGCGTGGTCTCTACTGGATTGATACCTTGGTTCTCAAAAACTGAGGGAAATACTTACGCTACTGTGCTGCATCGCCCTTTACTCTTCGAGGGAATACAATGCAAGCTCGAGAAGTAGCAAGAAGAATTTCTGGCGTCATTGCCGAGGAGGCTTACGCAAAAGTCATATACCAAGTACCTATCACAAACCCTTATCCTTCGCATTACATTATTTTCCTCTCGTTTTCCTCTCCCCCACTTCACCCTTGCCGTTTTATTCGCCCTTCTTTTTCCGTGTGTTTTATCGCTTGCCTCTTGTTTGCTTGTGTGTTGGATTGCTTGCTTGTCACTATGGCTCAAAACAATACCAAATTGTGTGACTTTTCCAATACCAACAATAATGATTTTATTAGCACGCCTATTGCTCCTATTACCGATGCTGATTCTTGTGAGATCAATGCTGCCCTGTTGAATCTTGTCATGAAAGATCAATTTTCTCGCTTTCCTAGTGAAGATGCCGCTGCCCATCTGAACAACTTTGTTGATTTGTATGATATGCAAAAGAAGAGGGATATGGATAAGGATATTGTTAAATTGAAGCTATTTCCATTTTCACTTAGAGATCGTGCTAAAACTTGGTTTTCCTCTTTGCCTAGAAATAGTATTGATTCATGGAATAAGTGCAAAGATGCCTTTATCTCTAAGTATTTTCCTCCCACTAAGATTATCTCTCTTATAAACGATATTATGAATTTTAAGCAACTAGATCATGAGAATGTTGCACAAGCTTGGGAGATAATGAAACTAATGATACGTAATTTCCCTACACATGGTTTGAACTTATGTATGATTATACAAAACTTTTATGCCGGCTTAAATTTTGCTTCTAGAAATCTTTTAGATTCGGCCACGGTGGGGCACTTTCATGGAAATTACCTTAGGATAAGCTACCAAACTCCTGGATAATATTATGGTTAACTACTCTCAATGGCACACCGAAAGATCTACTAGTAAAAAGGTGCATGCTATTGAAGAGAGTAGTGTTTTAAGTGGAAAGATGGATGGACTTATGAAATTATTTGCTACTAAGAGTGCTTCTTCTGATCCTAATGATATGCCTTTATCCACGTTGATTGAAAATAATAATGAATGTTTGGATGTGAATTTTGTTGGTAGGAATAATTTTGGTAACAATGCTTATAGAGGAAACTTTAATCCTAGGCCTTTTCCTAGTAATTCCTCGAACAATTTTGGTAGTTCCTATAATAACTCTTATGGAAATTTTGTTAAGATGCCCTCTGAATTTTTAACTAGTGTTAAAGAGTTTATGAATCCGCAAAAGAATTTTAATGCCTTGCTTGAAGAAAAATAGCTTAAGATTGATGAGTTGGCTAGAAGCGTGGATAGAATTACTCTTGATGTTGATTCTTTGAAACTTAGATCTATTCCACCCAAGCATGATATCAATGAGTCTCTCAAAGCCATGAGAATTTTCATTGATGAGTGAAAAGAAAGAACCGCTAGGTTGCGTGCTAAAAAAGATTCCTTTATGAAAGTGTGTTCTTCTAGTTATCATGAAAATAAAGATGAAGATCTTAAAGTTATTGATGTGTCTCCTATTAGATCCTTGTTTTCTAGTATAAATCTTGATAAAGATGGGACTGGAGATGAGTCTACTTTAGTTAAAAGGCGTCCCGATGATTCGGAGTTTTTAGATCTTGATGCTAAAATTGTTAAAAGTGGGATTGAAGAGATTAAAACTTTCCTTAGTGATGAACCCAATATTTTGGATTTCAAGGGATTCAATTATGATAATTGCTCTTTAATAGATTGTATTTCCTTGTTGCAATACGTACTAAATTCTCTGCATGCTTATAGTCAAAATAAGGCTTTTACCAAACACATAGTTGATGCTTTGATGCAATCTTATGAAGAAAAACTTGAATTAGAAGTTTCTATCCCTAGAAAGCTTTATGATGAGTGGGAACCTACTATTAAAATTAAAATTAAAGATCATGAATGCTTTGCTTTGTGTGATTTGGGTGCAAGTGTTTCTACAATCCCAAAAACGTTGTGTGATTTGTTAGGTTTCCATGAGCTTGATGATTGTTCTTTAAATTTACATCTTGTGAATTCTACCATTCAGAAACCTATGGGAAGGATTAATGATGTTCTTATTGTCGCCAATAGGAATTATGTGCCCGTAGATTTCATCGTTCTTGATATAGATTGCAATCCTTCATGTCCTATTATTCTCGGTAGACCTTTCCTTAGAATGATTGGTGCATTTATTGATATGAAGGGAGGAAATATTAGATTCCAATTTCCGTTAAGGAAAGGCATGGAACACTTTCCTAGAAATTCTAGAAAATCAAATTACCTTATGAATCTATTATGAGATCCACTTATGGATTGCCTACCAAAGACGGCAATACCTAGATCTATTCTTGTATCGTGCCTAGCTAAGGGCGTTAAACGATAGCGGTTGTTGGGAGGCAACCAGATTTTATTTTCTTTGTTTTTTCTTATGTTTAGGAATAAATATTGCATCTAGCTTCTGTTTATATGTGGTTTTGTGTTTTAATTAGTGTTTGTGCCAAGTAGAACCTTTGGGAAGACTTGTGTGAAGTTTATATGATCATGCTGTAAAAAACAGAAACTTTAGCGCTCACAAGTTTGGATGTAATCTTTTACTAGAGAGTGCTATTTAGTTGATTATTTTTGCATATGACTAATAGACAAATTCCTCAAGTTTAACAATTTATTTAAAAAAAATTGAGTTACAAAAGTATTCTAAAGTTACATATTACTACAGACTGTTCTGTTTTTGACAGATTCTGTTTTTCGTGTGTTGTTTGCTTATTTTGATGAATCTATGAGTAGTATCGGGGGGGTATGAATCATAGAGAAGTTGGAATACAGTAGGTTTAACACCAATATAAACAAAGAATGAGTCCATTACAGTACCTTTGAGTGGTGGTTTGTTTTCTTATATTAACGGAGCTCACGAGATTTTTGGCTAAGTTTTGTGTTGTGAAGTTTTCAAGTTTTGAGTATGGCTTTGATGGACTATGGAACAAAGAGTGTCAAGAGCCTAAGCTTGGGGATGCCCAAGGCACCCCAAGGTAAAATTCAAGGACAACCAAAATCCTAAGCTTGGGGATGCCCCGGGAAGGCATCCCCTCTTTCGTCTTCATCTATCGGTAACTATACTCGGGACTATATTTTTATTCACCACATGATATGTCTTTTACTTGGAGCGTCATGTATGATTTGACTTTTTGCTTTTTAGTTTGCCACAATCATCCTTTCTGGACACATCTTTTGAGAGAGATAAATATGGTTTAGAATTTATTAGAATACTCTATGTGCTTCACTTATATTTTTGGAGCTAGATAGTTTTGTTCTAGTGCTTCACTTATATCTTATAGAGCACGTTGGTGGTTTTATTTTGTAGAAATTGATGATCTCTCATGCTTCACTTATATCTATTTGAGAGTCTTTTAGATCAGCATGGTAATGTATTTTGGTTATGAAACTAGTCCTAATATGATAGGCATCCAAGATGAATATAGTAAAAACTTTCATATAAAGTGCATTGAATATGATGAGAAGTTTGATACTTGATGATTGTTTTGAGATATTAGGATGGTGATATTAGATTCATGCCAGTGGAGTAATTTTGAATTTGAGAAATACTTGTGTTAAAGTTTGTGATTCCGTAGCATGCACGTATGGTGAACCGCTATGTGACGGAGTTAGAGCATGAGGTATTTATTGAGTGTCATCCTTTGTGTGGAGGTCGGGATCGCGCGATGGTTAACTCCTACCAACCCTTCCCCTAGGAGCATGCGTTGAATACTTTGTTTAGATGACTCGTAGATTTTTGCAATAACTATATGCGTTCTTTATGACTAATGTTGAGTCCATGGATTATACGCACTCTCACCCTTCCACCATTGCTAGCCTCTCTTGTACCACGCAAACTTTTGCCGGTACCATACACCCACCATATACCTTCCTCAAAACAGCCATCATACCTACCTATCATGGCATTTCCATAGCCATTCTGAGATATATAGCCATGCAACTTTCCACCGTTCCGTTTATATGACATGCTTCATCATCGTTCACATAGAGTCATATTTTGTGCTAGCTTCGAGTAGTAATCTTTGAGTTGTAAGTCAATAAAAGGGTGATGATCTTCATTATTAGAGCATTTCCCCATGTGAGGAAAGGCCAAAAAAAAGATATGGCCCAAAAAAATATAGAGAGGGGCTAAATAAAAAGAGAGAGAGAGAGAGAAAGCCCCTCCAAAAAATGAGAGAAAAGAGAGAAGGGACAATGCTACCATCCTTTTCCACACTTGTGCTTCAAAGTAGCACCATGATCTTCATGATAGAGAGTCTCATGTTTTGTCACTTTCATATACTAGTGGGAATTTTCATTATAGAACTTGGCTTGTATATTCCAACGATGGGCTTCCTCAAATGCCCTAGGTCTTCATGAGCAAGCAAGTTGGATGCACACCCACTTAATTTCTTTTGATGAGCTTTCATACACTTATAGCTCTAGTGCATCCGTTGCATGGCAATCCCTACTCACTCACATTGATATCTATTGGTGGGCATCTCCATAGCCCATTGATACTCCTAGTTGATGTGAGACTATCTTCCTCCTTTTGTCTTCTCCACAACCACCACTCTATTCCACCTATAGTGTTATATCTATGTCTCACGCTCATGTATTGCGTGAAAGTTGAAAGGTTTGAAAAAATTTGAGTATGAAAACAATTTCTTGGCTAAAACCGGGGTTGTGCATGATATGAATATTTTGTGTGATGAAGAGGGAGCATAGCCAAACTATATGATTTTGTAGGGATAACTTTCTTTGGCCATGTTATTTTGAGAAGACATGATTGCTTTGTTAGTATGCTTGAAGTATTATTATTCTTATGTCAATATAGACTTTTGTCTTCAATCTTTCGGATCTGAACATTCATGCCACTATAAAGAAATTACATTGAGAATTATGTTGGTTAGCATTCCACATCAAAAATTATGTTTTTATCATTTACCTACTCGAGGACGAGCAGGAATTATACGTCTCCAACGTATCTGTAATTTTTGATTGTTCCGTGCTATTATATATTCTATTTTCGATGTTTAATGGGCTTTATTATACACTTTTATATTATTTTTGGGACTAACCTACTAACCCGAGGCCCAATGCAAATTGTTTTTTTTTCTATTTCAGTGTTTCACAGAAAAGGGATATTGTAAGTGCATCCAGTACCACCCCTAGTTGGTTTTGGAGTATTGACGACAAACCTGGTTGAGGGACTAATGTGTTTGTGAGAATTGCAGGATAGCACAGGTAGTAGTCCCTCATTGATTCGGTTTACCTACCGGAGATGACCCCTAAAAATGTATGAAGACATTGACGACAATGGTGGTATATGAAGATAATCATATTGAAGACTATGACAAGAGAAGACATTGTGTGAAGACTATGGAGCGCGAAGACTTAGATGTTTCGTTGTTTCGTTTTCTTCTTTGTTGAGTCATAGGAACCACCGTACTGTTAAGTGGGGTCCAAGTGAACAAAGTCAGAGTGTCTGAAGTGATGCTCAACAAAATCCTATGTCTTCGAGCGAAGACAATGAGAGCAAAACTTATCAAGAGATGGATGAGTCAGCTTTGCTTGTAGCCGAAGTAAAGTTGTCACGTGTGTTTGAAATCTGACCGTTGGAACACGTGTCAGTTCCTTAGTGACCCAGGGTCACTTCGGACAAATCAGGCCGGGTTGCCCAGTGGCTATAAATAGCCCACCCCCTACACCATAAATTATTGGATGCTCAGAGTTATTACACGGCTTTTGTCGTTTGAGAGCAACCCACCTCCGAAGCATTTGAGAGAGAGATCCTTGCGAGGACTAAGCCCAAACACCTAGAGCCAAAGAGTGTTAGGCATCATTGAACTCTTTCTGTCTGTGTGACCTGAAGACTTGTTACACTTGATGACTGTGTTTCCTCCAGTCGGTTAGGCGTCGCGTTCTGAGCATCCAAGAGTCATTGTGGATTGCCGGTGAACAAAGTCTGTGAAGGTTTGGAAGTCTACCTTGAAGACTTACCAGAGTGATTGGGCGAGGACTAGGTGTCCTTAGCTCAAGGGGAACAAGGTGAAGACACGGTCTTCTGAGTTAAATCTTAGCCTCCCTAACCAGACGTACAGTTGTCACAGCAACTGGAACTGGTCCAACAAATCACTGTCTTCCCCAAGCTATTGGTTCTATCCTTTCCTTCTCTTTACTTACTGTCTCTCTTTGTGAAGTCATTGCCTGCTTGCCATGTCTGTTTGACTTCACTGTGTGACTACTTGTTCTGATTGGCTTCATTCAATCTTCCATCCTGATCCATACTGCCTAGCTGCTATTAGTCTTCATGCTTTTACTTCATTGAATACTTAACTATGGCTTGTCTAGTATAGTCTACCTTCCGCTACATATTAATAGGATCGATTCTATCGTTTGTCTTCAAACTTCCATGTATTGAAGCTTTCTATAAAAATCGCCTATTCACCCCCCTCTAGTCGATATACAGCACTTTCAATTGGTATCAGAGCAAGGTACTCCCTTGTTCTGTGTGATTCGGTTTAACCACCTGGAGTTTTAGTTATGTCGACCACAGGAATGAAGACTGTGTCTTGCCCCATGTTTAATGGTCACGAGTATCCCAAGTGGAAGGCCATGATGAAGAAGCGTCTCATGGCGATAAACAGTGAGCTGTGGATCGTCACTGAGATTGGTCTTACCGATCTGTGCAAGATGGCAGAAGATGATGACATTCGCAAGTTCACTCTTCTCAACCTCACAGCGAAGGACGTCATATGCTCCTATCTGTCTCAAAATCAGTTCAGGAACGTCATGCATCTCGATCATGCGAAGCTTATCTGGGACCGTCTCTCTGAAGTTTATGAAGGTCGTCGAACTCGTGATGATCCCAGGTTTGAGGATTTCAAAGAATCTCTCAAGACGATGACTTTCAATCCAGAATCATCATCCTCAGCACCATGTCTTATAGAAAAAGGTGCCAAGGTAACCGAATGCTACCTATCTGAGTCTAGTGATGATGAATCTAGTGATGAATTTGGACCCAGCTATGTCAAACTTGCTTCCCTTGCCACTAAACAACAAATAGCTTCGGAAAAATCTAAAAAAATGCTTAATGAGAGCAATAATATGTTGGGTGAAGAAATGGATCAGTCGAAAACCTTGGCTGAGAGTCTTCAGAGACTTCAGACTAGGTTTGACACGCTTCAAAGTCATCATAACACTCTCTTATTTCATCATGAGAAGCTCTCTTATGAAATTATTCAAAGAAAGCAAGATCTTGAAAAGCTAAGAGTGAGTTATGAAGATCTTCAGAAGGAGCGCGATTCATTACTTGCCCAACAAATCAATGCCTCTCAGGAAGAGTTCATTCCTCCATGTCTAAAATGCATTGAGCGTGATAACGCTACATCTGTTACTGAATGTTCTACTGCTGCCACTGTTGCAATATCTTCAACTGCTGATGTGGTAACTAACCCCTCTGCTGAGGATACCTACCACTACTATTGCTGATGAAAATGCTAGGTTGAAGACTTTGCTTGAAACAGGGATGTACAAAAGCCTCAAAGGGCATCAGACTTTATGTGATGTCCTCAAAAAGCAGATACTGAATCGAAACCCTAGGAAAGAGGGTGTAGGGTTCGAGAGGAAAATGAATGTTGATGGTTCATACTGGAAGCCTGAGCAGTACCCCAAAACCACATGGGTTGCTGCAAAGGAACCTTCAGTAGATCCGTCTACCTTATCTGGCTTCACTTGCGCTAATCCTATTATCATTGATGAATCCTTTGATGCAAACTATAAACTATTTAAGAATCAGAATGGTGAAGTGTTTGCCAGGTATATTGGTACTAACTGCAGGAACAGGCCACCTATGAAGAAGATCTGGGTTCCCAAAGGTTGTCTTGAGAAGCTTCCAGTAAATGTCATCATGACACCACCTGGGAAGAAGACAAACCCCAGACCAAAGGCTTCATATGGTCCTAAGGCTTCATACAGACAAAGGACTCACCTGAGTCACCCTAACGCCAATGTTTTGCAGGGAAATTATACCCAGACCCATGAATATGAGCGTGTTTCCTCAAACCGCTATATTCACACAACAAAGAATTTTTCTGCTTATTCCTATGAGTATTATTCTCCTACTGCAAGACTATTTGCTAGGGCTTCAAAGCCAAAATTCTCAGATGCTGCTCTTAGACTCATTGCTTCTAAGCCACCCCTGAAGATGTGGGTGGTTAAGAAGAATTAACTTTCTCTTGCAGGGAAAGGTCTCTAGCCGAAAATCAAAGGCGTCTGATGTTGTTGCTGGGGACCTAAAACATCTTGTAGGGCGCAAGATCAAATGCCCAAAATAATCTTATTATGTATTTTGTTCCTGAATTGCTTGCCAATCATCTCATTAGTCCTAACTTCGATCTAAGCTTTCATAATCCACTTGTACGTCAAATGTTTATGCTTCACATTGACTATTGGTGAAGCCTATCCCCCTAACTGCATTGTAGGGAGTGACACCAAAGACTTCGGAATGGATTATGGACAGCGGATGCACAAATCATATGACTGGAGATCGAAGTCTTCTTATGGACTCAACCTTACGTCCATCTAACAAGAGTCACATCACATTTGCTGATACTAGTAAAAGCAAAGTATTGGGTCTAGGCGGAGTTGCAATCTCAAGGGATCAGCACATGGATAAATTCATGCTTGTTGAATCCCTTGGTTTCAACTTAATGTCTGACTCAATGCTTTGTGACTTAAACATGATTGTGATATTTGGAAAATATCGTTGCCTTGTACTAATGGAATCTGACAAGTCTCTAGTCTTTGAAGGATACAGGAAAGGTGATCTGTATATGGTAGATTTCTCAGCTGGAACGCAAATGGCCGTATGTCTTTTAGCAAAAGCTTCAGAGTGCTGGCTCTGGCATCGGAGGCTAGGACATGCCGGCATGAGGAACTTGCACACTCTCGCGAAGAAGAAGCACGTCGTAGGCATCGAGGGCATCAAGTTCAAGAAAGATCATCTGTGCGGTGCCTGCGAAGCTGGGAAGATGACAAGGGCCAAGCATCCCTCGAAGACAATCATGACGACATCCAAACCCTTCGAGCTGCTTCACATGGACTTATTTGGCCCTACTCACTACTCCACGTTCACTACTACATCTTGTCTCTATGGCTTCGTCATTGTTGATGATCATTCAAGATACACATGGGTGCATATAATTCTCTACAAGACTGAAGTGCAAGATGTCTTCAGACGCTTCGCCAACCATGCCATGAACAACTATGGCGTCAAGATCAAGCATATCAGAAGTGACAATGGAACTGAGTTCAAGAATACCGGCCTTGATCTTTATCTGGATACAATGGGAATCACTCATGAATTCTCAGCTCCGTACACACCTCAGCAGAATGGCATCGTAGAGCGCAAGAACAGAACCCTAATTGAGATGGCTCAAACGATGCCCGATGAATACAAGACACCAAGAAAGTTCTGGCCCGAAGCTATTGATACTGCATGCCATATCATCAACCATGTTTATCTTCACAAGCTTCTGAAGAAAACGTCCTATGAACTACTTACTGGCAAGAAGCCAAATGTCAGTTACTTCAAGGTATTTGGAGCTATGTGCTGGATCAAGGATCGACATCACAAATCAAAGTTTGCACCAAAAGCACATGAAGGTTTCATGCTCGGCTACGGAAAGGACTCACACTCCTATAGAGTCTTCAACATCTTTCTCTATAAAGTGGTTGAAACTGTGGATGTGTGGTTTGATGAAACAAATGGTTCACAAAGAGAGTTCCTGCCAAATGTGCTGGATGAAGCTACACCTAGTGAATCTATCAAGCTAATGGGAACAGGTGAAATCATGCCTTCTGAAGCACAGCCTGACGAGGAACTCATCATTTCTGCTCCAAATCAACATGAAGACAATGCTCAGCCTGAAGACAATCCTCCTGATGATGACAATGAACAGCAAGAGCAAAATCTTCGTCCAACTCATCCTCGTGTTGCAAATGAAGTACAAGTTGAGAAGATAGTTGACAACATAAATGCACCTGGTCCACTCACTCGTTCAAGAGCAACACAGCTAGCAAATTTCTGTGGGCACTGTGCATTTATCTCAATATCTGAACCCAAGAAAGTTGATGAAGCCTTTATGGAACCTGAATGAATTCAAGCAATGCAAGAAGAGCTTCAACAGTTTGAGCTGAACAACGTATGGGAACTTGTCAAGCGTCCTGACCCTCGCAAGCACAACATAATAGGCACAAAATGGATATATCGCAACAAGCAAGATGAGCATGGTCAAGTTGTCAGAAACAAAGCTTGTCTCGTTGCTCAAGGATACACTCAAGTTGAAGGGATTGACTTCGATGAAACGTTTGCTCCTGTGGCTACGCTTGAAGCTATTCGCATACTGCTAGCCTATGCAAACCATCACAACATCCTTCTGTATCAAATTGATGTGAAGTGTGCTTTTCTTAGTGGCAAGATTGAAGAAGAAGTGTATGTTGCACAACCACCTGGCTTTGAAGATCCAAAATGTCTTGATATGGTATACAAGCTCAACAAGGCACTGTATGGCCTCAAACAAGCCCCTCGTGCTTGGTATGACACACTCAAAGACTTCCTGAAGAGCAAAGGCTTCAAACCTGGTTCCCTGGATCCCACACTCTTCACGAAGACATATGATGATGAACTGTTTATCTGCCAAATCTATGTGGACGACATTATCTTCGGCTGCACTGACAAACGATACAGTGATGAGTTTGGTCACATGATGCAAGAGCAATATTAGATGTCAATGATGGGTGAGCTAAAGTTCTTCCTTGGTCTTCAAATTCGTCAGCAAAGCAACGGCATCTTCATATCTCAAGATAAATACCTCAAAGATTGC
>LR738716.1:147389542-147412060 GCA_902687465.1 Secale cereale
ACCAGATGTACAGTTGTCACAGCAACTGGAACTGGTCCAACAAATCACTGTCTTCCCCAAGCTACTGGTTCTATCCTTCCCTTCTTTTTACTTACTGTCTCTCTTTGTGAAGTCATTGCCTGCTTGCCATGTCTGTTTGACTTCACTTTGTGACTACTTGTTCTGATTGGCTTCATTCAATCTTCCATCCTGATCCATACTGCCTAGCTGCTATTAGTCTTCATACTTTCACTTCATTGAATACTTAACTATGGCTTGTCTAGTGTAGTCTACCTTCCGCTGCATATTAATAGGATCGATTCTATCATTTGTCTTCGAAACTTCCATGTATTGAAGCTTTCTATAAAAATCGCCTATTCACCGCCCCCCCTCTAGTCGATATACAGCACTTTCAGATATCAAACGGAGTCCAAATGGAATGAAACCTTCGGGAGAGTTATTTTTGGAACCGTATCTACCCAGAAGACTTGGAGTACATGCGAGGGAACAAGGGAGGTGGCCAAGAGGGTCCAGGGCGCGCGCCCTCCCCCTGGGCGCGCCCCCCATCCTCGTGGGCCCCCTGTGGATCCCCCAATGCCCCCCTTCCTCCTATATATATCCATGTACCCAGAAAACATCGAGGCAACAGAGAAAACCCTAATTCCACCACCGCAACCTTCTGTTCCCGTGTGATCCCATCTTGGGGCCTGTTCCGGAGCTCCACCGGAGGGGGGATCTACCATAGAGTGCTTATACATCAATGCCATAGCCTCACCAATGAGTTGTGAGTAGTTTACCACATACCTTCGGGTCCATAGTTATTAGCTAGATGGCTTCTTCTCTCTTTTTGGATCTCAATACAAACTTCTCCTCGATCTTCGAGGAGATCTATTCGATGTAATATTTTTGCGGTGTGTTTGTCGAGATTCGATGAATTGTCGGTTTATGATCAAGATTATCTATGAACAATATTTGATTCTTTTCTGAAATCTTTTATGTATGATTATAATATCCTTGCAAGGCTCTTTGAATTATTGGTTTGGCTTGGCCTACTAGATCTATAGTTCTTGCAATGGGAGAAGTGCTTGGCTTTGGGTTCAATCTTGCGGTGTCCTTTCCCAGTGATAGCAGGGGCAGCAAGGCACATATTGTATTATTGCCATCAAGGATAAAAAGATGGGGTTTATATCATATTGCTTGAGTTTATCCCTCTACATCATGTCATCTTGCTTAAAGCATTACTCTGTTCTTATGAACTTAATACTCTAGATGCATGCTGGATAGCGGTCGATGTGTGGAGTAATAGTAGTAGATGTAGAATCGTTTTGGTCTACTTGGCACGGACGTGATGCCTATATATAATGATCATGCCTAGATATTCTCATAACTATGCGCTTTTCTATCAATTGCTCGACAGTAATTTGTTCACCCACCGTAGAATTCTGCTATCATGAGAGAAGCCACTAGTGAAACCTATGGCCCTCGGGTCTATTCTCAACATATTAATCTTCCATCTACTTTACTTTGCGTTATTTACTTTTTGTTCTTATATCAAAAATACCAAAAATAGTATACTATCATATCTATCAGATCTCACTTTCGTAAGTGACCGTAAAGGGATTGACAACCCCTTATCGCGTTGGCTGCGAAGTTCTTATTTGTTTGTGCAGGTGTGAGGGATTCGCGCGTGGTCTCCTACTGGATTGATACCTTGGTTGTCAAAAACTGAGGGAAATATTTACGCTACTGTGATGCATCACCCTTTCCGCTTCGAGGGAATACAACGCAAGCTCGAGAAGTAGCAACAAGTAGAACACAATGAGTTGTGGGCGATAATAGCAATACTGCTTACCAGCATGTCATACTTTGATTTGGCGGTATTGTTGGATGAAGCGGCCCAGACCGACATTACACGTACGCTTACGTGAGACTGGTTCTACCGACGTGCTTCGCACACAGGTGGCTTGCGGGTGTCAGTTTCTCCAACTTTAGTTGAATCGAGTGTGGCTACACCCTGTCCTTGTGAAGGTTAAAACAACACATACTTGATGAAAAATCATTGTGGTTTTTGTATGCGGAGGTAAGAACAGTTCTTGCTAAGCCCGTAGCAGCCACATAAAACTTGCAACAATAAAGTAGAGGACGTCTAACTTGTTTTTGCAGGGCATGTTGTGATGTGATATGGTCAAGACGTGATGAGTTATATGTTATTGTATGAGATGATCATGTTTTGTAAATTATCGGCAACCGGCAGGAGCCTTATGGTTGTCTCTTTATTGTATGAATTGCGAAGGCCATGTAATTGCTTTACTTTATCACTATGAGTTAGCGATAGTAGTAGTAGCAATAGTTGGCGAGACGACCACGACGCCACGATGAAGATCATGGTGTCAAGCCGGTGACGATGGAGATCATGATGATGCTTTGGAGATGGAGATCAAAAGCACAAGATGATGATGACCATATTATGTCACATATTTTGATTGCATGTGATGTTTATCTTATTATGCTTCTTAATTTGCTTAGTACGGAGGTAGCATTATAAGATGATCCCTTACAAAATTTCAAGTACAAGTGTTCTCCCTGAGTATGCACCTGTTGCGAAAGTTCTTCGTGCTGAGACACCACCTGATGATCGGGTGTGATAGGCTCTACATTCACATACAACGGGTGCAAGACAGTTTTGCACATGCGGAATACTCAGGTTAAACTTGACGAGCCTAGCATGTATAGACATGGCCTCGGAACACTGGAGAACGAAAGGTCGAGCGTGAATCATATAGTAGATATGATTAATATAAGATGTTCGCCATTGAAAACTACTCCATCTCACATGATGATCGGACATGGTTTAGTTGATTTGGATCACGTGCTCATTTAGATGACTAGAGGGATATCTATCTAAGTGGGAGTTCTTTAGTAATATGATTAATTGAACTTTAATTTATCATGAACTTAGTCCTGGTAGTATTAAGCATATCTATGTTGTAGATCAATAGCTCGCGATGTAGCTCCCCGTTTATTTTTATATGTTCCTAGAGAAATATAAGTTGAAAAATGATAGTAGCAATGATGCGGAGTTGTTCCGTGATCTCAGGATTTTCCTCATTTCTGCACAGAATAATTATGTCCTTGATGCACCGCTAGGTGACAGACCTATTGCAGGAGCAGATGCAGACGTTATGAACGTTTTGACAAAAGCTCGGTATGATGACTACTTGATAGTTTAGTGCACCATGCTTTATGACTTAGAACCGGTACTTCAAAAATGTTTTGAATGCCACGGAGCATATTAGATGTTCCTAAGAGTTGAAATTGGTATTTCATACTCATGCCCGTATCATGAGGTATGAGACCTCTGAGAGTACTTTGCCTACAAGATGGAGGAGAATAGCTCGACCAGTGAGCATGTGCTCAGATTGTCTGGGTACTACAAATTCTTGAATCAAGTGGGAGTTAACCTTCCAAATAATATAGTAATTGACAAAGTTCTCTAGTCACTATCTCCAAGTTACTAGAACTTCGTGATGAACTATAATATGCAAGGGATGACGAAAGTAATTCCCAAGCTCTTCGCGATGTTGAAATTGGTGAAGGTAGAAACCAAGAAAGAGCATCAAGTGTTGATGGTTAACAAGACCACTTGTTTCAAGTAAAGGGCAAAGGGATAGAAGGGGAACTTCAAGAAGAATGACAAGCAAGTTGTCACTCCTGTGAAGAAACCCAAAGCTAAACTCAAGCCCGAAACTAACTGCTTCTACTTCAAAGGAAATGGTCACTGGAAGTGGAACTGCCCTAGATACTTGGCAGATAAGAAGGATGGCAAAGTGAACAAAGGTATATTTGATATACAGATTATTGATGTGTACTTTACTAGTGTTCATAGCAACCCCTGGGTATTTGATACCGGTTCAGTTGCTAAAATTAGTAACTCGAAACAAGAGTTGCAGAATGAACAGAGACTAGTTAAAGGTGAAGTAACGATGTGTGTTGGAAGTGGTTCCAAGATTGATATGATCATCATCGCACACTCCCTATACTTTCAGGATTGGTGTTGAACCTAAATAAATGTTGTTTGGTGTTTGCGTTGAACATGAATATGATTTGATCATGTTTATTTCAATACGTTTATTCATTTAAAGTCAGAGAATAATTTTTGTTCTGTTTACATGAATAAAACCTTCGATGGTCATACACCCAATTAAAATAGTTTGTTGGATCTCGATCATAGTGATACACATATTCATAATATTGAAGCCAAAAGATGCAAAGTTAATAATGATAGTGCGACTTATTTGTGGCACTGCCGTTTAGGTCATATTGGTGTAAAGCGCATGAAGAAACTCCATGCTGATGGGCTTTTGGAACCACTTGATTATGAATTATTTGATGCTTGTGAACCATGCCTCATGGGCAAGATGACTAAGACTCCGTTCTCCGGAGCAATGGAGCGAGCAACTGACTTATTTGAAATAATACATACTGATGTATGCGGTCCGATGAGTGTTGAGGCTCACGGCGGGTATCGATATTTTCTGACCTTCACAGATGATTTGAGTAGATATGGGTATATCTACTTGATGAAACATAAGTCCGGAATTTTTGAAAAGTTCAAAGAATTTCAGAGTGAAGTGGAAAATCATCGTAACAAGAAAATAAAAGTTTCTACGATCAGATCGCGGAGGCGAATATTTGAAGTTACAAGTTTGGCCTTCATTTAAAACAATGTGAAATAGTTTCACAACTCACGCCACCTGGAACACCACAGCGTAATGGTGTGTCCGAATGTCGTAACCGCACTTTATTAGATATGGTGTGATCTATGATGTCTCTTACCGATTTACCACTATCGTTTTGGGGTTATGCATTAGAGACAGTTGCATTCACGTTAAATAGGGCACCATCTAAATCCGTTGAGACGACACCGTAAGAACCATGGTTTGGCAAGAAACCTAAGCTGTCGTTTCTTTAAAATTTAGGGCAGTGATGCTTATGTGAAAAAGTTTCAACCTGATCAGCTCGAACCCAAATAGGAGAAATGTGTCTTCGTAGGATACCCAAAGGAAACTGTTGGGTACACCTTCTATCACAGATCCAAAGGCAAGATATTCATTGCTAAAAATGGATACTTTCTAGAGAAGGAGTTTCTCTCGAAAGAAGTGAGTGCGAGGAAAGTGGAACTTAATGAGGTAATTGTACCTTCTCCCGAATTGGAAAGTAGTACATCACAGAAACTAGTTCTAGTGATTCCTACACCAATCAGCGAGGAAGCTAATGATGATGATCATGAAACTTCAGATCAAGTTACTACTGAACCTCGTAGGTCAACCAGAGTGCTTTCCGCACCAGAGTGGTACGGTAGCCCAGTTCTGGAAGTCATGTTACTAAACCATGATGAACCTACGAACTATGAGGAAGCGATGATGAGCCCAGATTCCGCAAAATGGCTTGAGACCATGAATTATGAGATGGGATCCATGTATGAGAACAAAGTGTGGACTTTGGTTGACTTGCCCTATGATCGGCAAGCCATTGAAAATAAATGGATATTTAAGAGGAAGACTGACGTCGATGGTAATGTTACTGTCTACAAAGCTCGACTTGTTGTGAAAGGTTTTCGACAAGTTCAAGGTGTTGACTACGATGAGATTTTCTCATTCGTAGGGATGCTTAAGTCTGTCCGAATCATGTTAGCAATTGTTGCATTTTATGAAATCTGGCAAATGGATAACAAAACTGCGTTCTTTAATGGATTTAACAAATAAGAGTTGTATATGATGCAACCAGAAGGTTTTGTCAATCCTAAAAGTGCTAATAAAAGGTGCAAGCTCCAGCGATCCATCTATGGACTGGTGCAAGCATCTCGGAGTTGGAATATATGCTTTGATAAGTTGATCAAAGCATATAGTTTTATACAGACTTGCGGTGAAACCTGTATTAAAAGAAAGTGAGTGGGAGCACTACAACCTTTCTGATAAGTATATGTGAATGACATATTGTCGATCGGAAATGATGTAGAATTTTCTAGAAAGCATAAAGGAGTGTTTGAAAGGAGTTTTTCAAAGAAAGACCTAGGTGAAGCTGCTTACATATTGAGCATCAAGATCTATAGAGATAGATCAAGACGCTTGATAAGTTTTTTCAATGAGTACATACCTTGACAAGTTTTTGAAGTAGTTCAAAATAGAATAGTCAAAGAAAGAGTTCTTGCTTGTGTTGCAAGGTGTGAAGTTGAGTAAGACTCAAAGCCCGACCACAGCAAAAGATAGAGAGAGAATGAAAGTCATTCCCTATGCCTCAGCCATAGGTTCTATAAAGTATGCCATGTTGTATACAAGGCCTATTGTATGCCATGCCCGGAGTTTGGCAAGGGAGTACAATTTTGATCGAGGAGTAGATCACTGGACATCGGTCAAAATTATCCTTAGAGGACTAAGGAAATATTTCTTGGTTATGGAGGTGATAAAGAGTTCGTCGTAAATAGTTACGTCAATGCAAGCTTTGACACCGATCTGGATGACTCTGAGTCTCGATTTTGATACATATTGAAAGTGGGAGCATTTAGCTAGAGTAGCTCAGTGCAGAGCATTGTAGACATAGAAATTTGCAAAATACATACGGATCTGAATGTGGCAGACCCATTGACTAAACCTCTCTCACAAGCAAAACATGATCACACCTTAGTACTCTTTGGGTGTTAATCACATGGCGATGTAAACTAGATTATTGACTCTAGTAAACCTTTTGGGTATTGGTCACATGGCGATGTGAACTATAAAGTGTTAAATCACATGAGGATGTGAACTATTGGTATTAAATCACATGGCGATGTGAACTAGATTATTGACTCTAGTGCAAGTGGGAGACTGAAGGAAATATGCCCTAGAGGCAATAATAAAGTTGTTATTTATATTTCATTATATCATGATAAATTTTTATTATTCATGCTAGAATTGTATTAACCGGAAACTTAGTACATGTGTGACTACATAGACAAAACAGAGAGTCCCTAGTATGCCTCTACTAGACTAGCTCGTTAATCAAAGATGATTATGTTTCCTATCCATAGACATGAGTTGTCATTTGATCAACGGGATCACATCATTAGAAGAATGATGTGATGGACAAGACCCTTCTGTTAGCTTAGCATTATGATCGTTTAGTTTTACTGCTATTGATTTCTTCATGACTTATACATGTTCCTCTAACTATGAGATTATGCAACTCCCGAATACCGGAGGAACACCTTGTGTGCTATCAAACGTCACAATGTAACTGGGTGATTATAAAGATTCTCTGCAGGTGTCTCTGAAGGTGTTTGTGGTGTTGGCATAGATCGAGAATAGGATTTGTCACTCCGAGTGTTGGAGAGGTATCTCTGGGCCCTCTCGGTAATACACATCATAATAAGCCTTGCAAGCAAAAGACTAATGAGTTAGTCACGAGATGATGTATTACGGAACGAGTAAAGGGACTTGTTGGTAACGAGATTGAACTAGGTATGATGATACCGAAGATCGAATCTCGGGCAAGTAACATACCGATGACAAAGGGAACAACGTATGTTGTTATGCGGTTTGACCGATAAAGATGTTCGTAGAATATGTAGGAGCCAATATGAGCATCCAGGTTCCTCTATTGGTTATTGACCGGAGATGTGTCTCGGTCATGTCTACATAGTTCTCGAACCCGTAGGGTCCGCACACTTAACGTTTGATGACGATTTGTATTATGAGTTATATGATTTGATGACCGATGTTCGTTCGGAGTCCCGGATGAGATCACGGACATGACGAACAGTTTCGAAATGTTCGAGACGTAAAGATCGATATATTGGAAGGCTATATTCGGACATCGGAAAGGTTCCGAGTGATTCGGCTATTTTTCGGAGTACCGGAGAGTTACGGGAATTCGTATTGGGCCTTAATGGGCCAGACAGGAAAGGAGAGAAATGCCTCAAGGGTGGCCGCGCCCTTCCCCATGGACTGGTCCGAGTTGAACTAGGGAAAGGGGGCGCCCCCTTCCTTCCTTCTCCTTCTCCCTTCCCCTTTTCCTATTCCATGTGGGAGGAGGAATCCTACTAGGACTAGGGAGTCCTAGTAGGACTCCACACTTTGGCGCACCCTATGAGGGTTGGCCTCCTCCTCCCTCCATCCTTTATATACGTGGCCAGGGGGCACCCCATGGACACACAAGTTGATTTTAGCCGTGTGCGGTGCCCTGCGTCGGTAGCTTCATCATCACCGTCACCACGCCATCGTGCTGACGAAACTCTCCCGTGACGCTCAACTGGATCAAGAGCTCGTGGGACGTCATCGAGCTGAACGTGTGCTGAACGCGGAGGTGCCGTATGTTCGGTGCTTGGATCGATTGGATTGCGAAGACGTTCGACTACATCAACCGCGTCACTAGGCGCTTCTGCTTTCGGTCTACGAGGGTACGTAGACACACTCTCCCCGCTCGTTGCTATGCTTCTCCTAGATAGATCTTGCGTGATCGTATGAAATTTTTGAAATACTACGTTCCCCAACAACATCAATGGCAGAGGACCTAGATTTGCATTACTTAGAGCACATCTAGATGTGCTTTAGCAATACTGTCAAACAAAACCCCTAATCATCATTGCAAACAATGAAAAGAACATGGCTAATGCGACAACCATAACTACACATGCTAGTTCCTTCTTGTCTCTTGCTTGTATCTGTTGCCCGTGATTGATTCTTTCTTGCTTCATCGTAGTGATTGTACATTCCAGCACAGCCAGTTTCTTCTTCAGCTTTACGTTATCTTCTGCGAGCTTGGTGATAACACTCCGAGCCCTGCCATGCCATTCTTCATCCAGCAAGTTAACAATGGCACAAGCCTCATATCCCTGCCAATGTTAAACAGTATTCAGGATGAGCGGTGGCATTAACTGGAGTAAAATGATTAACTTAGCACTAACCCCTAAGGGGCAATTGAGAAACCTCCTGCCAATGTTGAATCCCTCCGTGCATACACGTCGAGTGGGAGTGTGCCCATGCACACAACTCAGCTTTTGGTACTTCTCGGTGGCGCAAAACTCGGAGTCAAACTCGTGTTGCGGGAGTCTGGAGTCATGCTCCGGACCTGGCGGCGAATCGCTTTCCTGAGGGGGTCATTCAGGACGGATTCAGCAAGGGTCTATACTTTGGACATGCTAAAAAAGATCGGGATAGATTGGAACCTGACAGGACGATTCGGATCCGTAGTACACCTGCCTTCTGATGACCTTAGGCAAGTGCTCGACGGCGATCACCGTTGTGGCGACGATACGAGCAGGAGCAGCCGCACCGAAACCATCAGCACCACTCCTCTGCATTCCCCCAATGTGAGCGCCACGCAAGGGAATTTGGAGGCTATGTAGGGATTTGGGGGAAATGGGGAAAGTGTGGGGATAAGCTAACGGTCGGGAACTACTTATGGCACTATATGTTGTATACGACACATTGTGTGAGAAGACAACGTAGGTTAGACACGGTTGCCGTTACTTAACCGTATGTGATGTACTACCCTGTCCATATAATTGAGTTACAATGATAGCGTGTAAACAGAAAGAAAAAAAAGCTGCTCTGCATATAGAGATGGCGGCGGCAGCCTAGGTAGAGGCTACCGGAGAAGAGGTCAATCCTCGGTCGGTGGGCGATAGTGGCATCATAGGAGGTAAATCCTCGGTCTGTGGTGGGAGATAGGAGGAGCTCAACCATCGAGGTCGGCGGCAGCGTGATTCGAGCACATCCATCGCGGTCGACGGCAGGATATTGGAGGTCGAACTTCAGGCGGCAGCCGCACTAAGCTTTGCTCCTCGACCATGTTGTCTCGGCGTGCCGCCGCATCGCGCTTCTCTGTCTGCTGGGTGGAGGTCGCCGCACGGCTAATTAATTAGGGTATTCTTTTCGTCATTGGCTTAATTAAGGTATTCAATTTCTAAAGGTAGTGTTGTACTAGTACTCTGTGTGTAAACGACGGTGGGCACAAGGGTCTCGGGAAAACATCGAAGAGTATCTTCAGAATCTTCTAGGGGATCAAGCCATCATCTGGAATGAGGGGCTCTCCGGTAGGAAGTAGTTACGAGAACCTAGAGTCAGAGTTAGCAAAATCCTTAACCCGAATAGAAGAGTGATCAGAGTCTGAGAGCATAGACGAGGAATAAATGATCCTAATACCACCCAATGGCGACGTGGGCCCTTAAGCCACACAGCCAAGTTAGTAAAAGTTTTTCAATGACTAGACTCAACTTTGGCCAAGGAGTTGGAAAGGGGGATTCCTATAGGCAGTCGGCTCTCATACCAACTTGTGGCGCCCCTGATTTGACCGTACACTAATCATGCACGCAAATGTATACGGCCAAGATTAGGGACTCAATGAAAGATATCAAAACACAACTCTAGACAAAAATTAAAGATCATACAAGCTTCATATTACAAGCCAGGGGCCTTGAGGGCTCGAATACATAAGCTCGATAATTAACGAGTCAGCGAAAGCAACAATATCTGAGTACAGACATTAGTTATACAAGGTGCCATAAGATGGCTAGCACAAACAGGGATACAGATCGAAAAGGCAAGGCCTCCTGTCTGAGATCCTCCTAAACTACTCCTGGTCGTCGGCAGACTCCACGTAGTAGTAAGCTCCGTCAGGGTTGTAGTAGTCGTCGGCGAAGGCATGTGGCTCCTAGGCTCCACCATCTGGTTGCATCATCCGAGAAGAAAGGGAAAAGGGGGGAAATGGAGAGCAAAGCAACCATGAGTACTCATCCAAAGTACTCGCAAGCAAGGATCTACACTACATATGCAATGGTATCTGTGTAAAGGGGTAATATTTGTGGGCTAAATTGCAGAATGCCAGAATAAGAGGGGAAAGCTAGGCCTATTGAAGACTACGCTTCTGGCAGCCTCCATCTTGCAGCAATAGAATAGAGTAGCTGGAACGTAACAAGTATCATTGCTTCTGGCAGCCTCCATCTTGCAGCAGTAGAGGAGAGTAGTTGGAAAGTTCACCAAGTAACATCGTATAGCATAATCCTACCCAGCGATCCTCCCCTCGTCACCCTGTGGGAAAGCGATCAGCGAGTTGTATCTGGCACTTGAAAGGGTGTGTTTTATTAAGTCTCCGGTTCTAGTTGTCATGAGGTCGAAATACAACTCAGGGTCGTCCTTTTACTAAGGGACACGACTATTCGAATAGATAAACTTCCCTGCAGGGGTGCACCACATTACCCAACATGCTCGATCCCATCTGGTGGGACACACTTTCCTGGGTCATGCCCGGCCTCGAAAGATCAACACGTCATAGCCCTACCTAGGCACAGCAGAGAGGTCAGCATGCCGGTCTAAATCCTAAGCGCGCACGGGTCTGGGCCCATCGCCCGTTGCACACCTGCACATTGCGTACGCGGCCGGTGAGTAGACCTAGCAACCTCCGTTACAAAGGAAGTTGCGTTACGCGGTCCAACCCGGCGCGCGTTGCTCAGTCGCTGACGTCAAGAAGGCTTCGGCTGATACCATGACGTCGAGTGCCCATAACTGTTCCAGACTCAGAACAAATATCCAAACTCGTTAAGCGTGTTATTATGCGGACAACGACCAGGGACCAGGCCACCTCTCAACTTGGTGTCTCAACCTGCCCTATCGCTCTGCCACAAAGAATCACTCGGGGGCCGTCGGGAACCCAGGCCCACCACTACCTGGATGGAACCACCCGTCCTTTCAGCCCCCACATTGGAATCACTTGTGGGTACTCTACGAGCCGACCCGACTTTAGTCACATCATGTATCATGTAAAGTATGTATTTAGTATATACCCGTGATCACCACCCAAAGTGATCACGACCCGGTAGTATAACATGGCAGACGGACAAGAGTGTAGGGCCACTGATGGAATACTAGCATCCTATACTAAACATTTAGGATAGCAGGTAAAGGTATCAATAGTTGTAGCAACAATGACATGCTATGCAGCAGAATGGGATTAACTGAAAGCAGTAACATGCTACACTACTCTAATGCAAGTAGTAGAGAGAAGGAATATGCGATATCAGGTTGATCAAGGGGGGGGCTTGCCTGGAAGCTCGGCAACGAAGGAGGGGTTGTCAACACCGTAGTCGATCGGGGCAGCAGCAGCGTCAGTCTCGTAGTCTACCGGAGAGAAGAGGGGGAAGAAACAATGAATACAATGCAAACATATGCATGACCAGTGGCGGACCCAGGAATTGTTGACACCCCAGGCGAACAACTAATGGCTAGAAACTACCTATAAAAACTTCAGTTTGAAGACATACAAGAATCAATCTATGTTTTGCATAACTAATAAGAAACCAAACATGATATTCAATGGCAGAATTTGTTCTATGATGAGTCAACTAATAAAGCAAGACAAATCAAAAGACAACATGTGGCATAGATAAATGATACAGAAGATTGATACCAAATCAAATGATTGGTTGATCTGAGCCTCCCATGACTACATCTTCAATAGCAGACATCGCTAAACCTTCAACCATCAATTTGGAAATGCGAATCAGTGCATAATATAGCAGGCAAAAGTAATTAACAATAGATGCAAAATGTGAATACTTACGTGTTGGACGAGGCAAAACACCTTTACGTGTGCGATAACCTTGAAATCGCTCAATGATCTTGGATTCTTCGATACTAACAAATACATCTCTCTCAATGTAACATACCATTCTATGATTCATCCAATCATCACCCATTTTGTTCCTCAATACGGTCTTGATGATGCTCATTGCTGAGAATGCCCTTTCCACGGTTGCAGTTGCAACAGGTAAAATCAATGCTAACTCAACCAGACGGTAAACTAAGGGAAAAGTTGTGTTCATATCACTTTTAACCATATTCATGGCAAGATGACCAAGATCATTGCAATTCATCAAATGTGGATCACCTCTTGCTTCCCGAATGAATGAGTCTAGTTGGTTTCTAAGGACAAAAGTAACTTCATATGTAGAGAAGTTAGCAGCATACATATTACCAAGATCTACTAGCTTGTCTTCATTATAATTGGCAAATGAATTCTTGGGATCAAGACAAGCAATGCATCTCAACAATTGAGTAGACCTTTCAGCAAAACGGTTGTTCAACTCCACAATAAGTTGAGCATGCAACACATTGAATATTTCAATTTTGAAATGATGGTTGTAAGTTACCAATTTCCCACCCCCAAGACCTTGAACGGCCATTAGCAGATCTTGTATCTTACATATTTGGCACTACAATGTTGTATTTGACACAAAATTTTGTTACCTCTTTGAAGAGCTCGTCGCAACCATTCTGCCTTATCTCTTGAATATCCTCCAATGTGGTTTTAATCAATCCCACAACACGTACACTATTTTGATTTTTCAATTGCAAGCATTGTGACAGATTGTTAGTCTTACCCAATAATCTAATCATAAGATGCAATATGAGAACAAATTCAAAAGACTCCATGTGCTTTATCAACCCCGCGGCTGTGGTTCTTTGGGCAACATTATCTGCATCATTGTGTAAATTTTCTAATACCTTTAGAACTGGTTTCCACATCTCAACAAGACGGCACAATGTTTTATGATGTGATCCCCACCGTGTATCACCAGGTCTTGCAAGGTTCGTTAATTGGGTTTTTCCCTTTTCCCTCAAGAAGTTCCCCGGACTGTATTTGACGTACTATTTCATCATGTTGCTCTTGGGCTAACTGATCATGTCTTTTACAAGAAGCATTAACAATGTTAACAACCATGCTTGTGTACTCAAAAAAATCCCTTACTGATGAAAAACACTTGGCAACAGCAACAACCACTAATTGTAACCGGCGGGCAAAACAATGTATATAATGAGCATAAGGATTTTCCTCCAAGATCAATCTTTGCAACCCACGAAATTCCCCTCTCATGTTTGAAACCCCATCATAACCCTGCCCTCTCAAATTAGACATAGATAAGCCAAGATTACCAAACATACCATCCAAGGCTACCTTCAGTGAAGTTGCTTTAGTGTCAGGAACATGCTCAACTGCCATGAATCTCTCAATCACCTCCCCTCGTTTGCCGAGATACCTACATAAGACAAAGGAGCATGATTAATATATAAGAACTTTAAGAAAATACACATATAAGGCTACAATAACACACACACACAAGCAAATGTGCTGACCTCAAACACATAGCCATTTGCTCCTTCATAGATGCATCTCTGGACTCATCAACAAGTAATGCAAATTTACTATCTCCAATCTCCTCAAGAATGACACTTGTGGTCTCTTTTGCACAAGCCTTGCATAAATCCTTTTGTATCTTATGTGATGTCAGCTTATGGTTATCTCCCGCATCCCCAAATAATTTTGCCACCTTTGGGTCTTTCTTTATGAACAAGTCCAACAACTCTTTAAAGTTACCCTTATTCATTGAGCTAGTAGCCTCATCATGACCACGAAAAGCAAGAGCTTGTAGTATCAAAAATTTCACAATATCCAATATAATCAAGAGACGGGCTTTGTATTCTTCTTCTTGCTTCTGAGAACCCCTATCAAAGACATGTGGCAGATTTTGTCTTTGATTTTTGAAATCCTCATAATGTTGCCTAGATTTATTATGAGCACTATCATGCTTGCCAACATGCTGATTAAAAACTTTAGGTCCATCCTTCCAAGATTTGAATCCATTTCTCATGAATGCTTCAATACCATAGTTTTCAGCTCTTGGTTTCTTAAACAGAAAACAATAAAAGCAAAAGGCTGATTTTTTTCAATGCTATATTCCAACCAGCCACGATGATTATTGAACCAATAATCATGAAAGCTCCTACCGTTTATCTTTTCATATGTATGATCAGTTGGTTGGCAAGGACCCATACTAATGTACTCCCTTCTAGCAAGATCTCTAATGTCTGGATCTAACTCCTCAATTGGTATTCTCTTACCGGGGTCAGATTCAACATCACCGGGTTTGTGTTCAGCTCTAACATTAGGGGTATCACTTGTTTGAGCTGAAGGACCCGTTTCTGCAGTTTCGGTGGTTCGAACTTGAAAAAAAGAATTTAATGTCTTGTTTCTTTTGCTCATCTTGAGCTCCTGTAAAATTTTAGAGAAACAAAAATTTCTCACTGTCAAAATTGGTTTCTACATGACAACATCTAACAAACAGAATAACAGTGGCATCTAGTAACTAAAATCATCATCATCCAACAAAAACAGGGCATCAAGGCATCAAGAATTCAAGATTGTATAGAGATTAGAGAAAGTGAGGGCTACCTCCTCGCTGGACGCCGGACCGGGCAGCCTGCAGGCTGCTGCCTCGCGCGGTCGCGCCCTAACCGGGTCCTCTGCCTCGCGCCCTCGCCGCCTCGCCGGACGTCGAACAGGCAACGGCAGCCGGCAGCGGCAGCGCCGCAGCGGCCTCGCCGGGCCCTGAAACGGGGAGCGCTGGAAGCCTGGAAGGGGGGATCCGGACGGAGGGAAGAGGCTGACCGGCGACGGCAGGTGGCGACCGGCGACGGTGGGCGGCGACCGGCGACGGCTTAGGGTTCGTCGAGACTGAATCGGGATCGGGGGAACTTGGTTGTTCGTGCGGTGCGGGCGTGCCGCGTGCGGCCTTTCCTCGTGCGGGTGAGTGGCCTGGGCGGCCTGCCGGCTGGGCGCCTGGGCCTGTTCGCCTGGGCCTGGTCTGCCTGGGCTTGGACCTGGGCTACGCCCCAGGCCAAAGTTTTTTTTTAAAAAAAATATAGGCCTACAAATTTTTCCATGCCCCAGGCAATGGCCTGGGCTGCCTAGGGCCCAAATCCGCCAATGTGCATGACGATGCATGACATGGCATATAACGGTGCTAGGTGTGCCCTAACACAGTACTAGGTGCTACTGGCGAAGGGGGAAAACATCCGGGAAGGTATTCTCGGTGTTTGACATTTTCAGACAGATGAAACGGAGGGGGATTGTTGCATGTACGCTATGCTAGGGACGTGTGGCGGACGAACGGACTGTGTGTTCGGATTCCTCTCGTCGTTCTGAGCAACTTTTATGTACAAAGTATTTTCATCCGAGTTACGGATTATTTTATATTAATTTATAAAGATTTAATCCAATTGTAGAATTAACAAAATTATTTTAAGTAGAAAATGTATTTATGGCGTCATCATGATGTCAGCATGAGGTCAACGGTCAACTCTGATCGTTGACCGATCAAGCTGACACGTGGGTCCCATTGTCATTGACTATTTATCAAATTAGATAATTAAGTTTAATTAACATGGTTAATTAGATTAATTTAACAATATTAATTAAGTTAATGTATTCTTTTAATTAATTAATTAATTAATATTTATTTTTATTTTTATTTTTTAAATTCCTTTTTTAACAATGTTTTGGGGGTGGGGCCCTCTATCATAGGCACAGGGGGCCTTAACGGGTTCGGGCGTTGTGGGTGCGGGTCTCGGATGCTACGGACGCGACCACAGCCCGAGCGGTGGTCAGCGCACGGGACAGCACGACGGGGGCCGCCACCGCGAGGTAGTGGCCGGCGGCGAGGCGCGGGCCGTCGGTGGAGGGGGACGCCGATGGGAGGGCTGCGGCGGGCGGCGACGGGAGCCAAGCAGGGGGCCGTGGCGAGCACGAGGCCATGGTGCGGGATGGCGGCGGCGCGGCGGGGCAGCGACGGCTCGGCGTAGACAGCAGACCAGGAGGCGGTGTAGCGGGACCAGCGGCACGACAGGCAGGTGCGCTGGACGGGGAGGGCGCGTAACGCGGCGGCTGTAGTGAGGCTCGTGGGCGACCGGTGCTCAACACGGGAGCGGAGGACCGCGGAGGCGAGCGTGGAGCGGGGCTGTGGGCGCGGGCAGAAGTAAGGACGACGTCGGAGCAAGGGCAGGTGCCGTGAACAAGGTTGCGGTGCATGTGGCCGCAGCGAGGGCATGCGCGCGCGGCCGTGGGCGCGCACGAGGCGCGGCGAGCACAGCTACGGGGAGGACGGCGGGGCGCGGTGACCTGCGAGGGGGTAAGGAGAGGAGAGGGCGAGGCTCACGGGCGGTGCATGGGACCAGGGGGTCGGCGAGGCTCGACGGAGACCCTTGGGAAGGAGGATGGGGACGACGGGTTGGCGACGGGCGGAGCTCCGGGTGGCGGCAAGGTGCAGACGATGGAGACGGCAGGGCGGGCGAAGGAGCTCCAGTGAGGTGGAGCTAGGGGCGATGGGGTCGATCCCCCGACTGGAGGGAGGAGCGGGGCGTGGGAAGGGGAAGTGGGGGCGAGAGGGAAGGGGTTCGATCTAGGGTTTCCGCCGACAGGGGAGATATGGGGAGTGGGGTGGGCCGGCTGGGCCGGCGTAGCTAGCCTAGTAGACAGCTGGGCCGGGGCCCAGCAAGGGGGGGCGGGTTGCTCCCTTTTCTTTTCTTTTTATATTTATTTATGTCTTCCAATTTCTTTTCTGTTTTAATTTTTCAAGTCTATGTTTTGCACTTAATCCAATTAGCAAATGAGTTTTCTAAAATATGGAGATGGACACCTAATTAGTATTGCAATATTAGGGGCAGCCACAAAAAGGTTGGCACACCAAATATTAGTTTATATTTTTATAACTTTATAAAAGGCATTTAATTTATTGTTTTTGTTGTTGTTTTATTTATTTGAGAGGATTTAGGCATTTAAAAAAAAGTGGTTTCTTCATCATACATACATATGATTTATTTGTCACATCATGAACATTTCAGTTTTAATGTTTGAAAACTTTTATTGTTTGACTTGACTTTGAATTTTGAATTCGAATGGTTTCGAATCAAGGCGAGATTAACAACAGTAACCGCGGTGACAAGGCATCACTAGTAGAGGGTTATTGTAGCTTGATTTATCCGGGCGTCACGATCAACTCTGCATCTTTTGACTTCAATATTATGAATATGTGTATTACTACGATCGAGATTCAATAAACCATTCACCTTGGGTGTATGACCATAGAAGGTTTTATTCATGTAAACAAAATAACAGTCTCTGACTTAAATGAATAATCGTATTGCAATAAACACGATCCAATCTTGTTCATGCTCAACGCAAACACCAAATAACATTTATTTAGGTTTAACATTAATCCAGAAAGTATATGGAGTGTGCGATGATGATCATATCAATCTTGGAACTACTTCCAACACACATCATTACATCACCCTCAACTAGTCTCCATTTATTCTGCAACTCCTGATTCGAGTTACTAACCTTAGCAATCGAACAAGTATCAAATACCAGGGGCTACTATGAGCACTAGTAAGGTACACATCAATAACATCTATATCAAATATACCTTTGTTCACTTTGCCATCCTTCTTATCCGCCAAATATTTGGGGTAGGTTCGCTTCCAGTGACCATTTCCTTTGCAGTAGAAGCACTCAGTTTCAGGCTTGGGTATAGCTTTGGGCTTCTTCTTGGGAGTGACAACTTGCTTGCCATTCTTTTTGAAGTTCCCTTTCTTTCCCTTGCTCTTTTTGTTCAAACTAGTGCTCTTGTTAACCATCAACACTTCATGATCTTTCTTGACTTCTACCTTCACCGATTTCAGCATCGCGAAGAGCTCGGGAATCGTTTTTGTCATCCCTTGCATATTATAGTTCATCACAAAGTTCTAGTAGCTTGGTGATAGTTACTAGAGAACTATGTCAATCACTATTTTATCTGGAACTCCCACTTGATTCAAGTGATTGTAGCACCCAGATATTCTGAGCACATGCTCACCAGCTAATCTATTCTCCTCCATCTTGTAGGTAAAGTACTTGTCAGAGGTATCGTACCTCTCGACATGGGCATGAGTCTGAAATACCAATTTCAGCTCTTGGAACATCTCATATGCTCCGTGGCATTCAAAACATTTTTATGTCCCGATTCTAAGTCGTAAAGCATGGCACACTAAACTATTAAGTACTCATCATATTGAGCTTGCCAAACGTTCATAACATCTACATCTACTCCTGTAATAAGTCTGTCACCTAGCGATGCATCAAGGACATAATTCTTCTGTGCAACAATGAGGATAATCCTCATATCACGGACCCAGTCCGCATCATTGCTACTAACATCTTTTAACTTAATTTTCTGTAGGACCGTATCAAAAATAGGGGAGCTAAATCGCGAGCTATTGATCTACAACATAAATATGCAGAACCTATCAGGACTAAGCTCATGATAAATTAAGTTCAATTAATCAAATTACTAATGAACTCCCACTTAAATTAACATCCCTCGGGTTAACTAAGTGATACATGATCCAAATCAACTCAACCATGTCCGATCATCACGTGAGATGGAGTAGTAATCAATGGTGAACATCTCTATGTTAATCATATCTACTATATGACTCATGTTCGACCTTTCGATCTCCAGTGTTCCAAGGCCATGTGTGTATAGGCTCGTCAAGTTTAACCCAAGTATTACACGTGTGTAAAACTGTCTTACACCTGTTGTATGTGAACGTAGAGTCTATCACACCCCATCATCACGTGGTGACTCAAAACGAGGAACTGTAGCAACAGTGCATACTCGGGAAGAACACAATTATCTTGAAATTTAGTGAAGGGATCATAATGCTACCGTCGATCTAAGCAAAATAAGATATATAAAGGATAAACGTCACATGCAATCAAAATATGTGATATGATATGGCCATCATCATATGCTTTTGATCTCCATCTACAAAGCATCGTCATGATCTCCATCGTCACCGGCTTGACACCTTGATCTCCATCGTAGCGTCATGGTCGTCTCGCCAACTATTGCTTCTATGACTATTGCTAGATCATAGCGACAAAGTAAAGCAATTACACGACGCTTGCATTTCATACAATAAAGAGACAACCATAAGGCTCCTGTCGGTTGCCAATAATTTACAAAACATGATCATCTCATACACTAACGTATAACTCATTACGTCTTGACCATGTCACATCACAACATGCATTGCAAAAAAACTTAGACGTCCTCTACTTTGTTGTTGCAAGTTTTACGTGACTGCTATGGGCTTCTAGCAAGAACCGTTCTTACCTACGGCACAAAACCACAACGGTGATTTATCAAGTTTGTTGTTTTAACATTCAACAAGGACCGGCCACAGTCAAGTTCGATTTAACTAAAGTATGAGAAACAGACACCCGCCAGCCACCTTTATGCAAAACAAGTTGCACGTGACGGTGGAACCGGTCTCATGTACGTGGACACGTAATGTTGGTCCAGTCCGCATCATCTTACAATGCCGCCGAATCGAAATAAGACGTTGGTGGTAAGAAGTATGACGATCACCACCCACAACTCTTTGTGTTCTTCTAGTGTTCTTGAGATGGCACGATCTTGATGTATCGCCGAATTTTTTTTGTTTTCCATACAAGGTTTCCCATAAACTGTAAGATTAAATGTGACGTTGGTGGTAAGAAGCGGTAGCAACAAACTGTACGATCAAATGCTAAGTTAACGGACGGGTCTTGTCCATCACATCATTCTCCAATGATGTGATCCCGTTATCAAATGACAACTCATGTCGATTGTTAGAAAACCTTAACCATCTTTGATTAACAAGCTAGTCTTGTAAAGGCTTACTAGGGACACGGTATTTGTTTATGTATTCACACATGTCTTTAGATTTCCGGTCAATATAATTCTAGCATGAATAAGAAACCTTTATCATGATTAAGGAAATATAATAATAATTATTTTATTATTGCCTCTAAAGCATATTTCCATCAGCTACTGCACCATCGATCTGCTCCATCGGTGGGAAAGTTGCGCCAAGGAGGCGAAAGATACAATCAAACCATGAGCTCATCGCCGCCGCTAGCTGCACAGATCCTTGCGATGAAAGAACACAAATCCTTGTGGTGCCTCGCGGATGGGTGGACCTGCTAAAAGAGTCATCCCTCTTAGAACCGCGTAACCCACATCATTTTGGCCCTATTAAGGATAAGCCGTGGACATACCCATACCCGTGGATAGACGAAGCTCCTCGTTCCATTACGCTAAGATTCGTGCTAGTATTTTCTTTGTCATTTTTTTTCTTGATTATTGATTAAAATGTGCAATAGCTGGGACGTATGTAGATGTGCCATGTACATACCCGTGGGTAGATGAAGATTCTCGTTCCATTACTCATTTTTTTTCGAGGAACCGGCAGGAGCACTGCCTTTTTCTTAAAGAAGGGAAGGCGACAAAACGCAATTTACAGAGGGGCGAGCGTTTTTAGGGAACATCGCAGAAACCATGAGAAGAACAAACTAGAAACTAGGTTAACCAATGCCTTCGGTTGGCAGGCTGCCCGCAAACGCCAGGTCTCGCTGATTGATTGCGTCTAGGGCTAGAGCCGCCACCTCACGATGCGTCAGCCTTTGACCAGTGAAAACCCGCCTATTTCGCTCCTTCCATATGGACCATATCGTGTAGATGATTCTTCCCCTACGCCTCTTGCGCACCTGATTGGTCTGGGAATTGAGGGTCTTGTCCCACCAGTCTGCCACATTTCCTGGCTCCGGGAGAAAGCCCGAGATGGGAACTCCTTCGTTAGTCCAAGTGTTCACCTGGTTTCAGACCGCGACCGTGAAGGGACAGTCTTTGCAGAGGTGAGTTGCCGTTTCAGGCTGCTGAAGACAAAGCAGGCATCTGGGCTCGTGAGGCCATCCCCTCACAGCCAGCATATCCGCAGTGAGGATTCTTCCATGTAGGACTAGCCAAGCAAAGAACTTGCACTTGGGCTCAGCGTTTGCGGACCAGACTTTGGACGTGTCGAAACGTGAGTAGGAGCCAAGGAACTGCGCGCCATAGGCAGAGGCGGCCGAGTATGTCCCCGAGGTGGTTAAATTCCAGTGAATGGTGTCCTCTTGGTCAGGGAGGATGGTGATTTGACTAATGCGATTGGAGAGAGACACGAATTCTCCCAGTTGTTGAATGGTCTGCAGTCTGGCCACCGCCCTGATCCAGTTCTCATTCATGAGCTCGTTGTGTACTGATCTTTTCTTTCTTGAGGCAATTTTGTAGAGCTCCGGAGCAAGAAGCCTGAGCGGGCCTTCACCGATCCAGTTGTCCTGCCAGAACAGCGCCTTCTGCCCATTGCCCAGCGTAATTGAGGTACATGCGCGAAAAAGGCTCATATATGATTGGTCGCATGGCAGCTCCGATCCCACCCATGGCCTTTCTAGGTCAGTCCATTGCAGCCACGGCCACCGGAGGCGCAGGGCACGGCCAAATCTCTCCAGGTCCATGATCCCAAGACCGCCCAAATTCCTTGGACGACAGACAGTCTTCCAGTTAACAAGGGAGTGGCCTCCCGAGGTCTGCGATTGGTCCTCTTTTTCCCAGATGAAGGACCGGATGATTTTATTGATCTTTCTAATCGTCCCCTTCGACAAGTTGAGAGCTGTGATATGAAAGGTGGCCATGGCCGTGAGGACTGACTGAGCGAGTGCCACCCTGCCAGGCTTGTTAAGAAGCTTTCCTTTCCATCCTGGTAGTCTGCCAGCGAACCTATCGATGAAGGGTTGTAGATCAACCCCTTTAAGGCGGCGGTAATG
>LR738716.1:147415194-147426725 GCA_902687465.1 Secale cereale
TAAAGGAAGCAGCGAAGACAGAGCTGCGAGGAACGACGCACATGGCAGAACTACTCATTGGTAACACCGGGGGCCTCGATGGCGGCAGCTGTCCTCTTTCCTGGCTTGGTATTAGCCGCCTTGACTTGTTTCGCCAATGCCTCGATCGCTTGGATAACCGGAGCAGCAAGAGGCGTGTTAAACAGCGCCGCGTATGCTGACTGAACCCCAGCATCCATCTCCGACTCCGGGCCGAGCAGGTTGCAGGCACGGGCAATCAGCTCCTGGACCGCCGAACTACCCTGGATGCATTGCCGCGTCTTCTTTTGAGCGATCCTCCCGCTCCTACGAGGCGAGGAGAGGTTTACGCCTCTGGCTCCTCCAGTCTTGGCCGGCTTAGGCGCCGGGTCCGGCAGCAGGGGCACCTCAGTGGGGGCGGCGATGGATTCGAGGAACCGGCCGAGATCGCCGTCAGCAGGCGTGGTAGCTCTCACCGGCATTGCGTCGGCGGTAGACGTGGAATTGCCTTCCGGCCACGACGCAACTTCGCCAAGGTGGCCCGTCGGAGCAGGGGAGGCCGAAGAGGAGGCCAGCACCGGCGACGTAGCCGAGGCGCCCACCATGTCCGCACAGACAGAGGAGGCAGTAGAGGCCGCCGACGTAGCGAGGTAGGGACCCAGGAGTGCCGCAGGCGGCAGGGGTGAGGCCACCGGAGTGCGTCCAGGTGGGTCGCAACCGGGTGACGAGTCGGCCGCACCCGTCAGGGAGCGCACGGGAGAGACGCAGCGGCCCGGAGACGCCAATCCGGCCAGAGGAGGCAGGTTGCCAAAACCGGGGGGGTGTCCTCGATGTTGAGCGCTCCCAGAGCACTGCAAGCCCCATCGAACCAGGCTTCCTTCCCCACGGCCACGGACGCAGGCGTGCCAGACCCCAGGTGCAGCGACGGCCGTGCCAGATCGATACCGGCCGAAGCAGTGGCCGCCGCAGCCGATAGAGCGATCAGGCACCGCAGCTCGGCCGCCTCCCGCAGCACAACCCGCGCAGTGCCAGACGCGCGTCGGCCTCTTTGCCGCCTAAGACCCGCCGGACTTTGGCCTCGGCCAGCGCCACCACGCCCATCTTCCTAAAACAGCCCACCTCCGTGGAGGCCACAGCCTCGTGGCGCCGTCCACCGTTGTCCCTTCGGCCAGCCGCACGACCATCACGCCGACGCGGGGAACGTGAGCGGGGACGCGCAACGGCCTCGCCATGGCCGCGCCCAGCCCGCCTATCGCGAGGGCCACCCGACCGGTCGTCGTAGTCGTCACCTTCATCATCGCGCCTATGCGGACGCAGCTCGCGGCAGGCATCGACGCCGCCGCCACTGGCACGACCCCGCGGCGAACCCCGCGTCGTGGTGCCGCGGGAATCGAACTCACCAGGGATGGCGATGTTGTCAGTGGAAACAGGAGCGTGGCCGTCGATGGTTCCCCGGTGGCAAGGCGGGAACACGGATGTCGGGGGGGAGTACATCACTTGCCGGCCGTCCTGCGTCTCCATGTCGAGGGGGGCCGAAGTGTAATCCTCGACCCGCGTAAGGTGGACGATGACGCGGAAGGTGGCACCACGCAGGCAGCGCGCCGGCTGCCGCGCCGAGATCGTGACGCCGTCGGGAGCGCGCGACGTGAAGGTCAGCCAGACCACCTTGGGGATCCTGCTTGGGTTGGTCGTCCACGCCCAGAGGCCAATGTCGCGTGTGTCCGACATGGAGATGGAGCGCTCGTCCATGACGTCCAGTGCGCAGGTGCGGCCGATGACCCGCTCGACGATGGAGTGCGTCCAGACGTAGGCGGGCACGCCGTCAAGGATGAGGCGCGCGCGGAAGGGCATGGCCGCGCCGAGCGCATGCGCCAGCGGTCTCCAAGGCCTGATGAAGATCCTCGTGTCGTCGCCCATACGGAGTTGGCCCCTGTCCAGCGCGGCCGTGCAGAGCTCTTTGCTTTCAAACTTTACGAGGAATTCCTCCGGGTAGTGGCAGCTGACGACGACATCACCGCGCCGCAGACGAAGGCGGTCACGCAGCAGGCGCTCCACCACAGCGGGGGCCAAGCGGCGAGGGGCGTCCACCGCCCAGACAATGGCGGCCGTCTGCTCCCAGGTGCGCCGGTCGCGGTCGATGTCAAAGGTGGCCGCAATGATGCAGGTGTCCTCCTCCGGCCTTGACTCCGGCACGCCAAGTCCATGCTGAGCCATGACCAGCGGAGGCGGAGCGGGGAGGGGCGAAGGGCTGTCCAGGCGGGAGGCAACCACGTCCGCCCAGGAGCGCGCCGAGCACGGCCTGCGGGAAGGCGGGGGGCGGGGCGGGGGCGAAGCTGGCGGTTTATCGCGCGCAGTGCAGAAACGAGCGCGGTGCCCCGAGCGGTCACAGGCAAGACAGCGCAAGGGTTCGCGGCAGGAGCGGGCGCGGTGGTGCTTGCTGAGGCAGCGAAAACACCTCCCCCGCGTCCTCCTTAAGAACAGCAGCTTCCTCTCCTCGGCCAGGCTGTCGCCGAGCCCGGCCGGACGTCGCCCGTCGCGTCGGCTTAAAGAAGCGTCCCGTCGCGGCCGGCGCCTCGAGACCACCGTCGTCCAGGGCGCGGCGCGCCCATCCTCCTCTGTCGCAGGGGCAGACTCGACTTGAATGCACCCGCCATGAATGCCCCCGGCAGGTGCAACCACCATGGAACGGAGCCGGGGCGCCTTGAATGCTGCAGCAGGCTCGCAGGAGCCCGAGCCCCCCTCCGAGGCACTCGCACAACCAGGCAAGGCAGTGCACAGCAGCGGCCCCGAGACCGGCAGGTTGGGGGCGATCTGGATCTGGCATCCCGGGAGGTCGGCGAGGCTTGAAGTAGCGATGATGGAGCCCTGGCGCTGGGAGAGGAACCAGGGGGCCTGCGGCGCGAGGATGGTTGGCCGGAAGGGGGGCGGGGGTAGGCTGGCCGGCGGCAGTGGCAACGGGGGCGGCGGCGGCAGGAGCGCCGAGCGCGTCGCAGGAGCAACGGTCATATTGGATTCTTGTATTGCCTCAAGCATCAGTCCCTTCCACAATTTCGTTTTCTCATATTTTTGTCTCTTCCATTACTCATCTCCATGTACAAATAAGAGGAGATTTTACTGTAAGAAATAACCCGCTTGTGTTACTCAAGCTGCACGCTGTCCCGCCCGGGGTGACAAGACCAGGAGTGGGTACCATTTGGCCTTTTGGGAAATCAGTAGCTGGAGTCTATTCAAACCGCAAACTAAAATAGAGCAGTCAAATCCACGATGTGCTGTAACTGTAAAAAGCTCCAAACCCTCGTAGTCATCATAAAACTAATATAAATAGGTCCGATTAAAACAAGTCCAACTGTGCTATGCTGCTCCATATCTCTCCAAACCATTCAATAGCCACATTGAAGGGAAACTACTCCAGAAGACGATGGGGGAGAATCCAGACATAAATAAAAACGATAGGAATACATGTGTAGCATGTTTGATTTATTGCATGAGCTGCTGTACATGCTGTAGCTTTCTTGTTTCCAAAGCGAAGGGTAGTTGTGGTTGTACATACGGAGTATTTCTTTTTGGGGAAACATGAGGCACCTCTAAAAAATGTTATAAATTCAGACCAAAAGATGTTATAAAACCGGAGGCATCTGTCGCTGATTAAACTGAAACATTACAAATTAACCTGAAGCTAGTTTGTTAGCAAAAAGCCAAAAGGCCGCATATGGAAGCAACATGACATCCTTTATACAGTATTACTCCCTCCGTTTCAAAATACTCCCTCCGTCCGGAAATACTTGTCGCAAAAATGGATAAAAATGGATGTATCTAGAACTAACATATGTCTAGATACATCCATTTCTCCGACAAGTATTTCGGGACGAAGGGAGTAGAAGACTAAACTTTGTACTAATTTTAGTATAAAATTAATACAAAGTTGAGTCATCTATTTTGAAACTGAGTAAGTACATCTGATTGCCCATGTACTGGAATTTCTAACTAAACTAAAGCCTCTGGAAGGTTAAAGGTCCCAGAAATTATCAGATTAGAAAGAACATGCAAACCTAAAGAAGTGGGTTCAATTGCATAAGGTAATTTAGTCACCTGAAGAGCTTTGAAAACAGAATGCACTCACAACCGCATAGTTTCATAATCTCAAAAATTAAATCAGATAGACACGCTCCGAACAGGGACAGCGCTCTTTCTACTACTTGAACTTTTTAGTTATCCTATCTAGTTATCTCCATGGAAAAGTGAGCACTATTAACTTGTCAAAGATACCGACAGATATGGAGTAAGGATGAAAGGATAGCTGTACTTGCTTCAAGATTACTCACAAGGAGCCAAAACTCGTCTCCCAAGGTTTATAATAGAGGCGATTACCCATAAGGCTTTGATTAAAGAGAGTTGGTGGTAGTGTAGTATTGTAAAGCTGGTCACAATGGGCAGGAAGATAAGGTAGTAACATACACACTTATCTAGACTATGTTACTACCTCCACAGTGGGTAGGAACATGTAGGTAGTGTCATGCAACATGCATTTATTAGCTTATAGACTCATTGTTTCTTGAAGTGTGTGGTGTTCCGGTAACTTAGCTAGTTACCACAAGCATCTCACTCTTCATTAAATATGTGCCACATAAACAACGTTGTATTGAAATATGTGATGTTACTCCTAAGTTCCACCCCATTATGAC
This sequence comes from Secale cereale, assembly GCA_902687465.1. Lineage (NCBI taxonomy): Eukaryota > Viridiplantae > Streptophyta > Magnoliopsida > Poales > Poaceae > Secale > Secale cereale. The sequence goes on from LR738716.1 coordinate 147,419,874, forward strand.
CAGCCTAATTAACCACAGAAAGTGGGTATTCTCAATACAAAACGTTTTTGCTGGCTTCCTGTTAATATGCACAAAGGAAACAGGAAAGGGAAAGCAGCTCCAACACCCCTCTTTCTTTGTTCGGAACTACTCTGCAGCCGACCCTTATTGCCCGATTTGCAGCCGATGCTTAATCCAGCGGGCGTGCTTCACTTGCTCATGTCCATGCATGGTTGGATGCATACCATCGTCCAAGAATTGGCTGGACAAAGTCGTCCGTATAGCAGCACTCTTTCTTGTTTACTGTTTTTAAATATGCTAAACTGGCAAAGGCAGAACAAGAACCAAAATAACAAAGCTGCTAGGCTATAATTAAAGTGGAAACAAACACGAACTCAGACCTAGAGGACCTTTTGCTATTGTAGGCTGCAAAATAGTATGTTATTTAATCTAACCTTGCACATGGGCACATGGCCTTCAAGCATCCTTTAATGGGAACATAACCTAAGTGAACTAGCGCATCAGACTAGTAGCTGCGTCATTTGGCTGAGGTTCGGGAACAATGAAAGTACTATATTGTTTCTGTTTTATGTCCAGGCCTGTTTGGTTCATTAGAGCAACTCCAAAGGGGCCACCCATTTCGTCCGCCCGCGTTTACTTGGGTCGGCGCGGACAAAAAAGTCGGCCCAACGTGCCGATTCAAATGGACGCGCGTCCGCTTTCGTTCTCCTGTCGACCCGTTCCCGACCCATTTTTAAGCCGGATTTGCGTCGGCGCGGACAAACGATGGGTAGGCGCGCGCTCGCCCTCTCTTTTCCCCGGGCCCGCTGGTCGGTGGCACATTGACCTCTCCATATCCAACAGCACGCCCTCGCCCGCCTGCTTCGTCGCCGACGACGTCGGCCATTTTTTTCGATAAAAAAAGATACATAGATTTCTAAAAGTACACATATAAAAAAAAAAGATCAACTATTCATCGCTATCCGACTCCGATTCAGTAATGTCCCCCTCCGATGTCTGAATGTAGGCGTCAGCCTGATTCTCATCCACAAAGTTGTCCCGTCCTGACATTTCTCGTAGCTTCAGTTTCATTTGAGCGGTCAGCTTCCGCGCACGCTTGTCCTCCCGATAGGCCGTTCGCTCCGTCCTCCTCGCCTCCCTCTCCGCCCTCCTTTGCTTGTAGAACAGGCGCTCGTCGACGATATCCTGCGGGAAGCGTGCGCGCCACACCACCATGGCCTCAACGTCGTTCTCGGCGATGGCGAGGCGACGCCGCCGCCTGCGGTGGACACGACGATCCTCGTCGGTGAAAAGTCGCGGGAGAGGTGCGAGATCATGCGCCCGCTGCCTCGACACGGCGGGATAATTTATCTCCTGACGAGGCCTCAGGAGGCGCCACGCCGCCGAGTCCTGCGCGCGGGCCGCCTCCTCTGCGGTGTCGAAGGTGCCGAGGAAGAGACGTTTCTCGCCAAACATGATTTCGGAGGAGAAGCCGCCGGAGCGGCGCTCGCGGACTCCGGTGCGGGGCTAGTGTCTTGTGTGTCGTGTACACATGGTTGTTGACTTGTTGTTGGGCTGTTATGTTCACGTGCGTCAGGTACACTTGTGCGTTTGTGGTAGGGTACGCCTTGCTTGGATCCCATTCGGCTATGGCCTTGTTTGGATACTCTAACTCGGTTAGAGGTTAGAGTTAGATTCTAACCCTAAACTAACCCTGAACTAACTCTAACCGAAGAGGTGTTTGGATGACAGGGTTAGATTGACGGACGAGAGCGCGGATTCGGTGAGGCGCCTTCACGGGCGGTGCGAGAGGGATGGAAGGAGATGACGAGAAGTTTCGAGGAAGTGGGGAGGGATTTGCTACGGAGAGAGCGGGAGATTTTTTTTTTTATGATCTCAAGAAGAACTAACCCAAATAAGCACCTCTTGAATGGGTTAGTTTTTTTGAATGGGTTAGATGCATCTAACCCAAACTAACCCACCTGTTTCGATACTTTTGGGTTAGTTGAGTCCAAACTAACCCAAACTAACTCTAACTCAGGGTATCCAAACAAGGGCTATGTCAGCTAGATGGGTGAAGATGATTATCGACTTTGCCTCCCTTATCCGCTTCGCACAAGCATACAATGGGACGTGTAACGTCCTCGGTGTTTCGTGTGCCAGTGCTTCGATGCCCTTTCAATACTACCCGGTTGTATGTTGGTACTGGGCCATCGTTTGGGTCTGTGTGTTAGTGTGTTGGGTCCATTGCCCGGGTGAGTGAGGTGTTGTCGTTTGGCATGCTGGGTTAAAGAGTGTCCGTTGTTGGTTGTACAACACCGCCTTTCTCCACGGCTAAACCCTCGTGCTTCCCCGTGTTCTTTTCTTCCCATCGCAGCGCCCTCCTTCACGCCCGTCTTCTAACATCTAAGAGCATCTCCAATAGTATATGTATATTTGAATGTCTATATATTCATATAGACAATGGTCTAAAAAGATTATCTCATATATACGTTTAGTTTTGCATTAGAACGTCTATATACGGGGATCATGACAGGTGGACCGTCGTTGGAGAGAGAAAGAAATCATGACTACAGCAAAGTTTAGACAACGCCTTCACATTGTCCAGGCGTGAACATTGTCGAGGTCGATTTAGACGATGTGTATATTTGGACGATCATATAGACAATCTGTTAGACGCCTGTTTTGGGCTCACGTCATGGTAAACGAGTATAGACATTCATATAAACAAGCTATGAAGATGCTCTAACAAAGCTCGTCAGCTTCCTCCTATTTCGCTCCCCTCGAATCGAAGTGGTTCTGTGAGATTTTTTGTCGCTCCTCCTGCCAACGCTCTCCTGCACGCAAGTCGTCTCATGTAACAAGGCTCGCCAGCTTCCTCTGGCTTTGCTCCCCTGGAATTAATGGGGCTATACGAGTGTTTTCGTTGGTCCTCCTGCCAACTAGTTGAGTTGGGATTCGTATATTTATCTGATGTCTTTTGCGCGCTGGTTATCCATTTTATTTCCCCTCTCGTTTGTAGGTAGTGCCAGCTTTCTTCTCGTCGTTCGGTTGCAACCATTCTTGGACTTCCTCTCTTTGACGTGGGCTATCTCACCGGTGCGTTTGTGCTTGTCGCTCGTGTCCACTGCGTGAAGGTTTGCTCGATCAATTTCACCATGATTGTTTTGCTACCTTTTGTCTGTCTTATATAGTTGATTCTCATCATGTTGGTTATCAGTCGTCTTATTTTTTGGTGTAGTTTCTTGCTGGATATATTTACGTTGTATTGTTGATTCGTGTGTAAAGGATGTGGTCTATTATCGTCTTTGTAATCCCTGTTTTGGTGGGCATGACGGTACGGTTTACTTTACCAATGATTTCTTACGTGTGAGATTGCTGAAGGCGGGCCTATGCTGGACGAAATGGAGATCAAGTTGCCTGGGGATGTCGTCTCTCCCAAGCCAAAGATCCTCACGGCGGTGCTTACCTGGCGCGTTGTCAGCTGTCCGATCGGGTCTGAGCGTTCGTCGACGTGCCTATCTGGTGCGTGACGCCCTAGTGCCATCACCATGGTCTTTTGTTCAAGATGCCTGGGAAAAAGCTTGAAAATTTGAAAAGTTGAAGAATTGGAAAAAATTTCATGGATTTTCAAAAAGTTCATCGATTTGAAAAATACATGTATTTGAAAAGAGTTTGTGGATTGGAAAAATGCATGGATTTAGAAATTTCATTGATTTTGAACGAAAAACATGTGTCTAAAAAATCACGACCTTGAAGAAAGTCCATCGATTTTGGGGTTTTTTTTGCGTATTTTTATCACGAATTTGAAAAAAAAATCACCTGTTTTGAAAAAAAAATCACTAACTTAAAAAAAACATGTCTCTAAAAATACAAAAAGAAATAAAATTGAAAATGAAAAGGAAAGGAAAAGAAATGGAGGAGAGAGAAAATGTTATATGGGCCCACACATTTAAAAACTTGTGAATAACTCTATAACTAGTGCGGGAGCTATATCTCGTATTCAGCGAGATAGAAAGGTTTGTCGCCTCCTCCCCCGCGTCTTCTCCTCCGAGGCGACCCAGGGGTAACCCTCGCCGCCACAGCCGCGCCCCTCCTCCCCCTCCTTCCTCTCCACCGCCGCATGAGGTGTGCTCTGGCGCGCGCGCTCGACACCGATGAAGGTGGCAGCGGGGATTCGGCGGCTGCTCGTCTCGGGTAGGGCCTCGGCACGCGGGGCGGCTGCCCCGGCAGGTGAGGGTGGGGTGGCCCTGGCGGCGGGCTGCCCTGCCGGTGCGAGCTAGGTGCCCCCTCGGTCTCGCAGGTGACGAGGTGGCGGCGGTCGTGGGTCGCTGGTGTGCATCCCTCTCCGCAGGTATGCCATTGATGAAGCCCATCCCCTCCGCCCCGATCTGCTCCTTTCTTTGCCGGATCTGGGTTGTGGTGGCTTAGGCCGCCGCTCCCGGTTGCTGGCTGCGCGTATCTCGTCGGGCGGGGTTGGATCCGGGGGAAACCCTGGCCGGCGCGGCGGTCACACCAAGGGCGACGCCTTGTGCGTCGTTCCCCTCCTTGGAGGCTATGGTGTGGATCCTCCCCCCTCCTTCCGTCCCCTGCTAGGTGAAATCCTATGTCCCCTGCTTCGGACGGGGACGGCACGTCCGTGTCGTGTTCCTTCTTGGAGGCACCGTCCGGGGATTGCAGGGGCAGCGAGAGAGTTCGGTTGTGGATGTGATGGTGGCGGGAGTCAGCTTGGTTTCTTCATAGGCTGCTGGCTTGAGGGTCCCTGACGAGGTCGCCGGTGGGTCGATGTCCACGAGCCTGGGCAAGAGGGGATCGGGTTCCCCTCTTCGGCGACAACGATATACCATTTGGTGGGAGCATTGTGCTCCGGCGAATCCAGCGCTGGCCTTTGATCTACTTATCGCTGCTTCCCTTGCTTCTGCGACTGTGGCCGGCAGCTCTCGCCCTTTGGTGCGGCTGAGCCGCAGACGACGATGGTGCTTGTTAGTAGTGTGCCCTGGGCTTGCGGTTCTGCACTATTTTCTTCTCCTTGCAGCTTGGAGGCCATCCATTTGGGTTCTGGGGTGAACCGAGTTGCCGTTTGCCGGTGCGGCATCCTTCGAGCCAGGATGAAGGGGTAGGGACCATTTGCAGAGGCAGTAACAGATGGTGGTCTGGTCCATGGCTGGCTCCGAGGGTGGTTGTGATCACGAAGCTTGCGCGGTGGTGCATTCGTCCCAAGACCCTAGTTTTCTTCTGTTGGTGTAGGTCGTCCAGTAGGGTGTTGGTAGCAGCGTGGTGATGCTTTGGCTCATTGTGATGCTGTCTTGAATTGTTTTGCTTGAGTTCCTTGTATCCGTCGCTCGGTTTTCTTTTCTTTGCGTTGTAAGCGGTTGTCCCTGTAATCCTGCCTGGTTGATGGCTTTGTTAATTCAAAGCCGGGCTCTTCTCAAGCCTTCGTTCAAAAAAAAAACAAAAAACAAATCTGCCGCCTTAAGTGTCTACAGTTATGGGCCGGCCATAGCGCACCTTTAAGAGAAAAAGTGAGATCCTAGGATTCAATCTTGGGTCTCCTCAATTATGTAACGAAACTACCCACTGAGTAATTGCTGGGTTTGTTTTGAATATTATGGAGCGAACTACCTATCTCCACTACTAATAAACAATCCAACAGGAACTTTCTTACGTGCACACCACAATTACCCCCAGAACACTGGACCACCCATCCAGCACCGTTAGATTAGCCCAGCTAAATAAAATCTAATGATTATAATTAATTTAATCCGCAGTCAGATGTGCAATTAGCATTTTAATATGACTGAACGCACTCCACCGTAGAGGAATATTCCACCCACTGCGTGTCCCACGAATCCCACTAATTGCGCTAATCTCTCCATCAATTTTTTCCTTGCCAAAATTCCCTATCCCAGCGCCCACCAGAGGCACGCACACGCACGCTGCCCAATGGAGTCATCGACTCATCGCCAACCGTTCCTCCGCTCCGCTTGCCCTCCATGGCCACGCCGCGCCATCTTGACTTCCGTTCAGGAGCTCACCGAAAGCACCTCGTTGGTTTCTCGAGGTGTTTGAACGGAGCCGAAACAACACGCACAGATGGCCGCTAGGCATAATTACCAGCATGTGGCTGCCGCTCCGCAGCCGGCGACCAATAGAGGCGAGCAACATTTCCGCCTGCCCACCGAATCTATCTTTCTCGCCGCGTCGTGTCTGGAACGGCCGTTGTACGGGTTCGCGATGTGGTCACCGATGGCCACAAATATAAGATTTTTTGTGAATTGGATGTATTTAGAATCATTTTAGAGTGTTTGTTCGCTTATTTCAGTATGTATGTAGTCTACATTGAAATATCCGAAACATCTTATATTTGTGGCTGGAGGAAGTAGTATACAATAAACTTCATTTCACCGAGGAGAGCTTCAATACATAAAAGTTAATTAGTATCAATATGAATTCAGAATTCAATACCCACATGAATTTTGTAGGTTGCTTTGATCAAGACGTGCGCTGCACGTGCACCCTTACTAGTAGAGAAAAGAGTCGGTTTTTCAATGTTTTTCTATGGGATTTTGTTTTTATTTTCTTTTGTTTGTTATTGGTTTTTGTTCATTTCTTTACCCATTTTAATGTTCCTTCTTTCTTCAGTTTTCTTTATTACATTTCCTGGTTCTAATTGTTTTTTTCCTTCTTTCTTCTTCGTTTTACTTCGGTTTTAGTTGTCACTTTCTGGTTTATCTTCTTTCTTTCTTTCTTTTTTCACTAGTTTTTATACACGTTTAACATTTTCTACATTCTTAATAAATATTTTTTCATAAAACAAGAGAACATTTTTTGAATACATGGCCAACATTCTTTCTATGCACATTGGACTTTTTT
>LR738716.1:147437237-147459812 GCA_902687465.1 Secale cereale
CTTGCAAGTACTTATGAAGCGAATCCATCATTTTTTGAAGTGCCAAAATTTCTTACATATTCACCTTTGGGAGAAAGACAAGGCATATAGCGGGCTACTTCTGCAGAAGGAGGTACGACCGCATGATTCCAGTTGGCTAGTAAACATGTAGGTGATTTACATGACATAATCTGCAATGTAATTTAAAAACTAAGGTTGAAAAAGTTTGTGTATTCATAATTCAGATTTGTCTTATTCCCAAGCATCTGTACAAATTAAAATCATGTAAAAACATACTTGTTAACATTTAATAGAACCACTTGATTTAGCTTTGTGGGAATTATGTTCTCTCAACCTAAAAATCACGGACACGGGGACGGAAAGATGGGGATACGCATACGGGTACACGGGATACGACATGTTTTAAAAACAGTCATTCGGGGATATGTTGGGTATATATAAAATAAATAAGAAATATACAGAGTCAAAACAGAAAAACAATGAGAAACTGCTGGGTTTGGATCCCACAGAGGATAGTTCGTATCTACGAACACGAGGGACCAGGCTGTCCTTTGATCTCACCCACGGACGGGTGGCCCCGGGGGTGGCGCTCCCTGATGCCATGCTCCCTAGAAACAAGTAGAAATCATTCAAGCGAGCACAACATGGGGAAGCAATTAGCAGCCTCTCAATTGAAGGAAATCATGTCGCAAAGATGAAGAGGTTGAGGAGAGGCTGCTGGCCTTGGGGTTACCTGCTCGAGCGAGGTTGCTTCCTAACTAGAAGCTGATGGGGGCGGCGGCTGCGCGTTCGCTGCTGGTTAGGAGCAGGTCGTTCGTTATGTGGCGTGCGTGCATGCGTACGAGGGATTGTATTGGGCCTCCCGAGTCCCCCAAAGTATCCCAGCCATATCCCTGCTTTTTTCTATTTTTTTAATTTCAGAAATCATGGGATACTGCATGATACGTGTATATTGGCATATTCTGCCGTATCCATGCTTTGTAGCTCCAGAAAGTTCCCTTGTAGCTCTCAACTTCAAGTACTTTTGGAAATTTGAAAATATCTACATTTATATGTATTGTTTTGAGAACTGCAGACCTTTGTTTGCAATCAAGGATGCTTTATTTGTCGACGTATATAGTTTTTGGCATGTACCTCACTGTATCTTCATTATATTCGTTGTAAGGTGTTTAACTCGTTTAACATAAGGATCCTCTTTTCAAAAGGATGCTCTTTTCTCCATCTATAGAGCAGAGTGCTATGGCTGGGACTGTAAAAGGTGATCAAATTATGATATTTCATAGCTCTTTAGAGGTGATGATATATGTTGGATGATGAAACAAGGATATTGTTCTGGTGCTTGCTTCGACTTGGGTGTTCAGAGAAGTGAAACTTCAACTAATCTGTTCAGGGAAGCAACATATTGCATTTAAAGTGAAGCTTCCTGTATGATATGGAGATGCAATCATCCATCTAAAGACAATGTATGCTCATTTATCTATTGTGTGAATTAAACATGGCTGAGAAACAATTTATTTGCTCATACTTTTTGCAATATTAATGCTTATTGCACTTCCTGCTTAGCTTGGGAAACCCAAAGAAGAATGTTTCTCTTGCTACACTCCAGAGTATTGACCTAGAATATAAAACAAATACTATGGGTGTTGAACTTAGTACTCCCTCCGAGAGTAACTGTTTCTTTGGTTGACATAACCACTAAAACAAGATTATTAGTCATATAGTTAGATTAACTATCACATGTCCTCCAACCTTTATATGTTGCTCTTTCCTTTAAATTTTTACTTCCCTGTTAATTGATTTTCTTTGATGGTACTTTGTTTTTCTCATTTCTTTGTTGTTGTAGATTGCCAAGATAAATCGATGATACATGGCTCAGAAGTTGATTACAAGATCGAGAAGGTGGCTACCACTAGTAGTTTCAGATTATGTTTTTGAATGTAATTTTTAGGGTCAATGTTTCAAACACTATGTTTTAGATGGTTGGGTCGTTCATTGCAAGGTTGAGATTTAGACTATTACTAGATAGTTTGACATATTGTAATATGTGTATCATGTTCTTTGTAAAGCAATCGAGTTGATTTAATATATGTGACCTTTCTCATTATTATGTTTGTGTCTCCTATGCATTATCAACATTAATGCAATAAGTTCTGGATGCTAATATACAAAATACTATTAATTGTCCAAGCAATACGATAATTCTTCTAGGCATTACAATGGCCATTTTCTAGGCTAGTCACCAACGCATATGAAGCGTTGTTGCGCTCTAGCTCTATATGTTGCTATCTTACAACACTTATTTACGTCGTTTACCAACGCATGTATATACGTTGGTGTAGACCTTTGCAACGCCACCAACGGCAACCCATCTAAATCCGTTGGTGTAGACCTTAGCAATGCTTATATGGACATACGACAACACATTGATGCTTTGCTAAAGGGGGGTTCTTGTTGTAGTGCGGTAAACATGCATCCATGGTTCACACTCATTTAAAGCAAGTTGCTAAGTCACAAAATGATTTGCTTAATGAAATGAACGATCATGTTGTTAGGGTAATGACTAGAGGAGGAAGAATGATCAGGAGCCACCATATCCTGAAGGCCATCCTAGAAAAATTGAGCAAGATTCTCAGAGAATTAATATTGATGCACCTAGTTCATCTAAGAAAAAAAAGAAAAATGATAGAACTTTGCATGCTTCTAGTGAACCTATGGTAGAAAACCTTGTGAGAATCATAATGATGTTTCTATTTCTGATTCTGAGACACGATCTGGTAATGACCATCCGCCTAGTGATAATAATAATGATGATGTTCATGTTGATGCTCAGCCAGACAATGATTAATAATCGGATAATGATGTAGAAATAGAACCTGTTGTTGATCTTTATAACCGCCTCCTAAGAATAAAAGATACGATAAAAGTGATTTCATTCCTAGAAAACATGGTAAGGAAAGAGAACCATGGTTAAAAAACCTATGCCTTTCCCCACTAAGCCTCCGAGAAATAAGGACGAGGAGGATTTTGAGCGCTTTGTTGAAATGCTTAGACCTGTTTTTTTGCGCATTCGCTTGACTGATATTTTGAAAATGCCTCCTCATGCTAAATACATGAAAGATATTGTCACTAATAAAAGAAAGATACATGAAGCGGAAATTTCCACCATGCTTGCAAATTACCCGTTTAAGGGTAGAGTACCTAGGAAGTTAGGAGATCCAGGAATAGCTACTATACCATGCTCCATTAAAAGAAGTTATGTCAAAACCGCTTTATGTGATTTGGAGACGATGTTAGTGTTATGCCTTTCTCTTTATATAGAAGACCTGAATTGAATAAGCTCACACCTACAGAAATATCTTTTCAAATGGCAGATAAATTAACTACCATACCTATTGGTATTTGCAAGGATGTGCCTTATGTAGTTGCAAATGTTACTATCTTAACACAGTTTGTTATACTTGATATGCTCGAGGACAACAACATGTCGATTATCCTTGGTAGACCCTTTTTGAATACTACAGGGACAGTTATTGATTGTAACAAAAGCAAGGTTACTTTTCTGTCAATAGACCCTTTGTAAGAAGAAACAAGGTTCGGTAAATAGTATTAACACTATTGAAAAAATTGCTACAATTACTATTGGAGGTTTTCTGATTCCTCTTCCATCCGTCAAAAATAAATATGAAACTCTTATTGTTGGGAAGATGCATACCCCATTGAGCTAACCTAGTGATAAGAAAATTCTTCGGTTTCAAGTTACTCGAAAATAGTTTGTTAATAAGACTTGATCAACCTTATTAATGGATTCTTTTTTAGGGGCATGTGGTCGATGGATTTAGTAAGCACATCCTACTATACCTACTACTTACCCTCAATTATTTGAAGTTTAATGAAGTGGAAATGCCATGATTATCCTATTTTCTGAATTATTAATGCAATAAAAATCTCCCGAAAATAAAAGTTTTCGGAATGACCTGAAAATTTAGTATGATTTTTTATATAACAAATAAGATTTTTTTTTGCACTGGAGACACCCCGGGGATGCACCTGTGAGACATAAGCTCATAGGGCGCGCCTAGTGAGCTTATGGATCCCACAGGGGGCCCTCACTTATTCCAGCCACCATTGCCTTCTCCTACCTCCAGAAAAATCACCATTGCGTTCAAACCCGTGTTTTTGTTCATTCCCATGCGATTTTTATCTCCTTGCTCGAAGCTCCGTTTACGAAACTGTTTTGGGGATTACGCCTTGGTATGTGAATCCTCCAATGGTCCAATTAGTTTATGTTGTAGTGTTCTATATTTTGTAGATTTTTGTTGCTGTGGGGACCATGTATATGAGCTTCCATCAGTACTAGGAAAAGGCCTACTAATGACGCACCTATTTTGGCCATTAATGGCGCACTACTGGTGCGCCATTAGTGCCACGCCATTAGTATAGACCACGGTGCGCCATTAGTATGCCTCCCAGGGGCCATATATACCCAGGTGCTTTGGCATACTAATGACGCACTTTTGCGTGATGCGCCATTAGTTACTTTTTTTTCAGATTTTTTTTCAATTTTTGTTTCAATTTTTTTTTCAATTTTTTAATTTTTTTTCTTAATCTCGGGTCATTATGGCTTAATCTCAAGTCAAATCGCACTCTGTGGTCAAATTTCCCGGAAGGTCACCCATCCTCACACTACTCTAGCCCGAGCACGCTTAACTTCGTAGTTCTATCCTACCTCAGCACCAGCTCACTTCACAGGCACTTATTGATATATCTATCATATCAATCCTATTAACCCTTCTTGATGTCTAGGAGTTTGTTAATGTTCATGAGTATGATGAAATTTTGAAAATATATTTCAAACTTCCCGGTCATATTACGTATCATATTTTGAAAAAAAAATCAAATTTTTTTTTTTCGAAACCAATTTTTTTTCTGTTACTAGTGGCGCACCTAGCAAACGGTGCGCCACTTGTAAGTTTGATTTTTTTTGCCTCTAGATCTTAAAAGTCCTGTAAATTTTTTTCTGTTAGGTTTTTGGGGATATTGAAAATGTTTAACGGGGTTCCCGGATGTAACTTTTTGAGTAGATGATTTTTCATATAAAAAACTTTTAAATCCGAGTTCGTATGCAAAAGTTATGCCCGTTTTACTAAATTCCAGAGATATTTTGCAAATAAAGTCAAAATTCATATTTGTAAATTTTCCCAATAAGTAGACCACATATCACATGGGAAACTTATTTTCTTTTAATTTTTTTGACATTTCCATCATTTCCTTTTATTTATTTTTAAACTGGAAAAGGCGGTCCACGGGGGGAGGGGGGTGCAGTTGGTGAAATATTGGGCCAAGTTAGTAATGGCGCACCGCGGGTGTGGTGCGCCATTACTAAGGTGGCGCGTGCGGCTTCGACGGTGACCTTGACGGAGAGGTGATCCTCCAAGATCTGGGGGTTGGCACGAATGGCAGCCATCGCGACCTCATCCACGCGTGCGGCCGCGATTTGCTTGTCCGCTACAAAATGCTCCTTGAGCTCCTGGATATAATGTGTGCACTATGGCTTGCGGCGGCGCTTATTTGGAGGATGGATTGGTGATTTTGGTGGCAGGTGTCGCACCGGTAGTCGGGGCATGTGGGATGTAGAAGGAGGAGGAGGATGGGGGCCAGGTGTGGATTACCTGCCTATATCGACGAGGCCGAGCAACGTGAAGGAGGGTCTTCGGTGAGGGGGCGGCACTGCAAGCGAGCAGTGAAGGTTTGCACTTGGAAAGGAAGGAGAAAACACGGGAAATGTGGATTTTGGTCAGTGGGAGGGGGCGGGGGCGGTAGATATTTCCGCGGAAGCCGAAAATTTTGGCTCGGTACAGCGAAAAACTTGCGCGCAAAGTGTCATGAGACACATTCCCTTATTCAACACTTTGTACGATATGTGAACATGAAAAAGATTCATATAGAATACCTCGTGTGTGATGAGTTTGAACATGCAAATTTTGGTCTGAATTTCCCTGGTTACAGTGGCCCTCCACGTCATTGCATAATTTGGGTATACAAAAGAGCCTACAACACACCCACACCTCTTAATCGAGCAAGTTCAACAATTAAAAAGAGCTAGTTGACCTAGAAATTACTCTAAAAAATTAAATACTGGCACTCTAAACAAAGAGTACTACTCCGGCTGGCGCTCATCGATCTCCATCACCTCCTCCACATCCAACTCCCGCCTGACGATCTTCCGGGGAAGGTGCTCCATGGCATCCATCACACTATACTCGGCAAGCATTTCGCCGTCCGCTTCCGCCATCTCTTTGGAAAAGGCCGCCACGAGCTGGGCATGGGCTGCCGCTGTATGGGATTGGACGGGCTCCATTGTGGCAAGGTATGCATTGAACGAACAGATGACTTCTCGAACGCTCTCGGCGATTGCCAACTCTTCGGCCGTGGGTTACTGGCAATTGCCAAAGAAGCTTCGTGCGAATTGTGCGCAGACCACCAGGAGCTGGGCGTGGGCGGCCTCCATCAGGGGTAAGGCGGCCGCTGCGGAACGGACAATTGTTGTGCCGCTCTTGCCAGTTGCTATCCCCGTCGTAGATATTGTTGCCGCCACCTAAGCAACAACAACGACCGTTTGGGCTGTCGTGGCTGCCCGGTCGCAGATTGCGGCCGCGCTCATGCAGGTTGTTAGCACCCTCATGGCGGCTGCGACCGCTCTCTCGCCTGAGTGGTCCGCCGAAGTTGCCCTCACGACGCGGGTCATGTCCCCATCTTTGACCGGTGATAATTGAAAAGTGAAATTATATTTGGGGAGCGAGGTAGTGTGCTTGACGCGCCAGCTGTGGACTGTACACTTTGGCCAATGAACCTTCTCGCGTAAGCCATATACTACTACGATGATGCTCCAAGATATTTCATATTGCATCTCACAAGGTTGGTGAACATAAATTTTGTGTGATCTACTTGATTTTTTGTCTTGATTTTAAATGCATAATGGGGTCACGTCGGCAAACGAGGGTGTTTGAATTGCTAGAAATTTTATTTGCAGTGAACATGCAACTATAGCAGTGTTGTCATTTTTTTGGAATTATTCAAGGTTCGTTTGGACATTTTTATACATCACCTGTGTTTTCTAGGCATTGAAGGTGCATAATTCAAAATTAAACTACATGTACATGCTCCGATGCACCAAAATGGGTTGTAAAATCATATATGTGTCTGTGGTGGATGCTTATGTTCTAAGCAAGAAATGGGAATGAATTTCAAACACCTCGGCACCATGGATCGCCAGCAAACATCGAGATGCTTGGTTTTGAAATTCTAGTAAATCCAAAATTCATGTGAAATTCATGCAACTTGGCATGCTATCATGAAATGGCACAAACATGTTGTGGTAAAACAATTGTCCCGTTTGGGGTAGGTTTTGGTATAAGCTTCTCACAAGAAGCCTCATGGTTCCGGTAGGGAATGTGTCACCTTTGTGGACGAAATTATATTTGTTGCCTCTTCTTTCTTTGATTTTTTTCTAGTGTCAACATTAACTAATATGTGGACGAAACTTATTTTTTTTTCTAGGAGCGTTGTGTTAAATTTTGGAATTTTTGGGGGTTCGTTGGACATAATAAGACATTAACTAAGTTTTCTAGGCATTTTAAGTGCAAAATACAAATTGGAACTACATGCACTAGCTCCAGTGCAGAAAAATGGGTTGAAAAATCAAACGCGTGTCCTTGGGTGCATACTTAGGTCTCATGCAAGAAATGGGAATGAATTTCAAACATCTCAGCCCCGTCGCTCGGCCGCAAACATGGAGATACATGGTTTTTAAATTCTAGTAAATCGAAAACTCGTCTAAAATTCATGAAACTTGGCATGCTATCATGGAACAACACCAATATGTTGTGGTAAAAAAGGTCCCATTTGGGGCAGGTTTTGGTATAAGCTTCTCACAAACCAGAGCTTCTCACAAGAATCCTCATGGTGCCGACAGGGAATGGGTCACATTTGTGGACGAAACGTTATTCATTACCTCTGCTTTCAATTTTTTTCTAGTGGCAACATAGACCAACAGGAGTGTCTTGTTAAATTTTGAATTTTTTTTGGGGTTTGTTTGGACATTTTTATACCTTAATTGAGTTTTCTAGGCATTTATGTGCATAATTCAAATTTGAACTGCATGGACATGCTCCAGTGCAGAAAAATGGGTTGAATAATCAAATGTGTGTCCTTGGTTGCATGCTTAGGTCCCATGCAAGAAATGGGAATGAATTTTCAAAGATCCCGACACCCTCGCTCGGCCGCAAACATTGGGATACATGGTTTTTAAATTCTAGTAAATCCAAAACTCATGTGACATTCATGAAACTTGGCATGCTATCATGGGATGGCATCAATATGTTGTTGTAAAAAAATTGTCCCATTCGGGGTAGGTTTGGGTATAAGCTTCTCACAAACCAGAGCTTCTCACAAGAAGCCTCATGGTTCGGGTAAGGAACATGTCATCTTCGTGGACAAAACGATATTCGTTGCCTCTTCTTGCTTTCAAAGTTTGGTCTAGTGGCAACATAAACCAATAGGAGTGTTGTGTTAAAATTTGGAATTTTTCTGGGTTCATTTGGACATTTTAATACATTAACTGAGTTTTCTAGGCATTTTATGTGCATAATTCAAATTTGAACTACATGCATATGCTCGAGTGCAGAAAAATGGGTTGAAAATCAAGTGTGTGTCCTTGGGTGCATGCTTAGGTCCCATGCAAGAAATGGGAATGAATTTCAAACACCTCGCGAGTGTTGCTTGCCGGCAAACATTGAGATACTTAATTTTTAAATTCTAGTAAATCCAAAACTTGTCAAAAATTCATGAAACTTGTCATGCTATCATGGAATGGCACTGACATGTTGTGGTATTTTTTGTGTGCAATTTGTGAGAGGCGCATGAATTAATAGCTAACAATGGCATTTTGAAACAAATAGCTGCCACGTTATCATTTCAAACATTTGTATAATTTAAATCGTGGGCGTTTTGCTAACCATTCACATGACACCACACGTCACACTTTTAATGGCTAGGAGGTGTCGTGCTGATAGCTGCTTGAGTAGACGGGAGGCGTGCGAGCGTAGTCTGCTGCGCAGGCTGCCCAGGAGGCATGCAAGCAGTCATCTAATGTGCAGCCTCATCGGGAAGCATGCGAGTTGTACGCTGCACGGGCGCACTGGCAAGTGAGCCCTTCGACTTCCATGGTCACCTGCCTCGCTCCTAACTTCTCCATTAATGGCGCCCGAGCCGCTTCTCAATACGGGCGGCCTTACTCTTCCCCTCTCATGGACCTCCACCAACGCCATGGCGTAGAAGGATCATCTGCTACTAGTCTTCCAGTTTGGTGAAGTTGACTCCGAGCTGGACGAGATAAAAAATAAGGAGGAATGGGGCCTCATGGACATGGCCTTGAATGTGCTGGTCGAGGTGGATGCTACCCCCACGTCCGTCCTCGCTCCCATCCCCGCGCCCGCGCCAGCGACCATCCCCGTAGCATTGATGGGCTGGTCTCCGAGCACTATACTAGCACTGGAAGCCGCGAGCGTCAGCGAGGTCCCCGCGGACCTGCGCGAGTTCGTGCATTATCGGTAACCTCACTTGTAGCTATATTTTTATTCATCACATGATATGAATTTTGCTTGGAGCATCATTTTATTTTGTTTTTATTAGCTTGTTTTTATTTAGATTAGTCTTTTGCATCTTTTATTTCAATAAAAGACAAGTATAGCCTTTACCATGCTTATTTTGCAAGTATATATGTTGCTGTTTGAAAACAGAAAGTTTTCTATCATTGTCAGAATTCTTCTGAAAAGTCGGAACGTGATAAAATCTTGAACTTTTTACACAGTGAGCATGTATAAGTTATCTGTAACGTGGTAATTGTTTTAGAATTTTTTGAGCTAGGGAAGTATGAGTAAAATTGCACTCTTTATAGACTGTCCTGTTTAGATAGATTGCTGTTATGTTTGCATATGTTTGCGTGTTTAATGATTCTATTTGAGGATATGCATATTAAATATGCAGAGGCATTTAGTATGCAATGTTAAATTATAATTTTAGTGATTTTCTACAGTACGGAATGATAAGGTTTTGGGTTGATTTATACTAACTTATCTCACGAGTTCTTGTTGAGTTTTGTGTGGATGAAGTTTTTGAGATTTAGGGAAACCGTGACATAAGAGGAATTAAGGAGACACAGGAGCTCAAGCTTGGGGATGCCCAAGGCAACCCAAGATAATATTTCAAGAAGTTTCAAGCATCTAAGCTTGGGGATGCCCCGGTAGGCATCCCACCTTTCTTCATCAACAATCATCGGTTAGTATCGGTTGAGCCTAAGTTTTTGCTTCTTCACATGATATGTGCCATCCTTGCAATGTCATTTTATTTTGTTTTGCTTGATGTTTGAATAATATCCCAAGATCTAAAATTTTTAAATGAGAGAGAGTCTTCACATAGCAACATAATTATTCAACTACTCATTGATCTTCACTTTTATATTTTGGAGTAGTTTGTCATTTACTCTCGTGCTTCACTTATATATTTTTGAGAGTCTTATAAATAGTAACGGTAACATGCACTTGTTATGAAATTGGTCCTAATATGATATTTTGGAGAAGTTTGATTCCTTGCATTTGTTTTGAGATATGAAGATGGTGATATTAGAGTCATGCTAGTAGTGAATTGTGGGATAAAATAAATAATTATGTTAAGGTTTGTGATTTCCGTAGCATGCACGTACAGTCTTCTAGTTATGTGAAGAAGTTGAGCACAATTTATCCTTGATTGTCTATCTTTGCGTGAAAGTCGGGGGCGCGCGATGCTTAACTCCTACCAACCCCCCTAAGAGCATGTGTAGTAGTACTTTTCTTCCAGGGTTAATAAACTTTTCGCAATAAGTATGTGAGTTCTTTATGACTAATGTTGAGTCCATGGATTATACGCACTCTCACCCTTCCACCTTTGCTAGCCACTCTAGTACCGCGCAACTTTTGCCGGTGCATTAAACCCACATTAAACCTTTCCTCAAAACAGACACCATACCTACCTATTATGGCATTTCCACAACCATTCTAAGATATATTGCCATGTAACCCCATCGTTCCTACATTATGAGTTTTCACCTTGAGTTGTAATTTCGAGCTGTAAGTAAATAGAAGTGTGAGGTTATAAATAAAAGAGGCCAAAGAGCCCAAGTAAAAGAGGCCAAAGAGCCAAAAAAAAGGGAGGCCAAAGAGCCCCCAAAAAATTGAATGAGAGAAAAAGAGAGAAGGGACAATGTTACTATTATTTTCCACACTTGTGCTTTAAAGTAGCACCATGTTCTTCATGATAGAGAGTCTCCTATGTTGTCACTTTCATATATTACTAGTGGGAATTTTTCATTATAGAACTTGGCTTGTATATTCCAACGATGGGCTTCCTCAAATGCCCTAGGTCTTAGTGAGCAAGCAAGTTGGATGCACGCCCACTTAGTTTTCTTTTGAGCTTTCATACACTTATTCACATTGATATCAACTGATGGACATCTCCATAGTCCATTGATTTGCCTAGTTAATGTGAGGCTTTCTCCCTTGTTTTGTCTACTACCACCTTCTATTCCACCTATAGTGCTATGTCCATGGTTCATGCTCATGTACTGAGTGAAGAGTTGAAAAGGATGAAGCGCGTTTAAAAGTATGAAACAATTGCTTGGCTGACAATGGGGTAGTGCATGATTTATACTTTGTGCTGAGAAGAGGGAGCATAACAAGACTATATGGTTTTGTAGGGATAACTTTCTTTAGCCATGTTATTTTTGAAGTTTCATGATTTTTCTTTCTAGTATGCTTGAAGTATTATTGTTTTTATGTCAATAAAATTTTGTTTTGAATCTTATGGATCTGAACATTCATGCCACAATAAGAAAGATTTCAAGAAAATGCATTGTTTGAACTATTACATGTGAATAGCTTGCTACTTGATCATGAGAAGTTTTATGAGATGAGCTACTGTTTATGATATATATTGATGCTAGAAAAAGTGTTTGGAATTATCATTGATCAAACTTATGCACTATGCTAGCATTCACACTTCATAAATCATTTCTTTTATCATTTACCTACTCGAGGGCGAGCAAGAATTAAGCTTGGGGTTGCTGATACGTCTCCAACATATCTATAATTTATGAAGTATTCATGCCATGTTTACCACTATTCTATATGGTTTTGGTATGATTTAATTAGCACTAAACCGGACTGACGCTGTTTTCAGCAGAACTACCGTGGTGTCTTTTTTTGTGCAGAAATAAAGTTCTCGGAATGGGCTGAAAATTTACGGTGATTTTTTATGGACCAAAAGAGACCCCCGAAGCATCGGAGCTGGGCCAGGAAGTGCCCGAGGAGTCCATAAGCTAGGGGGTGCGCACTACCCCCTAGGGCGCGCCCCTATGGCTTGTGGGCTCCTCGAGCGTCCCCCTAACGTGAGACCGACGCCAAAAAATCCTATAAATCCCAAAACACCCCAGAGAGAAACCTAGATCGGAAGTTCCGCCGCCGCAAGCCTTTGTAGCCATGAAAAACAATTCGGGGCCCTGTTCCGGCACCCCACCAGGGGGAATCATCACCGGAGGCCATCTTCATCATCCCTGCAGCCACCATGATGAGGAGGGATTAGTCCACCCTCGGGGCTGGGGGTTTGTACCAGTAGCTATGTATTCTCTCTCTCTCTCTCTCTCTCTCTCTCTCTCTCTCTCGTGTTCTTGATTTGACACGATCTTGATGTATCGCAAGCTTTGCTATTATAGTTGGATCTTATGGTGGTCTTCCCTCTCTACCTTGTGATGAATTGAATCTTTCCTTTGAGGTTTTGTTATGTTGGATTGAATACTTTGGATGTGAGAGCACTTGATGTATGTCTTGTGATTGGATATCTGTGGTGACAATGGGATGTTCTATTGATCCACTTGATGTATGTTTTGGTTATCAACTTGCATATTCCCGTGGTGACATTGGGGTAATCTACGCATAGGGGTTGGTACGTGTTTTCATATTTCGTTCTCTGATAGAAATCTTGGTGTACTCTTGAAGTTCTTTGTGTTGGATTGAATATTATGAATCGGAAATTGTGTGATGCATAACGTATAATTGACCCACAGTGTGGTGACATTGGAGTATCAAGGTGACATCAGGGTTGATCCATGTGTGTCATGTGGTGTTATTTTAGTACGAACTCTAGGGTTGTTTGTGACACTTATAATAGCCCAATAGATTGGCCAGAAAGAATAACTTTGAGGTGGTTTCATACCCTACAAGCAATTTCATCTTATGTTCTCTGCGATAGGAACTTTGGAGTGATTCTTTGTTGCATGTTGATGGATTGTTATATGATCCAATTGTGTTATCATTGTTGAGAGATTTTGCGCTAGTGAAAGTATGAACCCTAGGCCTTGTTTTCAAGCATTGCAATACCGTTTTTGCTCACGTTTCCTACTTGCTACGTTGCTGTTTTTATATTTTTAGATTACTACAAAAACTTGTATTTGCTATCCATATTACACTTGTATCACCATCTCTTCGCCGAACTAGTGTACCTATACAATTTACCATTGTATTGGGTGTGTTAGGGACACAAGAGATTCTTTGCTATTTGGTTGCAGGGTTGTTTCAGAGAGACCATCTTCATCCTACGCCTCCCACGGATTGATAAACCTTAGGTCATCCACTTGAGGGAAAATTGTACGGTCCTACAAAACTCTGCACTTGGAGGGCCAACACGAATCTACAATAATAAAGCCGCGTAGTAGACATCAGTCACCAAACATTATATCATTGTATTTGTATTTGAACATATTTTCTAATTATATTACTTTTTATAACATGCATTAACATTTTGTTACTTAAATTTAAGGTCAAAATTTGGCATAGAATATAAAGGGGACTGATAAACCAACACAGAGGTAGTAGCACAAGGTCACTATCTACGCAACATCGTGAACAATTGTTTGACCACCATGTGATATGGAACGCGACGCAGTTTCACATCATGCCGCCGACTCACAACCGCGGGCCTGCTTGTAGATGACCATTTCCTGCGTGTTCAACTGCTTTATGAAGGAAATATGCCCTATAGGCAATAATAAAGTTGTTAATTTATATTTCCTTATATCACAATAAATGTTTGTTATTCATGCTAGAATTGTATTAACCGGGAACTTGATACATGTGTGGATACATAAACAAAGCACCTTGTCCCTAGTAAGCCTCTACTAGACTAGCTCGTTAATCAAAGATGGTTAAGTTTACTAACCATGGACATGTGTTGTCATTTGATGAACGAGATCACATCATTAGGAGAATGATGTGTTGGACAAGACCCATCTGTTAGATTAGCATAATGACCGTTCAGTTTTACTGCTATTGCTTTCTTCATGTCAAATACATATTCCTCCGACTATGAGATCATGCAACTCCCGGAGAACGGAGGATTGCCTTGTGTGCTATCAAGCGTCACAACGTAACTGGGTGATTATAAAGATGCTCTACAGGTATCTCCTAAGGTGTCTTGTTGGGTTGGTGTGAATCGAGATTAGGATTTGTCACTCCGAGTATTGGAGAGGTATCTCTGGGCCCTCTCGGTAATACGCATCATATGAAGCCTTGCAAGCAAAGTGACTACTGAGTTAGTTACATGATGATGTATTACAGAACGAGTAAAGAGACTTTCTGGTAAAGAGATTGAACTAGCTATGAAGATACCGACGATTGAATCTCGGGAAAGTAACATACCGATAACAAAGGGAATAACGTATGTTGTCATAATGGTACGACCGATAAAGATCTTCGTAGAATATGTAGGAGCCAATATGAGCATCTAGGTTCCACTATTGGTTATTGATCGGAGAGTCGTCTCGGTCATGTCTACATAGTTGTCAAACTCGTAGGGTCCGCACGCTTAACGTTCGATGACGATATATTATTATATGAGTTATGTGATTTGGTGACCGAATGTTTTTCAGAGTCCCGGATGAGATCACGGACATGATGAGGTGTCTCGAAATGGTCGAGAGGCAAAGATTTATATATAGGACGATGGTATTTGGACACCGGAAGTGTTCCGGGTGATACCAGGTCACCGGAAGGGGTTCTGGGCACCCCCCGACAAAGATATGGGCTTAATGGGCCTAGTGAGGGAACACACCAACCCACAAGGGGCTGGTGCATCCCCTATAGGGCCAGCCATACGGGGATGAAAGGAAAGGGAGAGGAGGAAAAGGAAAGTGTGAAGTAGACTCCTACTTCCTTCCCCTCACCCCTCCTTCCTTTCCCCCTGTCCAAATATGGTAGGGGGCGAATTGGACTAGGGGCCCAAGTAGGATTCCTCCTACTTGGTGCGCCCTATGGCTGCTCCCCTCCCCCTCCCACCTATATATACCTCAGGAGGGGGCCCATAGAACACACACCAACAATTGTTAGCCGTGTGCGGCACCCCCCTTAGGCGAAGCCGTGCGAGAATCACATCACCATCACCGTCACCACGCCGTCGTGCTGACGGAACTCATCTACTTCCTCTACACCTTGCTAGAATAAAGGAACGAGGGACGTCATCGATCTGAACATGTGCATAACACGGAGGTGCCGTGCGTTTGGTACTTGATCGGTTGAAGCACGAAGAAGTTCGACTACATCAACGACGTTGTAAAATGCTTCCGCTTTCGGTCTACGAGGGTACGTGGACACACTCTCCCCCTCTTGTTTCTATGCATCTCCTAGATAGATATTTCATGAGCACAGGAAATTTTTGAAATTGCATGCTACGTATGTTTCCCAACAGTGGCATCATGGGCCATGTCTATGCGTAGATGATATGCATGAGTAGAACACAAAGAGTTGTGGGCGGTGATCATCATATTGCTTATCACCAATGTCTTATTTTGATTCAGTGGTATTGTAGGATGAAGCGGCCCGGACCAACCTTACATGACCATGTTCATGAGACCAGTTCCACCGACAGATATGCAACTAGTTTTGCATAAAGGTGGCTGGCGGGTGTCTGTTTCTCCTACTTTAGTTGAATCAAATTTGACTGCGTCCGGTCTTTGTTGAAGGTTAAAACAACAAACTTGATAAATCACCGTTGTGGTTTTTGTGCTATAGGTAAAAGGGTACTTGCTATAAGCCTGTAGCCGCCACATAAAACTTGCAACAACAAAGTAGAGTACATCTAACTTGTTTTTGCAGGGCATGTTGTGATGTGATATGGTCAAGACGTGATGAGTTATATATTATTGTATGAGGTGATCATGTTTTGTAAGATATCTGACAACCGACAGGAGCCTTATGGTTGTCTCTTTATTGTATGAAATGCAAAATCCATGCAATTGCTTTACTTTATCACTATGCTTTAGCGATAGTTGTAGAAGCAATAGTTGGCGAGACGACCACGACGCTACGATGGAGATCAAGGTGTCAAGCCAGTGACGATGGAGATCATGACGATGCTTTGGAGATGGAGATCACAAGCACAAGATGATTATGGCCATATCATGTCACATATTTTGATTGCGTGTGATGTTTATCTTTTATGCATCTTGTTTTGCTTAGTACGGCACGTGATGATCGGGTGTGATAGGCTCTACGTTCACATACAACGGGTGCAAGACAGTTTTGCACATGCGGAATACTCGGGTTAAACTTGATGAGCCTAGCATGTACATGAAGGAAATATGCCCTAGAGGCAATAATAGAGTTGTTATTTATATTTCCTTACATCATGATAAATGTTTATTATTCATGCTAGAATTGTATTAACCGGAAACTTAGTACATGTGTTAATACATAGACAAAACAGAGTGTCCCTAGTATGCCTCTACTAGACTAGCTCGTTAATCAAAGATGGTTATGTTTCCTAACCATAGACATGAGTTGTCGTTTGATCAACGGGATCACATCATTAGGAGAATGATGTGATGGACAAGACCCATCCGTTAGCTTAGCACTATGATCGTTTAGTTTTATTGCTATTGCTTTCTTCATGACTTATACATGTTCCTATGACTATGAGATTATGCAACTCCCGAATACCGGAGGAACATCTTGTGTGCTATCAAACGTCACAACGTAACTGGGTGATTATAAAGATGCTCTACAGGTGTCTCCGAAGGTGTTTGTGGTGTTGGCGTAGATTGAGAATAGGATTTGTCACTCCGAGTGTCGGAGAGGTATCTCCGGGCCTTCTCGGTAATACATATCATAATAAGCCTTGCCAGCAAACGACTAATGAGTTAGTCACAGGATGATGTATTATGGAATGAGTAAAGAGACTTTTCGGTAAAGAGATTTAAGTAGGTATGATGATACCAACGATCGAATCTCGGGCAAGTAACATACCGATGACAAAGGGAACAACGTATGTTGTTATGCGGTTTGACAGATAAAAATCTTTGTAGAATATGTAGGAACCAATATGAGCATCTAGATTCCGCTATTGGTTATTGACTGGTGATGAGTCCCGGTCATGTCTACATAGTTCTCGAACCCGTAGGGTCCGCACGTTTAACGTTCAATGACGATCGATATTATGAGTTTATGTGTTTTGATGTATCGAAGGTAGTTCGGAGTCCCGGATGAGATCACGGACATGACGCAGAGTCTCGAAATGGTCGAGACATAAAGATTCATATATAGGAAGGTTATATTCGAACACTGGAAGGGTTCCAGGGGTCACCGGATAAAAACCAGAGTATCGGGGAGTTACCGGAACCCCCGGGGGCTTAATGGGCCTACATGGGCTTTAGTGGGGGAGAGAGGAGGCGGCCAAGAGGTGAGGGCGCGCCCTTATCCCAATCCAAATTGGGAGGGGGCCGGCCCCCCTTTCCCTCTTCTGCTTGCTACCTCTTGAGTATGCGTTGCTTTTCCCTTGAAGAGGAGGGTGATGCAGCAAAGTAGCGTAAGTATTTCCCTCAGTTTTTGAGAACCAAGGTATCAATCCAGTAGGAGACTACACGCAAGTTCCTCGTACCTGCACAAACAAATACGAACCTTGCAACTAATACAAGAAAGGGGTTGTCAATCCCTTCTCGGCCACTTGCAAAAGTGAGACCTGATAAAGATAATAGGATAAATATATTTGGTATTTTTGTTGTATAGATTGAAAGTAAAGATTGCAAAATAAAAGAACAGTAAAGATAACTAGTTGATGGAAGATTAATATGATGGAAGATAGACCCGGGGGGCATAGGTTTCACTAGTGGCTTCTCTCAAGATAGCATATTCTACGGTGGGTGAACAAATTACTGTCGAGCAATTGATTGAAAAGCGCATAGTTATGAGAATATCTAGGCATGATCATTGGATATTGGCATCATGTCCGTGACAAGTAGACCGAAACGATTTTGCATCTACTACTATTACACCACACATCGACCGCTATCCAGCATGCATCTAGAGTATTAAGTTCATAAGAACAGAGTAACGCCTTAAGCAAGATGACATGATGTAGAGGGATAAACTCATGCAGTATGATATAAACCCCATCTTTTTATCCTTGATGGCAACAATACAATACGTGCCTTGCTGCCACAACTTTCACTAGGAAAGGACACCGCAAGATTGAACCCAAAGCTAAGCACTTCTCCCATTGCACGAAAGATCAATCTAGTAGGCCAAACCAAACTGATAATTCGAAGAGACTTGCAAAGATATTTAAATCATGCATAAAAGATTTCAGAGAAGAATCAAATATTGTTCATAGATAATCTTGATCATAAACCCACAATTCATCGAATCTCGACAAACACACCGCAAAAAGAATTACATCGAATAGATCTCCAATAAGATCGAGGAGAACTTTGTATTGAGATCCAAAGAGAGAGAAGAAGCCATCTACTCCCTATGTTCCGTAATAATTGTCGTTGGGGGATTCTAGTACAACTTCCATCGCATTAGGATATTTGTGTTGTTTCCAAAACTACCCCCACTCTTTCGCCCACCCACTCTCCCGAATCCTCCCGAATCCCTTGCTCATCGCCGCCGTCACCTCTCCCTCGCACGCGTCGCCGGCGGAGGGTGAGAAGCTTGCTCATTGCCGCGCGGAGGGTGAGCAGCTCGCTCATTGCCGCACCCACGAAGAAGAAGAGAGCGAAGAGACCAAGCACACAGCGGGGGAGGGCGGTCCGGGGAGCGGGCGGATGACGCCCAGCTGGGTCAGCAGCTTGGAGACCAGCGGGTCCTCGCCCCCGGCATGCTAGCCCCCTACTGCGAAGGCCGGGGAGGGGCACGTGGGGGAGGCGGAGCTGGAGCTGGAGGGTGGTGGGGGCTGCTCAGGGGCTGCCGCTCTCGACCGCGGAGGGTGAACCACCACGAAGGCCAGGGAGGTGGAGGTGGAGGTGGACGGTGGTGGAGGTTGATGGCGAAGAGCGGGGATGCGCGTCGGGGCGGAAAGGCAGCGGCTTTGCGGACGGAGAGGCATCATCACAGTGAACATCGACTACTCCATGTTTAGATTTGCTCTCTATTCTCTGTTCTGCACAAGGTACCATCTCGCTCTCTGTTCTGCACTGCCCATGTTCAGATTTGCTCCACCTAGGATTGGTTCTTCTTATTCGTCTTCTTAATTATCGCTCTTTGTAACAGAAGCTGGACATCCCAATCGTCAAGGCCACGAACCATGTGGAGTGCCCTGCAAAGGAGTTGTACATAGATAACAAACTCATGTATCTACAGGAGCAAGAGCAACCAACCTGAAGCTAGTGTAGATATATGAATATTATATTTGGCTACTGCAAATGGAGTACTCCAACCATGAAATGTTTGCTGTTGTAGTACTCCAACCAGCCTATAGCTATATGAAGTCAAACCAACAACTGTAGTGCTCCACCATCCACCAGACTTGCTAGAAGCAAAGTTCCTCTTCCTGATTTTCTTCTTTATGAAATGATATCTGCTATAGGTTGCAGTACTTGCAGTAGTTCTTGTGCTACTAAAAGCAGTACTCCTGATTTTCTTCTTTATGAAATGATATCTGCTTTGGAGTAGTAGCTACTGTTATTTTTTTGCACATGAAGCCTCAGTAATTTTGCAGTAGCTTAATTTTGGAGTAAAATGGAGTATAGTACTGTTTTGGTTGCAGTAGTTTTTCAGCATAATAAATTTGGTATTATTCAGTGCAAGAAGACTAAATCAGATTCTGTTTTGGTTGAGTAGTTTTTCAGTACTGTTTTGGGGTAATGGTTGCAAGATTTAGAGTACATTTAAGACAATTAATCTTGCATTTTCTTGATCTGTTTTGCTTCATGTTCCAGTCGTAGATGGATTATTTATACTCCATGAGTATATGAATTAGCTGTAGATGGAGTAGATTGATGTTCATTTGGATTAGATTGGTTAGCTATAGCTGTAGATGGAGTAGATGAATGTTCATTTGAAAATTTTGGGTTCTGGACTATGGACGGGTAGATGCAGTCTTTGTATTCCAAGCAGTATACTGCAGTCTTTGGACTATTAGACATTTGTACTCCAAATCAATTGAACCTTTTCCTTTAATTTAAATTAAATGGAACTTTCCTTCTCTTTTCCTTCTCTCTTCTTCTCTTGTTTCTCTCTTCTTGCTCTCTTCCTCTTCTCTTCTCTTCTCTTGTATTGGAGTATTTTCTTGTCTTCTGAAACTCAACATCATCAGCAGCAATAACAACAAGTCCTTTTACTCCGATGTTAAATGAAACATTTTCTTTAATTAATTAAACCGAAACCATTTAAGTTAATTAAAACTTAATAAAAAATTCCCTTTAATAAAAAAATACATGTACTCCAACATACACATACTAGTAGAAATATACAAATACAACTGCTTTTTAAACCACTTAACTGAATTTATATGCACATTGCTGAATTTATATGCACCTATGCGCATAAAAATTCAGAAAGTGGTTTAAAAAGCAGGAGCATCTTCTTGCTCTCTTCTCTCTTCTTATCTCTTCTTTCTCTCTTCTTATCTTTCCTCTCTTCACTTATCTTATCCTCTCCTCTTCTTAGATAATTTTAAGTAACTGGAAATTAAATCTTTTCTTTTAGTTAAATCTAAATTTAACATTTTAGTTAATTAAACTTAAAATAAACCTTTTATGTTACTAAATTAAACCTTTTATGTTAAAATTAAATTAAACTTTTTCCTCTCCTCTCCTATTCCACTCCACACCTCTCCTCTTCTATTCCACTCATTTCCGCTCATATTCCTCTCCTACTCCTTTCCTTTAACAACAACAACAATGTGAAGTCCGAGATTGAAGACAAGGAGGGCATCCCAGCCTACATACTCTTCTCTAATTCACTCATGAATCTTTTCTTTTAATTTAAATAAAACATTTAAATTAACAACCCATCACTACTCAGTACTACTGCTCCCTAAACTCAGAAGTGAAGTGACCGTCGCCGGACGAACTGTCCGGCGACGCACCACCACTGCCAGAATTAAATGAGCAGTGAATTGCATGAGGCTGGAGTGTGCAGAGCAGTAGTACCAAGGTGGTGGCCGTGGTGGTGCGTCGTCGCTCGTCTGGCGACGGTCATTCCAGCCTGACAAGATTGAAGTCCTTTCCTTTTCAGTTAATTTAAATTAACTAAAACATTTTCTGTTAATTAAACTAACTGAAACATTTTCTTCTCTGTTTACTTATTTTGGTTGGGAGTAGTGATGCTGCTATGATCCCACCAGGTAAAATAGTCAGCAATTTTGTCTCGTCAGCAATTTTCAGTAAGTCCCTAAAATGGAACAGACATAAATAGGCTACTCCTCTATTCATGTCCAACTGAACTTTTCTACAAGTTTGCATTCTTATGAATGTAACTAGTAGTTTTATGTATGCATCAATTATACTAAATGGAGTATTACAAGCATGAGTAGAAATATACACATACACATTGAGTATGGAGTATAGACTGTCGAATTACTGTCAGGTATTGCCTACAGTACGGATTACCGTTTGATTACTGTTTGAAACTAGAGATACAACTACTCCAGTTGGATCTTCAGTTGAATCTTCTTCAACTGAATCTTCTTCAGTTTGAAACTGGCAGCCAACTTTATGTTCAATATAGTAGTGCACAAAGTTCATCTCATGCAAGTTTGATGCATATCAATTTATCATGCTGACAGCAGTAGTGCACAAAGTTCATCAAACATCATGCAAGTTCAATGCATATCAATTTATCATGCTGACAACAGTAGCATGTGGACCTATCATGGTGATTTCATATCCAAATTGAGGAGTACTCCTGTTCATTTGGAGAACTCAAACAACAATTGACATGCATCAAAATTGGGATCAACAGTAGCAAGGGGCCTTATTATTCTGGTTTTTGGACAATTTAGTTAATCAAATTACTCAATTGAGGAACACCTGGACTTGTCATTCCGGTCTTGGGATCAACAAAAGCATATGGACTTATCATTCTGGTTTTTGGATGATTTAGTTAATCAAATTGACATCAATTGACATGTTTTTTGGATCAATTACAGATTCTCTTGATTGGAGTGGAGAGGAGCAGAGACGAGAGGAGCAGCAGTAGTGGACAGCGCAGCGGC
>LR738716.1:147508113-147527893 GCA_902687465.1 Secale cereale
AACTTGCTTGCTCACGAAGACCTAGGGCATTTGAGGAAGCCCATTGTTGGAATATACAAGTCAAGTTCTATAATGAAAATTCCCACTAGTATGTGAAAGTGACAAAATAAGTGACTCTCTATCATGAAGACTATGGTGCTACTTTGAAGCACAAGTGTGGAAAAAATAGTAGCATTGTCCCCCCCCCCCTTTTTTTTGGGCCTTTCCTTTTTTTCATTTGGCCTTTCCCCTTTTTTTTTCTTTTTTCGGGACAATGCTCTAATAATGATGATCATCACACTTCTATTTATTTACAACTCAAGGATTACAACTCGATACTAGAACAAAATATGACTCTATATGAATGCCTCCGGCGGTGTACCGGGATGTGCAATGAATCAAGAGTGACATGTATGAAAAATTATGCATGGTGTCCTTGCCACAAATACGATGTCAACTACATGATCATGCATGGCAATATGACAATGGTGAAGCGTGTCATAATAAACGGAATGGTGGAAAGTTGCATGCCAATATATCTCGGAATGGCTATGGAAATGCCATGATAGGTAGGTATGGTGGCTATTTTGAGGAACGTATATGGTGGGTGTATGATACCGGCGAAAGTTGCGCGGTACAAGAGAGGCTAGTAATGGCGGAAGGGTGAGAGTGCGTATAATCCATGGACTCAACATTAGTCATAAAGAACTCACATACTTATTGCAAAAATTCACAAGTCATCAAAACAAAGTACTACAGGCATGCTCCTAGGGGAAGGGTAGGTAGGAGTTAACCATCGCGTGATCCCGACCTCCACACAAAGGATGATAATCTATGAAATACCTCATGCTTCAAATTTGTCACACAATGGTTACCATACGTGCATGCTACGGGACTTGCAAACCTCAACACAAGTATTTATCAAATTTACAACTAATCTACTAGCATGACTCTAATATCACCATCCTCATATCTCAAAACAATCATCAAGTATCAAACTTCTCATAGTATTCAATGCACTTTATATGAAAGTTTTTATTATACCCATCTTGGATGCCTATCATATTAGGACTAATTTTATAACCAAAGCAAATTACCATGTTGTTCTAAAGGACTCTCAAAATAATATAAGTGAAGCATGAGAGATCAATAATTTCTATAAAATAAAACCACCACCATGCTCTAAAATGATATAAGTGAAGCACTAGAGCAAAACTATCTAGCTCAAAAATATAAGTGAAGTACATAGAGTATTCTAATAAAGTCTGATTCATGTGTGTCTCTCCCAAAAGGTGTGTACAGCAAGGATGATTGAGGTAAACTAAAAAGCAAAGACTCTAATTATACAAGACGCTCCAAGCAAAACACATATCATGTGGTGAATAAAATATAGTCTCAAGTAAAGTTACGGAAAGACGAAGACGAAAGAGGGGATGCCTTCCCGGGGCATCCCCAAGCTTAGGCTTTTGGTTGTCCTTGAATTTTACCTTGGGGTGCCTTGGGCATCCCAAGCTTAGGGTTTTGCCACTCCTTGTTCCATGGTCCATCAAATCCTTACCCAAAAACTTGAAAACTTCACCAACACAAAACTTAATAGAAAATCTCGTGAGCTCCGTTAGTATAAGAAAACAAACCACCACTTTAAGGTTCTGTATTGAATTCATTCTTTATTTATATTGGTGTTAAACCTACTGTATTCCAACTTCTCTATGATTCATACCCCCAGATACTACTCATAGATTCATCAAAATAAGCAAACAACACACGAAAAACAGAATCTGTCAAAAACAGAACAATCTGTAGCAATCTGTAATTTACGAATACTTCTGTAACTCTAAAAATTCTAAAATAAATTGGTGGACGTGAGGAATTTTTATATTAATCATCTGCAAAAATAATCAACTTAAAAACACTCTCCAGTAAAAAATGGCAGCAAAACTCATGAGCGCAAAAGTTTCTGTTTTTTTCAGCAAGATCGCAAAAACTTCATCCAAGTCTTCCCAAAGGTTCTACTTGGCACAAACACTAATTAAAAAAAAAAACCACATCTAACGAGAAGCTAGATGAATTATTTATTACTAAAAAGAAGTAAAAGCAAATAAAATAAAATTGTGTTGCCTCCCAACAAGCGCTATCGTTTAACGCCCTAGCTAGGCATGATACAAGAATAGATCTAGGTATTGCCATAATAATAAGGTAAATCGCGGAAACTCATCTCATATTCCCTACGTTCAACAACAAGTTTTCTTTGTGTAAAGCAAACATAATCAAAAGGGATAAATTTAATAGGACAAAAGTCCCCAAGATCAAGCTCAGGAGGCATGGGTTCCTCCTTTGGCCCTTCATATTGCACAACCAATTCATCATTATAAGTATTCTTTTGACAGAAGGTCATGAGCCTTTGATCAAGAGAAAAACCTAACCCATTGTTTTGAAGAGCAAAATCATCATTCAGTTTGGAGATTCTATCAACTAGAACATTGGTAGGAACCTTTTTTTGTAAGGGTTTCATTAAAAGCAACATGATCTAAAGATTGTAAACGCATTATGTCTTCTTGATTAAAAAGGATAGCTTCTATGGGAGGACGACCAGCGTCCACCCTATAATGCGCAAACATTTCTCTGGCCTCTCTCATTATAAATCTGAACTCATGTGCCAAAAAGATGGTAGCTGCTCGCTTAACAGAAGAATGGTCAATATTGAAAAATTCTAGAAAAATTCTCTGAATGCAAGGGTGCATATGGATAAATTGTCTTTCAAGTTCAACTACAAGCAAAGATATAGCGTCCGCAAGACTACTGGTTCTATGAAGAATAGATCCACCCATAGTGGGCAAGGCACCGGCGCAAGTAAAGAAATCTTGAATAACTCCTTTCCCAATAATATTACCACTACCAATTTGGAACTTTTTAGTGTGTAAAGTAGGAGGTTCATCGTGAGGATAATTAAAAGCATCAAAGTTTCCCCCATCATTATTACTATCCTTTTCAACGATAACTTCCCCCATTTCAGACATGATAGCAACAAACCACACTAAGGGCGAACACACGAAAGACAAGCAAATGGAAAAAGGGCGAATAAAACGGCAAATGTGAAGTGGGGGGGAGAGGAAAACGAGAGGCAAATGGCAAATAATGTAATGCGAGGGATAAGAGTTTGTGATGGGTACTTGGTATATAACTTGTGCGTAGATCTCCTCGGCAACAGAGCCAGGCATTCGCAAGTTGACGAGAGATCAAATCTTGACTTGACTTGGTGTAAGTCTCCCCGGCAACGGCGCTAGAAATTCTTCTTGCTACCTCTTGAGCATGCGTTGTTTTTCCCTTGAAGAGGAAAGGGTGATGCAGCAAAGTAGCGTAAGTATTTCCCTCAGTTTTTGAGAACCAAGGTATCAATCCAGTAGGAGACTACACGCAAGTTCCTCGTACCTGCACAAACAAATAAGAACCTTGCAACCAACGCGATAAAGGGGATGCCAATCCCTTCTCGGCCACTTGCAAAAGTAAGATCTGATAAAGATAATAGGATAAATATTTTTGGTATTTTTGTTGTATAGATTGAAAGTAAAGATTGCAAAATAAAAGAACAATAAAGATAACTAGTTGATGGAAGATTAATATGATGGAAGATAGACCCGGGGGCCATAGGTTTCACTAGTGGCTTCTCTCAAGATAGCATATTCTATGGTGCGTGAACAAATTACTGTCGAGCAATTGATAGAAAAGCACATAGTTACGAGAATATCTAGGCATGATCACTGTATATAAGCATCACGTCCGTGACAAGTAGACCGAAACGATTCTGCATCTACTACTATTACTCCACACATCGACCGCTATCCAGCATGCATCAAGAGTATTAAGTTCATAAGAACAAAGTAACACCTTAAGCAAGATGACATGATGTAGAGGGATAAACTCATGCAATATGATATAAACCCCATCTTTTTATCCTCGATGGCAACAATACAATACGTGCCTTGCTGCCCCTGCTGTCACTGGGAAAGGACACCGCAAGATTGAACCCAAAGCTAAGCACTTCTCCCATTGCAAGAAAGATCAATCTAGTAGGCCAAACCAAACTGATAATTCGAAGAGACTTGCAATGATATTTAAATCATGCATAAAAGATTTCAGAGAGGAATCAAATATTGTTCATAGATAATCTTGATCATAAACCCACAATTCATCGGATCTCGACTAACACGCCGCAAAAAGAATTACATCTAATAGATATCCAAGAAGATCGAGGATAACTTTGTATTGAGATCCAAAGAGAGAGAAGAAGCCATCTAGCTAATAACTATGGACCCGAAGGTCTGTGGTAAACTAGTCACAACTCGGAGAAGAGAGGCTATGGTGTTGATGTAGAAGCCCTCCATGATCGATGCCCCCTCCGGTGGAGCTCCGGAACAAGCCCCAAGATGGGATCTCATGGGTACAGATGCTTGCGGCGGTGGAAATAGGGTTTCATCATGCTCTCGGATGTTTTCAGGGTATATGAGTATATATAGGACGAAGAAGTATGTTGGTGGAGCTACGAGGGGCCCACGAGGGTGGGGGCGCGCCCCCTTGCCTCGTGGCCACCTCGTGGTTTCCCAGGCGTGTACTCCAAGTCTTCTGGGTTGCGTTTGTTTCAAAAACGATCCTCGCGAAGGTTTCATTCTGTTTGGACTCCGTTTGATATTCCTTTCCCGCGAAACACTGAAATAGGCAAAAAAACTGCAATTTGCACTGGGCCTTGGGTTAGTAGGTTAGTCCCAAAAATAATATAGAAGTGTATAATAAAGCCCATTAAAAATCCAAAACAAATAATATAATAGCATGGAACAATCGAAATTATAGATACGTTGGAGACGTATCACTCCTCTTCCCATTCCTTCCCCCTCCTAGTAGGACTAGGAAAGGGGACAAACCTACTCCTAGTAGGAGTAGGAATCCCCCCTTGGGGCGCGCCATAGGAGGCCGGTCGGCCCCCTCCTCCACTCCTTTATATACATGGCCAGGGGGCACCCCATAGACACACAAGTTGATTTATTAGCCGTGTGCGGTGCCCCCTCCACAGTTACACACCTCGGTCATATCGTCGTAGTGCTTAGGCGAAGCCCTGCGCAGGTAACTTCATCATCACCGTCACCACACCGTCGTGCTGACGAAACTCTCCCTTGGCCTCAACTGGATCAAGAGTTCGAGGGACGTCACCGAGCTAAACTTGTGCAGATCGCGGAGGTGCCGTGCGTTTGGTGCTTGATCGGTTGGATCGCGAAGACGTTCGACTACATCAACCGCGTTACTAAACGCTTCCGCTTTCGGTCTACGAGGGTACGTGGACACACTCTCCCACTCGTTGCTATGCTTCTCCTAGATAGATCTTGCGTGATTGTAGGGATTTTTTGAAAGACTACGTTCCCCAACAGTGGCATCATGAGCCAGGTCTATGCATAGATGATATGCACGAGTAGAACACAATGAGTTGTGGGCGATAATAGTCATACTTCTTACCAGCATGTCATACTTTGATTCGGCGGTATTGTGAGATGAAGCGGCCCGGACCGACATTACGCGTACGCTTACGCGAGGCTGGTTTCACGGTTACGAACACTCGTTGCTTAAAGGTGACCGGTGGGTGTCTGTCTCTCTCACTTTAGTTGAATCGAGTGTGACTACGCTCGGTCCTTGTGAAGGTTAAAACAACAAACTTGACGAAAAATCATTGTGGTTTTGATGCGTAGGTAAGAACGGTTCTTGCTAAGCCCATAGCAGCCACGTAAAACTTGCAACAACAAGGTAGAGGATGTCTAACTTGTTTTTGCAGGGCATGTTGTGATGTGATATGGTCAAGACGTGATGAGTTATACGTTATTGTATGAGATGATCATGTTTTGTAAATTATCGGCAACCGACATGAGCCTTATGGTTGTCTGTTTATTATATGCGAAGGCCATGTAATTGCTTTACTTTATCACTATGATTTAGCGATAGTAGTAGTAGCAATAGTTGGCGAGACGACCACAACGCTACGATGAAGATCATGGTGTCAAGCCGGCGACGATGGAGATCATGACGATGCTTTGGAGATGGAGATCAAAAGCACAAGATGATGATGGCCATATCATGTCACATATTTCGATCTCATGTGATGTTTATCTTATTATACTACTTATTTTGCTTAGTACGACGGTAGCATTATAAGATGATCCCTTACAAAATTTCAAGTACAAGTGTTCTTCCTGAGTATGTGATACGTCCAAAACGTATCTATAATTTCTGCTTGCTCCATGCCCTTTTTGTGTGATATTGCTATGATATTTATGCACTTCCATACACTTTTTAATCATATTTGGACTAACCTACTAATGGTTGCAAAAGTGCACAATGTTCTTGTTTTGCACTATATTGTGTAGGAATTACTTGGAAATTGACAAAAACGCAAAAGGAGTCGTATTGGAGTAGGACTCTGACTTTCCTGAAATCTGTCTGAGAACGTTTTTTAAAGATGGTCACGTTCCGGCCCGAATAAGACGTCAAACGTCAAAAGTCTTGTTGCGAAAGTTATGGGGAATTTTGAGGCGACGCTTATGGATATAAAATTCGTCCAAATCGGAGTCCGGACGGCCGAGTTTAGTCTGTTTTACTGAGGCCCAAAATCTGATGACGGGAATCCGAGAGTCTATATAAAGAGAGAAAACCTAGGTCACCAAGGGCCACAAATTTTCCTCCTCCCGAGCCGCCGTCTTGGAGGGGAGGACCAGCACCATTGCAGCACCATCCACAAGGAAGAAGGGGGGCCAAGGAGCCGCTGCCCCTAGGGCCGCCGCCGCCCCCAAGGGCCGCCGCCGTCTCCTCCTCGCCGCCGCCGCCTCCGTGGCCGCCGCCGGCCGCCGCCTCCTCGCGGGGCTGCACCTCTCCATCAACACCATCATCAACCTCCTCCTCACCATGTCCATGTGTGAGTAGTCTTCTCCGGGGCCGAGGGCTCGTACGTGTAGCTATGTGGTTATCTCTCTCTCCCATGATGTGATCTTCGTTGTGATCATAGGTTATGTTAATCTAGGGTGATCCCATGATATTTCCCCTTCCTCTATGTATTGGATTGATGTACTCACTTGTCTTTATCTAGTATAATTCCCGAGACCAAGGTGACAGTGGTCTATTGGACATGGATTAGAAAAATATTTTCATGAGTGATTTCCTCTCTTGTGTGTTGATTGAAGATTGAGAGTCTCTTGGTGCTTGTCTTTGACTATCCTTTAGATATGTTGTGGTGATTGTGGGACTCTCTTTGGATGGCCGCGGTGACATTGGGAAATCCTTAGATTGAGAACTACGAACTTTGAGGTGTGCTTTTGTAGCCCTACATAATTCTCGTCCTCTCTTGACCACGAAGGAATGACCTCCGAGTGCGTCCCCTTTGCATGTTTTATGGGAAATATCATGTGATTCGATTATGTTAATGTTGTTGGGAGTTGCCACTAGTGAAAGTATGAAGCCTAGGCCTTGTTTCCACCATTGCAATACCATTTGTGCTCATGTTTACCACTTGTTTGCTTGCTGCACTTTTTATTACAGATTTATATTACTTTGTTTTGCCATCCATATCACTTGCCATTTAACATCTCTTCACCGAACTAGTGCACCTATACATCTGACAAGTGTATTAGGTGTGTTGGGGACACAAGAGACTTCTTGTATTTTAGTTGCAGGGTTGCTTGAGAGAGACCATCTTCAACCTCTACTTCCCTGAGTTCGATAAACCTTAGGTCATCCACTTGAGGGAAATTGCTGCTGTCCTACAAACCTCTGCGCTTGGAGGCCCAACATAGTCTACAAGAGTAGAAGCGTGTGTAGACATCAAGCTATTTCTGGTGCCGTTGCCGGGGAGGTGAGCGCTTGAAGGTATATCTTTAGATCTTGCAATTAAATATTTTTGTTTCTTGTTTTTATTTCACTAGTTATGCTTATGGACAACCTTGCTATTGGATCGTTGCTTGCGGGAAGACGCCCCACACCTGTGGTGGTTGCTCCTCCCCCTACTGAAATTGTGCCCTATAAAATACCAGCTGGTATTATCGATTATGTTTTGGCTGATCGTTATGCAGGAGACAGACATCCCGGTGAACACTTGCTATATCTGTCACAACTATGTTCATTATTTAAGCTTGCAGGTGTATCAAGGGAGTTTGTCATGAGGAAATTATTTGCCTTGTCACTGAAAGGAAAAGCATTGGAATGGTATAGGCTACTAAATGACTCTCACCTGCTGGAGTGGGAAGAGATCCAGTCTCTCTTTTACTCCAAGTTTTATCCTCTTCATGAAGTCCATGAGAATAGGAATTATGTTTATAATTTTTATCCTCATGACGGAGAGAGCATAGCTCAAGCTTGGGGGAGACCAAAAACGTTAATGCTAAAATGTCCTAACCATGGGCTCCCCAAAGATATGATTATTACTAATTTCTATGCGAGGCTTTCTCGATAGGATAAAGATTTTCTCGACGCTTCCTCTATGGGTTCTTTCACAAACAAAAAGATTGATGCTAAATGGGAACTCCTTGAAAGAATTCAATGCAACACTGAAGATTGGGAGATCGACAAAGGTAAAGAGTCAGGTATAATTTATGAGTATGATTGCATTAAGTCCTTTGTTGAAACTACAAGTTTTATTAAGTTTAGTGCTAAGTTTGGGCTTGATTCTCAACTCCTTGTTGATTTCCTCAAATCTTTTGCTTCACATCTTAATATGCCTAAGGAGGATTGGATCAAGTATCATAAACCTTTTAAAGAGACTTGCAAAGAAAATGAAATTGTTCATGATGATTGCAACATGCATGATCCAATTCCTAAAAATGAAGTTTTATATAAGCATGTTAATTTTTGTGGAGTGGATAGACCTTGTGAAAGGCCTATGATTGAAGAAGAGAAGTATTGTAAGCAACATAAGCATGAAAGAACAATCACTTGGGTCAGAGATTTAAATGAAATTGCTAGAGAATTGTGTGACCTTTATCCTTTTACTTGTGAACTTTGCTGTATAGAGGGTCACTTTAATTTTCAATGCATGAACTTTCAAAACATAACTGTCAACCGGTTGTGTGATAACATGATCACCTCTGATCTTTATGATGAGCTTATGTTATTTTTGATGTGTGAAGAGTTATCAGAAAAGACTTCATGGCTAGATGTTAATGCCATAGGAATAAAAAACACTTTGCAAAATTGCCATCTCTATTGTGTTGTTAATTGCCATGAAAATGATTACATAGGTAAGATTATAAAGGAGGGAACTTTACCAAAGTATAAAAATGTCTCTTATATTTCTGCTAATAAAAAGGAGAGTTTCTCCCAAGTTTCCCCTATTGTTTCTAATGATAAACCAGGATATGTGGAGAAGCTTCATCTCCAACCACTCCCTCCTAAGGTTAAGAAGAAGAAAAAGAAGAGGAGGAGGAAGAGGAGCAAGAAAGAAGAAGAATGTGTATCAACCTGGCCTGAGCATATTCCTCCCATCAACTTTTATCCTAACGATTGTAAGTTTAAAGAAGAAGGTGAAGTTTATTGCCTTAATTATCATCTTGATGATACGTCCGTAGGTACTATTGAAGATGATTTTGATTATGATATGCATGTTACTTATTGTGATTGGGAAAATGATGATAATGCTACTTATGATCTTGAAAATCTTTTTGGTACCAACTCTAAAAGTGATGATATGGGAAGCTCTAAGCTTGGGGATGATAGGATTGCAAATCCTTTACCCACTAGTGATGTGATAATTGATAATTCTTTTGCTAGTAAGAATAAAGACAACATGATTACAAATATAGTTGCTAGCAATGATAATGCTCTTCTCTACTATGATGATGTCATAACTCCAACCTATAGTGATTATAAAGGTACCTATGACATAAGGAGAAATTATCCTTATGAAACTTGTCATAATCATGGAGGGAATTACTCCCTTGTTGAACACCATCTTCCTAATACACAATTAATCTATAGTGTTCAAGTTGTTTATGATAGTCCTACTCCCACTATTACCAATGAGAAAGATTATGCTTATGTGGAGAGTAAGAGTACCTTTTTGCATGTGGATCATGGTAACAATGCTTTATGTGATGCTTATATTGTTGAGTTCATCCATGATGCCACTGAAATTTATAATGAGAGAGGGAGACTTGGTTCTAAATATCTTAATAATAAGAAGTTTCCTCTCTTTATGGTGAATATTTTGAAGTTGCACTTGTTTTGTCTTCCTATGCTGATTGCTTTGTGCTTCAATGAATTATTCTATTGCAATATTCCAATGCATAGGAA
Organism: Secale cereale; assembly: GCA_902687465.1. Lineage (NCBI taxonomy): Eukaryota > Viridiplantae > Streptophyta > Magnoliopsida > Poales > Poaceae > Secale > Secale cereale. The sequence goes on from LR738716.1 coordinate 147,518,407, forward strand.
GCATGTTAGGCTTAAATGTGTTTGGTATTTGCTTCTTGATGCTCTCTTTTGTTCTTCAACTCTTATTCCTACGAGAGCATCATTAAAGTCTTATGCCTAGCTTAAAGGCATAAAAGAAAGCGCTTTTGGGAGGCAGCCCACAATGAATAAAATTTTATTTTGCTTTTGTTGTGTCTTGATGTTGTTACTACTGTAGCATCATCATTGTATCTTTACTTTTCAGCTTTGTGCCAAGTATAGCCTCTGATTGCAAGAAAGTTCAAAAGTTGTGACGTGCTGTCCAGGAAACAGATTCTGTCCTTGGACAGAAAAATTCGTATAAAATCACCAGATCATCTTTTTGGTCTGAATGTTTTCGACAACGTGCTCTATACAATTGTCTTTCGGGCGTCCGTTCTGAGTTTTTTGATTAGAGTTGCAGAAGTCCCCCGAAAAAATCATTTACTACCTGCTGGTTTGTTTTTCACAGATTCTGTCCTGTTTTGCCTTTCCTTCATTTTGCAAACCTTGAGCTTGCTTTTTCTTTGCAAAAACCTTTTGGCAATCTTGAGAAACAGTAGACCTTCAAGAATATCCTTATATCCAGCAAGGAACAATTATTTTATTATGGGTACTAACCTCGCTAATCAGATTATGATGAGTTATGTATGAAGGGAGTTTTCAAGTGTGCGAGGGAAGATGATAAAAAGATTCAGGAGTGTCAAACGCTCAAGCTTGGGGATGCCCCCATGCACCCCCAAGAAATATTCAAGGAGACTCAAGCGTCTAAGCTTGGGGATGCCCCCGTGCATCCCCTTCTCCATCAACATTATTAGTTCGTCCTTCGTTCCACTATATTTTAATCACTTCATGTGTTATGTGCTATGCTTGGAGCGTCTTGTTTTAGTTTTCCTTTTAGTTTTCTTTAGCTTTTCATAACGAGTTGGAACTCAGCTTTCTTTATGTGGGAGAGAAACACGCTCCATTTCTACCTAGAACATAACATAGAATTTGCATGTCTATCTTTGCTGTGTGTGTTCTTTGTCTTTTAATAGCTACTATCATGCTTAGCTCTTAACTTTCATGCTTATCTTTTTAAAGAGCTTTTGTTTAGTTGGTTGCTTGAACTCTCTTTAGTTATCATGTTTATCTTATTAAGAGAGTTTGCTTCCGTTGCATTGGTTGATATGTCTATGATAAAGATGCTACGTGCATAATGGCGCTTAGTAGTTCATGTTTTCTTATGGTTAGTCTCAAATAGCTGGGGGGTTCCCAATGTGTTATTGGAGTACCAACATGATTTGTTTGCCTATGATGTGGTATGGTTTAGTAATATCTTCCTTCAAAGAATTTATCTTGATTGACTTGGCGTATGCTCACGCATATTTAAGACTGTAAAGAAAGTCTGTCAAGCCTTGATGATCTTTTGTTTCTGAGTAGCGATATAACTTCCATGCCTGATTCAATGTTGCTTTGTCGCTCTGCATGATTATGACCGTCATTGCTCTCTTAGTTGGTCGCTCCCATTCTTTTGCTAACCTTCGCCTGTACTAAGCGGACTGACTGCTTGTGCATCCACATCCTTTAATCCAGTTATGCCATATGAGTCCACCATACCTTCCTACATGGTATTTACCTGCCATTCCTAGCGGAGACTTGCATGTGCCATCTCGAAATTATTCAAAGAAAAAGCATTCTTATTTTGTGCCTCTGTTGTAAGTCCATGAGGAAGTAGTAGTTAATTCATAATCTTTTTAAGTTGGACAAGCTTCACCCCGGGATTGCATGTATAATGTGCAAACCCATAATACGAGAAGGAACTGGCATTGAGTGCGCCCGGCTCAAAAAGATAATATAACAAACAAACCCTCCTTCACGCTTTGTTCATGAGAAATTAGAAAACTTTGGCAGTTGTAAACAAAGGAGATTAAGAGGATGTGATCGTTCTCATTCGGGAGCCGTTCCTCGAAACTTGTCCATCTCAAGAAGTGATTGAGTTGTCTGCTAGCATTCGTTGACGAAACATGCATGATCTAAAAAAAATTATTATCTCTATTTTAAAACCAAGAGCTCTGGTACATGTTTTGTCTTTGTTTTCGATTACGGGTTTTCAACCTTGCCAACAAAAGCCACGGTTCGAGAGTCTCCACCTTCTTTTAAAAGCACCAACTACTGAGAGCATGATTGTCATTCTGAGTGTAATGTGCATTGTCCCAAAGTAGCATTGTCTTTTGCATGATTGTGATATAGTTTATTTTGAAATCATTGTATCTAGTCATCACTTAAACCTTGGAGGTGCCCCTGCATTTATGTTTTGCTTCACTAAAGGGGGCAAGCTAGATATCACTTTATCATATTTGCACATCATGTTCATTACGAATCTATTTGATGTTTCAATATCATATTGTAAAACTTTCAGTTCTTTGTGATTTTCTCATTAGGCAACTTAATTACTACAGATTCATTGTCTCAGTAAGCTTTTGTCATATGACTATGAAAAATCCTTATATGGTTAATAGCATGTCACCACAGAAATTATTCTTGTTATCATTTACCTACTCGAGGACGAGCAGGAATTAAGCTTGGGGATGTTGATACGTCCAAAACGTATCTATAATTTCTGCTTGCTCCATGCCCTTTTTGTGTGATATTGCTATGATATTTATGCACTTCCATACACTTTTTGATCATATTTGGACTAACCTACTAATGGTTGCAAAAGTGCACAATGTTCTTGTTTTACACTTTATTGTGTAGGAATTACTTGGAAATTGACAAAAACGCAAAAGGAGTCGTATTGGAGTAGGACTCTGACTTTCCTGAAATCTGTCTGAGAACGTTTTTTAAAGATGGTCATGTTCCGGCCCGAAGACGACGTCAAACGGAAAAAGTCTAGTTGCGAAAGTTGTGGGGAATTTCTAGGCAATGCTTGTGGATATAAAATTCGTCCAAATCGGAGTCCGGACGGCCGAGTTTAGCACATTTTACTGAGGCCCAAAATCTGATGACGGGAATCCGAGAGTCTATATAAAGAGAGAAAACCTAGGTCACCAAGGGCCACGAATTTTCCTCCTCCTGAGCCGCCGTCTTGGAGGGGAGGACCAGCACCATTGCAGCACCATCCACAAGGAAGAAGGGGGGCCAAGGAGCCGCTGCCCCTAGGGCCGCCGCCGCCCCCAAGGGCCGCTGCCGTCTCCTCCTCGCCGCCGCCGCCGGCCGCCGCCTCCTCGCGGGGCTGCACCTCTCCATCAACACTTTCATCAACCTCCTCCTCACCATGTCCATGTGTGAGTAGTCTTCTCCGGGGCCGAGGGCTCTTACGTGTAGCTATGTGGTTATCTCTCTCTCCCATGATGTGATCTTCGTTGTGATCATAGGTTATGTTAATCTAGGGTGATCCCATGATATTTCCCCTTCCTCTATGTATTGGATTGATGTACTCACTTGTCTTTATCTAGTATAATCCCCGTGACCAAGGTGACAACGGTTTATTGGACATGGATTAGAAAAATATTTTCATGAGTGATTTCCTCTCTTGTGTGTTGATTGAAGATTGAGAGTCTCTTGGTGCTTGTCTTTGACTATCCTTTAGATATGTTGTGGTGATTGTGGGACTCTCATTGGATGACCGCGGTGACATTGAGAAATCCTTAGATTGAGAACTACGAACTTTGAGGTGTGCTTTTGTAGCCCTACATAATTCTCGTCCTCTCTTGACCACGAAGGAATGACCTCCGAGTGCGTCCCCTTTGCATGTTTTATGGGAAATATCATGTGATTCGATTATGTTAATGTTGTTGGGAGTTGCCACTAGTGAAAGTATGAACCCTAGGCCTTGTTTCCACCATTGCAATACCATTTGTGCTCACGTTTACCACTTGTTTGCTTGCTGCACTTTTTATTACAGATTTATATTACTTTGTTTCGCCATCCATATCACTTGCCATTTAACATCTCTTCGCCGAACTAGTGCACCTATACATATAACAAGTGTATTAGGTGTGTTGGGGACACAAGAGACTTCTTGTATCTTAGTTGCAGGGTTGCTTGAGAGAGACCATCTTCAACCTCTACTTCCCTGAGTTCGATAAACCTTAGGTCATCCACTTAAGGGAAATTGCTGCTGTCCTACAAACCTCTGCGCTTGGAGGCCCAACATAGTCTACAAGAGTAGAAGCGTGTGTAGACATCAATATGCACCATTGCGAAAGTTCGTCGTGCCGAGACACCACGTGATGATCGGGTGTGATAAGCTCTACGTTCAAATACAATGGGTGTTAGACAGTTTTGCACATGCAGAATACTCGGGTTAAACTTGACGAGTCTAGCATGAACAGACATGGCCATGGAACACTAGAGACCGAAAGGTCGGGCGTGAATCATATAGTAGATATGATCAACATAAGATGTTTACCATTGAAAACTACTCCATCCCACGTGATGATCGGACATGGTTTAGTTGATTTGGATCACGTGATCATTTAGATGACTAGAGGGATGTCTATCTAAGTGGGAGTTCTTAAACAATATGATTAATTGAACTTTCTTTTATCATGAAATTAGTCCTGATAGTATTTGCAAATTATGTTGTAGATCAATAGCTCGCGTTATAGGTCCCCTATGTTTTTGATATGTTCCTAGAGAAAACTAAGTGTAAAGATGTCAGTAGAAATGATGCATGCTAGGTCCATGATCTGAGGATTATCCTCATTGCTGCACATAAGTATTATGTCCTTGATGCACCGCTAGGTGACAGACTTGTTGCTGGAGCAGATGCAAACATTATGAACGTTTGACAAGCTCGGTATGATGACTACTTGATAGTTCAGTGTGCCATGCTTTACGGGTTAGAACCGAGACTTAAAAAACATTTTAAATGCCACAGAGCATTTGAGATCTTCCAAGAGTTGAAAATAGTATTTTAGACTCATGCCCATGTCGAGAGGTATGAGACCTCTAACAAGTACATTGCCTACAAGATGGAGGAGAATAGCTCAACCAATGAGCATGTGCTCAGAATGTGTGAGTACTACAATCGCTTGACTCAAGTGGGAGTTAATCTTCTAGATAAAATAGTGATTGACAGAGTTCTCTAGTCACTATCACCAAGTTACTAGAACTTTGTGATGAACTATAATCTGCAAGGGATGACGAAAACGATTCCCGAGCTCTTCGTGATGCTGAAATCAACGAAGGTAGAAATCAAGAAAGAGCATCAATTGTTGATGGTTAACAAGACCACTAGTTTCAAGAAAAGGACAAGGGTAAGAAAGGGAAATTCAAGAAGAATGACAAGCAAGTTGTCACTCCTGTGAAGAAGCCCAAAGCTGGACCTAATCCTGAAACTGAGTGCTTCTACTACAAAGAAAATGGTCACTGGAAGCAGAGGTTCCCCAAATATTTGGCGGATAAGAAGGATGGCAAAGTGAACAAAGGTATACTTGATATACATACTGATAATATATACCTCACTAGTGTTCATAGTAGCCCCTGGGTATTTGATACTTGTTCGGTTGCTAAGATTAGTAACTCGAAACAGGAGTTTGTAGAATAAACAGAGACTAGTTGAGGATGAGGTGACGATGTGTGTTGGAAGTAGTTCCAATATTGATATGATCATCATCGCACACTCCCTGTACTTTCGGGATTAGTGTTAAACCTAAATAAATGTTATTTGGTGTTTGCGTTGAGCATGAACAAGATTGGATCGTGTTTATTGCAACACGGTTATTCATTTAAGTGAGAGAATAATTCTTATTCTGTTTACATGAATAAAACCTTTTATCGTCATACACCCAAGGTGAATGGTTTATTGAATCTCGATCGTAGTAATAAACATATTCATAATATTGAAGCCAAAATATGAAGAGTTGATAATGATAGTGCAACATATTTGTGGCACTGTCGTTTAGGTCATATTGGTGTAAAGCACATGAAGAAACTCCATGCAGATGGACTTTTGGAATCACTTGATTATGAATCATTTGATACTTGCGAACCATGCCTCATGGGCAAGATTACTAAAACTCCGTTCTCCGGAACAATGGAGTGAGCAAGTGACTTATTGGAAATAATACATACCGATGTATGTAGACCAATGAGTGTTGATGCTCGCGGCGGGTATAGTTATTTTCTCACCTTCACTGATGATTTGAGTAGATATGGGTATATCTACTTGATGAAGCACAAGTGTGAAACATTTGAAAAGTTCAAAGAATTTCAGAGTGAAGTAGAGAATCATCGTAACAAGAAAATAAAGTTTGTACGATATGATCGCAGAGGCGAATATTTGATTTAAGAGTTTGGTATTCATTTGAAACAATGTGGAATATTTTCACAGCTCACGCCACCTGGAACACCAAAGCGTAATGGTGTGTCCGAACGTCATACCCGTACTTTATTAGATATGGTGCGATCTATGATGTCTCTTACCGATTTTCCACTATCATTTTGGGGTTATGCTTTAGAGACAGTTGAATTCACGTTAAATAGGGCACCATCTAAATCCGTTGAGACGATGCCTTATGAACTGTGGTTTGGCAAGTAACCGAAGTTGTTGTTTCTTAAAGTTTGGGGCTGCGATGCTTATTGGAAAAAGCTTCAACCTGATAAGCTCAAACCCAAGTCGAAGAAATGTTTCTTCATAGGATACCCACAGGAAACTGTTGGGTACACCTTCTATCACACATCCAAAGGCAAGATATTCGTTGCTAAGAATGGATCCTTTCTAGATAAGAAGTTTCTCTCGAAAAAAGTGAGTGGGAGAAAAGTAGAAATTTATGAGGTAATTGTACCTTCTCCTGAATTGGAAAGTAGTACATCATAGAAACTAGTTCCAGTGATTCCTACACCAATTAGTGAGGAAGCTAATGATGATGATCATGGAACTTTAGATCAAGTTACTACTGAACCTCGTAGCTCAACAAGAGTGCGTTCCGCGCCAGAGTGGTACGGTAACCCAGTTCTGGAAGTCATGTTACTAGACCATGACGAACCTGTGAACTATGAGGAAGCGATGATGAGCCCAGATTCCGAAAAATGGCTTGAGGCCATGAAATCTGAGATGGGATCCATGTATGAGAACAAAGTTGGACTTTGGTTACTTGCCCGATGATTGGCCCCGATGATCGGCAGGCCATTGAAAATAAATGGATTTATAAGAGGAAGACTGACGCCGATTGTAATGTTACTGCATACAAAGTTTGACTTGTTGCGAAAGGTTTTCGACAAAGTTCAAGGAGTTGACTACGATGAGACTTTCTCACCCGTAGTGATGCTTAAGTCTGTCCGAATCATGTTAGCAATTGCCGCATTTTATGATTATGAAATCTGGCAAATGGATGTCAAAACTGCATTTCTTAATGGATATCTCAAAGAAGAGTTGTATATGATGCAACCAGAAGGTTTTGTCGATCCTAAAGGTGCTAACAAAATGTGCAAGCTCCAGCGATCCATCTATGGACTGGTGCAAGCATGTCGGAGTTGGAATACACACTTTGATAAGGTGATCAAAGCGTATGTTTTTATACAGACTTATGGTGAAGCCTGTATTTATAATAAAGTGAGTGGGAGCACTACAACATTTCTGATAAGTATATGTGAATGACATATTGTTGATCGGAAATGATGTAGAATTTTCTGGAAAGCATAAAGGATTGTTTAAAAGGAGTTCTTTTCTCAATAAAAGACTTTGGTGAAGCTGCTTACGTATTGGGCACCAAGATCTATAGAGATAGATTAAGACGCTTGATAAGATTTTCAATGAGTACATACCTTAATAAGATTTTGAAGGAGTTCAAAATGGACCAGTTAAAGAAGGAGTTCTTGCCTGAGTTGTAAGGTATGAAGTTGAGTAATACTCAAAACCCGACCACAGCAGAAGATGGAGAAAGAGTGAAAGTCATTCCCTATGCTTCAGCCATAGGTTCTATAAAGTATGCCATGCTATGTACCAAACCTGTTGTGTACCTTGCCATGAGTTTGGCAAGGAGGTACAATAGTGATCCAAGAGTATATCGCTGGACAGCGGTCAAAATTATCCTTGGTTACTGGATTACTAAGGAAATGTTTCTCGATTATGGAGGTGATAAAGAGTTCATCGTAAAGAGTTACACCGATGCAAGCTTTGACACTAATCCAGATGACTCTAAGTATCAATCTGGATGCGTATTGAAAGTGGGAGCAATTAGCTAGAGTAGCTCCATGCAGAGCATTGTAGACATAGAAATTTGCGAAATACATACAGATCTGAATGTAACAGACCCGCTGACTAAACTTCTCTCACGAAGCAAAACATGATCACAACTTAGTACTCTTTGGGTGTTAATCACATGGCGATGTGAACTAGATTGTTGACTCTAGTAAACCCTTTGATTATTGGTCACATGGCGATGTGAACTATGGGTGTTATTCACATAACAATGTGAACTATCTGTATTAAATCACATGGCAATGTGAACTAGATTATTGACTCTAGTGCAAGTGGGAGACTGGTGTCTACTACACAACCTTCTTCTTGTAGACGTTGTTGGGCCTCCAAGCGCAGAGGTTTGTAGGACAGTAGCAAATTTCCCTCAAGTGGATGACCTAAGATTTATCAATCCGTGGGAGGCATAGGATGAAGATGGTCTCTCTCAAACAACCCTGCAACCAAATAACAAAGAGTCTCTTGTGTCCCCAACACACCCAATACAATGGTAAATTGCATAGGTGCACTAGTTCGGCGAAGAGATGGTGATACAAGTGCAATATGGATGGTAGATATAGGTTTTTGTAATAAGAAAATATAAAAACAGCAAGGTAGCAAGTGGTAAACGTGAGCATAAACGGTGTTGCAATGATAGGAAACAAGGCCTAGGGTTCATACTTTCACTAGCGCAAGTTCTCTCAACAAGGATAACATAATTGGATCATATTACTAGCCCTCAACATGCAACAAAGAGTACTCCAAAGTAACTAATAGCGGAGAACAAACGAAGAGATTATGGTAGGGTACGAACCACCTCAAAGTTATTCTTTCTGATCGATCTATTCAAGAGTCTGTAGTAATGTTCAATCTATCATATAGTTCGTACTAGAATAACACCTTAAGACACAAATCAACCAAAACCCTAATGTCACCTAGATACTCACCTCAAGTATCTGTGGGCATGATTATACGATATGCATCACACAATCTCAGATTTATCTATTCAACCAACACAAAGTACTTCAAAGAGTGCCCCAAAGTTTCTACCGGAAAGTCAAGACGAAAACGTGTGCCAACCCCTATGCATAGATTCCCAAGGTCACGAAACCCGCAAGTTGATTACCAAAACATACATCAAGTGGATCACATGATATCCCATTGTCACCACAGATAAGCACGTGCAAGACATACCTCAAGTGTTCTCAAATCCTTAAAGACTCAATCATATAAGATAACTTCAAAGGGAAAACTCAATTCATTACAAGATAGTAGAGGGGGAGAAGCATCATAAGATCCAACTATAATAGCAAAGCTCGCGAT
>LR738716.1:147533947-147554193 GCA_902687465.1 Secale cereale
TGGGCAGCCCGTGGGTCCTCTCGTCCCCCTTCGACACTCTGTGGGCTTCTTCTGTTCCAAAAATGATCTCCGTTGATTTTTAGGTCAATTGGGCTCCATTTGATATTCCTTTTCTGCAAAACCCTAAAACAGGAGAAAAACAGAAACTGGCACTGGGCTCTGGGTCAATAGGTTAGTCCCAAAAATAATATAAAAGTGTATGACAAAGCCCATTAAACATCCAAAACATCATAAATAATAGCATAGAGCAATCAAAAATTATAGATACGTTGGAGACGTATCAGAGACTGAAGGAAAAATGCCCTATAGGCAATAGTAAAGTTGTTATTTATATTTCCTGATATCATGATAAATGTTTATTATTCATGCTAGAATTGTATTAACCGGAAACTTAGTACATGTGTGAATACATAGACAAAACAGAGTGTCCCTAGTATGCCTCTACTAGACTAGCTCGTTAATCAAAGATGGTTATGTTTCCTAACCATAGACATGAGTTGTCGTTTGATCAACGGGATCACATCATTAGGAGAATAATGTGATGGACAAGAACCATCCGTTAGCTTAGCACTATGATCGTTTAGTTTTAGTGCAATTGCTTTCTTCATGACTTATATATGTTCCTATGACTATGAGATTATGCAACTCCAGAATACGAAGGAATACCTTGTGTGCTATCAAATGTCACAATGTAACTGGGTGATTATAAAGATGCTCTACAGGTGTCTCCGAAGGTGTTTGTGGTGTTGGCATAGATCGAGAATAGGATTTGTCACTCCGAGTGTCGAAGAGGTATCTCTGAGCCCTCTTGGTAATATACATCATAATAAGCCTTGCATGAAAACGACTAATGAGTTAGTCACGAGATGATGTATTACAAAATGAGTAAAGAGACTTGCCGGTAACGAGATTGAACTAGGTATGATCATACCGACGATCGAATCTTGGGCAAGTAACATACTGATGACAAAGGGAACAACTTATGTTGTCATGCGATTTGACCGATAAAGATCTTCGTAGAGTATGTAGGAACCAATATGATCATCCAGGTTCCGCTATTGGTTATTAACCGGAGATGAGTCTCGGTCATGTCTACATGTTCTCGAACCCGTAGGGTCCGCACGCTTAACGCGATGACGATCGGTATTATGAGTTTATGTGTTTTGATGTACCGAAGGTAGTTCGGAGTCCCGGATGAGATCACAGACATGACGAGGAGTCTCGAAATGGTCGAGACATAAAGATTGATATATTGGAAGGTTATATTCGGACACCGGAAGGGTTTCGAGGGTCACCGGATAAATACCAGGGTACCGGTGAGTTACTGGAACTCCCGGGGGCTTAATGGGCCTACATGGGCTTTAGTGGGAGAGAGAGGAGGCGGCCAAGAGGTGGGGCCGTGCCCTCCCTAGCCCAATCCGAATTGGGAGGGGGCTGGCCCCCCTTTCCTTCTTATCCTCTTCCCCTTCCTTCCCCCTCCTAGTAGGACTAGGAAAGGGGGGAAACCTACTCCTAGTAGGAGTAGGACTCCTCCCTTGGGGCGCGCCATAGGAGGCCGGCCGCCCCCCTCCTTCACTCCTTTATATACGTGGCCAGGGGGCACCCCATGGACACACAAGTTGATTTCTTAGCCGTGTGCAGTGCCCCCCTCCACAGTTACACACGTCGGTCATATCGTCGTAGTGCTTAGGCGAAGCCCTGCGCCGGTAACTTCATCACCACCGTCACCACGCCGTCGTGCTGACGAAAATCTCCCTCGACCTCAACTAGATCTTGAGTTCGAGGGACGTCACCGAGCTAAACGCGTGCAGATCGCGAAGGTGTCGTGCGTTCGGTGCTAGATCGGCTGGATCACGAAGACATTCGACTACATCAACCGCGTTACTAAACGCTTCCGCTTTCGGTCTACGAGGGTATGTGGACACACTCTCCCACTCGTCTCTATGCTTATCCTAGATAGATCTTGCGTGATCGTAGGAATTTTTTGAAATACTACGTTCCCCAATAGTACGGACATGGCCTCGAAACAATGGAGACCAAAATGTCGAACGTGAATCATATAGTAGATATGATCAACATAGAGATGTTCACCATTGAAGACTACTCCATCTCACGTGATGATCGGACATGGTTTAGTTGATTTGGATCACGTATCATTTATATGACTTAAGGGATGTCTATCTAAGTGGGAGTTCTTAAGTAATTTGATTAATTGAACTTTAATTTATCATGAACTTAGTCCTGATAGTATTTGCATATCTATGTTGTAGATCAATAGCTCGCGATGTAGTTCCCTTGTTTTTGATATGTTCCTAGAGAAAACCAAGTTTAAAGATGATAGTAGCAATTATGTGGACTGGGTCGGTAATCTGAGGATTATCCTCCTTGGCTCACAGAAGTATTATGTCCTTGATGCACCGCTAGGTGAGAGACCTATTGCAGGAGCAGGTGCAGACGTTATGAACGTTTGGCAAAGCTCGATGTGATGACTACTTAATAGTTTAGTGCGCCATGCTTTAAGGCTTAGAACCAGGACTTCAAAAATGTTTTGAACACCATGGAGCATATGAGATTTTCCAAGAGGTGAAATTGGTATTTCAGACTCATGCCCATGTCGAGAGGTATGAGACCTCTAACAAGTACTTTGCCTACAAGATGGAGGAGAATAGCTCGGCTAGTGAGCATGTGCTCAGAATATCTGGGTGCTACAATCACTTGAATCAAGTGGGAGTTAATCTTCTAGATAAGATAGTGATTGATAGAGTTCTCTAGTCACTATCACCAATCTACTGGAACTTCATGATGAACTATAATATGCAAGGGATGACGAAAATGATTCCCGTGCTCTTCGCGATGCTAAAATTGGCGAAGTTAGAAGTCAAGAAAAAGCATCAAGTGTTGATGGTTAACAAGACCACTAGTTTCAAGAAAAGGGGCAAGGGAAAGATAAGGAACTTCAAGAAGAATGGCAAGCAAGTTGTCACTCCTGAGAAGAAGCCCAAAGCTAGACCCAAGCCTGAAACTAAGTGCTTCTACTACAAAGAAAATGGTCACTGGAAGCGGAACTACTCCAAATATTTGGTGGATAAGAAGGATGGCAAAGTGAACAAAGGTATATTTGATATACATGTTATTGATGTGTGCCTTACTAGTGCTCGTAGTAGCCCCTGGGTATTTGATATTTGTTCGGTTGCTAAGATTAGTAAATCGAAACAGGAGTTGCGGAATAAATGGACACTAGTTTAGGGTGAGGTGACGATGTGTGTTGAAAGTAGTTCCATGGTTGATATGATCATCATTGAACACTCCCTATACTTTCGGGATTAGTGTTAAACCTAAATAAATGTTATTTGGTGTTTGCATTGAGGTTGAACAAGATTGGATCGTGTTTATTGCAATACGATTATTCATTTAAAGAGAATAATTGTTATTCTGTTTACATGAATAAAACCTTCTATGGTCATACACCCAAGGTGAATGGTTTACTGAATCTTGATCGTAGTAATACACATATTCATAATATTGAAGCCAAAACATGCAAACTTTATAATGATAATGCAAAATACTTGTGGCATTGCCGTTTAGCTCATATTGGTGTAAAGCGCATGAAGAAAACCCATTCCGATGGTCTTTTGGAATCACTTGATTATGAATCATTTGATACTTGCGAACCCTGCCTCATGGGCAAGATGGCTAAACCTCCGTTCTCCGGAACAATGGAGCGAGCCAATGACTTATTGGAAATAATACTTACTGATGTATGCGGTCCAATGAGTGTTGAGGCTCGCGGCGGGTATCGTTATTTACTGACCTTCACAGATGATTTGAGCAGATATGGCTATATTTACTTGATGAAACACAAGTCTGAAACATTTGAAAAGTTCAAAGAATTTCAGAGTGAAGTAGAGAATCATCATAACAAGAAAATAAAGTTTCTACGATCTGATCGCCGAGGCGAACATTTGAGTTACGAGTTTGGTCTTCATTTGAAACAATGTGGAATAGTTTCATAGCTCACGCCACATGGAACACCACGGCGTAATGGTGTGTCCGAACGTCGTAACCGTACTTTATTAGATATGGTGTGATCTATGATGTCTCTTACCAATTTACAACTATCGTTTTGGGGTTATGCATTAGAGACATCTGCATTCACATTAAATAGGGCACCATCTAAATCCATTGAGACAATACAGTTTGAACTATGGTTTGGCAAGAAACCTAAGCTATCGTTTCTTAAAGTTTGGGGTTGCGATGCCTATGTGAAAAGCTTCAGCCTGAAGCTCGAACCCAAATCGGAGAAGTGTGTCTTCATAGGATACCCAAAACAAACTGTTGGGTACACCTTCTACCACAAATCCGAAGGCAAGATCTTTGTTGCTAAGAATGGATCCTTTCTAGAGAAGGAGTTTCTCTCAAAAGAAGTGAGTGGGAGGAAAGTAGAACTTGATGAGGTAACTGTACCTTCTCTCGAATTGAAAAGTAGCTCATCGCAGAAAACCATTCTCATGATGCCTACACCAACTAGAGAGGAAGCTAATGATAATGATCATGAAACTTCAGATCAAGTTACCACCGAACCACGTAGATCAACCAGAGCACAATTCGCACCAGAGTGGTACGGTAATCCTGTTCTGGAAGTCATGTTAATAGACCATGATGAACCTACGAACTATGAAGAAGCTATGATGAGCCCAGATTCCGATAAATGGCTTGAGGCCATGAAATCTGAGATAGGATCCATGTATGAGAACAAAGTGTGAACTTTGGTGGACTTGTCCTATGATCGGCAAGCTATTGAGAATAAAGGCTCATCAAGAGGAAGATGGACGCTGATAGTAATGTTACTATCTACAAAGCTCGACTTGTCGCAAAAGTTTTTCGACAAGTAAAAGGAGTTGACTACGATGAGATTATCTCACTCGTAGCTATGCTTAAGTCTGTTCGAATCATGTTAGCAATTGCCGCATTTTATGAAATTTGGCAAATGGATGTCAAAACTGCATTCCTTAATGAACTTCTTAAAGAAGAGTTGTATATGATGCAACCAGAAGATTTTGTCAATTCTAAAGGTGCTAACAAAGTGTGCAAGCTCCAGCGATGCATTTATGGACTGGTGCAAGCATCTCAGAGATGGAATATACGCTTTGATAAGGTGATCAAAGCATATGGTTTTATACATACTTACGGTGAAGCCTGTATTTACAAGAAAGTGAGTGGGAGCACTACAACATTTCTGATAAGTATATGTGAGTGACATATATCGGAAATGATGTAGAATTTCTGGATAGCATAAAAGAATATTTGAATAAGATTTTTTCAAAGAAAGACCTCGGTGAAGCTACTTACATATTGGGCATCAAGATCTATAGAGATAGATCAAGACGCTTGATAAGACTTTCACAAAGCACATACCATGATAAAGTTTTGAAAGAAGTTCAAAAATGGATCAGTCAAAGAAAGGGTTCTTGCCTGTATTAAGGTGTGAAGTTGAGTAAGACTCAAAACCCGACCACTGCAGAATATAGAGAGAAAATGAAAAGTCATTCCCTATGCCTCAGTCATAGGTTCTATAAAGTATGCCATGCTGTGTACCAGACCTGTGGTGTACCTTGCCATGAGTTTGACAAGGGGGTACAATAGTGATCCATGAGTAGATCACTAGGCAGCGGTCAAAATTATCCTTAGGTACCTAAAGAGGACTAAGGAAATGTTTCTCGGTTATGGAAGTGATAAAGAGTTCGTCGTAAAGACATACGTCGATGCAAGCTTTGACGCCAATCCGGTTGACTCCGAGTCTCGATCTGGATACATATTGAAAGTGGGAGCAATTATCTAGAGTAGCTCCATAAAGAGCATTGTAAACATAGAAATTTGCAAAATACATACGGATGTGAATGTGACAGATCTGTTGACTAAACTTCTCTCACAAGCAAAACATGATCACACGTTAGTACTCTTTGGGTGTTAATCAGAAGGCGATCTGAACTAGATTATTGACTCTAGTAAACCCTTTGGATTTTGGTCACATGGCGATGTGAACTCTGGGTGTTAATCACATGGCGATGTGAACTATTGGTGTTAATCACATGATGATGTGAACTAGATTATTGGCTCTAGTGCAAGTGGGAGACTGAAGGAAATATGCCCTAGAGGCAATAATAAAGTTGTTATTTTATATTTCCTTATATCATGATAAATGTTTATTATTCATTCTAGAATTGTATTAACTGGAAACTTGATACATGTGCGGATACATAGACAAACCACCGTCGCTTGTGTACACCGACATCCCCCAAGCTTAACCCATTGCTTGTCCTCAAGAAATTCAATTGACAAACTGAAAGTGATAAAGAAAAACTTTTACGAACTCTTTTGTTCTTGTTTCTATCTATATGCTTAAATAATACCCAATTCAGCAAAGATCATAACTAACCTTGCAGACGATAACTCTTAGAAATTATATTCATCCATATCAGTGGCATAATCAACTAGCGAGCAATAATAAGTTATCTCAAATGCCAACACTTTGTCAAAACAATCATGATATAATATGACAATAATGGTATCTTGCTAGCCCTTTCTAAGACCGGAAAACATAAATGTTGAGCATGACTAGACATTGTAATTCATGGTAGAAGAGATCCTCTCATGCTAACCCTCAATGTTAACTATACTCAATGCCTAAGAATGACAATAGTGCTCGCAGGTCTGGTGCTTATTTGAGAAGATGATGACTCAACATAAAAGGTAAATGGATAGTCCCTTTGCAGAGGGAAACATGGATTTGCAGAGGTGCGAGATCTTGAAGCTTAAGTCGTAGATAAATATAATTTGGGAGGTATACCTTTCCCGTCAATGTTATGACCAAGAGTTTTCAATATCTTCCATGTTATAAAAATATGTGGCGATTCCCAAGCGGTAAATGTAAAAGTTTACCCCCCTCCACCAACAAACACAAGCCATGACTAGACGAATCCTCGGGTGCCCTCCATATCAACAACAGTCCGGGGGGTTTGGTTTAATTATTAGTTTTATTTTTCATGGGACTGGGCATCCTGATTACCAGCCCCTCTCGTGCAAGGACAAGTGAATAAACACTCATCGTGAGAATAACCCGCTTAGCATGGAAGATACTGACCTCCCCCTGTTGCGCCATGATACGTCCATTTTGCATCATGTTTTCCTACTGTTATTTATAATTTTTTATGCGTAATAATGCTTTGTGGAGTAATTCTAATGCCTTTTCTCTCATAGTATGCAAGGTCTACTTAAAGAGGGAGAATATCAGCAACTGGAATTCTGGACCTGAAAAAGCTACGTCAGAGATACCTATTCTACACATCTCCAAATGAGCTGAAACTTTATGCGTAATTATTTTGGAATATATAATAAATATTGGAGCAAATAACTACCAGAGGGGGGCTGCTTGGTGCACACAAGACACTAGGGCGCGCTGGCCCCCCCAGGCACGCCCTGGTGGGTGGTGGGCAGCCCAGCACACCTCCGGTGCCCATCTTCTGGTATATAAGGTCTTTGACCTGGAAAAAATAAGGAGAGGACTTTCGGGAGAGAACTCCGCCATGTCGAGGCGGAACTTGGGCAGGAGCACTTTTGCTCTCCGGCAGAGCGATTCCACCGGGCATACTTCCCTGTGAGAGGGGGAAATCGAAGTTATCATCATCACCAACAACCCTCTCATCATGGGAGAATCAGTCTCCATCAACATCTTGACCAGCACCATCTCATCTCAAACCCTAGTTCATCTCTTGTATTGAATCTTTGTATCAAAATCTCAGATTGGTACCTATGGGTCGCTAGTAGTGTTGATTACATCTTGTAGTTGATGCTAGTTGGTTTATTTGGTGGAAGATAAAATGTTCAGATCCATTATGATATTCATTACTCTTATGATATTGAACATGCACTACTGTAGGTTGGTCCAAACGTGACAGTCCAATTAGAGGCCCTTCGACGAAACTATGTGCGATGCATTAATCACAAACGACGATGTAATAAAACCGTCAAAAAATATACAAAACGTTTGCGATGACGGTCACATCAAACACGGTTAAGATTAGAGTTGCATTTGCGATGCGTGACAAATGGTTAATCCATAAGAACTGTTTGCGATGAGGAAGAACAATATAAACGGGCAGCCAGATGAGGGCGTGTGCGATATACGGGATACAATTCACTAGGTTGAACTGTGTGTGATTAGGCAACACAATAGAAACGGTCAGCCAGATCAAGGTGTGTGTGATGGAGGGCATAAAGTTCACTTGGATGAACTGTTTGCGATGAGCCAAGACAACAGAAACAGTTCAACTGAACAAGATGTGTGTGATATGTGGCAAACAGTTCCGTAATCAGAAATATGTGCGAAGACCAATAATAACCACTGTTCAAGAAATCTTCCGATTCAGCGATTTATCGTCCGATTTATCGCTACTCTTTGGGTGACCGATAAGATTATGCCTTATCTTCATCATTTCTCATTTGGGCCGATTTATCGCTATGACAAGCGATTTATCGGGAATCTACCGATAAATCGGGCCTATTCGTAGCACTATGTTTGCAAGAACTATATTTATTTGTATTTTGTGGACCTTGTTACGCAATATGTAATATTTTTCTATTTTGTTTGTCATTATATCAGGATTCAAAGGCTAGGATTCAAGGTAACATTTTTGTCCAATATTGTTTTGGTGTTGAATATAGCATATTTTAGTATTGGGAACCTAGGATTTAGAAAAAATGGCCGATTAATAGTCGACCAATAAAATCGAGTAATCAACCGATTTCCGATTAATCTCTAATCCCCAGCTGACCGAGACGATAACGATAAGCGATATCCTCAACATTGATAATAACAAAGACGCTTGCTGCTAATAGGCCATGTGATTTGCTCTGTCTACAGAAGAATAAACATCCAATTACATAAGTGACTATACAGATCATTCACACACACCTCAATAAACAATTGCATGCATTCTAAAGTAGGAGAAACGATTGTCTAGTCATCTACTGCTTGTGACGCTCCCGCCACTTCTCTAAGGCTCGATCCCTCGTTTGGGGCAGGACGAAGACACTTCCTCATGTCAACGATCCGCCTGTACATCTCGTAGCTTGTGTACGCATCCTTGGCCGCATACTTGACGTGTTGTTCATCCAGTCTCTGATGCCAGACACTGTGCCAATTGTTCTTGTCCTTCTTACTCTCGTCCTTCATCTTCATGTAGTAGGGGTCGACGATGGCCGAGGCGAGGTCAACCATGGAGGTTTGTTTGTTGTTGTCGCTGCCTTAGACCTTGTAGTGGTCCTGGATGTTGACAACATTCTAGCATTTCAAGACCGAAACGTTGAGCACTTTTGGATCGTTGGTGGTGTCCACCATAGCGAAACTGTAGTCGGAGCTGTTGATAAACCTGGAGAAATGCTCGCAAGGCCTTGTGGCCAGGTGGTAGTGGTAGACGAGGACGTCATGTAGCACGCACAATTGTGCGACGACAACCTTCTGATCGTGCATGGCGCGACCGCTGGTGAACTTGAGGTAGAAGCCAACCACTTGGTACTTGTCCACAGCAAGCAACTGCTCCATAGTTTGGATTGAGCTCTCCACCAAGACCGGCTCATTTGTGTACACCACCGAGAGGGCCTCCCCCCTCATGTGGGTGTCCACTATGTGATGCGGGGTGAACTGCCCCCTGTTGTCGTCATCGGCCGCTGGGAGCGCCATTGGAGCCACATGGAGTGCCATTGGAACCGATGGATGTCCTCTCTGTATGTGTCCTCGTTGGTGTGCTTATTGTGTTGTGTGGCACGAGAGATGAAGGTAAATGGCCACAAGAATAAATGGGGGTCGGGTGGCCTGGATTCTCGGCGCGTCCGCATGGAAGTTTTTGCAGCGGGTAACTGCATCGTGGTGCCGCACCCGGCGCAAACCGCATGCATAATGGCAGCACGAACGTACATGATCGTGCGCCGGCCCCAAACACTAGCATCACGCGTGGAGGGACGAGGGAAGAGCGCCCAGAGGGACACGAGAGCAGAGTGCGTGCCGTGAGACGTGAGCAGAGCGCGCCGCGGCCGCCTCCATCGCGAGCAACCACACGCATAGAGCAGTTGAACACGCATGTAATGGTCGTCTACAAGCCGACCGGCAGTTGTATCGCTCCGTACAGAGCGACCGTGTGCTACTACCTCCGTTTTGGTATATTAGTGCCCTTCATATTTTGTGCCATATTTTGACCTTCAATTTAACCAACAAAATGTTAATGCATGTTATAAAAATTATATAATTGGAAACTATGTTCAAATACGAATCTAATGATATAATCAGTGGCGACATGCATTCACATTTTATTAGTTAAATCTCTAGTCAAAAATTTTGCACAAAAATACATAGACGACTTATGAACTAGGACAGGGGTAGTAAGTAATTAAATTGCAAATGTTTTTTATTAACCGTATGTAAACATGTTCTTTCGTCCTCTTCTCGCACATCGTGTCACCCCGCTACTGCAGACGGCTTCGAGTGCAAACTTGAGCAGCGAGCGGGGGCGTTCGTGAGCCCGTTCCCTTGCAACCGCGCAGGTTCTCGCGCAAGCTTCCCACCCGACTCAGTGAAATCAACCAACATCCCAATGCTTACCGGCCTGCTATATAAACCATCACGGCCGGCAAGTCCTACATGGCATTTTGCCTCCGTCCATGTAGCTTATCTTGTCTACTTCTCCCACAGTAGCCAATGGCACCGGTCCATCGTTGTCGCTCAGGCACTCCGCCGTCATCAAAGGACAGCTCCAGCCAGGGGGCTACACCGCGGTGGCGGAGCAGTCCCCAGCGTAGTGTAGTGCGCGTGTCGACCCTATTGGGTGTGCGTGGAACACCCACCACATGCTTTGCCTCCGCTGCCTGTCGGCAGCTGTTGCCAGCCATCATTGTCGCCACCCCACCGTCTGCCGCTGTGGCCACCACACCACCATCAAAAGCCAGGGCCATCGCCCGCTCCGCCGCCACGGGCCGAAGGTGGGAGGTGGCCGTCTTGGCCGCCACTGCCGGCCATCGTAGCCATCACCCACTCCGCCACCGCGACCCGAAGGCGGTAGGAGGTGGTCATGGCCGCCAGCCCATCGTTGACCGCCGGGGCCATCACCCGCTCTGCCACCGCCGCCTGAAGGTGGGAGGCGAAGGTGGAGGCCCGCACGTGCGTCAGCGACCTTGCATGCAACATCGAGTTCCTGCTGGGGGAGGAGGAACACCTCGTCGAGCATACAAAGAGTCTTACCGCCGCCGTGGCTGCAGCACATGCCACCGCAGAGGCGAGGAATCAAGAGATCTATGAGGAGTCCTGCCGCTTCGAGATATGTCGTTTGGAGCGGCAAAGGGCATTCGAGGTGAGCATCGTTGAAGGTGCAGTGGCGATAAGCACCGTATTGCAATTGTCCAGCTCGTCGGTAGGCTCCTCCTCCTCTGCCTCTTACTAAGGGCGCTCGGCAGATGAGAGGCTGCCAAAAGTAGTACAAAGCTCTTCCGTAGTAGTAGTATTTAGGGGCTATTTCGTTTAGTTCAGCTGACTATAAATGTGGTGGAACTGTACAATGTACTTAAAATTAGCTAGTATATATAGTTGAACTAGCTATTTCAGTACGTGGTTGGAAACAATTGGGGAAAAGTTTGTTCAGTCCAGCTGTCGAGTTTAACTATTTGTATAAAGAACGACTGCTTAATCTATGAATGAAATCTATGCTTAATTACTCAATTTTAGTTGCAAAAAATAGATAGTGCTAGTGATTTTTAGCTGCATATTTTGACTAATGGCAGTGTTACAAGGTTGACAAATGGAAATGTTACTAGATGAACAAATGCCTATCTTCTAGTTTGAAAAATGGCAATATACCCAATATGACAGATGCAAATCTTACCAAATTGTCTATACGTGGTTGCGCATGGGTTATCCGAAAAAACCGTTTGCATTGAAGGGATTTACATATCCTGCGTGCCAGATTTTCTATTGGCTTAGTGCCAAAGTCTTGCTTAGCATACTGTATTCAATCTGAACCATTTGCGTTGAAGAGATGCACAAATCCCGCGCTATGATTTTTCCCTTGCCTTACTGGGGCAGACCATAGCTCTCACTTTGCATACGGGTGTTCTATCTAAAACATTTGCGATGAAGAGCTACACAAATCCTGCTCGGCACATTTTCCCTTGGCTTACTGGGTAAGCTGTCGGTTTACATACGTGTGTTCTATCTAAAACGTTTGCAATCAAGAGGTGTAGAAATCCTGCTCGACACATTTTCCCTTGGCTTCCTAGGGAAGCTGTCGGTTTGCTACGGGTGTTCTAACTAAAACGCTTGTGATTAGTATTTTATATTTAGATACATTTTGACATTTTTTAAAGGAAATATTTTGATAAGTCCGTACATTCAGAGAGTAAAATGCAAGTTCGTTCAAACCATATCTTTCATTCAGTCACACCGCGAATTTATATTCATATGAATGAGATACAATATTAAACCCAAAAAACTAATTCCGGTAGCGGCGGAGGCGGCGTGCCGTGTTGGCATTGACGTTTTTGTCCTTCGGGATGCTGTAGTTGAAGTCTTCAAGGCAGCACAAAATGTTCTTCGCTTGGAAATCAAACATCATGTCGTCGCGCAATCGACGGGCGCGGCGCGGGAGGACGACAACTCACGGCGCTGCGAGGTAGCGGTCGACAGCGGCGTCCCATGATGCCGAGGGAGGTGCACACACGTACACAGGCACGGCGGGTGCAGGAAATCGCACGTGGACCGATGCCGTGGTGGGTGCAGGGGCACGCATGGGCACGGGCACATGCATGTACACGAGCTCGCGCGGGTCTGCGAAGACCTCGCTGACGCCCGCGGCTTCTAGCTCTGCGATAGTGCTCGACGACCAGCCCATCAATGCTACAGGATGGTCGCTGGCGCGGGCGCAAGGATGGGAGCTGGGACGGGTGTGGGGGCAACAACCATCGCGGATAGCTCGTTAAGGGCAATGTCCATGAGGCCTCATTCCTCCTTATTTTCTATGTCCTCCAACTCAGACTCGACTTCACCAAACTGGAAGACTAGTGGGAGATGATCCTTCTGCGCCATGGTGTTGGTGGAGGTCTGCGGGAGGATGACAACAATGCGGGCGGCCATGGAAGTCAAAGAGCTCGCGTCCAAGTGAGCCTGCACAGCGTACATCTTGCACGCTTCCCGGTGAGCTGGCGCATTGGAGGACAACTTGCATGCCTCTCAGTCAGCTTGCGCAGCGGACTGCGCTCACACGCCTCCCGTTTAGTCAAGCAGCTGTCCACATGGCACGTCCTAGCCATTCAAATAGTGACATGTGGCGTCACATGAATGGTTAACAGAACACACACGATTTAAATTATACAAAACATTTGAGATGTTAAAGTGGCAGCTATTTGTTTCAAAATGCCTTTGTTGGTTGGTATTCGAGTGCGACTTCTCTAAAAATGGACACGAAAAATACCACAGCATGTCTTGTGCCACTCCATGATAGCATGCCAAGTTTCATGAATTCCAGAAGAGTTTTGGATTTACTAGAATTTAACCAAGTATCTCAATGTTTTGCCGGCAAGCAATAGTGCCCTGGTGTTTGAAATTCACTCTCATTTCTTGCATGGGACCTAAGCATGCACCCAAGGACACACATTTGATATGTCAACCCATTTTTCTACACTGGAGCATCTGCTTGTAGTTCAAATTTGAATTATGCACATAAAATGCCTAGAAAACCCAGTAAATGTATAAAAATGTCCAAGCGAATGCCAAAAAAATCCCTAAAATTGGCACAACACTCCTGTTGTTCTATGTTGACACTAGGAAAAATTTGAAAGCAAGAAGAGGCGATGGATATCGTTTCCTCCCCAAAGGTGGCACATTCCCTACCGAAACCATTAGGCTTGTTGTGAGAAGCTCTGTTTTGCGAGAAGCTTATACCCAAACCTGCCCCAAATGGGACAAAATGTTTACCACAACATGTTGATGCTGCTCCATGATAGCATGCCAAGTTTCATGAATTTCAAACGAGTTTTGGATTTACTAGAATTTAAAAATAAAGTATCTCAACGTTTTACCGGCAATCAACATTGTCCTGGTGTTTGAAATTCATTCCCATTTCTTGCATGGGACATAATCATGGACCCAAGGACAAACATTTGATATGTCAACCCATTTTTCTGCCCTGGAGCATGTGCATGTAGTTCAAATTTGAATTAAGCACATAAACTGCCTGGAAAACCCAGTTAATGTATAAAAATGTCCAAGTGAAGCACAAAAAATCCCTAAAATTGACACAACACTCATGTTGTTCTATGTTGACACTAGAAAAAATTTGAAAGCAAGAAGAGGCAACAGATGTCGTTTCGTCCTCAAAGGTGGCACGTTCCCTTCCGAAACCATCAGGCTTGTTGTGAGAAGCTCTGGTTTGCGAGAACCATATACCCAAACCGGCCCCAAATGGGACAATTTTTTTACCACAATATGTTGATGCCGCTCCATGATAGCATGCCATGTTTCATGAACTTCAGAAGAGTTTTGGCTTTACTTGAATTTAAAAACCATGTATCTCAATGTTTGCGGCCGAGCGATGGTGGCAAGGTGTTGTTTATGAGAAGCTATATGATAAAGTTTTATGATAAAGTTTGTTGTTGTTATAATAATATGCATGATGCTACTATGTTCGTATTTTATTTTTATCGGCACCTCTCTCTCAAAACATCTGGACATAATTTTTGATATCGGCTTTTGCTTGAGGACAAACGAGGTCTAAGCTAGGGGGAGTTGATACGTCCATTTTGCATCTTGTTTTCCTACTATTATTTATAATGTTTTTATGCATAATAATGCTTTATGGAGTAATTCTAATGCCTTTTCCCTCATAATATGCAAGGTTTACACAAAGAGGGAGAATACTGGCAGATGGAATTCTGGACCTAAAAATGTACATCAGAGATACCTATTTCGCAGATCTCCAAATGAGCTGAAACTTTACGGAGAATTATCTTGGAATATATAATAAATATTGGAGCAAATAACTACCATAGCGTGGCTGCCTGGTGCCCACAAGACACCAGGGTGCGCCAGACCCCAAGCACGCCTTGGTGTGTGGTGGGCAGCCCAACCCACCTCTGGTGCCCATCTTCTCGTGTATAAGGTATTTTGACCTAGAAAAAATAAGGAGATGACTTTCGGAATGGAACGCCGCCGTCTCGAGACGGAACTTGGGTAGGAGCACTTTTGCTCTCCGGCGGAGCGATTCTGCCGGGGATACTTCCCTCCGGGAGGGGGAAATCGAAGCTATCTCATCACCAACAACCCTCTCATCGTGGGACGATCAATCGCCATCAACATATTCAGCAGCACCATCTCATATCAAACCCTAGTTCATCTCTTGTACTCAATCTTTGTATCAAAACCTCATATTGGTACCCGTGGGTCGCTAGTAGTGTTGATTATCTTGTAGTTGATGCTAGTTAATTTATTTGGTGGAAGATAATAGGTTCAGATCCATTATGATATTTATTACTCCTTTGATATTGAACACACATATGCTTTGTGAGTAGTTACTTTCGTTCTTAAGACCACGGGAGAAGTCATGTTGCAATTAATCATGTGAATTCGATATTCGTTCGATATTTTGATGATGTGTATGTTATGATTCCCTTAGTGGTGTTATGTGAATGTCTACTACACAACACTTCACCATATTTGGGCCTAAGGGAATGCATTGTGGAGTAGTTATTAGATGATGGGTTGCGAGAGTGACATAAACTTAAACCCTAGTTTATGCGCTATTCCGTAAGGGGCTGATTTGGGTCCATATGTTTAATGTTATGGTTAGATATTATCTTAATTCTTCTTTCGTAGTTGCAGATGCTTGCGAAGGGTGTGTACTTGCCGTCTTGTCCAATGCTCCTAGCTGTTCCATGGCCTCCCTCTTGGTTCCTGGTCATGCATAGCACATATGTTTTAGGTAGTAGCCATGTCTCACATGTGGAAAGTGAAGGTTTGGTGTCACGCCCAAGATGCGATTCTATCCCGATCACGTTATAAACTCGTGATTGGGGCACAACCGCATTTCGGTCGCTTAGCAAGATGGATATCATTACATCGTACCATTACATAAATAGATGGGTATACATACAAGTAATCCAAGTCACATGAATACAACAACATCAGATACTAGACATCCGACTATGGATGAAAACATGACAAACACAACGACATCGATCCTGGTATCCCAGGTTGCCGACCAGGAACCTATCCCAAGACTGACAAAGAAGAAGAAGGAAAAACTTCAACACACGTGACATCGCTCTCACGTCAATTCATCGGAACCTGCACCTGCAACTGTTGTTATAGTATTTGTGAGACACGAGGACTCAGCAATCCGATAACCATGGGTATCAAGACTAGCAAAGCTTAATGGGTATGGAAAGGTTAAGTGGTGAGGTTGCAGCAGCGGCTATGCATATGTATGGTGGCTAACTTATGAGTACCAGAATAAGATGAGCATCTACGCAAACGGTCGCAAACTAGTAATGATCGCTAAGAGATCCTAAACTACCTACGAGTCACACATAACCCCACCGTGTTCTCTTCTCAAAATGAAAAGAGACGATCACGATTACTCACGCGGTTCGTGTGTTTTATTTCGGATCCTCTGTCAAGTTTTCTACAACCGGACATTAACAAATTCCAATCTGCCACATAACCACGGGAATGGCTTTCGAAAGATCATAACCTTGCAGGGGTGTCCCAACTTAGCTCATCACAAGCTCTCACGATCAGCAGAGGTAAAAACCCCTTATCTTAGGGATAGCCCGATCAGACTCGGAATCCCGGTGCACAAGACATTTCAACAATGGTAAAACAAGTCCAGCAAGACCTCCCGGCATGCCGACACTCTGATAGTAGCCACGTGTATCTCGTCTCAGGCCAGGTCCGGATGGGCATCCTACAGGTAAAACCAGACATCGAGTTTCCCCGCAGTGGCCCCGCAGTCTACCCGTTTGGGACCAACACCATCGGCACTGCCCCCCTGTATGTGGAAAATAATCCTCGGGTAGCGCTAACTCCCTATTCAATTTAATTAATTAATTAAGTTTTTAATATGTTGCAAATTAAAACCAAAGTTGGGCCTTGCTGGAGGAGTTTTATTCAAAGCAAACTGTCAAGGGGTCCCCATATACCCAACCGCGTTAGGAACGCAAAATCAAGGAACATAACACCGGTTTATCGGTTCTTAAGGCGGCATGAGTGAAACAAAACACCGAGCAGAAGGCCAAGCCTTCCACCCATTGCCAAGTATATAGGTGCATTAATTATAGTAATATATATTGTGATATTCCAACAATCCAAGTTCCGACATGGAACAATCTTCATCTTCACCTGCAACTAACAACACTATAAGAGGGGCTGAGCAAGCGGTAACATAGCCATACAACGGTTTGCTAGGATGGTGTCAAGGTTAGAGGTTTCATGGCATCAAGGAGAGATGCTGACAATAAATGATGGTAGCACGACATATAGCGATAGCATCGAGACAACTTGCATAGCAATGATAGTAATGAGATCCAAGGTGATGATCATCTTGCCTGAGATCCCGCTAGGAAGAAGATCGAGTCCATGAAGAAGATGAAGCCACGAAGACGAACCAAGCATAGTCGAACGAATCCTCACGATCGCAACAAAACAGAAACTAACGAGAGAAGCAAACCGGAAAGAAGCAAACAACATGGTAAACACACAAGCATAAACATGGCATGATGCTCAACCAAGTATGATGCATGACAAGATTAAATAGGCATGGCATGGCAATGTGCAACAAACAATACTACACATTAAGTGGAGCTCAATATGCAACGAACTGCATATTGACGAAACACCACATTCAAGTATTTAATTTCACTCCCGTTTGTGTACACACCAAGTTTAAATGTTGGTTAACATGGCAAGAGGTGAAGCATAAAGAAACTATATATCTAGGCAATTTAAATGGGACCGAAAACAACAAACAACAATTCCGGAAAATACCCATGTGTATATTTTGAATTTGGTACTGTTATGCCTAGAAACACATTTTATTATTGTTAAACATGAAAATAAAGTGCACCATGATGATCTACTCGAAATTCTAGTCAAGTTACATATAAAGTTCATTTAATTCGGAGCTACGGCCTAGAAGATATGAGCAAAACAAGTCAAGCATGTCATTGATGCGAAACGCATCCAAACATCAAGCAAACACGCTCCAAATAGGTATACACCATGTTATTATGTATCTACATGCAAAAACACACAAGTTTCATATAGAGCATGCCCAAAACAAAGCAACGGTTCATCACATACACATGGAACAAGTTTGAAACACAATCTGTCCAAAACAGAAAACTAGGCATATAGTTGACATCAAAACAACATGATACAATAGCAAGATGGGCATAAGCAAGGCATGAACTCAAAGAAAAGTTTATAAGATTCCAATGACAACAAGAATCAGGTCCATAGGCATCAAGAGCAATCCAACATGATCCAGACAACAAGCATACTTGATTACACAGCTTATGACTTAGTGGAAAACAGAGCATACATGAGCAGTAATAATCATGAAGGCATGTAGGAGGCAAGAAATAACTAAGCTACAGAGCAAGATCATGACAAGTAAAGGCATGGCATGCTAGAAAACAATATGGATGTCAAGGAACAACTCATGGCATATACATGGGAGCAACATGATCATATCATTCATCGAAATAAGAAGCAAACATATTATAGCAGATTCTCAGACTTAGTGAAAATCTGGGAAGGAAAAAACATCATCATGATGCTGCCTTCAGAGGCACAAAACTACAATAATAACAAATCCACTAAGTATATAAAGATCATGAACATGTAATAGACATGTTATACCACAAATAATTCCATTGGCACTACTCCATAGGAGGCATGGATTAATAACAATAAGCTTCACCAAATTGATCATGCTGATAACAGGCTGACGGAAACATTTTGAAGCAACTTGAGAGCATGAAAACAACAAGCTACAACATGCCATATTTTCAAACAAGGGCATGGATGGATAGAGCATAACATGGACATCAAGACATGATCATTGGACATACTAAAACATGCATGGTTATGACTGTAGCATCAAGGAAACATGGCATAAAATTTAACAGATTCCAGACTTAGCAGTTTTTCAACGTCACAGAAATCAGCGAACATCAAGTAGGTCACTTAACAAGCTTGTTGCACTCACCACAAGGCATATCATGCAATGTGGATTGCACCACAACAAAGATGACATGACATAGCTCCTAACACATGTTGACATGTTGCTCAAACAAAAATCACAGATAAAGATATGAAAAAGACAAATGAGCAATTTATTACAATTTTCAGCAGTTTTAAACACATAGCACTTTTGTAACAGAGATAAACATGTCAATATGAACCCTAATATGAATGCAAAGAACACCATCATGTAGAGCACATTGCAACGAACATTTTGACATCACAATTTGGATCATGGAGCACCAAGATACAAGCTGTCAAACATGTCATGATGATAATTTTCGGAAAAAGACTTACAGGAAAAACCACCTCAAAGGGGTCTCGGGTGGACATGTACGAAGTGGAGTGGTCGTGTCCAGGCCTTGGGCATGCGGGACCACCTGGCAGCGGCACGTGGGAGCGATCGGCTGGGCGGTCGTCGTCCTCGTTGCACAGGGTCGAGGCCGGCGGCGCCAGAAGTCAACGGCGAGGACTTGGCGGACTCTGGCGATGCTTGGGGAGGCGGATCTCGGTGGGAATGGATGGATCCGGGCGCGGGGTCCCCGGATCCGGCGACAGGCGAGGGCGGCGGGCCACATGGCCGGCGGGAGGGGCGGTCGACGGGGTCCGGCCTGGGAGGTCCGGCGGCGGCGGCCTGTCGGCCAGCACGGCGTTGGGGCACGGGCATGCGGAGTGGGAGGAGTGTAGGGAGGCGAGCACTGTGGGGTGGACACGGAGCGGGCCTCCGGTGGCGCGATCTGGGCCTGATTCGGCCCGGGCGGGCCAGATCCGGGCCTAGCGTGGTGGAGCGGTGGAGGGGCTGGTTGGGACGCATGACTGATGCCGGTTGGCTGCGCCGACGGCTCAGGTGGCGGCTAGCCATTGGTAGTGCGCCATGTGGCGGAGGGGGAGGTGGTTGTGCGCGGAA
>LR738716.1:147555904-147568243 GCA_902687465.1 Secale cereale
ATGCACCAGAACGATTGAAAGCTTGAATGAGGTGACAACCTCGAGTTAAGTGGAACACACACAAATCACCTGAGATGACTTCGGTACTCCGGAATAATTAAAATGCGAGAGGCGAACGAGCAAATGAAAACATCTGAGACGAGGGAAAAGAATATGATCAACACTGAATACTTGAATTGAACCCACCGGAGAAGAAAAGAGGTGAAGAATGACGAACTAGACGAGAATTCACCGATTGAAATAATTGAGGAAAGAAATCAAAGGCTTCACACAAGTAGGATAGATACTCGATTAATGACTCCGGCTCCGAGAAGAAAAAGGGTGGGCGGGTGGAAAAAAAAAAGACCACTTTGGATGGGGAAACGACGCCAATTGGAAAGAACCGAGGATTGACTTGCAAAAAGGTGAAGAGGATTGAATCAACTTCACGAGAATTTGCACCAGATGAAAAGAGCTGACATTGCAACAAACGAAAACTAACTGTGTGATCCTAAAAAAATTTGAAGGGGGAGAGGAGTAATTCAAATCACCTACGTCAAGATTCCTCACCAGAGCGACGAAGGGGCTGAGGAGTAAAAAGAATTCCTATTCTCCGATGTAACTAGACTTTGAAAAAGTTTTCTTATAGAATCGACAATGGCCAAACTACAATCAATCAAGGGGGCTCCGATGGTCGGTCGAGGTTCTGATACCAACTTGTCACGCCCAAGATGCGACTCTATCCTAATCACGTTATAAACTCGTGATTGGGGCACAACCGCATTTCAGGCACTTAGCAAGATGGATATCATTACATCGTACCATTACATAAATTGTAGCGACCACGATCCGAATGGACCGAAGTCTCTGTGGTCTGTGTCATCCCTGGATCGGTAATGCTGACACACACAATACTTGAAGGATTTATAATAGAGTGGCAATCACACACTTATTGCATCGAATGTCTCAAAAGAGAACTTATTACAAAAGTCTATGGCTTAAGGCCATCTAAAAAAATAACAGCGGAAGGCTTGGAAGATAAGTGAGTCCATCAACTCCACGGCATAGCTGAGTGCATGACAAACGACCTAGCACGTCTTACTCCTCATCTGAAAAGTCTGCAACGTAACATGTTGCAGCCCAAAACGGGTCAGCACATGGAATATGCTGGCAAGATAACACAGTAGAGCAAGTAATAGAAGTAAAGGCTAACACTATATGGATATTTGGCTGGTGGAGGCTCTAAGGTTAAGGTTTTTGCATAAAGCCAATTTTTCCTACAACAAAGGAAATAACTTTTATTTTAACTATAATGGTAGTTGAAACATCATTGAGAAGGTACCTCCAACTCAATCCCAATTAAAGTAGTCATCATTAACCCAACAAATTAATTTTAGCGTGATGAGATCAACTAATAATTCAAGTACCAGATACTCAAGATTGTCCATAACCAGGGACACGGCTAATCATGATCAGTTTGTACACTCTGCAGAGGTTTGCGCACTTTTCCCCACAAGACTCGATCTCCTCCGTTGGATTTCTCGCACTGCATGGTGTTTGAGAAACGGATGATCGAGACACAGTCTTTCAGAAGCATTCACTCTTTACCCCGGGTGGACCGGTACACCTACTTTCCCCTACATTTGCTAGTCCACCACTGAAAGAGCTCACACAACATACTCAACTATGCCAGAGCCCATAATGGCATTGTGGCTGCACACGGAAGTTTCTACCATGAATAGTTTTATGATCCCTTTGAGCCTGGGTGGCATTCCATAGGATAATCACACGGTTCCTCCGGGATATCCTAGGACAACACTGGATTCTCCAGGTGCCCTGCAACCAATCCACCCAGATGTGTATTCAAGTAGCCACCTTAAGTTGAACCATTAATTAACAACTCACATCTCTCATGGATTTCACTCAAACCCAAACCACGTCTACGAGCATAGCATGGAAACCTAAGCATAATGTAGAAGTAACTCCCAAGGGTTTTAAAATAATGCAGGTAATAGGTTCTACCTCAATCTACTTCCCAGACCCACAAGTTAAGAGATCCTACTCATGCAATGTGTGAGGGTTTGATCTAATGCATAAAAAATAGGTAATAAAGGGATATGATCAAAGTGTTACTTGCCTTGCTGATGATTCGCAAAACCTAGAGACTCGTAGTAGCACGCTTCGCACTCCGGGTATTCTATCACAAGAAAACAATAGCGTACATAAGCAATCAAGCAAAGATGCACAAACAAAACTTCAAAAGAAGATCTAACCAGAAAGTTCAACTTAAGAACTCCGCTTTGCAAAAAGAATCAAATCAAACGGAGCAATGAAACTCAAACTGCGAAAGAAACAAGATCCGTTTGCTAGATTGATCTAAAGTCAGATTTTACAGTAACAAAATGTAACATCCCAAATTTTCAATTTGGAATGTTATACATAGATCATAATTGCATTTCATGTTTTTTGCATTTTTGTTCGTGGCGTTCCTCGAAATTCTAAGCAACCCAAGAACCTACGGAGAGAGTTGGGAATTTTACCGTTTTCGTGTTTGACTTCGCTCGAATACCGGTACGAGGACAGTGTGATCCTAATTATTTTTCTCTCCTAGAAATATTTCTAAATACAAAATATGAGCGGAGATAATATGACTTCTCCAAAATAACAGAAATATTGGAGGAAAAATATTAAAATCACTTTTGGTATTTTCTGGATTTATTTGCGGATTTATTTGCATAGGAAAAATACGCGTTTTTCAAAATTGCATTTAGGTCTGGGAAAAATGTTCACTTTGTCCTAAATCTTATTAGAGGACGGTGAAAATTTATTTCGGGAATTTTGGAGTCCGTTTGGTATTTCTTTCGTTAGTTTTTCTGCGCCGGGACTCTTTTAGGAAAAAAAAAACAGAAACCGACTTGGACTCGTAAAGGACCAGGACTCTGGGCTTTATATAGCGCCAGAGCCGGCCCGTTTCGCCCAGCCCACCGCCCCGTCGCCCAAACCCTAGCCGCCCTGTCGCCCGTGCGCTGCCGCCGCCCCGCCCCGCGACGTCGCCGCACCGCCGCCCGCCCGCCGGAGTACCCGCCGCCCGCCGCCGGAGTCGCCGGAGTTCGTCGAGGTAGTTTTTTTTAGAAAACCGATCGGTTTTGAAGTAAACCCGTAGATTCGTTTTTTTAGATTAGATCAGTTCGGGTTTTTTTCGGTTTAGTTACTTAGCGGACGTTCGTCCGTACGTTCGTTTTAACGAACGGTTTTCGTTAGTTAATCGCAGACAGCGAACGTTCGTTCGTTAGCCTGTTCGTCGTTTTTCTTTTTCGGGGTATTTATCCGTGGTTATTCCGATCGCGATTTCTGCCCTGATCTTGTTTTTCGTTTTTCCTTTCGCTCGAGAGTCGGAATCAGGTGATTCAAAATCCGAGATCTTCGTCTCGAAGCCCTCTTTACGTTAGATCAACTTGAACAAAGTTTTGGCTACTGTAAAATTTGACTTTAGGACAACTAGTAATTCGGAGCTCGTTTCTTTTGCAGTTTGAGTTTCGTTGCTTCTTTCGAGTTGATTCTTTTTGCAAACCGGAGTTCTTAAGTTGAACTATCTGGTTAGATCTCTTATTTGAGTTTTACCCGTGCATTAGTTAAGTACTTATTGTATGCTTGTTTGTTTGATTGCGATAGAGTACTCGGAGTGCGCCGCTTGCTACTTTGAGTCTCTAGGTTTTGCGGATCGTCAGCAAGGCAAGTAACACTTTGATCATGCTTTCCAATTACCCAGTTTTCATTGCATTAGTCAAACCCTCACACATTGCATGAGTAGGATCAATTAAGTTGTGGGATTGGGAAGTAGATTGAGGTAGTACCTGTTACCTGCATTACATTCAAACCCTTGGGAGTTACTCTACGTTTGCTGTTAGGACATGTTATGCTCGTAGACGTGGTTTGGGTTTGAGTGAAATCCATGACAGATGTGAGTTGTTAATTAATGGTTCAACTTAAGGTGGCAACATTAATACACATCTGGGTGGATTGAGGCATCTGGGTATTCCAGGATTGCCTGTTTTTCTTTTGGACCGCCACCCAGGCTCAAAGGGATCATGAGATTTTTCATACTAGAAACTTCCGTGTGCAGCCACATGCCAATATGGGCTCTGGCATAGTTGAGTAAGTTGTGGGAAACCTTTCCATGATGGGCTAGTAGATGTAGTTGGATTTGTACGTGTACCGGCCTATCTATCTGGTTAAGGGGACCTCTTCGGAAAGACTGTGTCTCGGTCATCCGTTTCTCAAACACCATGCAGTGCGAGAAACCAAACGAAGGCGATCGAGTCTTGTGGGGAATGTGCACAAACCTCTGCAGAGTGTACAAACTGATCATGATTAGCCGTGTCCTCGGTTATGGACGTCTTGAGTATCTAGTACTTGGATTATCATGTGCATCTCATCATGTTACTCTAATTTAATTTTGTTGGGTTTAATGATTATTTTTAATTGGGGTTGAGAGGATGTCTATCTTCTCAATGATGTTTCAACTACCATGATAGTTAATTAAAATACACTCCTTTGAAGTTGAGAAAAATTGGCTTTACGCAAAAACTTAACCATAGAGCTTTCCACCAGCCATATTGCATATAGTATAGTTTTACTTCCATTGCATTCTCTTGTGTTACCTTGCCAGCATATTCCATGTGCTGACCCGTTTTTCGGGCTGCAACGTTTCATGTTGCAGACTTTTCAGACGACGAGTAAGATGCCCTTTTAGGTCGTGGTTCTATACTCAGTGATGCCGCTGGAGTTGATGGACTCACTTATCTTCCAAGCCTTCCGCTGTTATCATGTTAGATGGCCTTCAGCCATATTATTTGTAATAAATTCATCGTTGGACTATCGATGTAATAAGTGTGTGATTGCTACTCTATTATAAATCCTTCAAGTACCGTGCGTGTCAGCATTACTGATCCAGGGATGACACTGATGCACGGAGATCAGACTGTTTGAGGTCTGGTCGCTACAAGATGGTATCAGAGCACACGCTGACTGTAGGACACGACCACTAAGACAAGCCCTAGAACACAATTCACTCTTCTCTTTTCTGACTCCTCATCTTTTCTACTCTTTAGGATGGTGGAAGCAAAGCACAAGTTCATGCAACCGGATGATGACACGCCATTTGGACGACACCTGAAGGAAGTCACAAGATATCTCAATATTGGATTACCAAGTTTCACTGGAACCTACAATGCCACTCTACCCGAGGAGGAGCGTTGGTTGATTCAAGCTCAAGTTCCAGGAAGGAAGTTCGCACCCGTCACCTCACTCATAGCATTTTCCTTTCATGCGCCTACATGGAGCCTAGGAAGGAGAATGGCAGCCCACATTACTATGGGAAGGATTGGAGAAGTCTACAAGCAGGAGCTAAAGGACACCATCTACCAGATTTGCGGACGCCGAGATGAGAATTGGGATTTGATCAGCACTAAGAAGGGTATATCCATTGCAGCATTCATCCAGGAGTTGAACCACCACATTCGTTGCCAGGAGCACCAGATGTGTGCCGGGATGATAGATTTGAAGAAGGCCCTAAATAGGAATTTGGAGCTAGAGGAAGAACTCAAGTATACACGCGACGGATATGAGGAGGAGATGAAGGTACTTGTGGAGAAGAATAATGATTTGACCCGGAAGTTAGGGATACTCATGGGAGAAGAAGACGAGGAAGAAGAACCCAAGGAGATTCCACCGGAAGATTATATCGTCATAGATGACACGGATTCGGAAGCTGAGGATAGCAAGGATGAAGACTATGAAGATGAAGCTGGAGCAGATATTATGGAATCCTCTGCCGATCAATATTTTTAGATGACCACCCTGTGAATAGTAGTTACTACCATATATTAGATTTAGAGCACCTTTGTAACGATCGTTAGTTAGTAAGACCTTGTTTGAAATTGATTGGTGTGATATGATTGTGTGTGTGTGTCTCATGTGCATATGGGTAGTAATTTTCCCTTAGACCTCTTTTCTATTCTAATCTCTTCCCTGTACACCCATCAAATGCCTCCAAGACGTGAATTCGAGTTTCCCCCTGAGCTCACCCAGTTGATCCAGCAGCAGAACACCCTGATGCAACTTCTTGTCCAGAACACTCAGAACAACCACAACAACAACAACAACCCTCCACCACCACCACCTGTGGACAACCTGACATGTTTCTTAAGGTTGCAACCACCCGTGTTTGCTAGTAGCATCGAATCAATTGTGGCTGATGACTGGCTACGCAAGATTGGAAGGGATTTGACCACCGCCAATTGCTCGAATGCCGAGAAGGTGCGATTTGCCGCACACCAGTTGTCTGGACCAGCCGCAGCATGGTGGGAGAATTACGCAACCACTTACCCCGTAGCCAATGTCACTTGGGATCAGTTTCAACAAGCTTTTCGTACTGCCCATGTCTCGACTGGAGCCATGAGTATGAAGAAGCAGGAGTTTCGCAATCTACGCCAAGGGAATGGTAGTGTGGCCCAGTACGTGGATGAGTTTAGTACCCTATCTCGTTATGCCCCAGATGATGTGGCCATAGATGCCAAGAAGCAGGAGAGATTCATGGAAGGGCTGAATGATGAGATGAGTGTACAGTTGATGGTGGAAACTATCAATAATTACCAGGAGTTGGTTGACCGCGCCCTAATGATTGGAAGGAAGCACCAGCAGATTGAGAGTCGCAAGAGGAAGTATGGACAAGGAAAGTATAATTCTGGAGCTCAGCAGAAGCCCCGCTTTACCCCTAAAGCAGTAGGACAGTTTCAGCATACCCATGGAGGAAGTAGCTCACACAACACAATGGCACCAAGAATGGCAATGGTAATGGGAATGGGAATGGAGCCAATGGAAACCAGAACCGCCCTGCACCGTCCACACCCACCAAGAGGTATTTTACCCACGTCACTTGTTACAAGTGTGGGAAGACTAGACATTATGCCAATGAATGCCCAGAAGTTAAGAATGGGAACGGCAATGGAAGCACCGGGAAGAAGCCCAAACCGTTCAATAAAGGACAAGTGAACCACGTGACCGTGGAGGAGGTAGAAGAGCAACCAGATGTTGTTGTCGGTAAGTTTTTGGTTAATACATTCACCGCAATAGTTCTTTTCGATACTGGTGCATCGCATTCATATATTTCAAGGGAATTCGTAAATAGACATAGGATGTCCACCCGAGTTCTTAAGACCCCCATGTTAGTAAGTTCACCTGGAGCAGATTATATGGCACACCAAGGATGTTTTCAGACGCCATTGATCATAGGACGCCACACTTTCCCCTCTGACCTAATAGTCCTGGAGTCACAAGGATTGGATGTGATATTAGGTATGGATTGGCTATCGAAGTATGGAGGTAACATTGACTGTGCCAGTAAGTCTATTTTGCTCACCACCCCGGAGGGAAAAAGGATTAAGTATGTATCTAGGCATTCGTCTACAAGGACTCAAGTACATTCTCTCACGGGAGTTGTTTAGGAGGAAGTGCCAGTAGTGAAGGATTATCCGGATGTGTTCCCAGAGGAGTTACCTGGCATGCCACCGGATAGAGATATAGAGTTTTTGATTGAGCTTTTGCCAGGCACCGGGCAAATTTCTAAGAGACCATATAGGATGCCCGCAAAGGATTTGGAGGAAATTAAGAAGCATATTAAGGAGTTACTGGATAAAGGATTCATACGCCCAAGTTATTCGCCTTGGGGTTCGCCACTACTTCTAGTGGAGAAGAAGGATGGATATTTAAGAATGGTTGTTGATTACCGAGGATTGAATGAAGTAACGATCAAGAACAAGTACCCATTGCCAATGATTAACGATCTGTTCGATAGATTGCAAGGATCTAGGGTATTTTCTAAGATCGATCTGCGATCAGGGTACCATCAATTGAAGATCCGAGAGCAAGATATACCTAAGACGGCCTTTACCACTAGGTATGGGTTGTACGAGTATATCGTTATGTCGTTTGGTCTGACAAACGCACCGGCATACTTTATGAACCTGATGAACAAAGTGTTTATGGAGTATTTGGATAAGTTCGTCGTAGTGTTCATAGATGATATCTTGATCTTCTCGAAGGATGAAGGAGCATGAAGAACATTTGCGTTTGGTATTGGAGAAGCTCAGAGAACATCAGTTATATGCCAATTTTAGCAAATGTGAGTTTTGGTTGAAGGAAGTCGGATTCCTCGGACATGTTATATCCGGAGAAGGAATAGCAGTAGATCCCGCCAAGGTGGACACTGTGACCAATTGGGAAGCACCGACGACCGTTGGAGAGATCCGGAGTTTTCTTGGACTCGCAGAATACTACCGGAGGTTTATCGAGAATTTCTCGAAGATTGCAAAGCCAATGACGGAGTTGTTGAAGAAGGACACCAAGTTCAGTTGGACCGAAGAATGTGGGACTAGTTTCCAGGAGTTGCAGAAAAGGTTGGTATCATCCCCTGTGTTGATTCTGCCAGATCAACATCAGGATTATGAGGTGTACTGCAACGCTTCACGTCGAGGACTTGGAGCAGTTCTTATGCAGGAAGGAAGAGTTGTTTCGTATGATTTACGACAACTAAAACCTCATGAGATGAACTATGCCGCCCACGATTTGGAATTAGCAGCCGTAGTGCATGCATTGAAGACGTGGAAACATTTTCTTATTGGAAACCATTGTGAAGTATATACGGATCATAAGAGTTTGAAGTATATATTCACTCAGAAGGAGTTGAATCTTAAGCAAAGGAGATGGCTGGAACTCATTAAGGATTATGACATGAGATTACATTACCACCCCGGAAAGGCTAACGCAGTAGCTGATGCGCTAAGCCGTAAGAACCATGTCAATACCCTAATGATGGAGGAGTTTCCAAAGGAGTTAGCCGAGGACCTACGAGAACTACGTATGGAGATAGTTCCGAGAGGCTATGTAGCAACGTTAGAAATCCAGTCTACCCTGATGGATAAAATCAGAGAAGCTCAGAAAGCTGACAAGGAGGTTGTCGCTATAAAGGAGAGGATGAGCGAAGGAAAAGCTAAAGGTTTTCGTGAGGATGAACACGACACCCTATGGGTTGAGGATCGAATCTATGTGCCTAATGACCCGGAGATCGGGAAGTTGATTTTATAGGAGGCCCGTGATTCACCATATTCGATTCACCCAGGAAATACTAAGATGTATTTGGATTTGAAGGATATTTTCTGGTGGACCGGTATGAAGAAGGATATCGCGGAGTATATAGCAATTTGTGATGTATGCCAGAGAGTGAAGGCAGAACATAAGAAGCCAGCAGGATTGTTACAACCTATGCCAATACCCGAATGGAAGTGGGAGAAGCTTGGCATGGATTTTATCACCGGATTGCCCAGGACCAAAGCAGGATATGATTCAATCTGGGTAGTAGTAGACCGATGGACGAAGGTAGCCCACTTTATTCCTGTGAAAACCACGTATACCAGTGCAAAGTTGGCTAAGATATACATGACTAGAATTGTATGTCTGCATGGAGTTCCGAGGAGTATCGTATCAGATATAGGAACCCAGTTTACCTCAAAGTTCTGGAATCAGTTACATGAAACTTTAGGTACCAGGCTAGAGTTTAGCACAGCGTTTCATCCGCAGACAGATGGACAGACTGAAAGAGTCAATCAGATTTTGGAGGATATGATGAGAGCCTGTGCATTAGATTATGGATCTAGTTGGGATGACAACTTGCCTTACGCAGAGTTCTCATACAACAACAGTTATCAGGCCAGTTTGAAGATGGCACCGTTCGAGGCATTGTATGGAAGGAGATGCCGAACACCGTTGTCGTGGGATGAAGTTGGAGACCGACAGTTGTTTGGACCAGACTTAATCAAAGAGTCTGAGGAGAAAGTGAAGTTAATCCGAGATAGACTGAAGGTAGCTCAGTCCAGGCAGAAGAGTTATGCCGACTCGAAGCGTAAGGAGATAACCTATGAGATCGGAGATTGAGCGTACCTGAGGGTATCACCTCTGCGAGGAGTTAAGCGTTTCGGAGTTAAAGGGAAGTTAGCCCCGAGATTTGTGGGACCTTACCGTGTTTTGGAACGCATGGGGGAGGTTGCCTATAAGTTGGAATTGCCAGAAGTATTGTCAGGAGTGCACGACGTGTTTCACGTTTCGCAGCTGAAGAACTGCCACGCGGAGATGGCCGATATACCGCTTAGAGACACAGTACCCCTGGAAGCAATTCAGTTGGACAGCGATTTGACCTACAAGGAGAAGCCTGTTAAGATTCTCGAATTTTCGAGCAGAGTTACTCGCAGCAAGGTTATCAAGTTTTGCAAAGTTCAGTGGAGTCACCACACCGAGGAAGAAGCCACCTGGGAGCGAGAAGATGATCTACGCACGGACCACCCACACCTTTTCTCTAGCCATGTCGAATCTCGAGGGCGAGATTCATTCTAAGGGGGGTAGGTTTGTAACATCCCAAATTTTCAATTTGGAATGTTATACATAGATCATAATTGCATTTCATGTTTTTGCATTTTTGTTTGTGGCGTTCCTCGAAATTCTAAGCAACTCAAGGACCTACGGAGAGAGTTGGGAATTTTACCGTTTTCGTATTTGAGTTCGCTCGAATACCGGTACGAGGACAGTGTGATCCTAATTATATTTCTCTCCTAGAAATATTTCTAAATACAAAATATGAGCGGAGAAAATATGACTTCTCCAAAGTAACAGAAATATTTGAGGAAAAATGTTAAAATCATTTTTGGTATTTTTCTGGATTTATTTGCGGATATATTTGCATAGGAAAAATACGCGTTTTTCAAAATTGCATTTAGGTCCGGAAAAAATGTTCACTTTATCCTAAATATTATTAGAGGATGGTGAAAATTTATTTCGGGAATTTTGGAGTCCGTTTGGTATTTCTTTCTTTAGTTTTTCTGCGCCGGGACTCTTTTAGAAAAAAAATAGAAACCGACTTGGACTCGTAAAGGACCATGACTCTAGGCTTTATATAGCGCCAGAGCCGTTCCGTTTCGCCCAGCCCAGCGCCCCGTCGCCCAAACCCTAGCCGCCCCGTCGCCCGTGCGCTGCCGCCGCCGCCCGCCAGCCGCCGCCCCGCCCCGCGACGCCGCCGCACCGCCGCCCGCCCGCCGGAGTACCCGCCGCCCGCCGCCGGAGTCGCCGGAGTTTGTCGAGGTAGTTTTTTAGAGAACCGATCGGTTTAGAAGTAAACCCGTAGATTCGTTTTTTTAGATTAGATCGGTTCGGTTTTTTTCGGTTTAGTTATTTAGCGGACGTTCGTCCGTACGTTCGTTTTAATGAACGGTTTCGTTAGTTAATCGCAGACAGCGAACATTCGTTCGTTAGCCTTTCGTCGTTTTTTCTTTTTCGGGGTATTTATCCACAGTTATTCCGATCGCGATTTCTGCCCTGATCTTGTTTTTCGTTTTTCTTTTCGCTCGAGAGTTGGAATCAGGTGATTCAAAACCCCAGATCTTCATCTCGAAGCCCTCTTTACGTTAGATCAACTTGAACAAAGTTTTGGCTACCGTAAAATTTGACTTTAGGCCAACTAGTAATTCCGAGCTCGTTTCTTTTGCAGTTTGAGTTTCGTTGTTTCTTTCGAGTTGATTCTTTTTGCAAACCGGAGTTCTTAAGTTGTATTATCTGGTTAGATCACTTATTTGAGTTTTACCCGTGCATTAGTTAAGTACTTATTGTATGCTTGTTTGTTTGATTGCGATAGAGTACCCGGAGTGCGCTGCTTGCTACTTTGAGTCTCTAGGTTTTGCGGATCATCAGCAAGGCAAATAACACTTTGATCATGCTTTCCAATTACCCAGTTTTCATTGCATTAGTCAAAGACTCACACATTGCATGAGTAGGATCAATTAACTTGTGGGATTGGGAAGTAGATTGAGGTAGTACCTATTACCTGCATTACATTCAAACCCTTGGGAGTTACTCTACGTTTGCTGTTAGGACATGCTATGCTCGTAGACGTGGTTTGGGTTTGAGTGAAATCCATGACAGGTGTGAGTTGTTAATTAATGGTTCAACTTAAGGTGGCAACATTAATACACATCTGGGTGGATTGAGGCATCTGGGTATTCCAGGATTGCCTGTTTTTCTTTTGGACCGCCACCCAGGCTCAAAGGGATCATGAGATTTTTCATACTAGAAACTTCCGTGTGCAGCCACATGCCAATATGGGCTCTGGCATAGTTGAGTAAGTTGTGGGAAACCTTTCCATGATGGGCTAGTAGATGTAGTTGGGTTTTGTAGGTGTACCGGCCTATCTATCTGGTTAAGGGGACCTCTTCGGAAAGACTGTGTCTCGGTCATCCGTTTCTCAAACACCATGCAGTG
>LR738716.1:147569384-147594121 GCA_902687465.1 Secale cereale
GGGCGGCTGCGGCTGCGGCGGCGGCGGTGGAGGGTGGCGGCGAGAGGGGGGAGGGGCGGCAGCTATATATAGGGGGCAGGGGGCAGCGACTTGGGGAAGGGGGCGGCGCGAGGTGGCCGGCTCGGCCACGGCGGCTGTGGGCGGTGAAGGGACTCCCGACCGGAGTCGATGCAGGGCGCGGCGCTGGGCCGGTTGGGCTTCGGCCCAGTCGGTCCGAACCAACTTTTTTTTAAATTGTCCTGACGCTGAAAAGCGTGAAAATAAAATACTAAACGGCTCCAAAAACTCCGAAATAAATTTTCACCGTCCTTTAATAAAATATAGGACAAAGTGAACAATTTTCCCGGACCTAAATGCCATTTTGGAAAACGCGCATTTTTCCTATGCAAATAAAATCGCAAATAAATCCGAATAAAATCCAGAAGTGATTTTAATATTTCTCCTCCAATATTTCTTTTGTTTTGGAGAAGTCATATTATCTCCGCTCATATATTTTATTAAGAAATATTTTTAGGGAGAGAAAAATAATTAAAACCACAGTGATCCCCCTACCGGTATTCGAGAAATCTCAAATACGAAAACGATAGAATTCCCAACTCTCTCCGTAGGTCCTTGAGTTGCTTAGAATTTCCGAGGATCGCCACGCACAAAAATGCAATCCAACATTCAATGCAGTATGATCTATGTATAACATTCCAAATTGAAAATTTGGGATGTTACATAAATAGATGGGTATACATACAAGTCATCCAAGTCACATGAATACAACAACATCATACACAAGACATCCGACTACGGATGAAAACATGAAAAACACAACGACATTGTAACATCCTAAAATTATAAATTTTGGAATGTTATAATAAAAAGATAGTTTTGATTATTTGTGTGATGTGCTTGTGTGAAATTGAGTCAAATTTGAAACTTTTGAAAGTTAAATTAGAGGGAATGAAATGACTTTCCTAAACTTTCACCTTGCAATTATGATCTCCATGAATTCAAATTCATTTCATCACAAAAACCCTAGAGTGAAGATGATATGACTTCTTCCATTTAATAAATGAAAAAAAAGTTTTGAAAAGATTCGAGTTCCATTCTTGAATTATTTCAAATTCAGAAAAACTTTATGCAACTCAATGATTTTCCTGAGTGAAGATAAAATGGCTTCTTCAAATTATAAGAAATATGAGTTGGAAGTTCCTTTGAAGTATTTTTTAATTTTATTTTCAAGGTATTTGGTTTTATTTAGATTATTTTTCTCCAAAAATAAAATATATGGAAAATAGGGTAAAATGATACCCTACAGTGAAAAATTGGAGAGGAATAAATTTGAAATCATTTTGGCATTTTTAAAATAATTTTATTGGGTTTTATTGCAATAGTAGCACTATTTGATTTATTTAAATTTAAGAGTATTTTAGTTGACCCTAGAAAAATGTTCATGTTGTAG
This sequence comes from Secale cereale, assembly GCA_902687465.1. Taxonomy (NCBI): domain Eukaryota; kingdom Viridiplantae; phylum Streptophyta; class Magnoliopsida; order Poales; family Poaceae; genus Secale; species Secale cereale. The sequence goes on from LR738716.1 coordinate 147,570,835, forward strand.
AGTATTTTTGAAAATTTCTTTTTGTTTTGCTCTTTTGTCTGACTGTTTGTTTTTGAAAAAAGAAAACAAACCTTTTCCTCCTACTGGGCCGGCCGAGCTAGCAGGCCCAACCCAGCCAGCGCGCCACCGCCTTCCTCCTCCCGAGCAGGAGACCGGCCGCCGCACGCATCGTTGCCGCGCCGTGCCCGACCAGACCACCTCTCGCCGTCCTGCCCCTCGCCCACGACACGCCCTCCCCTCCTCTCCTATAAAAGGGTGCCGTCCCAGGGCCCATCTCGCCACTTCCCGAGCCGCTCAGCCGCCGCACTTCGCCGCGCCGCCTCGCCCGAGCTTCGCGGCCGCTGCTGCTCGCTACTCCGCCGCCCGCTCGAGCCGCCGCTCCACTCGCCGCCGCAGCCGCGCCCCCCGCCTCTCCTCCCCGCGTACCGCACGCGCTGGAGTTCACCGCCGGCCGGAGCTTCGACTCGCGCCGACCCGATCCGCACCGAAACGCCCCGAACAAGTAACATAACCGCCCTGGTCTGGTTTATTTTTAGGTTTTCTTCGGTTTTTCTTTTAAAAGCCGATTTATTATTTTAGTTAGGTTATTTAACGAACGTTCGTCGTTTATATCTCTGTAGCGAACAGTTTTCGTCGGTTTAGGTTCTGTACTGAACCTTCGTTAGCTAGTTTTTTTTTCTTTTTATTTTTTGGCAAGGGATCCATCCGTGAATATTTTCTTCACAGATTAGTCCCTGATCTTCAATCTATAACAATTTTTTGCTCGTTGGTCCAAATCCAACGAAACGAATGCCCACTTCTTCGTTATGATCCCCTCTATCCAGTAAAACAACTCAAACATTTTTCTGAAAGTTTTAAAATTCGAATTCAAACGTATTTGATTTGAAACTACTTTTTGTCATAACTTGAGTTTTATAACTCTGATTTAGTTGATTATTTTTGCAAATCGAAGCTCATGATCTAAACTTTCTGATAAGACCAAATTCATTCAATTTTGGTAATGTTAGAAATTGTTTTCTGTTGCACAAGTTATTTGCTTGGTTTTGAAGTTTTCTGAAGTGCTTTCTTTGTTCTTTCCGATCTTTGAGTGATTTCTTATGTGTGGTTACTATTGCTTGCCTACGATAGATTGGTCAGAGTGTGACGAGTAGATCTATCACGAGTTATGAGTGCTAAGAATTGACATCAACAGTACAAGGCAAGTTCATACTTTGATCATACCTTTCAAACACCCAGTTTTCATTGCATTAGTTATATCCACAAACACTTGCATGAGTAGGACTGGTTACATGTGATGATGCTTTGTAGTACATGAGGTAGGAACCCAATGACTTAATATCAACCCCGGGAATATACGCTTTGTTACTTATTTCTTAGCCATGCGTAGACGTGGATTAGTATGAATGATTTCATGAAAGTTGTGAGTGTAATAACAACTAAGGGTTTATTTAAGGTGGAAATTTCATACACTTCTGGGTGGATTGGTTGGGGCACATTGGAGCACCCAGTGGTTTGCCCGGGCACCTAGAGGGTCCAGTGCTGTCCTAGGGGATCCCGAAGGACCCGTGTGATCACCCTATTGGAATGCCACCCAGGCTCAAAGGGATCATATGATATTTTCATGCCTAGAAACTTCCATGTGCAGCCACAAGCCATTATGGGCTATGGCATAGTTGAGTATGTTGTGTGACCTCTTTCAGTGGTAGACTAGCAGATGTAGCGGATGTAGGTGTAACGGTCTACCCAGGGTAAAGAGTTAATACTTCTGAAAGACTGTGTCTCGATCATTCGTTTCTCAAACACCATGTAGTGCGAGAAATTAAATGGAGGCGATCAAGTCTTGTGGAGAAAAGTGCACAAACCTTTGTAGAGTGTACACACTATTCATGAGTAGCTGTGTCCACAATTTATGGACATCTTTTAGTGTCTAGAAGTGGATTATTTTATTGATATCAACACTCTATTTAATTAACTTGTTGGGTTATTAATGACTATGGTAAATTTTGGGATTGAGATGGAGGAACCTTTCTCAATATTGCTTAATTCAACTGAGTAGTTAAATAAAATTTATTCCTTTGTTGTAGGAAAACCTTACAGCCTCCACCAGCCAAATATGCATATAGAGATAGATATTCTCATTATTATTCTATGGTGTGAATTTGCCAGTACATTCAATGTACTGACCTACAATGCTGCAACATCTCATGTTGCAGGAATTATTCGACGAGTAAGTGAAACATTAGGGTTGTGCTATCTACACTCAACTTTGTCGTTGGTGTTGATAGAACTCCACAACCTTTGTTACTTCCGCTATGTTGATCGAGGTAATAGTATTTACGTTACTTTATACACGTGATTTACCTTTGTTATAAATCCTCGAGTACTGCGTGTGTCGGCATACCGATCCAGGGATGACACTTAAGCATAGAGACTTGATCCATTCAGGTCGGGTCTCTACAAAGATGGTATCAGAGCACATGTTGATTGTTGGACGTGACCCTAGAAACTGGCAAGCCCATAGAAAAGGATTTCTCTAAAACTTTGTTTTCAAAAAGATTCTTTACCTCTCTTCTTTTCCGAGCTTTGTCAAATATTCCCTTTTACCCTAACTAGTTAGACAATACCCGTTTCAATTTTGACCACTTCGGAATAAATAGGATTTCACCATGCATTAGAAGTGTTGAAGCTACAACAGTGGATACTCTGAAGATTTGAAGACTTGACGACTTTGAAGAGATACTGACCTTTAGAAGACCAAACCCTTGTTATGTACTTACGTTAGATGCGACGATTGTGAGTCGTCATTTGTTTGATGTTTTCCGACGGCCACAAAATAAAACCTCTTTTTACAAAACTATTGTTTGTATTGAGTGTATCTCTCTCCATCTCCCGAATCTCATCCCAAAACCCTTGGAACCAATAGAGGATTAATGAAGATACACTTGTATTCTCTGGACCGATGACCCAGCCGGAGGTAGAACTATCGATACAAAATATTGAGGATCACTTCAGAGAAAATTTAATTGTAAGGAAGTATGAGGTTCAATACGCTCTTCCGTACTTGACAAAAAGTGCTACAACAAGGTGGAAACTGCATCAAGCCATACGAGGATGTAATGGAGCAAAAAGTTGGGAGGAATTCAAGAAGACTTTGTTAAAATCCTGCATCATTCGAAAGCATGGTGACAACCCGAAGAAGAAACATTGTGCCTGCAGGATTTGTGGAGAAATAGGACACACCCAGGAGGAGCACAAGGATGAATGCCCTCATTGTGAAGAAAGTCACCCAGCTGAAGAATGCCCAACTAGGCATATTACTTGTTTCTTGTGTGAAGGGACTACCCACTACCCTACTTAGTGTCACATTTACCCCATGGTACAACGAACTGTCCAGCAGAAGAAAGAAGCAATGAAAGAAGCCCGCATGGAAATTTTGGAAGATCCTGTGATGAAGAAAGATGTGAAGGACACACGCGAAGAAGACCCAAATAAACTTTGCACCAAGTCATGATATTCGTGTGGAGAAGAAGGACACATTCCCCATCATTGTTTGAGGGGGTATCTAGTGGAATTTCCGACAGTGGAATTTGAGTATGACCCACACGAAATAGAAGCCCTAATAGGAAGAAAGAAGTTGAAGAAGAGAAAGAGCATGTGTCCCCAGAACAACCCAATTTCTATGGAGAAGGACCTGAGTCATATCACATGTTACAGGTGCAAGGATTTAGGTCATTACGCTAGCAACTGCCCAACAAGGAAGCCAAGAATTCAGTGAACCAAGACAGTCACCATGAAGTCCTTAGATTTGTCTGATGTCAATTGTTTACGCTGCAGGGAAGTAGGGCATTTTGCCAGAGAAGGTTCAGACCCGAGTAAAGATTGAGCAGAGTAGTTGAGATCTTGATATTGGAATAAAGCATGTAAATAAATGTGGAGTACACTTTATCATTTGGATGTTGAGATGAGTTATGGAAAGGGACATTGTAATGGTTCGTGAAGCAATAGAAGGTGATATGTTTTGATTCTAATATGGAATGTTAGGAGTTGTTGGTTTAGTGTGAGTGCCTCTTTTGCTATCGCACCCAGACTAAAACCTAGAACCCATGGACATGCTGACCCCAAACCTTTCTCGGACAAACAACCACAATTCACCCAAGGAAATACATACATTGTCCTGAGTACCCCTTCTATCTTATAGCTACAGATGACAACCCATTACGAGTCTTTTCTCAAAGGCCCAGAAACGATCATGACCCTGACTAGCGATTAGGATTACCCAAAGATCCTGAAGGACATGATGAAGCATATTCACCTGGAAGGAGATGCAATTTATAAGGGTTATCCCTTCATGGAGAATGGAGTTGAGCTTTGGTACGCGGAGGTACACCTCCATCGTGTGAAAGGAGTTTGCCCAAAAACTATGGGTCAATACTTTTTCATCTCCCGAGTACCACGAACAACATTTTTCGACTCTGTTCGCGAAGCTGCTATGGAGGCCATACGTCAGATCGGAGAAATACTCGAAGCAAGACTTTGTCACACTCAGGAATGCCTGAGTGGGGTGCACGCAGAGATGATGGAGATGAAGCACACAACCACTATGATGAAGCAAAAGATCAATTATTTCAAGAATCACATTGCACAATTCCAGTGGGACTGAAGCATCCTTAGATAGGACAAATGAATAAAGATGGAAGGAATGGTTGACCATACCTAGCTATGTGATGGTAACATTTGTAGTGAAGCACCTTTGAAAGTTGAAGTGTCGTAATAGTGGTTCAGGATGTAATAAAAGATTTGATATGAGGAGAATATGAATTACGGATGAACCCGTGCATTTTGTTTAGGGCGACACTTTTTGGTGTGAACAATAGACCAACGGAAAGGAAAATGTTGCTCCAAAGAGTGAAGTTTGCACCAATAAGTTGGAGTTTATTTTGATATGATGCTTACCCCAAGGGTACGAAAGAAATAAGTGAAATTGGATTTAAAGAGGGTGTAATGCTGGAGTGTGGAGCAATAGTGACTCCCAGGATGAGTTAAGGATATACAAGTTCTGAAGTGGGCCCATAAGCCAAGGACCTAAGGAGGCTACGTAATCACAAGGGAACCACGAGACTTGTCAGAAGTAATATGTTTCTACTATAATGAAGCAGGGCATTATGCTAGAGATTGTCCCAAGGAGAAAGAGGCTTGTGCTAAGCAGTTGAGTTGAAGCATGTAATGGAAATACAGGCGATAGTAATAATTTGATAAGATTTTAAGGGTGGTAGAACCCAACACCGTTACCCTAATACAAAAGCTAGTGGTTAGTTATGTCATACTTTGGAATGGACCACTCAATGATGAGTCTGGGTAATTACATCTTAGTTTGTACCAACAGAAGGAAGGGAAACCGTACAATAGGATGGATTTAGGAATGATAAGGAAGCTGGATGTTGGAAGACTGATCAGTTGCAACCCGATGATGAGACCAAGTGTTACTAGTGATGAGATTAGCCATAACCCACAGGCCCCAGGACCTGTCAAGAAGCAAGCACACTCTTGCTGAAGGAAAACCCCTGGAAGAAGTTACGATTTTACCAACGGACGGTCTTATAGGATTTTACGCAAAACCTGAGGCTTGTGAAGGAACGATATATGGTTGTTTGGCTTGCAGAATCAATGGTTTTATCTGAACTTAGGTCGTTGACAAGAGAAATTCTGCAATGCTTGTGAGGATGACCGAGTGTTAGAATGCAAGATTCACTAAACCATATACAAGGAAATGATTTGGGTGCAAAATGGATTGATCACCATACCGACTTACTCTTATTATTTGCCTCTATTATACGGGATGGTAAATCTGAGTGACTTACCCATAGTAGAGAGACGGCAATGTCAAAACTTTGTTTAAACTTTAGAATGGTATGACAAAATTTCCCATGTACAAGGCAGTTGTTGCTAACCGTAGGTCATACGGTGAGAATGAAGCCCAGACCTGTTTTTTGCAGGGACCCAGTTAATTTATTTGATGACCACCATGTGATATCGACATTTGTTTAATATTGGCACCAAACATGTCAGCTAAGAAAAACTAGTCTCGAAAGAACCTTACCACGAATGAAAGGACACAAGAATTGAGGACAAATGTTATGCCACTACTGGAAGAGTCTAGAGAAGGATTATCCCAAAGATTTGAGAAGACCGACCCTGGCAGCAATAAGGTCGGAGTACATGATTTTTGATGGAACGATATCCATGCTTCTATGTGTGGTAGCACACTAGACCATATCGATCAATGGATTCGTTAGGAGACCCCGAACCCCAACCTATTTCTTGCTAGCCTCTTCGAATCTCGAGGACGAGATTCATTTGAACTGTGGTAGGTTTGTAACATCCCAAAATTCTAAATTTTGGAATGTTATAATAAATAGATAGTTTTGATTGTTTGTGTGATGTGCTTGTGTGAAATTGAGTGAAATTTGAAACTTTTGAAAGTTAAATGAGAGGGAATGAAATGACTTTCCCAAACTTTCACCTTGGAATTATGATCTCCATGAATTTAAACTCATTTCATCACAAAAACCCTAGAGTGAAGATGATATGACTTCTTCATTTAATAAACGAAAAGGGGTTTTGAAAAGATTTGAATTCCATTCTTGAAGTATTTCAAATTCAGAAAAACTTTATGCAACTCAATGATTTTCCCGAGAGAAGATAAAATGACTTCTTAAAATTATAAGAAATATGAGTTGGAAGTTCAATTGAAGTTCCTTTGAAGTATTTTTGAATTTTATTTTCAAATTTGAGGTATTTGGTTTTATTCAAATTATTTTTCTCCAAAAATAAAATATATGGAAAATAGGGTAAAATGATTCCCTACACTGGAAAATTGGAGAGGAATAAATGTGAAATCATTTTGGCATTTTTAAAATAATTTTTATTGGGTTTTATTGCAAAAGTAGCACTATTTGATTCATTTAAATTTGTGAGTATTTTAGTTGACCCTAGAAAAATGTCTATGTTGTAGGAAATTTTATTTTATTTGAAATTTTTGATATATTATATGCCTATATAATATATTTTTATTTCTTGTTGTTTTGCTCTTTTGTGTGACTGTTTGTTTAAAAAAATCTTTCCCTTCGACTGGGCCGGCCCAGCTAGCAGGCTAAGTCCAGCCAGCGCGCCGCCGCCTTCCTCCTCCCGAGCAGGAGACCGGCCGCCGCAAGCGTCGTCGCCTCGCCGTGCCCGACTCGGCCACCTCTCGCCGTCCTGCCCCTCGCCCACGCCACGCCCTCCCCTCCTCTTTTATAAAAGGGTGCCGCCCCGAGCCCTGCCTCGCCTCCTCCCGAGCTGCGCAGCCGCCGCACTTCGCCGCGCCAGAGCTTCACCGCCGCTGCTGCTCGCTGCTCGGCCGCTCGCTTGAGCCACCGCTCCACTCGCCGCCGCAGCCGCGCCTCGCCGCCTCTCCTCCCCGCGTAGCCGCCCGCGCCAGAGTTCGCCGCCGACCGAAGCTCCGACCCGTGCTGGCCCGATCCACCCCGAACCGCGCCGAACCGGTAACATAACCGCCCCGATCCGGTTTATTTTTAGGTTTTCTTCGGTTTTCCTTTTAAAAGCTGATTTATTATTTTAGTTATGTTATTTAACGAATGCTCGTCATTTATACCTCTATAGCGAACATTTTTCGTCGGTTTAGGTTCTGTAGTGAACGTTCGTTAGCTAGTTTTTTTTTTGGCCAGGGACCCATCCGTGAATATTTTCTTCAAAGATTAGTCCCTGATCTTAAATCTATCGCAACTTTTTGCTCGTTGGTCCAAATCCAACGAAACCAACGCCCACTTCTTCATTATGATCCCCTCTATCCAGTAAAACAACTCAAACATTTTCTTGAAAGTTTTAAAATTTGAATTCAAACAGATTTGATTTAAAACTACTTTTTGTCATAACTTGAGTTTTATAACTCTGATTTAGTTGATTCTTTTTGCAAATCGAAGCTCAGGATCTAAAATTTCTGATAAGACCAAATTCATTCAATTTTGGTACTGTTAGAAGTTGTTTTCTGTTGCATGAGTTATTTGCTTGGTTTTTGCAGTTTTCTGAAGTACTTTCTTTGTTCTTTCTGATCTTTGAGTGATTGCTTATGTGTGGTTACTATTGCTTGCCTACGATAGATTGATCAGAGTGTGACGAGTAGATCTATCACGAGTTATGAGTGCGAAGAATCTACATCAACAGTACAAGGGAAGTTCACACTTTGATCATACTTTTCAAACACCCAGTTTTCATTGCATTAGTTATATCCTCGAACACTTGCATGAGTAGGACTGGTTACATGTGATGATGCTTTGTAGTACATGAGGTAGGAACCCAATGACTTGAGATCAACCCCGGGAATATATGCTTTGTTACCTATTGCTTAGCCATGCGTAGACGTGGATTGGTACGAGTGATTTCATGAAAGTTGTGAGTGTAATAACAACTAAGGGTTTCTTTAAGGTGGAAATTTAATACACTTCCAGGTGGATTGCTTGGGGCTCCCTGGAGCACCAAGTGGTTTTCCCGGGCACCTGGAGGGTCCAGTGTTGTCCTAGGGATCCTGGAGGACCCGTGTGATCACCCTATTGGAATGCCATCCAGAAACAAAGGGATCATATAATATTTTCATGCCTAGAAACTTCCATGTGCAGCCACAAGCCATTATGGGCTCTGGCATAGTTGACTATGTTATGTGACCTCTTTCAGTGGTAAACTAGCAGATGTAGCGGATGTAGGTGTAACGGTCTACCCAGGGTAAAGAGTTAATGCTTCTGAAAGACTGTGCCTCGGTCATTCGTTTCTCAAACACCATGTAGTGCGAGAAATTAAACGGAGGCGATCGATTCTTGTGGGGAAAAGTGCACAAACCTCTGCAGAGTATACAAACTATTTATGAGTAGCCGTGTCCACGGTTACGGACATCTTTGAGTATCTAGAAGTGGATTATTTTATTGATCTCAACACTCTATTTAATTAACTTGTTGGGTTATTAATGACTATGGTAAATTTTGGGATTGAGATGGAGGAACCATTCTCAATATTGCTTAATTCAACTGAGTAGTTAAATAAAATTTATTCCTTTATTGTAGGAAAATAATTAGCTTTATGAAAAAATAAACCCTACAACCTCCACCAGCCAAATATGCATATAGAGATAGATATTCTCATTAGTATTCTATGGTGTGAATTTGCCAGTACATTCAATGTACTGACCTACATGGCTGCAACGTCTCATGTTGCAGGAATTATTCGACGAGTAAGTGAAACATTAGGGTTGCGCTATCTACACTCAACTTTGTCGTTGGTGTTGATGGAACTCAACAACCTTTGTTACTTCCTCTATGTTGATCGAGGTAATAGTATTTACGTTACATTATACATGTGATTTACCTCTGTTATAAATCCTCGAGTACTGTGTGTGTCAGCATACCGATCAAGGGATGACACTTAAGCACAGAGACTTGATCCATTCGGATCGGGGCGCTACAGACATCCATCCTGCTATCCCAGGCTGCCGACCAGGAACCTATCCCAAGACTGACGAAGAAGAAGAAGAAAAGAACTCCAACACAAGTGTACATCGCTCTCACGTCAAGTCATCGGAACCTACACCAGCAACTGTTGTTGTAGTATCTTTGCGCCACAAGGACTCAGCAATCCCATAACCATGGGTATCAAGACTAACAAAGCTTAATGGGTATGGAAAGGTTAAGTGGTGAGGTTGCAGCAACGGATAAGCATATGTATGGTGGCTAACTTACGAGTACCAGAATAAGATGAGCATCTACGCAAACGATCGCAAACTAGTAATGATCGCTAAGAGATCCTAACACTACAAAAAAAGACACATCCGTGACATTTCGGGCCGAACAAAACAAAATTCTAGCATACTTATGACACTTCTATGACGATAATTGTGACAAAACTCGGTATCATCATAGATGTGGTGGGGTCCTACTTCTATGACAAAAAATCATGACATAAAATGGGCTTTTCATCCTCGGCGGGCCGGAGACGCAGCTGCATGACATTCTTTGGGCTGTCCATGACGGAAAAAACCATGGTAGAAGCGAGTGCGAGGAAAATATCGGGGTGCTCCCGGTTATGGTGGGTAGTCGGGGCCGAGCGATGCGCGTTTCTCTCGTACACGCACGTGCGTGGGTGCGAGGTGTTGGGCTCTAACTGAACCCGAGCGAGGCGTTGGGCTCTAACTGAACCCGAGCGAGGCGTTGGGCTCTAACTGAACCCGAGCGATTGCACTGCAGGCTACGCGTTACTGAACCCGAGCGATCGATCGATGGCTGTTAACTAAACTCGATCGAGCGATTCCTGTGCTACTGCTGCTAACTGAAGCCGATCGATGCTCCCTCTGGATGAACAGTGAGCGTTGCTGGGGGGTGTTTGGATGAACAGTTCCTGGTGGGGGTGGATGATCAGGACCCCATGGTGTTGCCTGTGGATGTGTAACGCCCCGGACACACCCGCCGGTGGTCGTTACTCCCGGCAGGATCTAGACTGGCCTCACATATCAATACTAGTCTTTTCTGCGCACTTTGTCCTCACTCGTGCGCACCCGGGAGCAACTTCCCGGTCGTTCACCCATCCTGAAACTACACCAAGCTGAGCACGCTTAACTTTGGAGTTCTATCCGAATGGGCTCCTGGAAAAGAAGGAATTCCTTATTGATATGAGTAGTTTATCATCCCTAATAAGACAGGCTATCACATACACTCCCACTCAGAGGAACCGACGTCCTCGTCGGGCCACAGGAACGTTCCCTCTTGGCACAACCGTCTGTGCATCCAGTCCGATACATGTGACATGCCATGTGCCACGACGGGTCACAAACGTCATGAACAACATCACCGAGCACCTGTCCGCAACCATCCGTGTAACCGCGAGGGTCGGCTCTGATACCAACTTGTAATGCCCAGTATGTGACTATGTCTCCCACGTGTCGAGGCACGACTTAAAGACATAATCACATACTAGAATGATCTCAAGTATGGTATCTTTGCATGACTCATGTAAAAGGAGGGATGAAAGTGTAAAAGAGTAGTTGGCTTACACTCGCCACATCACACAATGTAATACATTAACACACATCATCCAAATAACATCAGAGTCCGACTACGGACGAAAAGCCAAATGAAAGATATCATAAATAAAGCAACACAAGGTCTCGATCATCCTAGTAAGAGCCCTACTGATCCTCGGGATATGACACGTAGTAACGTCCACGCTCTTCATCGAACTCCCAATACAGCTCTGAACCACCACCTGTGTAGTTCTCAACGGTACCTGCATCTGGTGTTGTGTAGAATCTGTGATCCACAAAGGACTCAGCAATCTCGTTCCCGGGTAGCAATACTATCAAAGCCTTAGGTGTGGAGAAGACTTAAAACAAGGTTGCAGCAGCACTAGCACCAACTTACGAGTTTAGAGCGAGAAGAGATCAAGTGCCAACGATCGCCAAGTGATCACGAAGTGATCCTAACTACTCACGGCCAAACTTAACCCCCACCGTGTTCACTTCCCGAACCCCTTCGGAAAGAGACCATCACGGTTACTCACGTTGGTAGTGTATTATGAACATGGTGTCAAGTTATCTACAACCGGATATTAACAAATTCCCATCTGCCACATAACCGCGGGTACGGCTTTCGAAAGATCAAACCCTGCAGGGGTGTCCCAACTTAGCCCATCACAAGCTCACGATCTGCGGAGTCGCAACTCCAAGGTGGGAAGACCTGAGTATTCTAGGAATCCCATTCTTAAGATATTTCGACAAAGGTAAAACTAATCCAGCAAGCCCTCCCGGCGTGCCGACACCCTGATAGTAGCCGCGCGTATCTCGTCTCAAGCCACGACCGGATGAGTCATCCTGCAGGTGTATACCAGCCCTTGAGTTTCCTCGAGGAGGCCCCGCCGTCTGCTCAGTTTGGACCAACACTCATGGGGAGCACTGGCCCAGGGTTGTTAATTAAGAACTCGGGTTTGCAACGCCCTATGCAAGTTTTTGTTATTAGGAAAATGTAAAACCAAAGTTGGGCCTTGCTGGAAAAGCTTTAGCACTAAGCAAGTTATCGAGGGGGGCCCATAAACCCCAAACGTGTTAGGGACGCAAAATCAAGGAACATAACACCGGTTTGACGGTTCCTAGGGTGGCATGAGTGGAACAAAACACCAAGCAAGAGGCTTAGCCTTCCACCCATTACCAATATATAGATGATTTAGTTTAACAGTTTATATATTGTGATATCCCAACAAAAACTTCATCACGAAGCAAGAACCTTCAAATCTTCACCTGCAACTAACAACACTATAAGAGGGGCTGAGCGATGCTTACGTAGCCAAACAACGGTTTGCTAGGTGGGTGGTTAGAGAGTTTCATGGCAACAATAGGAGGGCTGAGAAACAGACATAGGCATCGAGGTAGTAGCTAAAGAGTGAGACATCTAGCATAGGCAAAGATAGTAGTGATATCTGGGTAAGGTCATCTTGTCTGTTGATTCCACGGAGGGATCGTAACCTTGCTCCTCAAACTCAACCTCGGTAGGAACCTCGTACTCCGAATCGTCACCGGGCTTTAACCAAACACAACAATGCAACACCGGAACACAATCAATCATAATGCAATGCTCAAACACATGATGCATGAACATGATGAACAAGGACAAGAGTAAATATGATGCATGGCCTAGGGTCACAACAGTGCAACATCATCATAACAAACAAGAACACTCACATGAAGAAACAAGCAAAAGAACAACTAACAAGTTTATGTAGGTTGTTCAAACAAGCATCCACCAAGTTTTGAAAGGAGTTGGTTAACATGGCAAAGGTGCAACTACGATCACAGCAACATGCTAGCACATTTAAATGGGTTGGAAATACCAAACAACATTTTCCAGAAACTCCCAGATTAATTAATTGCATTTGGGACAGATCTGAAAAACTTCTGTTCTAAAGTTGTTAAACATACTAAACAACAGCACCATAATATTCTACACATTTTCCACCCCAAAAGCATATACAGTTTGTTAAATTTGGAGTTGTAGAGACTTAGTTATGATTTTTCCAAGTTTTAGCATATTTAAAACAAGAAAAAAATTCAAACAGCATTTTAAATGTTTTTAAACATGGCAACAAACAGCATATTCATAATCTACATGAAATTCTAAGCATTTTTCATATACAACTTATTTGCATCAGAAGAAAATATCAACAGCTATTTATTAAACAAAGAAAATGCAAAAAAAGAAAAAAACAGAAAAAAAACAAGCGCAGGGGTCAAAGTTGGCCCACGCCTGCGCTAGCCAGAGCCACCGACAAGGGGCCCAGCTGCGTTGAGGTGGCTCCAGCGGGTGCGCGAGACGGCTGGAGTGCACAGTGGGGATGACAGGTGGGGCCTGTGTGTCATCCACTCAAGAAAAACAAAAAGGGGGGCGAATAACCACTACCCCGCACGGATTCGAACCCACGACCTGATGCATATCTGACGGAGACACAAGCCACTGCACTAGCGATCGATACTTGACAGTATACAGGTGCGAAACCTGAAGAGGTAACTGAAGACGCTAGCGACTAAAGAAAGATAGAGGATCGTCGGAGCTGCTCCGGTGACCTAAAGGGACGGCGGAGTGGTGCGATGCGCTCCTGGGGAAGTTCCGCACCCACTCGAAGCAAACGCAGCACCTAACATGCACTACAACGCCGGCGGCGAGCACTGGACGAGACGGCGGAGGCGGCGGGCAACGACGAGACGGCGGCGGCGGCGGGCAACGACGAGACGATGCAACGGACTAGGTGGAGCGGCGACTACGCAGGCAGCATCTACACGACACGCTGAAGCGAACGGGCAACAAAACACGGCCTACGATGGTCGGGACATTCGACAGAGATGAGGCCCGGCAGCGACGAGCTCGGGTGCTCGATGAACTCGGTTCTAGAGGGCGCGCAAGAAGGGGAAAAGGGCACGAGGAGGTGGAGACGCTCACCACGAACACGGAGGTGTGTTCGGCTGGCCCGGAGGTGGTCGGAGTCGTCAGCTGCAAGGCTCGAACAGTTGTGGGCGCTGCAGTGGAACAAGAGGAAGAAGACGTCGGCGGCGAGGCGATCGGCTCCACGTAGAGGACCTAGTCGACGTATTCGATGACGGGGAAGCAGATGTACACGGTTGGCAAGGCTGAGGTCGACGGGATGCACATCGGCGACGAGCTGACGCTCCCAGATGCGTGCGGGACTTCACTGGAGCGGCGAATTTGGTGGAGCTTGGCTCTCCAGGCGGCGGGAGGAGGAAGAGGAACCCTAGGGAAAGGGGTTGGACACGCTGCGGGTTTAAAAGGAGGGCTCAGATCACGAGACCTCGACGTCCGTGATCACGACGCGACGGCGAGCGCGCGCTCTGGCTTAGCAGCGCGTGACGGAGGTAGACGGCGACGCGGGGATGTGAGGCTGACAAGTGGGGCCAGGGGGGAAACGAACGGCGCGACTGCGCGCGACGCTGGCTGGCTGGGCCGCTGCGGAAGAGAAGAGTTGGTCCGCGGCTGCTGTGGAGAAAGGACTGGGCCTGGGGGGAGGAGGAGGAGGCCGAGGCCACTGCTATAGCTGTTGTCTTCTTTTTCTTTTCCATTTATCTTCAGACAGAAAAGAAAAAGAAAAGCACAGGCTTAAAGGAAAAGAGTTAGGAGAAAAAGAAAATATCCCCATGCTCCTTGATTAATGCCCTATTTAATAAAATTGGCTTGGACATCTTTAGAGGCAGAAAAATAAAAGGAGTTTGAATATGCTTCAAACTCTTGTAATTTTTGAACCCAACAAAATCAATTGCAACTAGGGTGATATTTGGCAGAGAGGGTGTAGACATGGTGCAAGGTTTTTAGGGAAAAAAAAGAACATTAAAGCACTTGGCTAGGTGACTTGCAAAATAGAGTAAGAAAGGAAAGAAAAGAAAAGGGAAGAAGAAGAAGAAGAGGGAAACAAAGGAGGGGTCTAGGGTTTAGCAAGCCAAGGCTAGAACCACACTCACATACATCACAAGGCCTCACACATACACATCACAACAAGGAAGTAAACTAGATGCCATGATGATGAAAGCAATGCATGGATGCAAAATAAAATAAATGACATGGCAATGCAAAAATAAAATGAGCTCAAATGACAAGAACCCCCAAGGATAAGGACAAGGATCAACATGAGAATGCTTTATTGCCATAATAGGAAAGTATCACATATGGGGTGTTAAAAACTTCAGAGCCTTCTCAGACCTAGGAGCCCCCCTGATTGATCGAATCATTGACGGTTGATGATGTATGCTATTGTATTCACTTGTGTGACGTGGCGACTGTAAGCCAACTATCATTTTACACTTTCATCCCTGAATTTTACATGAGTTGTGCAAAGATACCATACTTGAGATCATTCTAGTATGTGTTTATGTCCTTCAGTCGCGCCTCGACACGTGGGGGACATAGCCGCATACTGGGCATTACAAGTCGGTATTCAGAGCCTTCTCCGACTTTGGAGCCCCCTGATTGATCGAACCGTTGACGGTTGAGTCTAGGCACACACAAAAAAATGTTTTTGAGTCCTATATATATATCGGAGAGTAGGATTTGTTTTACTCCTCATCCCTTCATCGCTCTGGTGAGGACTCCTGACGTTGTTCTATCTCTTCTACTCTCAAAAATTCACTAATTGTTTTTAGGATCACGCGAGTATTGTTTGGATTGTTCCGATATCTTTGTGAAGAGAACATTGTTCTCGATGCCTCCTGTCATTTAGGGGTTGTGGCAGTGTCCCAGGGAGTTGAGCTCCGAGGTGTTGTCGTCACAAATGTATCGCAGCGGTTCTAGAATACTTAAGACGGCCGAAATCGAAAATTCTTCTATGCGGTTAGTGGTGAGATAACCCCGACGTTACCCAGTACTGGTGGGATAGTTCGAGAGTATTGCCACAACTTGTATAGCGGATGCGTTTTGAAGGTCCGAGGTAAACAGTTTCCGAGGATGACTGGTTATGTGTTGAAGGATGGATACATCTGGATGTAGGATTAGAGTTGAGTGCGCAGTGCTTCCCCTGTATCCCCAACACCAGATTGCATAACTGGAAACCTTCGGAAATTAATAGGTGGGTTCTTCTAGTAGCTCATAGGCATTCTTCCAACGAGTGCATGGTATGAAGTGCGGGGTTCAACATCAAGTCCTTGGCTATGCTGATCCGGGGATTGCAACGCCCTTTTGTAACACGTTCCATGAGCTTTCAGCATGAACATGTGGAACGAAGCTTCTATCTTGTATTTGTTCTATCTACTCCTTGTTGTTTTTATTTATCTTTTGTTCTCCCAAGTGGCTTCTCGAGAAGATTGTTGTATCATTAAACTGTGGAATTCATTCGTTTATTTTGTTCGAATGCTCTTGTGAAGACTTATGTTGCAATTTCTAGCCGTTGATTCAGCTTATATATTTTCCATCAATGGCTAATAGTTGTCATCTCATTGAGGATGGCTCCTAAGAAGGTTCCCAACGCTAACCCAGAGGGTGAAGAAGAGCGTGCTCCTAAACGTCCTCCTTCCCCTCCTCCTACGTCTGAGGCATGGAGAGTAATTATGCAAGCGACCAACCAGAACACCCAGATGCTTATGCAAATGATGTAGAACTTTCAAGCCAACCAAGCAAATCATGGCAATCATGGGAACCAAGGCCAAGGCAATCTGTTCAATCAACCTCACTTTGCTACTCTCAACCAATTCCTGGCAAACCAACCGAAGTCGTTCAGTTACTGTGTGGATCCGCTAGATGCTGAAGACTGGATCACAGACATCAAAAAGCACTTCGAATGCAATAACGTGAGACCTAAGGATTATGTCAAGTTTGCCACTTTCCAACTCAAAGACCAAGCCGTTGATTGGTGGCAACAGTACAAAGATTCCAGAGGTGGACGTGAGATCTCGTGGACTGACTTTTGCAAGGATTTCCGCTGCCACCACATTCCAACCAGTGTCATTGAGGGCATGCGTGAGCAATTCCGCAACCTGAAGTAAGGCACCATATCCGTCTATAATACAATGTCAAGTTCACGAATCTTGCTCGTTATGCCAAGCAAGACATCCCAGATGCCAAGAGCAAGATTTATCAGTTCCGTGGTGGTCTGAAGGATGAACTCCAACTAGCTCTCACCTTGTTCGACCCGGATAAATTTGACCAATTCTACAATATGGCTCTTAAGCAAGAGGCAGCTCAGCTCAAGATTGAAGCTTCCAAAAAGAGGATCAGAGATGCTGTTCACTCCTCCTCTTCTTCCCAAGTGGTTGCCAAGCAATAGAAGTTCTGGCTTCCACCTCCAAACAACAAGCACTCAGGTGGCCGTGGTTTCTCCCACCCACCCAACCCAAGCAATCAGTCCAAGCCTCAGTTTCAAGCTTCAAGTTCAAGTGGTACGTATCACCGGCCTCTCTCAGAAGTGGTTTGCAACAAGTGTACTCAGAAGGGTCACTATGCCAACAAGTGTCCCAACCCAAGGCGCCTTCCGCCTCCTCCACCTGTCAGCACTGCTATTGTCAAGCATAATCCCAAGGCAGCAAGAGTGAATCTGATGAATGCAGCTCAAGCAGAGAATTCTTCATATGTGATACTTGGTAACCTTCTAGTTAACTCTATTCCTGCAAAAGTATTTTTTGATTCTGGTGCATCTCTCAATTTCATATCAAGGCCATTCTTTACCAAGCATAATTTCACTTCGGCATTTCTGGATTAGAAGTTGCAAATTATTTCTCCGGGCAAAAACATGACTTCTAATTTGATGGCTCCGGATGTATCTATTCATATGGGTGATTACCGTTTTCTAGTTTCTTCGGTTGTTCTCGGCAACTCCAACATTGATCTTATTCTTGGGATGGATTGGCTTTCCAAGCATGATGCAAACATTGATTGTGCAAATAAGGAAGTCAAGCTTACTCATCCTGACGAAGACGTGATTATCTTCGCCTCTTGAGATAACACAATCAGGCTATTCTCTCTCAATGACAAGGGCGAGATTAATGCCATTTCTCATATTCCGGTGGTCAATGAATATGAAGATGTTTTCCCTGAAGAGCTTCCAGGCATGCCTCCTCATCGTCAAGTTGAATTCGTCATTGAACTCGAGCCCAGTATCGAGCCAGCATGTCGGCGTCCGTACAAGCTTTCCCCTGATGATTTGAAGGAGCTGAAGAAACAACTCGATGAGCAAGAACATATGGGTCTAATCAGGCCTAGTACTTCTCCTTGGGGATGTGGTGCTCTATTTGTCATGAAGAAGGATGGCACGGAACACCTTTGCGTTGATTACCGGCCATTGAACAAGAAGACAATAAAGAACATGTATCCTCTCCCCAATATCAATGAATTGTTCGAGCAGCTCAAAGAAGCAAAGGTTTTCTCAAAACTCGATCTCCAGACGGGTTACCACCATATCCGTATCCGTGAAGAGGATATTCCCAAGACCGCATTCAGAACGAGTTTTGGCTCTTATGAATACACGGTCATGTCTTTCGGCCTTGCAAATGCTCCACACACCTTCTCAAGGATGATGCACTTCATATTCAACCCCTACACCAATGAATTTGTTCTCGTCTATCTAGATGATATCTTGGTATTCTCCAAGAATGAAGAAGACCATGCCAAGCACCTCCGTTTGGTCCTGGACAGGCTCCGTGAACACAAGTTCTATGCGAAGTTCTCCAAATGTGAATTCTGACTGGATAAAGTCTTATATCTTGGCCATATTATCTCTGTCGAGGGCATTTCTATGAACCCCGAGAAAGTTGAAGCTATTGTCAACTGGGAACCCCCGCAGAATGTCAAACAACTCCGAAGCTTCCTTGGTCTTGCTAGCTATTGCAGAAGGTTCATTGAGAACTTCTCCAAGATTGCCAAAGCTCTTTCCAACCTGTTGCAGAAGAATGTCAAGTACTCCTAGACACCTGATTGTGATGTGGCATTCAAAACACTCAAAGAGAAGCTCATTTCTGCTTCGGTTCTTACTCCTCCGGATGAGTCCAAGCCCTATGAAGTCTTTTGTGGTGCTTCTTTGCAAGGTCTTGGTGGTGTTCTCATGCAAGACAAGAAGATTGTGGCATACACTTCTCGTCAGTTGAAACCAAATGAGAAGAATTACCCCACACATGATCTCGAGCTAGCAGCAGTTGTACATGCCTTGATCACGTGGAGACACCTTCTGTTGGGCAGAAAAGGGGACATCTTCACCGATCACAAGAGCTTGAAGTACATCTTCACACAGCCAACCCTTAACCTTCGCCAGACTCGTTGGGTTGAGATGATCCAAGAGTATGATCCAAGCATTGAGTACACACCTGGCAAGGCCAATGTCATTGCAGATTCCTTGAGCAGAAAGGCATATTGCAACAGTCTCCTTCTCAAACCATTCCAGCCTGAACTTTGCGAATCATTCAGGAAGCTCAACCTCCAAGTTGTTCCGCAAGGCTTTCTTGCAAACCTTCAAGTTGCTCCTACCTTGGAAGATCAGATCCGTGAGGCCCAACTCAGTGATGCTATGGTGCACAAAGTGAAAAATGGTATTGCTAAGGGTACTCCCAAATACAAGTGCTATCGCGTTGATGAGAAAGACACCTTGTTCTTTGAGGACATAATTGTGGTTCCCAAGGGTGATCTCAGGAAGCTCATAATGAACGAAGCACATGACTCCCTCCTCTCGATTCATCCCGGAAGTTCTAAGATGTACCAAGACCTCAAACAATCATATTGGTGGACTCGCATGAAAAGGGAGATTGCCCAATTCGTGAATGAATGTGATGTCTGCAGAAGAGTGAAGGCAGAGCATCAACGTCCAGCCGGTCTCCTTCAACCTCTACCTATTCCCGAGTGGAAATTCGATCACATTGAAATGGATTTCGTCATTGGGTTTCGTAAGTCCAAGAAGGGGAATGATGCTATCTTCGTAGTGATTGATAAGCTAACTAAAGTAGCTCATTTCCTTCCCGTCAAAGAATCCATCGACGCAGAGTTGTACACCTCCGGAATTGTTTCCTTGCATGGCATTCCTCAAGTCATCTCCTTAGACTGTGGAAGTTTGTTCACATCCAAGTTCTGGGACTCCTTTCAGATAGCCATGGGCACAAAAATTCGCTTCAGCACTGCGTTTCACCCTCAGACTAATGGTCAAGTCGAAAGAGTGAACCAGATCCTCCAAGACATGCTGAGAGCTTGTGTCATCTCTTTCGGTATGAAGTGGGAAGATTGTCTCCTGTTTGCCGAATTCTCTTACAACAACAGCTTCCAAGCAAGTGCCGGCAAAGCTCCTTTTGAAATCCTCTATGGCGGAAAGTGTCGTAGCCCTCTCAACTGGTCCGAGACAGGTGAACGTCAACTTCTTGGTAATGATTTGATCTCAGAAGCCGAAGAAATGTGCAAAGTCATACGTGAGAATCTCAAAGCCGCGCAAGCGCGTCAAAAGAGTTACTATGACGGCAAGCATCATGATTTGGCTTTCGATATTGGAGATCATGTATATCTCTGTGTTTCTCCTATGAAAGGCACCCAGAGATTTGGTATCAAAGGCAAGCTTTCTCCCATATACGTGGGCCCTTTCAAGATTCTTGCCAAAAGAGGCGATCTAGCCTACCAACTCGAGCTTCCCTCCAACTTTGCAAATGTTCATGATGTGTTTCACGTGTCTCAACTCCGCAAGTGCTTCAAGGCACCTGAACGCACCATTCCGTTCAAGGAGATTGATCTTCAACAAGACTTGTCATATCGTGAGCACCCTGTTGCTATTCTTGAAGAAACTGAGCACAAAAACCCGCAACAAGTCCATCAAGTTCTTGAAAGTGAAGTGGTCACACCATACCGACCGAGAAGCGACGTGGGAACGAGAAGATCACCTTCGTTCCGAGTACCCTTACTTCTTCCAATCCTAGATCTCGGGACAAGATCTTTTTGTAGTGTAGGAGAGTTTGTAACACCCCATATGTGATACTTTCCTATTATGTCAATAAAGCATTCTCATTTTGATCCTTGTCCTTATCCTTGGGGGTTCTTATCATTTGAGCTCATTTTATTTTTGCATTGCCATGTCATTTATTTTATTTTGCATCCATGCATTGCTTTCATCATCATGGCATCTAGTTTACTTCCTTGTTGTGATGTGTATGTGTGAGGCCTTGTGATGTATGTGAGTGTGGTTCTAGCCTTGGCTTGCTAAACCCTAGACCCACTCCTTTGTTTCTTTCTTCTTCTTCTTCTTCCTTTTTCTTTTCTTTCCTTTCTTACTCTATTTTGCAAGTCACCTAGCCAAGTCCTTTAATATTCTTTCTTTTCCTAAAAACCTTGCACCATGTCTACACCCTCTCTACCAAATATCACCCTAGTCGGAATTGATTTGGTTGGGTTAAAAAATGACAAGAGTTTGAAGCATATTCAAACTCCTTTTATTTTTCTGCCTCTAAAAATGTCCAAGCCAATTTTATTAAATAGGGCATTAATCAAAGAGCATGGGGATATTTTCCTTTTCTCCTAACTCTTTTCCTTTAAGCATGTGCTTTTCTTTTTCTTTTCTGTCTGAAGATAAATGGAAAAGGAAAAGAAGACAACGGCTACAGTAGTGGCCTGGGCCTCCTCCTCCTCCCCCCAAGGCCCAGTCCTTTCTCCACAGCAGCCGTGGCCCAACTCTTCTGTTCCGCAACGGCCCAGCCAGCCAGCGTCGCGCGTAGTCGCGCCGTTCGTTTCCCCCTGGCCCTACTTGTCAGCCTCACATCCCCGCGTCACCATCTACCTCCGTCACGCGCTGCTAAGCCAGAGCGCGCGCTCGTCGTCGCGCCATGATCACAGATGTCGAGGTCTCGTGATCTGATCCCTCCTTTTAAACCCGCAGCGTGTCCAACCCCTTTCCCAAGGGTTCCTCTTCCTCCTCCCGCCGCCTAGAGAGCCAAGCTCCACCAGATCCGCTGCACCAGTGAAGTCTCGCACGCATCTGGGAGCGCCAGCTCGTCGCCGGCGTGCCTCCCGTCGACCTCAGCCTCGCCAACCGTGTCTAGCTGCTTCCCCGTCGTCGACTACGTCCTCTACGCGGAGCCGATCGCCTCGCCGCCGACGTCTTCTTCCTCTTCTTCCACTCCGGCGCCCACAACTGTTCGAGCCTCGCCGCCGACGACTCCGACCACCTCCGGGCCATCCGAACACACCTCCATGTTCGGGGTGAGCGCCTCCACCTCCTCGTGTCCTTTTCCCCTTCTTGCGCGCCGTCTAGCATCGAGTTCATCGAGCACCCGAGCTCGTCGCCGTCGGGCCTCGTCTCCGGCGAATGTCCCGACCACCATAGGCCGTGTTTTCTTGTCCGTTCGCTTCAGCGTGTCGTGTAGATGCTGCATGCGTAGTCGGCGCTCCGCCTAGGCCGTTGCATCGTCTCATCGTTGCCCCCCGCCGCCGTTCTGTCAAGTGCTCGCCGCCGGCATTGTAGTGGATGTTAGGTGTTGCGTTTGCTTCGAGTGGGTGCGGAATTTCCCCAGGAGCGCACCGCACCACTCCGCATTCCCTTTAGGTCACCGGAGCAGCTCCGACGAGCCTCTGTCTTTCTTCAGTCGCTAGCGTCTTCAGTTACTTCTTCAGGTTTCGCACCTATATACTGTCAAGTATCGATCGCTAGTGCAGTGGCTTGTGTCTCCATCAGATATGCATCAGGTCGTGGGTTCGAATCCGTGTGGGGCAGTGGTTATTTGCCCCCCTTTTTGTTTTTCTTGAGTGGATGACAGACAGGCCCCACCTGTCATCCCCACTTTGCACTCCAGCCCCCTCCCGCACCCGCTGGAGCCACCTCAGTGCAGCTGGGCCCCCTTGTCAGTGGCTCTGGCTAGCGCAGGCGTGGGTCAACTTTGACCCCCGCGCTTGTTTTCTTTTATCTTTATCTTTATCTTTTTCTTTTTCTGCATTTTCTTTGTTTAATTAATAGTTGTTGATATTTTCATCTGATGCAAATAAGTTGTATATGAAAAATGCTTAGAATTTCATGTAGATTATGAATATGCTGTTTGTTGCCATGATTAAAAACATTTAAAATGCTGTTTGAATTTATTCTTGTTTTAAATATGCTAATACTTGGAAAAATCATAACTAAATCTCTACGACTCCAAATTTAACAAACTTTATATGCTTTTGGGGTGGAAAAATGTGTAGAATATTACGGTGCTGTTGTTTAGCATGTTTAACAACTTTCGAACAAAAGTTTTTTAGATCTGTCCCAAATGCAATTA
>LR738716.1:147609273-147620660 GCA_902687465.1 Secale cereale
CCATTCCTGTCCTCTTTGAACCACGTCTTAGATTCATGCGATACAACTTTCCCCACTACTTCCCCCCTTCCTTTCTTTTTGAACCACGTCCTAGATTCATGTTATACAACTTTTCCCACTACTTTCCCCCTTTCCTTTCCTCTTTGAACCACGTCTTAGATTCATGGTATACAACTTTCCCCACTACTTTCCTGTTTGACCAAACACGTAGATTCGAGTGCAGAAGCGGAAAAAGCCCACATGCAGCTAGAGCAATGCATGTGGAATAAGTAAATTATACCTGAAGGTTCTTGGGGTGTGGTTCGGTGGGCGACCGGAGGCCGTTCAACCCACACTATGTACAGCGGTGAAGAAAAAGGGGTCGGAGGCCCTCCCGTGCCGCTGCTGGGTGAAAGTGAACAGCTGCACCGGTAGTGGATTCCCTCCCTCGCCGACGGCGACAGCGTTAAGCCTCCTTCCCTTCCCGACGGACGGATCCTGTTGGCTCTTTGACCAGTAGTGAGGGGGAGAGAGAGGCCAATGAAGTCTTGTTTAGATCTGGAGAGGTTGAGAGAGTGTGAAGAGAGCAACTACAAGCAGACCAACAGTGAGGGGAGAGAGAGAGGCCAACAAAGTATTGTTTAGATCTGGAGAGGATGAGAGAGTGTGAAGAGATCAACTACGAGCGTTGAGGCTCTAGCGTGTATATATATACTGGAGAGAGTGTGAAGAGTGCAAACCCTAGAAAACAAGCGCCGAGGCTGCAACTTATACGTGATTAGGTGATTATACGGTCACTACGAGATCGTATAGCTCCGTATCCATCCATTTTGACCAGTCAAATAATCCTCCTGGCACGAATTATGCTCAAGTGTAGTTATCAAACCTGAGACCTCAAGTTTGATGAGCGAACAGGCTAACCAGCTACACAACCCTCCCGTTATGTTCAACGAGAGGAAAATAACCTTTTATACATTCCTACATTCGTGTGACAAGCATGCCGTATTTTTTTTGTGTGTGGGAGTCATTGGGATTTAAATCATAATCGTGTCATGTGGCTTTGGTGGTAAGACTATCCACAGTGGTGCAGAAATAATGAAGCCTTAGTCACCTTACCTCTCTCCACGTAGTACATTGGGTCCCACCAGTCATAGGGTGAAACAAACAAATTAATAAGAAAAATAAAAAGCGCGAGCAGTGTATCTTACCTCACACATCTCGCTACTGCTCGGGAATACTGTCCAATTGATCCCTCTGTTCGCTCACGTACTATTTTAAGTGAATCCTTATTATAACATGCACACAATTTTGGGCACTTGTATTCGACCTAAGTCATTGTGCCACCGTATCTCGTACGACTCCCTCCGTCTAGGTGTAATAAGTCACGTTAGAAGGTGCAGCGGGACCAAGGTGCAAGCAGATTGGAGGAGAAGGAGAAACTTGACCGGTCATTCCTCCAATCAAAGCCCTGATTTATGTCTCTAAACACAACAATTAATCCAAACAACTAAGGGCCTCTTTGATTCGTAGGATTTCCAAAACACAAGAATAGAAAAAACGTGGGATTGGGGTGGCATGTCATCTTAAATCCTACATGATTCTACGAGTGTTTGATCGTGCACAGAAAACACGTAGGATTCTTTCAAAGAGGTTAGTGTGGATTGAAAATTTCCTATGAAATCTAGTGCAAATGAATCCTATGGAAAAGTTCCTATGGTTTAGAATCCTATGAATCAAACAACCCACATAAGAAAAAAATCCTAAGAAATTGAATCCTTCAAAATCCCTTTGAGAATCCTTGGAATCAAAGAAGCCCTATGAGATGTCGTTTTAGCTACCATGCAGGGCCCCGTATTAACTCGCATGCAAACCAACTTTGATTTCTTGACTGATCAACGCGTTGTTGTGCTCCATGCATTGGGTTTCCGAGGGAGATAACAAGGCAGAGTAAGGAGCGTCTGGTTACATTGCTTAGGCTAGTCATAGTGGTGAGTAACTTGGACTAGTACAACATGCATATGTTACTAGTCTATGTTATGACTACGCGAAGTTTGCCGTCGAAAGCAAGCCGATCTGGCTCTCCTGAGCTAACAAGGTTATTCTAGCCCACCCAAGCTAGCTGGCCCACAAAAGCTAAAATATTTTAACAGTTCCAAACGCCTAACCTTGCCCGGCTATGCTATAAGCTGTTCTTGCTAAGGATCCAAACGCTCCCTAAGTAACAACGCTCGCTAGCAACGAGGTCAGGAGGGGATTGAGATGCGAAGTTAATGGACGACGCCTAAACATTTTGGGAATATCTGATTTCCGTAGGATGACTTAACACATAGACGGAGGGAGTACTACTCCTCAGTCCATGTTTGATGGAATATTCGTCACCTCTTCTCTTCAGGTACGTACTCCATTTGTATCTCACTTCCTGTGGCTTCGCACTCGCACGATTTTCCTATTCTATGAACCTGTGTGTGCGTGTGCATGTGCGTGTGCGTGTTTAACATCATGTGTGTGTGTGTTAGAGAGAGCGACAAATGGACCTACTCCTATAGAGAGATGGTGTGTAATGTACGATTTTAGCCACGAGAGTCGGTGCATCCTCTCATTTCCGGACGTCCGATAGGGACAGGCGGAGAGCTGCCAGGCCCGCTCTTGACCAGCCTGGCCCACCCAAAGCCCCTCCATTGCCCGCACGCGCTTCCCTCCCGAAACGGTCAGTGATACGTATCCAACGTATCTATAATTTTTTATTGTTCCATGCTATTATTTATGATGTTTTGGATGTTTAATGGGCTTTGTCATACACTTTTATACTATTTTTAGGACTAACCTACTAACCCAAAGGCCCAGTCCAGATTGCTGTTTTTTGCCTGTTTCACGGTTTTACAGAAAAGGGATATCAAACGAAGTCCAAACGGAATGAAACCTTCGGGAGAGATATTTTTGGAGAAAATCACGCACGGGAGACTTGAGAACCATGGAGTAGGGCACAAGTGGTGCCCACGAGGGTGGGGGCACGCCCCCCTGCCTCGTGGGTCCCACGTAAGGCCCCTAGTGCCCTCCTTCCTCCTATATATATGCCTACGTACCCCGAAACCATCAGACAAGGAGAGAAAACCATAGTTCCACTGTCGTAACCTTCTGTTCCCGTGAGATCCCATCTTGGGGCCTATTCCGGAGCTCCGCCGGAGGGGGGATCTACCATGGAGTGCTTCTACATCATCATCATGGCCTCACCATGAGTTGTGAGTAGTTTACCACAGACCTTCGGGTCCATAGCTAGTATCTAGATGGCTTCTTCTCTCTCTTTAGATCTCAATACAAAGTTCTCCTCGATCTTCGAGTAGATCTATTCGATGTAATCTCTTTTTGCGGTGTGTTTGTCGAGATTCGATGAATTGTGGGTTTGTGATCAATATTATCTATGAGAAATATTTGGTTCTTCTCTGAACTCTTTATGTATGATTATAATATCCTTGCAAGTCTCTTCGAATTATTGGTTTGGTTTGGCCTACTAGATCTATAGTTCTTGAAATGGGAGAAATGCTTGGCTTTGGGTTCAATCTTGCGGTGTCCTTTCCCAATGATTGTAGGGGCAGCAAGGCCCGTATTGTATTGTTGCCATTGAGGATAAAAAGATGGGGTTTATATCACTAAGTTTGAGTTTATCCCTCTACATCATGTCATCTTGCTAAAGGCGTTACTCTGTTCTTATGAACTCAATACACTAGATGCATGCTAGATAGTGGTCGATGTGTGGAGTAATAGTATTAGATGCAGAATCATTTTGGTCTACTTGTCTCGGACGTGATGCCTATATATAACGATCATGCCTAGATAGTCTCATAATTATTCGCTTTTCTATCAATTGCTCGACAGTAATTTGTTTACCCACCGTAGAATATCGCTATCATGAGAGAAGCCACTAGAGAACACTATGGCCCCCAGGTCTATTCTCAACATATCAATCTACACCTACTTTACTTTTTCCGCTTGTACTTTCTGTTCTCATAATCAAAAATACCAAAAATATAAACTATCATCTCTATCAGATCTCACTTTCGTAAGTGACCGTAAAGGGATTGACAACCCCTTATCGCATTAGCTGCGAAGTTCTTATTTGTTTGTGCATGTGTGAGGGACTCACGCGTGGTCTCCTACTAGATTGATACCTTGGTTCTCAAAAACTGAGGGAAATACTTACGCTACTGTGATGCATCTCCCTTTCCTCTTTGAGGGAATACAACGCAAGCTCGAGAAGTAGCAAGAAGAATTTCTAGCACCGTTGCCGTGGAGGCTTACGCAAAATTCATGTACCAAGTACCTATCACAAACCCTTATCCTTCGCATTACATTTTTTGCCTCTCGTTTTCCTCTCCCCTACTTCACCCTTGCCGTTTTATTTGCCCTTCTTTTTTTCCGTGTGTTTACCGTTCGCTTGCCACTTGTTTGCTTGTGGTGCTATGTGCCCTCTATTAGCTTGCATCTTCGCTTGCTAAATTATGGATCCTCATCCACTTGCTAATCTCTTTAAGAGATCCAATAATGTTGAACCAATTGCTAGTGAGTTGTGTGCACTAGATTATCTTTATGGGGTTTTGCTTGAAATTTATGAATCTGAAAATTGTGAGGAATTGTTAAAAGAAAAAGTGATTCATGTTAGCTCCTTAAATAAAAAGCATGATTGCAATGATGTTACTATAAATTCTATTGATGTCAATTGTGCTAATAATATGCAAAACCCTAAGCTTGGGGATGCTTATTTTTCTATGCCCACTACTTGTTGCAATGATCATGATTGGGGTGATGCTTCTTACGATCTTGAAAACATATTTAAACCCCATGATGATTATGAGATTGATAATAATGTTTGCTAAAGTATTGAAAGTGGGTTTGGAAGAGTATCAACTTTAGATCCCACATATTTGGATAATATTCAATCTTATGAATTTTTTGATAAAAGTGGGCTTGGAGAAGTCATGACTTTAGTTAATGTTGATCCCACTGTTTTGGAAGAGTGTCAACTTTGCATGCATATGGATCATGTAGAGAATATGTTATGTGATAGCTATATTGTTGAATTTCCTTATAACCCTACATGCAATTATTACGAGAGAGGAAACTATGGTTGTAGAAATCTTCATGTTACTAAATTACCTCTCTTCATGTTGAGATTGATCTTGTTTCTTTCTTCTTCCTTGCATACGTTGGATCTTGCTTGCTATGATAATTTGTTTGCTTATAAAATGCCTATGCATAAGAAGTATGTTAGACTTATATGTGTTTATCACATGTTTTACGATGCTCTCTTTGCTTCAATTCTTATCTTTTATGTGAGCATCATTGAAATCTCAAGCCAATCTTAATGGCTATAAAGCAAGAGCTTGTTGGGAGGCAACCCAATTTTATATTTTTTGTTTTTGCTTCTGTTTAGGAATAAATATTGCATCTTGCTTCTGTTTAGATGTGGTTTTGTGTTTTTTTAGTGTTTGTGCCAAGTAGAACCTTTGGGGAGACTTGTATGAAGTTTATGTGATCTTGCTGTGAAAAACAGAATCATTAGCGCTCGCTAGAATGGGCATCCGATTTTACTGGAGCGTGCTATTTAGTTGATTCTTTTTGCAGATGATTAATAGACAAATTCCTCGCGTTTATCAATTTAGTTTGAATTTTTGGAGTTACAGAAGTATGCGAAACCTGCAGATTACTAGAGACTGTTCTGTTTTTGACAGATTCTGTTTTTCGTGTGTTGTTTGCTTATTTCAATGCATCTATGAGTAATATTGGGAAGTATGAACCATATAGAAGTTGGAATACAGTAGGTTTAACACCAACATAAACAAAGAATGAATTCATTACAATATCTTTGAGTAGTGGTTCACTTTCTTATACTAACGGAGCTCACGAGATTTTTTTCTAAGTTTTGTGTTGTGAAGTTTTCAAGTTTTGAGTATTGCTTTGATGGACTATGGAACAAAGAGTAGCAAGGGCCTAAGCTTGGGGATGAACATGGCACCCCAAGGTAAAATTCAAGGACAACCAGTAGCCTAAGCTTGGGGATGCCCCGGGAAGGCATCCCCTCTTTCGTCTTCATCCATCGGTAACTATACTCGGAGCTATATTGTTATTGACCACATGATATGTGTTTTGCTTGGAGCGTCTTGTATAATTTGAGTCTATGCTGGTTAGTTTGCCACAATTATCCTTGCCGGACACACCTATTTGAGAGAGTTAAATATGGCCTAGGAATTGTTAGAACACTCTATGTGCTTCACTTATATCTTTTGAGTTGAATAGTTTTTGCTCTAGTGCTTCACTTATATCTTTTAGAGCACGGTGGTGATAGTATTTTGAAGAAAATGTTGAACTCTCATGATTCACTTATATACATTTGAGAGTCTATTAAAACAGCATGGTAATGTGCTTAGGCTGTAAATCTAGTCTTCACATGATAGACATCCAATATCAATGTAGTAAAAACTTTCGCGTTAAGTGCATTGAATATGATGAGAAGTTGGATGCTTGATAATTGTTTTGAGATATGAGGATAGTGATATTAGAGTCATGCTAGTGGAGTTATTATGAAATTGACAAATGCTTGTGTGAAGGTTAGTGATTCCCGTAGCATGCACGTATGGTGAACCGCTATGTGACGAAGTTAGAGCATGAGGTATTTATAAAGTGTCAACCTTTGTGTGGAGGTCGGGGGCGTGATGGTTAACTCCTACCAACCTCCCCCCTAGGAGCATGCGTTGATTGCTTTGTTTTGATGACTCGTAGATTTTTGCAATAAGTTTATGAGTTCTTATGACTAATGTTGAGTCCAAGGATATTATGCACTCTCACCCTTCCACCATTGCTAGCCTCTCTTGTATCGCGCAACTTTCGCCGGTACCATACACCCACTATATATCCTTCCTCAAAACATCCACCATATATATATATTCCTCAAAACAGCCACCTTACCTACCTATGATGGCATTTCGATAGCCATTCCGAGATATATTGCCATGCAACTTTCCACCGTTCAGTTCGTATGACACGCATCATATTGTCATATTACCATGCATGATCATGTAGTTCACATCGTATTTGTGTCAAGGCCACCATGCATAATTTTTCATACATGTCACTCTTGATTCATTGCACATCCCAGTACACTGCTGGAGGCATTCATATAGAGTCATACTTTGTTCTAGTATCGAGTTGTAATATCGAGTTGTAATTCAATGAAAGTATGATGATCATCATTATTAGAGCATTGTCCCATGTGAGGAAAGGCTAAATCGATAAGCCCCTCCAAAAAAGGGCCAAAGAAAAAAAGAAAGGCCCAAAAAAAGAGAAAAAGGGACAATTGCTACTATCTTTTTCCGCACTTGTGCTTCAAAGTAGCACCATGTTCTTCATGATAGAGAGTCTCATGTTTAGTCGTTTTCATATACTAGTGGGAATTTTCATTATAGAACTTGGCTTGTATATTCCAACGATGGGCTTCCTCAAATGCCCTAGGTCTTCGTGAGCAAGAAAGTAGGATGCACACCCATTAGTTTCTTTTGTTGAGGTTTCATAAATTTTTAGCTCTAGTGCATCTGTTTCATGTCAATCCCTACTCACTCACATTGATATCTATTGATGGGCATCTCCATAGCCCGTTGATATGCCTAGTCAATGTGAGACTATCTCCCTCCTTTTTGTCTTCTCCACAACCACCTCTCTATTCCACATAGTGCTATGTCCATGGCTCACGCTCATGTATTGCGTGAAAGTTGAAAGGTTTGAAAGAATAGAGTATGAAAACAAGTGCTTGGCTGAAATCGGGGTTGTGCATGATATGAATATTTTGTGTGATGAAGAGGGAGCATAGCCAGACTATATGATTTTGTAGGGATAACTTTCTTTAGCCATAGTATTTTGAGAAGACATGATTGCTTTGTTAGTATGCTTGAAGTATTATTATTTCTTATGTCAATATAGACTTTTGTGTTGAATCTTTCAGATCTGAACATTCATGCCACAATTAAGAGAATTACATTGAAAAACTATGTTGGTTAGCATTCCACATCAAAAAATCTATTTTTACCATTTACCTACTCGAGGACGAGCATGAATTAAGCTTGGGGATGCTTAATACGTCTCCAATGTATCTATAATTTTTGATTTTCCATGCTATTATTTATGATGTTTTGGATGTTTAATGGGCTTTGTCATACACTTTTATATTATTTTTGGGACTAACCTACTAACCCAAAGGCCCGGTCCAGATTGCAATTTTTTTGCCTATTTCAGGGTTTTACCGAAAAGGGATATCAAACGGAGTCCAAACGGAATGAAACCTTCGGGAGAGATATTTTTGGAGAAAATCACGCACGGGACACTTGAGAACCACGGAGTAGGGCACATGTGCTGCCCACGAGGGTGGGGGGCGCCCCCCCTCTAGGGCGCGCCCCCTACCTCGTGGGTCCCACGTAAGGCCCCCGGTGCCCTCCTTCGTCCTATATATGCCTACGTACCCCGAAACCATCAGAGGAGGAGAGAAAACCCTAGTTCCACCGCCGTAACCTTCTGTTCTTGTGAGATCCTATCTTGGGTCCTGTTCCGGAGCTCCGCCGGTGGGGGGATCTACCACGGAGTGCTTCTACATCATCATCATCGCCTCACCATGAGTTGTGAGTAGTTTACCACAGACCTTCGGGTCCATAGCTAGTATCTGGATGGCTTCTTCTCTCTCTTTGGATCTCAATACAAAGTTCTCCTCGGTCTTTGAGGAGATCTATTCAATGTAATCTCTTTTTGCAGTGTGTTTGTCGAGATCCGATGAATTGTGGGTTTATGATCAAGATTATCTATGAGAAATATTTGGTTCTTCTCTGAACTCTTTATGTATGATTATAATATCCATGCAAGTCTCTTCGAATTATTGGTTTGGTTTGGCCTACTAGATCTATAGTTCTTGCAATGGGAGAAGTGCTTGGCTTTGGGTTCAATCTTGCGGTGTCCTTTCCCAGTTATTGTAGGGGCAGCAAGGCACGTATTGTATTATTGCCATCGAGGATAAAAAGATGGGGTTTATATCACTAAGTTTGAGTTTATCCCTCTACATCATGTCATCTTGCTTGAGGCGTTACTCTGTCTTATGAACTCAATACACTAGATGCATGCTGGATAGCGGTCGATGTGTGGAGTAATAGTAGTAGATGCAGAATCGTTTCGGTCTACTTGTCTCGGACGTGATGCCTATATATAATGATCATGCCTAGATAGTCTCATAATTATCCGCTTTTCTATCAATTGCTCGACAGTAATTTGTTTACCCACCGTAGAATATCGCTATCATGAGAGAAGCCACTAGAGAACACTATGGCCCCCGGGTCTATTCTCAACATATCAATCTACACCTACTTTACTTTTTCCGCTTTTACTTTCTGTTCTTATAATAAAAAATACCAAAAATATAAACTATCATCTGTATCAGATCTCACTTTCGTAAGTGACCCTAAAGGGATTGACAACCCCTTATCGCGTTTGCTGCGAAGTTCTGATTTGTTTGTGCAGGTGCGAGGGACTCACGCGTGGTCTCCTACTGGATTGATACCTTGGTTCTCAAAAATTGAGGGAAATACTTACGCTATTGTGCTGTATCTCCCTTTCCTCTTCGAGGGAATACAACGCAAGCTCGAGAAGTAGCAGTCAGCGCCGCTCCAAAGAATCGGTGCCGCATTCATGCCCGGGCAGAGCGGACGCGACCTCTCACTAGCGCCTGCGTTGAAGGGAGAAGCGGATTCAAGAGTGATGGTTGCTTTGTCCGTCCAACTTACTGTTGGGTCTATGTGATTTGATGGCTCATTGGTCATTATTACTGAGGTGGTAGGACTGCTGGATGTACCACGCTTTCGGCGAAAGGAGGTACTACTAGATTACAATTTTATCCATTCTTACGGCGGAGGAGTGCAAGAGCAGTGAGAACACGCAGGCTCGGTGATTACATGGCCCACCTCACACTATCACCATATTTTCTGGACACCGTGCGACACCTAACTCTTTACATAGTACTCCCTCCGTTCCTAAATATAAGTCTTTGTAGAGATTCCACTAGGTGGACTACATACGTAACAAAATGAATGAATCTACACTTAAAATGCATCTATATACATCCATATATGGTTCATGGTGAAATCTCTACAAAGACTTATATTTAGGAACGGAGGAATTACTTGTATAGTACGTACTATAATTTATCAGCGAGATAGTACAATGCTATGAAGCTTCCAGCTTCTGTGACATGTATCTTGCGTCCAAGGTTGCCCGTTGCAACATTTCATCAAATACAAAGGAGACTAATATGCATGCTATTGCATCTCAATGATTGACAGATCATAGCAAATATGCACTCCCTCCGTTCCAAAATAAGTGTCTCAACTTTATGCTACATACGGAGCAAATTGAGTGGATCTACACTCTAAAACGTCTATATACATCAGTGTTTGGAGTATGTACTAGTAGTTCATATTGAAATCTACTAAAGGACATATATATTCCAAACAATATGATAAACTCTCTAACCAAGGTAGTAGGGACAAGGAGTAAATTGAGGGAGTAGTAAAATTTTCTCCTAGTCCTGCGAGCCACCGCGCGCGTGGGCGAGGGAGTGGGCGTAAGGCATAGTAAGCAAGCTTCACCTCATCCTGCGAGCCACCGCGCCCGTGGGCGGGGGAGACGGCGTACTAAGCAAGCTTCTGCGAGTTGACGGGACACATTAAAAGTACTCTAGTGTATAGAGCCTTGCCTCTAAGGTAGGCCCCACATGGTTTGCCTCTTTTTTAACATAACGCATCAAGTCGCAATTTGTTTGTTCACCCGTGGTAGACGATCCTCCCTCCATCTAGTGGACAACCAGTACACGTGTCAAGTTACCACGTGGGCTGCCTTTTCGTACAAAAATGAGCTCCACCATGTACCCGCACGGGTGTGGTTGGGAAAGAGGCGGGAGTACGTGTGCCGTGCGTGCACCTCTTCTCTTCGTGCACGTCCCCCACCTACGTGGGTGTGTGTGAGAGATACAAACCTAGACAAATGGCATGTGCGTTCGTGAGTGTTTTTTGTTATGCAGGGGGGGTGATTTCGTGAATGTATTTGTGGGAATATGTGTCGATGACATCTCAAACAAAATTTTGCATGCAATGTGTGTGAAATGGAGGCCTGTCCATATCATATATAGAGGGTCGAGCGATCCACGAGAAGAGAGGGAGGGGTCATAGATAACGATAGAGTCGAAGAGAGGATCAAGTGGGTGGGTGCGAGATCAATGAAGAGAGCCATCGAAATTATGTGTGTGCAAGTCAAAGATATAGGGCGACTGACCTAGCTACCGAAACGTTAGAGGGCACATGTCAAGTTTGTGTGTGGCACGGAGACAT
>LR738716.1:147631520-147643523 GCA_902687465.1 Secale cereale
CTGAAATGGGCTATATGCAAACAGGCCGTTAACAAGCTTGTTTTTTGTATAGTGGGCCGTTAATGGGTATAAAGTGATACATTGTTCATTACGGGCCTGTTTTACCACGGGCCGTTAATGGGCCGAGGGTTACTAAGGGCCTCATATGGGCCAAAAGACGTCATGGGCCATACATGGGCCGGAAGTTAAAATGGGCTGGAATTATATTGGACGGCCCAGATGACGCTATTGGGCCTAATTCGGATAGGCCGTAAACGGGCCCTGGGTTAGCGAGCTATAAATGGGCTATATGCGAACAGGTCGTTAACAAGATTGCCGTGGGCCGGCCCGCCACCTTTTGACCAAGTCAAACGGGCCAGCCTTTTCACAGAAATGGGCCTCTGTTGGGCCGTGCCATGTGTCGACGTATCATAGGTGCTTTGGGTCCAATGAGTGGATGACATTTGTCCCAACGGTGAGCCGACACGTGTTTCCTCCAGCCAATGATGATTTTACACGTGGAAAATCCCCATTGGTCGGGGCTGTTAACGGGTTATCGGATCCAAAACCGGACCCGATAGCTTAACAATGTTCCGTTACCGTGGATGCCACGTGTCGGTCATCCTTGACGAAAGCACTTCTGTGACGCGCGATTTATCGTCATGGAAGTGGACACTTCCGTGATGATAATTTTGGTAATGTCATGAACACTTCTATGACAACACAGGTATGACTATCTTGATTCTGTCATAAATTTGTCATGGATGTACATGCATGACAGAAAACGTGACCTACTGTGACAAACACGTATCATCACGAAAGTGTATTTTTTTGTAGTGTGAACTACCTACGAGTCACACATAACCCCACCGTGTTCTCTTCTCAAAATGAAAAGAGACGATCAAGGTTACTCACGCGGTTCGTGTGTTTTATTTCGGATCCTCCGTCAAGTTTTCTACAACCGAACATTAATAAATTCCAATCTGCCACATAACTGCGGGCACGGCTTTCAAAAGATCATAACCCTGCAGGGGTGTCCCAACTTAGCCCATCACAAGCTCTCACGATCAGCAGAGGTAAAAAACCCTTATCTTAGGGACAGCCCGATCAGACTTGGAATCCCGGTGCACAAGATCGACAACAGTAAAACAAGTCCAGCAAGACCTCCCGGCGTGCCGACACCTTGATAGTAGCCGCGCGTATCTCATCTCAGCCCACGTCCGGATGGGACATCCTACAGGTAAAACCAGACCTCGAGTTTCCCCACGGTGGCCCCGCAGTCTACCCATTTGGGACCAACACCATCAGCACTGCCCCCTGTATGTGGAAAAGAATCCTCGGGTAGCGCTAACTCCCTATGCAATTTAATTAATTAATTAAGTTTTTATTATGTTGCAAATTAAAACCAAAGTTGGGCCTTGCTGGAGGAGTTTTATTCAAAGCGAACTGTCAAGGGGTCCCCATATACCCAACCGTGTTAGGAACGCAAAATCAAGGAACATAACACCGGTTTATCAGTTCTTAAGGCGGTATGACTGAAACAAAACACCGAGCAAAAGGCCAAGCCTTCCACCCATTGCCAAGTATATAGGTGCATTAATTATAGTAATAGATATTGTGATATTCCAACAATCCAAGTTCCGACATGGAGCAATCTTCATCGTCACCTGAACTGACAACGCTATAAGAGGGGCTGAGCAAGCGGTAACATAGGCATACAACAGTTTGCTAGGATTGTGTCAAGGTTAGAGGTTTCATGGCATCAAGGAGAGAGGCTGACAATAAATGATGGGTAGCACGATATATAGCGATAGCATCGAGACAACTAGCATAGAAATGATAGTAATGAGATCCAAGGTGACGATCATCTTGCCTGAGATCCTGCTAGGAAGAAGATCGAGTCCATGAAGAAGACGAAGCCACAAAGACGAACCAAGCATAGTCGAACGAACCCTCACGATCGCAACGAAACAGAAACTAACGAGAGAAGCAAACCGGAAAGAAGCAAACAATATGGTAAACACACAAGCATAAACATGGCATGATGCTCAACCAAGTATGATGCATGACAAGATTAAATAGTCATGGCATGGCAATGTGCAACAAACAAAACTACACATTAAGTGGAGCTCAATATGCAACGAATTGCATATTGACGAAACACCACATTCAAGTAATTAATTTCACTCATGTTTATGTACACAACAAGTTTAAATGTTGGTTAACATGGCAAGAGGTGAAGCATAAAGAAACTATCTATCTAGGCAATTTTAATGGGGCCTGATAACCCTCAACCGTAAGGGATCGAGATAGTCTTCGCGGGTAAGAATAACCCAATTTATTGATTCGACACACGGGGAGCCAAAGAGTATTTATAACCTTTGACAGTTGAGTTGTCAATTCAACCGCACCTGAAATATACTTACTTGCAACAAAAGATAAGTGGTAACAGTGATATGATAGTGATAATAGTGATAGTAAAAGTAAACAACAAAAAGTAAATAGCGAAGGTAAATGGCAAAAGTAGCAACTAGTGACAAGCAGGGTTTAAAACACTGTAGGCTAGGGAGATGGATGGTTGGGCGCTGCATGGATGAGATAGATTCTAACTTGGGGCACGACACATGGAAAAGTAATGATCATCTAGGCAAATATCAAACATTAGGCATGTATCCCGTAGGTAGTTGTACGTGCTTGCAATAAGAACTTGCACAACATCTTTTGTCCTACCATCCCGCTACGAACGGGGCCAAAAGGAACTTATGGAGATTAAGGTGCTCCTGTCAAAGAGCACCGGAACAAAGCAATGAACTCAATGGATACATGTAATCCTCAAACTACGGACCATCCCCTTTGGTGTCCCAAGCTGTCACTTTTGGGATCGCCGGTTCCGAACCGTAACAGGTGCAAACAACTCATAGATAGGATCACGAACACAAATATATTCATGCAAACACATATGGTTCAGATCTGAGATCATGGCACTCGGGCCCTAAGTGTCAAGCATTAAGAATAACAAGTTGAAGCAAAGATGATAAACACCATAGTAGATGATAGGCAACATGCCCCCAACGATCCGACAAACTATTACATGATCTAACTCATCCAATCCCTACCATCCCCTTCGCCTACAGCAGGGGAATTACTCACACATGGAGGGAGAAGTCATGGAGGGATGATGGAGTGGTCATGATGATGATGATGGCGACGATCTCCCCTCTCCGGAGGCCAATTCAGCCTCCAGATTAGCCCTCCCGAGGAAGAACAGAGGGTGGCGGCGGCTCCGCGACGGAAAACTGCGAAAAGAACTTCTGATCTGGGGTTTCCGCGTCGCGAGTAAAAATACGAGGCGAAGTAGGGCACCAGGGGGTGTGGGCCCCACCCAGGCGACCCCCCGGCGCGGCCCAGGGGGGGCGCGCCCACAGGGCGCCTGGGCACCACCTGGCCCCCCTCTGGCCCCACTTCTGCCTCCTGGTTCCTTTATGGTGCGTGGATTTTCTGTGATTTTTCGTGGATTTTTCTGAGATGCTTAAAAATCCGTTTTCCTGCACACAATAACACCATACAGGCAGCTCTACTGAAAACAGCGTCAGTCCGGGTTAGTTTAGTTCAAATCATGCAAGAATGAGGTCAAAACAATATCAAAAGTGTTTGGAAAAGTAGATACGTTTGAGACGTATCAACTCCCCCAAGCTTAGCATATTGCTTGTCCTCAAGCAATTCAGTTCAACGAACTGGACGCGACAAAGAAAACTTTGACAAACTCTTTTGCTTCATTAGATGTATATAAGCATGTACTATGAAAAGAGTTTAGCAAGTATTGAAACAGTACTTATGAGGACAATGCAAGGAGCAATCCTTCTTTCAAGTGACCAGTCACAAATACTTAAAAGTAAATAATATATTACTGAAAATCAAGACAAGATTACATTGCACATAGCTTGAGCATATTGGGGTGGTATCTCGCTAGCCTCCATGAGTGAAGCAAAACATAAATGCAGAGACTCCTCCAGAGTTTTTAAAAGAGACTAGAACTAAGAATTTCAGAATAAATCATATCACAAGTATGCAGCAGACAATGTAATACTTTGGGACAATGCACGTTACACTCAGAATGACAATTATGCTCTCATAGTTGGTGCTTTGAAGAAAGAAGGTGAGACTCTCGAACCGTGGCTTTTATTGGCAATGTTGAAAACTCGTGGTCGGAAACAAGAACTAAACATGTACCAGAGCTCTTGGCTTTAAAAAACAGAGATAAAAACGTTTTGAGAGGTGCATATTTCGTCAACGAATGCTAGCAGATAACTCAATCACTTCTTGAGCTGGACAAGTTTCGAGGAACGGCTCCCACATGAGGACGATCACATCCTCTTAATCTCCTTTGTTTATCACTGCCAAAGTTCTCTGATTTCTCATGAACAAAGCGTGAAGGAGGGTTTGTTTGTTATATTATCTTTCTGAGCCGGGCGCACTCAATGCCAGTTCCTTTTCGTATTAGGGGTTTGCACATTATACATGCAATCCAGGGGTGAAACTTGTCCAACTTAAAAAGATTATGAATTAACTACTACTTCCTCATGAGCTAAAACATAGGCACAAAAGAGAAATGTTTTTGATTAATTTCGAGATGGTACACGAAAGTCTTTGTTAGGAATGGCAGGTAGATACCATGTATAGGAAGGTATAGTGGACTCATATGGCATAACTGGTTTTAAGGATTTTGGATGCACAAGCAGTCAGTCCGCTTAGTACAGGTGGAGGTTTAGCAAAAGACTGGGAAGCGACCAACTAGAGAGCAATAACGGTCATAATCATGCAGAGCGACAAAGCAACATTGAATCGGGCATGAAAGTGATATAACTATTCTGAAACTCAAAGATCATCAAGGCAGAGTAGACTTTTTAGTCCTAACATGTGTAAGCATGTGCCAAGTCAATCCAAAAATTCTCCAAAGGGAAATACCACCTTAGTATACCGGACTATGAACAATGCAATGCATGTAGATCATTTCAATAACACATTATATACTCTAGTTATTCGAGGCTAGCCACAAGGAAAGCATGAACCACTGGACGAGCATTGTAAACATAGCACTATGTCGCTACAAGTCTCTAGATCATAAGTACAAGCATATGTACAAAAGTAGAAACAAAAAGAGTTCATACCGGTCTTCCTTGTTGCTTCCCTTCAGTCGATCTTCGTCATTACTGCTTGTCACTTGCACGATCGAACGTAGGAAATACAATTAAATGCCATCACGGACTTGAGCTGAACTCTGAAAACAAAGCAAACTAAAGAGAGAAAGGAAATCTTTTTGGATTTTTCAAAGGTTGGATAAAAGCAAAAGAAAGAGAAAATCTTTTTGTTGTTTTTGCAAAGAGAGAAATAAAGAAGAACGGGCAAAAACTTCGAAAAGATCAAAGCGAATAAAACGGATAATACAATGGAAAAGTGAGAAGGGCACGTACTCCCCCAAGCTTAGGCTTTTGGCCTAAGTTGGTAGCAGCTACTGCCCCCAGGAGCCTCCTGCTCCGGGGGTATGGTGGTGAGTCCAAGGGTCGTAGAATGATGCTGGCGCGTACACCGAACTCCTCGGAGTCTCCCACGAGGAAGGTTCCGAGCGCCAAACAGAGGAAGAACCTTCACCAAACTCGGTGGCGGTATCTTCCTGAAAATGTGGTAACTCACCGTGCTTCTCCTCGTCGGGCACAACCCCCTCCATAGGGTTATGAAACTGATACTGGAACATGAACTCATCGAACTGGACAACATCAAAGGACCATCCGTTCCTACGAGAAAAATCAAACAAAAGAGGTGCAGGTAGACGGATCTCGCGTTCTGCGGTAATTCCGAAACGCAAGATATAAACGAGATTATCAAGCTCAGAACCCATGGTGACAAACTTATGCCTTTTCATAGCAGCAAGATCAAAGCTTAAATAAGTAAAAGGATTATCATCAGGGTGTGGGGTGCCTCCAAGATGTTCTAAGATAAGTGTGGCATAAACGCCACCATATAAGTCCCCCTTGTTACCGTTCATAGCAAGGCGTCGAGCAATTAAGGCACCCAGATTATAATCAGACCTCCCTGAGAGGGCTGCTGCCAGGATAGCAATATCCGGAGCAGAAATGCTGCTCGTGTTGTCACGAGCTAACACCCCTCTGGCAATATAATATGCAAAATACCTGAGGTGAGGAAATAAGATGCTGGAGATCTTCGACCGATGAATATCCCTCGTACCCATGCTGCAGAGAGAGTTGATGACGGTTTTCAGCTCGGAGGGCTGAGTGGCCATCCTAGCCGTCCTCCCAACGTTCGGCACACCTATTATTTCACAAAAATTTCCCAAAGTCATGGTGATAAGTTCATTGTAAATTTTAAACTCAATAGCACCTGAATCAGGATTATATCTAAAACTGTTAATGAAACTGGAGGTGAGTTTTTGATACTAGGTAACACGGCTCGTGACGAGTCGTGTCAAACCTGCATTAGCATAAAGATTATAAAACTCATCCTTGATTCCCGCAGCTTCGAGGAATTCATCACATGGAAATGTCATCGCACGTGCTGGACTTGTGTCTTCCAAGAACTCCAGGGGCACATGATCTTCATTATAGCTCACCCTAGCAGTCGATGGTGAAGCTGCGGCTCTAGTAACTCGATCGGAGTGTGCGGGCCTCCTCTTCTCAAGCCACCCTTTTGCCCTTCCTAACAAACTCATTTCTGAAAAAAAAATTGCAATTACAAAAACGAGGATTAAAACAAAGTGAGCTAAGGCAAACTACTCAACTCACTTGCCCAAGGCATAAACTTGCATCAAAACTTGAAAAATAGCTTTCTACATATGCATGCAAGCTCATATATACAGCACCAAGAACTACTAAATACTCACAAATGAGGCCACCAATCAAAAATCTAATTGGAGGGGTGGAGGAGTCACATACCAGGGAGTATTTGATCAAAATTTCAGCTCAAATGATGGGCTGTAGAGAGAGATCGAAGAATCGCCTCCAAGAACAGCAAGAACACAAGAACAAGTGCAGAACTCGGGTTTTTGGAGAAAAAGAGAGAGGGAGGAAGAAGACATACCTGGAGGGGGGCCCTGTGGGCCCCAGGCGCCCTATGGGCGCGACCAGGGGCTGGGCCGCGCCAGCTGGCCGCCTGGGCCACTGGTGGGTCCCCCTGGCTGCCCCAGGACTTTCTGGGTCTCTCCCGACGTGGAAATTTTTATATAAATTTTTCTGGAATTTTTCTGAAAACTTCACTGTTGAAATTTTTTCGAAGTTCAAAAAGCTGCGAAACTCTTTGAAAACTTGAAGTATTGAGTAGTATTGTGAAGCTTCAAAACATAAATACTTGGTACAGCAAGTAGGACAAAAACTAAAAACAAATGAAAACATAACAAGCTCAACTTTTTATCCATATAAAACATATTTGTTAATAAGGTTGATCAAGTCTTAGCAACAAACAGGCGATATATAGAGCAAAAAGTCTCACCTCTCACGAAGTAATCACTGAACCTTTACCTTGATGGACATTCTCCCTACCATGATAGTTTTATATTTGTGAGGCACATGTAGTGGACAATCCCATTCTCCAATTTTCACGGTCTCGATATTCTCTATAGAGTTGAGGGCATGCCTCCTGTCGATCTTCTTCGGAAAATATACCGTGTGTTCTTTATCATTCACATGGAAGGTAACCTTCCCTTTATTGCAATCAATAATAGCACCTGCGGTGTTAAGGAAAGGTCTACCAAGAATAATGGACATGCTCCCATCCTCGGGCATGTCAAGCACAACAAAATCAGTAAGAATCAAACAATTAGCAACCTCTACGGGAACATCCTCACAAATACCTATCGGAACAGCGGTTGACTTGTCAGCCATCTGAAGGGAGATATCTGTAGGAATTAGTTTCTCTAAACAAAGCCTCTCGTAAAGAGAGAGAGGCATAACACTCACTCCTGCTCCAAGATCACATAAAGCAGTTTTGACATAATTATTCTTTATGGAGCAAGGAATGGTGGGTATACCTGGATCACCGAGCTTCTCAGGAATCTTGCCACTGAAAGAGTAGTTAGCAAGCATAGTAGATATTGCATCATTAGGAACTTTTATTTTATTAGTGACAATATCTTTCATATATTTTGAATAAGGAAGTAACTTAATAGCATCAGTCAAAGGGATTTGAAGAAAAAGAGGTTTAATCCACTCACAAAACTTATTATAATGCTCTTCTTCTTTAGATTTGATGGACTTACCTGGAAAGGGCATGGGTTTCTGTACCCATGGTTCTCTTTCCTTCCCATGTTTTCTTGCGATGAAGTCTTCTTTAGTGTACCTCTTACATTTGTCAGGTGCTTCTTCTTCTCGAACTTCAGGCGGATCATTCTTCTCATTATTATTACCTTCAGGTTCAGCACCGTCTTCAGTCTCAGCATCGGAGATAGATACGCTGTTAGGATCAATAGTTGGCTCTTCATCTGCAATAGGATCATTAGAATTGTCAGTCTCCTTATGTTTCTTCTTTTTCTTTGGAGAGCCAACAATTTCTTCTTCCTGCATTTGAGAATCCTGCTCGATTCTCTTCGGATGTCCCTCTGGATAGAGAGGATCTTGAGTACTAGTTCCTCCTCGGGTCTTAATCCCGAAAGCCTGCAAATTATCTTGTTTGGCATTGTTAGCAAGCAAATCTCTTTGCACATTAGAAATTTGGTCAAGCTGAGTTTG
This sequence comes from Secale cereale, assembly GCA_902687465.1. Lineage (NCBI taxonomy): Eukaryota > Viridiplantae > Streptophyta > Magnoliopsida > Poales > Poaceae > Secale > Secale cereale. The sequence goes on from LR738716.1 coordinate 147,640,235, forward strand.
AACCATTTGAAAATGCTTCATAAGACATTGAACATCATTAACTGTTCTATCTAAAACATCAAGCAGTCTTTTGATAGCAAGGAAATTATTATGCAATTGACTTTCTATCCTCTCATTAAAATGATTTTGTTTCATAATAAAATTATCAAACTCATCTAAACATTGATCAGGAGGCTTACCATGAGGGATGTCACTTGCGTTGAAATCTAAAAGAGAGTGTACCTCTACCATAGGAGGGTGAGTGGTAGGCTCACACAGCTTCTCAATAGGGGGTAGATTCTTCACGTCTTCACCTTTAATACCTTTCTCTTTAATAGACTTCTTTGCTTCTCGCATATCTTCGGTGCTTAGAACAAATATGCCCCTCTTCTTTGGTGGTGGAGGTGGTTCAGGGACGGACCAATCTTCATGGTTTTTGGCAATCCTGCCCATCAAATCCTCCGCATCGTCTGGTGTTCTTTTCCTGAAAACACAACCAGCACAACTGTCCAAATAGGACCTGGATTCATTAGTTAGACAACATAGAATATATCGATTAATTCATTCTTAGGGATTCCATGTCCTGGTCTAGCCCGAATCAGACCGCAGTACCTCCCCCAAGCTTTAGGGAGGGACTCATCCTGCAACTGTTTAAAGTTATAAATTATTTGTAAAGCAGCATGTTGCATGTGAGCAGGAAAGTACTTATCGACAAAAGAGTGAGCTAAGTCTTGAGGACTCTTAATGGAACGGCATGGGAGTGAATCATACCATGCTTTAGCATCTTCCTTCAAGGAGAAAGGAAGAAGCTTGGTGATATAAAAGTATCGTATCTTCTCATCTGTGGTAAACAGGCCACCTAACTCACCGAGTTTAGTCAGGTGTGCAATAGCATCATCATTTTCTCTGCCATAAAAGGGGTCAGCTTCAACCATAGGTATAAGTTAAAGATCAACAGAGAAATCATAATCAGGATCATCAATGCATATAAGAGATGTAGCAAATTCAGGATCAGGAACGGTTTTGTTCTTCAAAGAGTATTTTTCAAATAGTTTCTTAATAACTTCAGGGTCAGAGCTAGAAAACTCTGTTAGTTCCCTGCATAAATCTTCATCAAGCACATAGTAATCATCATCAAGGAGCCTCTCTTTGAGTTTACTCAAATCAGGATAATCATAAGTTTCACCAATAGGGTAGCGAGTAACAGGAAGTTCAATTCCAGACTTTTTAGCAGCAGCAGCAATTTGTTTCTCAAGAGCATAACCAAGCGAACTAATATCATCAAAAGTAGTAGAGGCATCATCAAGAGTATCAGACATAGTAACAGATTCAGTAGGAGCATCATGTGGTGGTGGTGAGGCAAACTTACTCATAACTGAAGGTGAATCAAGTGTAGCACTAGTGCTCGGAGCAGTACCTCTTCTTGTAGTAGATAGTAAGATCGGAACCTTGGGGTCTCCTTTCTTACCCATAGTGGATGAAGTGCAGCAGGTAGGATACCTCAAGTAGACTTGTAAATATTGCTATTCTCCTCGGCAACGGCGCCATAAAATGGTACTTGATAACCCTCAACCGTAAGGGATCGAGATAGTCTTCGCGGGTAAGAATAACCCAATTTATTGATTCGACACACGGGGAGCCAAAGAGTATTTATAAGCTTTGACAGTTGAGTTGTCAATTCAACCGCACCTGAAATATACTTACTTGCAACAAAAGATAAGTGATAATAGTGATATGATAGTGATAATAGTGATAGTAAAAGTAAACAACAAAAAGTAAATAGTGAAGGTAAATGGCAAAAGTAACAACTAGTGACAAGCAGGGTTTAAAACACTGTAGGCTAGGGAGATGGATGGTTGGGCGCTGCATGGATGAGATAGATTCTAACTTGGGGCACGGCACACGGAAAATTAATGATCATCTAGGCAAATATCAAACATTAGGCATGTATCCCGTAGGTAGTTGTACGTGCTTGCAATAAAAACTTGCACAACATCTTTTGTCCTACCATCCCGCTACGAACGGGGCCAAAAGGAACTTATGGAGATTAAGGTGCTCCTGTCAAAGAGCATCGGAACAAAGCAATGAACTCAATGGATACATGTAATCCTCAAACTACGGACCATCCCCTTTGGTGTCCCAAGCTGTCACTTTTGGGATCGCCGGTTCCGAACCGTAATAGGTGCAAACAACTCATAGATAGGATCACGAACACAAATATATTCATGCAAACACATATGGTTCAGATCTGAGATCAATGCACTCGGGCCCTAAGTGTCAAGCATTAAGAATAACAAGTTGAAGCAAAGATGATAAACACCATAGTAGATGATAGGCAACATGCCCCCAACGATCTGACAAACTATTACATGATCTAACTCATCCAATCGCTACCATCCCCTTCGCCTACAGCAGGGGAATTACTCACACATGGAGGGAGAAGTCATGGAGGGATGATGGAGTGGTGATGATGATGACGATGGCGACGATCTCCCCTCTCCGGAGGCCAATTCAGCCTCCAGATTAGCCCTCCCGAGGAAGAACAGAGGGTGGCGGCGGCTCCGCGACGGAAAACTGCGAAAAGAACTTCTGATCTGGGGTTTCCGCGTCGCGAGTAAAAATACGAGGCAAAGTAGGGCACCAGGGGGTGTGGGCCCAACCCAGGCGACCCCCCGGCGCGGCCCAGGGGGGGCGCGCCCACAGGGCGCCTAGGCACCCCCTGGCCCCCCTCTGGCCCCACTTCTGGCTCCTGGTTCCTTCGGGTGCGTGGATTTTCTGTGATTTTTCGTGGATTTTCCTGAGATACTTAAAAATCTGTTTTCCTGCACACAATAAAACCATACAGGCAGCTCTGCTGAAAACAGCGTCAGTCCGGGTTAGTTTAGTTCAAATCATGCAAGAATGAGGTCAAAACAATATCAAAAGTGTTTGGAAAAGTAGATACGTTTGAGACGTATCAGGGCCGGAAACAACAAACAACAATTCTGAAAAATCTCCATGTGCATACTTTGAATTTGGTACTGTTCTGCCTAGAACCACATTTTATTATTGTTAAACAGGAAAATAAAGTGCACCATGATGGCCTACTCAAAATTCTAGTCAAGTTACATATAAAGTTGATTTAATTCGGAGCTACGGCCTAGAAGATATGAGCAAAACAAGTCAAGCATGTCATTGATGTGAAACGCATCCAAACATCAAGCAAACACACTCCAAATAGGTATACAACATGTTATTATGCATCTACATGCAAAAACACACAATTTTCATATAGAGCATGCCCAAAACGGAGCAACGGTTCATCACATAC
>LR738716.1:147643641-147659570 GCA_902687465.1 Secale cereale
GCATAAGCATGGAATGAACTCAAAGAATAGTTTATAAGCTTCCAATAACAACAAGAATCAGGTCCATAGGCATCAAGAGCAATCCAACATGATCAAGACGACAAGCATACTTTATTACACATCTTATGACTTAGTGGAAAACAGAGCATACATGAGCAGTAATAATCATGAAGGCATGTAGAAGGCAAGAAGTAACTAAGCTACAGAGCAAGATCATGACAAGTAAAGGCATGTCATGCTAGAACACAATATGGAGGTCAAGGAGCAACTCATGGCATATACATGGGAGCAACATGATCATAGCATTCATCAAAACAAGAAGCAAACATATTATAGCAGATTCTCAGACTTAGCGAAAATCTGGGAAGGCAAAAACATCATCACGATGTTGCCTTCGGAGGCACATAACAACAAGAATAACAACTCCACTAAGTATATAAAGATCACGAACATGTAATAGACATGTCATACTACAAATCATTCCATTGGCACAACTCCATAGGAGGCATGGATTAATAACAATAAGCTTCACCAAATTGATCATGTTGATAACAGGCTGACACAAACATTTTGAAGCAACTTGAGAGCATGAAAACAACAAGCTACAGCAGACAATATTTGCAAACAAGGGCATGGATGGATAGAGAATAACGTGGACATCAAGACATGATCATTGGACATACTAAAACATGCATGGCTATGACTGTAGCATCAAGGAAACATGGCGTAAAATTTAACAGATTCCAGACTTAGCAGTTTTTCAACGTCACAGAAATCAGCAAACATCAAGTAGGTCACTTAACAAGCTTGTTGCACTCTCCACAAGGCATATCATGAAAAGTGGATTGCACCACAGCAAATATGACATGACATAGCTCCTAACACATGTTGACATGTTGCTCAAACAAAAATCACACATAAAGATATGAAAAAGACAAATGAGCAAGTTATTACAATTTTCTGCAGTTTTAAACACATGGCACTTTTGCAACAGAGATAAACATGTTAATATGAACCCTAACATGAATGCGAAGCATACCATCATGTAGATCACATTGCAATGAACATTTTGACATATTATAAACACAATTTGGATCATCGAGCACCAAGATACAAGCAGTCAAACATGTCATGATGATAATTTTCAGGAAAAGACTTTAAGGAAAAACCACCTCGAAGGGGTCTCGGGCGGACATGTCCGAAGTGGAGCGGACGTGTCCGGGCCTTGGGCACGCGGGCCCACCTGGCAGCGGCACGTGGGAGCGAGCTGCTGGGCGGTCGTCGTCCTTGTTGCACAGGGTCGAGGCTGGCGGCGCCAGAAGTCAACGGCGAGGACTCGGCGTACTCTGGCGATGCTTGGGGAGGCGGATCTCAGCGGGAATGGATGGATCCGAGCGTGGGGTCCCCAGATCCGGCGACAGGCGAGGGCGGCGGGCCACATGGCCAGCGGGAGGGGCGGTCGACAGCGCCATGGCGGGGATGGGTACCTGCAGGAGAGAGAGAGGGGTAGGGAGAGAGGAGGTAGAAGATGGGTAGGAGAAGGAGGAGCGGGGCGGCGGGGTCCGCCTTGGGAGGTTCGGTGGTGGTGCGCTTGCCGACGGCGGCCTGCCGGCCAGCATGGCGGCGGGGCGCGGGCATGCGGAGCGGGAGGAGCGAAGGGAGGCGAGCGCTGCGGGGTTCGCACGGAGCGGGCCTGCGGCAGCATGATCTGGGCCCGATTTGGCCCGGGTGGGCCAGATCCGGGCCTAGCGCGGTGGAGCGGTGGAGGGGCTGGTTGGGACGTGTGGGTGATGCCGGTTGGCTATGCCGGTGGCTCAGGTGGCGGCTAGCCACTGGTAGTGTGCCAAGTGGCGGAGGGGGAGGTGGCTGCGCGCGGAAATGCAGGGAAGTGGCGGCGCCGGCGGCTGAGGTGGGTTGCTGGCGTGGAATTTTAGGGAGGAGGTTGGTGGAGGCCAAAAATGGCAAGGGGGTTGCTATTTATAGAAAGAGGGGTTAGGGTTGGGGGTTTGAGAGGGTTTCGGAGCCCTCCGATCGCGATCCGATGGATCCGATCGCGAGGGGAGTTAGGCAGGCCTAGTGGGCTATGTAGAGGAGGTGGGCTACAGGGAGAGAAGGGAGAGAGAGGCCTGGCGGGGGTTTTCGGAGACCGAAAACGTGTGACATTTGTCCGGCTATATTGCCGCTATAGGTTTAACGCTTGGGATATCAAACGAGCTCCGAATGGAACGAAATTTGGTAGGCGGTCTACCTACACTATAACAACATCGCACATCAACTTTCACCCCATTCCAAGAACGTTTTCCGGTCACTTATAAAATAAATATTTGGAGGTGCAGCGGGCGCATGCGAGTGTGTCTGGGCTCAGAACGGACGACGGAATGGACGGGCAGACTCGGACGGATGCAAGTTTTGAAAACATGCTGATGCAATGCACACGATGGCATGGCAAAATGCAACACGCAAGCAAATGACATGGCAACAACAACGAATAACTGGAAGACACCTGGAGCATCGGTCTCGGGGAGTCACATTTGGAGAGGAGCGAGTAAACCTTGTGTCCAATGGTGTGTATTTGAGGCCTCGTTGAAGTGAACATGGGGATGATCATGGGATGCTCCGCATCAAAAGGTGCGCCGGCGATCATGAATGGTGGATTACGGGAAGCGGAGGCACATATGTGGTGGAGGTCTGCACGCCCTCAAACCCTCCAAATTTGATGCCGGATTATGAAAATTTAGACAAACAAACACATTAATCAAATGTTTGCGGCCATTTTGTAGCACGACTTTGAGGATGCCCCGATGTTTACCATCCCGGCACATGTTAGCCATCGACACAGGAGCGAATGCAAACTGCCAAAACAGGGGGTCGTGTGTTCGTGGCAAATTTTTGTGTTTTGGCCCTTTTTCGTTACAAATTCGGGATCTATCCCCTGTTCATTTTTTTTTAAATCTGACACTCGTGCTATCACCAGACCCATCGGCGGTAGCTCTACACATGCTACCGCCATAGGCCATGGCGGTAGATAACGGGCCTACCCGCAACGAACGTTAACTACGCCTGACCTGGACAAGGGCTTACCGCCACAGACCCCGGCGGTAGGGAGTACAACCCTACCGCCACAGCCTTCGATGGGAGGGTGTGTGAGGGAGTCCTGTATTCATGGGTCCTTAGGCATCCGGGTCATTGAAGCTTGGCCATATTTGTGGGCCATGTGAAGAAGAAGTAGAAGACCCTCCCCCGTGTTTGGTCAGGACTCCTATGTACGTAGAAAGGCAAGTGTAGAGTCTGGATGTATCAATTACTTCCTCCCCAAGTCACCCTTGTAACCCTAGGTCCCCTCTGGCGTGTATATAAGCCAGGGGGTTTAGTCTATAGAGGGGATCATCAACATCACAATACCCTCATATTCTAGGCTTTACGGTCTAGCCATTACGATCTTGAGGTAGATCAACTCTTGTATTCATATCCATCCATATTAATTGTGGGGACCCCGACTTAGAAGTCGAGATCACCGAATGCACGTGTACAGTGATCCCAGAGATCAATGCTCACTGAACACACAGAAGCTGAATAACAAGAGTCTTACATCCATACATACCGTCTTACACAAATTAAGGCCATTATGGCCAAGTCTTACATAGATAAAGCCTCAAGGGCTGAATAGCAAATAACTCGAATAGCGGAAGTCTTCGAAGATAAGTAGAACCCATGCCATCTGCCTTAACCCTACAGGCATTCTGACTGGGATAGCGTCCTAGTTCGCATGTTCGTCTCCATAGAACTCTTCTTCATATTCCTGTTCCTCCATGCCTGCCCAATTAAATAACCAGTGGCGAGCCAATGAGTACTTTGAATGTACTCGCAAGCAACCCATGATTTGGTTCAAGGTAACAATGCAATTGAATAACAATGAACAATCTAGCTACGAGCTAGAGTAAATGTTCTACCATCAAGTATATGCATCAATAAATACACGTAACCTCGAGGACAGGTTACCGATATCAACATGAATAGGATTCAGATCAACGAGTCAAGTCACCACCTTGACTCATCACACACACATAATTTCACTGATGTAGTAAAATTCTGGACATAGTTTAAGTAGCACCACCCAACTGTCCATGACCGTGGACACGGCTATTCGAATAGTTTTACACTCTACAGAGGTTGCGCACTTTACCCACAAGATCCGGGAAGCTTTCGTGTCACCCACGATCTCGCAGTACCTCAAGTACTCGGGGGAAGGACCCGGTCATTATCTTTCCTTAGACGACACTATCATAGGGTCCACTCGTTGGTACACGGCCCTCGAGTACAAACAAATAGATCATGGGACTTGCCCTAATTTCAATGTCACGCGTACCCGAAGGGACCAACGGTGTGTCCGGTGCCCTGTAAAAACAGTCATGGTCGTCTATCCAAGCACGACCCCGTCCCGGGAAAGACCTCAAGTCTTCCCGTCACTAGTAATGCGGGCACCATGCTAGTATCGGCCTAAGTAATCAATAAAGCCCCGTCCCATAAGGGGTAGAGTGGTTGCACATGTTTGGTTGGGACGGTAGTCACACATAAATCTAATCCATCATTTCACCCATGCACAAGATCTTCACCGGCACATCACTTCTTCCTCAAGTGATGACCCAACTCAATATCACCCTCGGGCACTAGGGGCACCCGATGGGGTTTATGAAAGGAATGCCACCATGAAGGTTTCATGGCACGCATGCATCACTAAGCATCACTACTAACCATTTGCATTGCATCTAGCACATAGCAAGATCAAGAGTAAAGCATGCATCATGTGGTGGTTTTAAACTAGGTTACCACCATAACTCTTATCATCATGCATTCAGAAACAAACGGGTTCCGAAGAACACAAGTGTATCATGGTCAAAGGGCTGCTTGCCTGGATTGGCTTGGTCTTCAAAGTCTTAAAATCCTTCCCCACCTTCTTCCTCAGCAACCTCGTCAAATACGGTATATAATCGTCGCAAAATAACAACGGGAAAAAAAGACCACAATAAAAACAGAAAAATCAAAGTGCTCAGAAAAATGTCAACTTATTTTTGTTAAATACTAGAGAGAAAACTAAGATGGCAAAAATTCTTAGTTTGAGTTTTGGAGTGGCAGAATGGAGTCTAAGAATATTTGAACAGAAGTTTTACTGTTCAAATGTGAATTTAAATTTGAACAGAACTGAAAAGGTTCATGGATATGTGTGAAAGTGACATCATTAAATAGGTTGGAATTTTACAAGTTTTTAGGAATTGGAATTAATTCATTTGGACAAATATTTATTTCTGTGAAATTATTTGAAATAATCACAGAAAAGAAAAACGAGAAAAGGCACTGTGCCACTGGGCCAGAACGGCCACAGTGCACGGCCCAGGGCGAATAGCCCACCGCACGAGAGCCAGCGCGCGCGCTAGGTTTTTGAACCTGACGGGCGGGGCTCGGCGGTCAGCGAGAGAGAGGGGAGCAAGAGGGAGGTGAGGATGATAGGCGGGGCCCGCCTGTCATCTCCAACCTTGCGGCCAGAGAGACGGCGAGCTCACCAGTGGCGATAGGGTGCACGGCGGGGCAAGCTGAGGGCAGGAATGGGCTCAGCAGGGAGTCGCCGTTCCAGTGGTGGTGGTGCGGCTCGCCGGAGAGGCCTGGTTCACCGGCGGCGAGGACTTGCGGCGGAGGAGCGTCGGGAGGTTGCTGCTCCGGTCGATTCCGGCAGCTGCAGAGAGGGGAAAGAGGGGGAAACGCATCAGTATCTTGCTGTGGTGCTAGATCGAGCGAGAGGGAGGGCTAGGGCGGCCTGTACTGGGCTGGCGACGGGAAGCCGCCGCGGCGGAGCTCGAGCTCGATCTCGAGCTCGGGTGGGTCTGGAGAGGGGGCGAGTGGCTCTGGGGTTGATTGAGAGAGGGAGAAGGCTGTTGGTGAAGAGAGGAGGGGCTCAGAGGCCCTATTTATAGGAGAATGGCGAGGTCCCGTGGACCTGTGCGCCGGCGAGCCTCTTCTCGTCGCCATAGTGCACGGGAGGCGTTGGGGATACGTCTGGGTGTTGCTGGACGCGTTCCAGGGCGGAGGGAAGGAAGAGGGGGAGCGGGGGAAGGTTCTGGAGCTGCGCGCGTGCAAGGCCGACAAGTGGAGCTTGCGGGCGGTCGGGGCGCGTGCGAGGGCGTCCACTGGAGGGCGAGGGAGGAGGGGGACAGCGCCGGGGGGAGTCGCGTACGTCGAGGCGCATTGGTGGGCGCGAGGGGGAAGCACGAGGTGGTCGGAGGCGAGGGATTGGGCGAAGCTACAGTGCGGGTGCGCACTGTAGCGCGCTCTGGAGCGTGCTAATTGCATGCCACGGCATGCCGTTGGCTCACTGGGCGTGTCCGCCGTGTCTGGGGGGTCCAGCACGAAGTAAATAAACCAGCTGTGGCCTTGGATGCTCTGGGTGATCAGTGAGAGAGGAGTGAAGCTGGTAGATGGGTAGAATTTGGCTGTCCAGCAAGGTAACTTAGGGTTTTCACCCCTCAATCATGGAGCTCTGGTCCAGGGGAAGTTACTGGAGGTAGAATGTAACTAGGTGAAGCTGTGGTAGAAAGTTGAAGCAAAAGTAAATAGTAAAAGAGGTCAAGATGATGGTTTTGGTAAAATGGCAGAATGTGTTTGATCAAGTTTTGGGCAAGAAAATGATCTTTACCAGCCATGACACTTAACAGGATTGAATGTCATATGGAAATAGGGTGTTTCACCAAATTTCGGCTCATTTGAAGAAACTAGCCAATGTAACTTTGGTGAACCCTAGAAATCAACAGAAATGGCTTCATCATGTTTAAGTCAAGCTAATCATCTCCCCTTGGTGCACCACTTGGTGTAGTTTTATAATTTGGGGTATTGATCATGCCCACAAAGTTTGAAGCTCCGGATAAAAAGTTGATAATGTAAAGTTGTTCAAATTTGAATTTGAACAGAAAGGGTTTTGGGGTATTCAGATCAAGTTGCCCTACTCCAAATCTTGTTCCATTTGGTCTAGATGCCTTATTAGGCCATTCTAGCATGTGCACCAAGTTTGAGAGCATTTGGACAAGTTTGGCAATGTAAACTTGCTCAAACTTCAGATATGGATAGAATGGTTTTGAAGGGTTTTGAGGATGATTTCTTACTTCCCAAGGCATGGGGCTTGGCAAGATCATCAAATATGTCATATATGACATGATAGAATTTCCCTGGAATTTTTAGAGAATATTTCCTTTGTAAATATTTCAAAAGCTTGAAATATCCAGAAAGGGTTTTAGAGGGATTAGCCCATTATTTTGAACATGGCCGAGTGTTGAAACTCTTATATATGGACAATATATGTCCTATGAGTCTCCCTGAATTTTGGCAAATATTTTTGAAGTAATTAAATAATTTTTCCCTATTAAAGACCATTTCTGGCCTTAAGAAAAAGCTTTTACATAAAATAGGTAAATAACTTTTAAAATTATACTTTTGTGGTTTCTGGGAGTCCTATGACTACTAGGTCTAAAATATACTTTTTGAAATAATTTTCTCACCCTAAATCAAGCACTTGCAGTGCAAACCTCAATTCAGGGGTTTTTGGAATACTAAATTTCAAAAATACATTTTGGCCAAATTAATTTTATAAGAAAATACTATACTGCTATAAACACTTGGTATGATCATTGGGCAGAAGTTTTGGGTAAGGAGATGAATTCTACAAGAGGTAACAGTTGACTTTAATGAGCACATGAAAAACATATGAAGGAAAACTCAATTCCAAATAAAAGCCAAATGATGCCAAAAAAAATTGCTGGTCCAAATTTCCATGCTTCATTGATGCAAATGACATGTTACAAAATGCAGGGTGTGACAGACCTACCCCCCTTACAAGAATCTCGTCCCCGAGATTCCTAAACTAGGTCTTAAAAGAGATCGGGATACTTGGATCTAAGATAGTCTTCACGTTCCCAGGTTGTTTCTGCTTCCGTGTGGTTGCTCCACTGGACCTTGAAGTACTTGATGGTGCGGCTTCGCGTTCGTCGTTCTGCTTCATCCAGAATGCGAATGGGCTTCTCGCGGTAGGTCAAATCAGGCTGGAGATCAATGGCTTGGTGATCAACATCCTTGTAGAGATCAGGCTTGTTCGGAACTTGGAGACATTTCCGGAGTTGTGACATGTGGAATACATTGTGCACATCGGATAGCTCAGGTGGTAGTTCCAACTGGTAAGCCACTTCTCCTCGTCGTGCAGTGATCTCAAAGGGTCCAATGAACCTCGGTGCGAGCTTCCCCTTGACGTGGAAACGCTTGGTTCCCTTTAGAGGAGTTACCCGCAGGTATACATAATCCCCGACATATAAACTCATGTCCCAACGGTGAGTGTCAGCATAGCTCTTCTGCCTTGACTTGGCTGCCTTCAAATGCTCTCTGACTAGTTGGACTTGCTCTTCTGCTTCGCGGAGAATATCCGGTCCAAAGACTAGCCCTTCTCCAGTCTCTGACCAGTTGAGGGGTGTGCGACATCTGCGTCCGTACAACACCTCAAATGGTGCCATCTGAAGGCTTGACCGATAACTGTTGTTATAGGAGAACTCGGCAAAAGGGAGGCAATCTTCCCACTTGGCTCCATACGCCAAGACACAGGCTCAGAGCATGTCTTCGAGAATTTGATTTACTCGTTCTGTCTGACCTCCAGTCTGTGGGTGGAAAGCCGTGCTGAAAGACAACTTGGTTCCCAAGGCTTCTTGGAACTTCTTCCAGAACCTTGAGGTGAACTGGGTTCCTCGATCTGACACAATCTCCTTGGGAATGCCGTGAAGGCTTACGATTCTGTCGATGTAGAGAGCTGCCAGCCGGTTGCCATCATAAGTGGTCTTGACAGGAATAAAATGGGCCACTTTGGTCAAATGGTCGACTATGACCCAGATGGAGTCATGTCCTCTATTCGACCTTTGTAATCCAGTGATGAAGTCCATTCTGACCTTATCCCACTTCCACTCAGGAACCTTGAGTGGTTGAAGCAATCCAGCAGGTCGCTGATATTCAGCCTTGACCCTTTGGCACACATCACACTTTGCAACATAGGTTGCAATCTCTCTTTTCATCCAGTGCCACCAGAATCTTTCCTTCAAGTCTTGATACATCTTGGTTCTTCCAGGGTGGATGGAATACGGAGTGTTGTGGGCTTCTTGCAGGATCAGGTTCTTCTACTCCATCTTGTTTGGTACGCAGATGCGGCCTTTGTACCAAACAATCCCGTGCTCGTCCTCGGAGAATCCTGGGGCCTTGCCTAGCTTCACCTTCTTCTTGATGCCTTCAATGCTTGCGTGCCCACCTTGTGCCTTCTTGACTTCGTCCATCAGGGTCGGTTTGACTTCCAAATGATCCAGAAACCCAGGGGTGACCAATTCCAGACTGAATTGTTCGAGCTCCTTAAACAGGGTTGGCTGCCTCTTTTGAATTATGGCATTCAAGGAGCAAGCCTTCCTGCTTAAGGCATCGGCCACCACGTTAGCCTTCCCGGGGTGATATTGAACACTGAGGTCATAGTCTTTGATGAGTTCCAGCCATCTTCGCTGCCTCATGTTCAATTCCTTTTGGGTGAAAATGTACTTCAGACTTTTGTGGTCTGTGTATATCTCACACCGTTTCCCTAGGAGGTAATGCCGCCATGTCTTCAAGGCATGAACCACTGCCGCTAACTCAAGATCGTGAGTAGCGTAGTTCTCTTCATGAGGTCGTAGCTGCCTGGAGAGGTAAGCTATGACTCGGCCTTCTTGCATCAGAACACTTCCCAATCTGGTTCGGGAGGCATCACAATATATCACGAACTCCTTGTGAATATCATGTGTTGCCAGAACTGGGGCGGTGGTCAACCTCTTCTTGAGCTCTTGGAAGCTCTCTTCGCATTTTGGCGTCCACTCGAACTTCTTGTCCTTTTTGAGGAGCTGAGTCATCGGCCGGGCAATGCTAGAGAATCCTTCCACGAATTTGTGGTAATAGCCCGCAAGTCCGAGGAAGCTTCTGACTTCCTTGACGGTCGTTGGAGATTGCCATTGGGTCACAGCTTCGATCTTCGCGGGATCAACTGACAATCCTTCTTCGGTCAAGACATGACCTAAGAATCCAACTTTATGCAGCCAGAACTCAAACTTGCTGAATTTGGCGTATAGTTGGTGCTCCCGAAGCTTGTCTAGGACCATCCTCAAATGTTGCTCGTGCTCTTCCTCCGTCTTCGAGAAGACAAGAATGTCATCGATGAAGACAACAACAAACTTGTCCAAATATTCCATGAAGACTTTATTCATGAGATACATGAAGTAAGTTGGGGCATGGTTAACCCAAAGGACATGACCGTGCACTCGTACAGGCCATATATGGTTACAAACGCCGTCTTCAGAATATCTTGGGGTCTGATCTTCAGCTGGTAGTACCCAGATCTGAGGTCGATCTTGGAGAACACCTTAGCTCCGCTGAGCTGATCAAACAGATCTTCAATCTTGGGAAGTGGATATTTGTTCTTGATTGTAACTTCATTGAGGGAGCGATAGTCAATGCATAAGCGGATGGTACCGTCCCTCTTTGCCACAAACAGAACAGGTGATCCCCAAGGGGAGGCACTTGGGCGGATAAATCCCTTCCTCAGCTGCTCTTCCAGCTGCTTCTTCAACTCGGCTAATTCTTCCGTCCCCATTCTATAAGGCTTCTTATAGATGGGTCCTGCCCCGGGCACGAGCTCGATGATGAACTCAATGTAACGGTCAGGGGGAATTCCCGGTAGTTCATCCGGAAAGACATCAGGATACTCGCATACCACCGGTACTTGCTCTAGCCCAACTTTAGACAGACAGTTGACTTGAATGGCTTGAGCGGAAGAAGAGTTGGGAGCAAACTTAACTTCGACTCCTTGGTCATTGGTCATAGTGACAGTCCGATTGGCACAGTCTAACAAGCCTTGGTGCTTGCTGAGCCAATTCATGCCTAGGATCACATCCAAGCCTTGTGACCTCAGGACGAGAAGGTCTGCTAGGAAATCTACACCGTTAATGGTAATACTGACTCCTTTACAGCCTATCTTGGCTCTCATCTCTGCTCCGGGGGTTTGTACCACCATGGGGTTATTCAGGGGTGTAGGGGTCATGCCACTTTTTAATGCAAATCTTTGAGTGACAAATGAATGCGTGGCTCCCGAATCAACCAAGACAGTTGAAGGTGCTGAGTTGACAAGGAATGTACCCAGCACGACGTCCGGGTCTTCCTGGGCTTCTTCAGCAGTGACGTGATTCACACGCCCCTTCCCATGGTTAGGCGGGTTGCGAGGAGCTGGGTTCCTTGGTGGCATCCCGCGCCCTTGTCCTGGGTTCTGCGCATTGGGGCGCGGGGCATCAGGCTTCTTGTTGGGGCACACCCTTGAGATGTGTCCTGACTGACCACATCCAAAGCAAGTGACTTGGTTTGGATTGTTGATCTTGTTGCTACCACTGTTATAGGGGTTGTAAGCTGGCCTTGGGTTGGCATACTGCTGAGGCTGATAGTTGGTGCGAGGTGCAGGAGCTCTTGGTTGCTGATAGGTTGGCTTGGCCGGGGCTGACTACCACGGGCGAGGCTTCTGGTTGCTGGAACTTCCCTTGCTGACCATCTTGCGCTTGCGAGTGTCTTCCAAAGCACGCCGCTTGTCTTCAAGCATGAGTGCTTTGTTCACCAGGTCAGGGAAGGTCGGGCAGTCGCACACGACAAGCGAGTATTGCAGAGTCTGATTGAGGCCTTCCATGAAGCGCTCCCTTTTTGCAGCATCAGTGCTGACATCTTCAGGGGCATACCTTGACAGAACACAGAACTTCTGCATGTACTCCTTGACAGTGCCACTTCCTTGCTTCAGAGCTCGGAATTCACGCTTTTTGATAGCCATGATCCCGGAAGGAATGTGGTCTTTGCGGAATTCTGCCTTGAAGTTGTCCCAAGTGATGTCTTGTCTAGCATGCATGACCTTGAATCCATCCCACCAAGCTCTAGTAGTCCCCCCGAGGCAGTGGGCTGCATAAGCCACCTTCTCGTGGTCTTCGGTGCATCCGACTAGTTCCAGCAAATCCTCAATGGTGCGGACCCAGTCGTCTGCATCCAGGGGTTCAGCAGTCTCGATGAAAGTTGGTGGTGCATGCTTCTTGAACTCTGCCAACGTGGAACGTCCATTGCCATTCCCCGCCGACTGGCGGTTGTTGGTGACAGCTTGAGCAATCAACTGAAGGGCTGCAGCGTTGGCTTGGCGTTCCTCTCGGAAAGCTTGGAGAAGCTGAGCCATGTCCATGTTCGGAGGAGGTGGTGGTGGAGCTTGGTCGTTGGTTTGGTCGTGGCCAGCCTCTGATTGAGCGGATGCTCCGGCTTCAGGCTGCTGGGTAGAGGTACCAGTACGAGTTACAACAGGCATCCTGTTGGAGCGGTAAAAGGTCTCATGACTTGGAAGAGGGAAAGCAATATAGGTGGGTGCCTAGTAAGGGGGTGGGTGTGACACTAATCAAATCATGCAAGAGTCGAAAGGGCCAAACACTTCATTAAAATTCAAATGGTTGATGCAGTCGTTTACATGTTCCCGAAGGAAGAATACGACATACATCTAAACACAACAAAAGCAACACTAGATGGTTTCATATGAACCATACAAGGACTCGAATGCGCATAGGGGTTACACGACCTATCCTACCGTAGAGGTCACAAACTGGCATATCCGAGTAGCGAATGATGCCTAAGCGGAGGAATGCTCGGTCGCGTATTCTGGCTCTTTTGGGTCTTCCTCCTCGTCTTCATCTGTCTAGGCCCCCTTGTCACTTGAGGGTGTGGGGGAGTGGAGGAGTTGGATACGACGGTGCTTTGTCGGTGGTGCAGGGAAAAGCTTGCGATATTCCCTTGCCGTCATCCGGTGTCGCCGAGGTGGTTCTTCATCCTTGGAAGATACATCTCCGGAGGGCCTTCCGCCTCGGTATGCGATAGCTGACTGTCCGGGAGGCGCACCTTCCTTCTTGATCCTATATGTCTTCTCTTGTGCTCGACGAAGAAGTGCCTTGGTCTTGTGAAGTTCTTCTCGGAGCTTCATTGATTCCGAGGCCAAGTCTTGTTCCAAGCTGTCGGCACATAGACTGAAGTAGGTCTGGAATCGAAGCGGGAGTCCTTCCTTCAGTGGAGGGGCTAGTGCGCTGCTTTCATCTTCACCTTCCTTCCGGTAAGGCAAGAAGCGGGTTGTCATCTTGACTGCCATCTCCGGAAGAAGCTCACGGAGACGGGTTAGTGCCTTGAGTGCAGCAGCCTCGACAGCGAGAGGTAGTGTTGCCATCTGGGGTCCCTCAAAGAACCAACTTGTGGGAGGATCGTTTGCCTTCACGATCACTTCCACATGGTATTCCACCTCAGTGTCGCTAACCCAATGCTCAAGGTAGGTGAGGATGGGCGCTCGGTGGAACTGGCACTCCTGGAGGCTATCCTCGAGAAGCAAGGGAAACCTAGTGGTCAGGTGCTCTTTAGGTACAGCGGCCATCTACAAAGGTTGAATAGGAGAGGTTAATAAGCTGATGATATCTCAGGTTGGTAAGGTTTAGAAAAGAAGAGAGGCTCAGAAGGTTTTTTAAAAGGGGTCTCATCTAACTAACGCCCATGCTAACTAAGGCTTCCTACAGTCAGGATGGCTCTGGTACCAGCTCTGTGGGGACCCCGACTTAGAAGTCGAGATCACCGAATGCACGTGTACAGTGATCCCAGAGATCAATGCTCACTGAACACACAGAAGCTGAATAACAAGAGTCTTACATCCATACATACCGTCTTACACAAATTAAGGCCATTATGGCCAAGTCTTACATAGATAAAGCCTCAAGGGCTGAATAGCAAATAACTCGAATAGCGGAAGTCTTCGAAGATAAGTAGAACCCATGCCATCTGCCTTAACCCTATAGGCATTCTGACTGGGATAGCGTCCTAGTTCGCATGTTCGTCTCCATAGAACTCTTCTTCATATCCATGTTCCTCCATGCCTGGCCAATTAAATAACCAGTGGCAAGCCAATGAGTACTTTGAATGTACTCGCAAGCAACCCATGATTTGGTTCAAGGTAACAATGCAATTGAATAACAATGAACAATCTAGCTACGAGCTAGAGTAAATGTTCTACCATCAAGTATATGCATCAATAAATTCACGTAACCTCGAGGACAGGTTACCGATATCAACATGAATAGGATTCAGCTCAACGAGTCAAGTCACCACCTTGACTCATCACACACACATACTTTCACTGATGTAGTAAAATTCTGGACATAGTTTAAGTAGCACCACCCAACTGTCCATGACCGTGGACACGGCTATTCGAATAGTTTTACACTCTGCAGAGGTTGCGCACTTTACCCACAAGATCCGGGAAGCTTTCGTGTAACCCACGATCCCGCAGTACCTCAAGTACCCGGTCATTATCTTTCCTTAGACGACACTAACATAGGGTCCACTCGTTGGTACAGGGCCCTTGAGTACAAACAAATAGATCAAGGGACTTGCCCTAATTTCAATGTCACGCGTACCCGAAGGGACCAACGGTGTGTCCGGTGCCCTGTAAAAACAGTCATGGTCGTCTATCCAAGCACGACCCCGTCCCGGGAAAGACCTCAAGTCTTCCCATCACTAGTAATGCGGGCACCATGCTAGTATCGGCCAAAGTAATCAATAAAGCCTCATCCCATAAGGGGTAGAGTGGTTGCACATGTTTGGTTGGGACGGTAGTCACACATAAATCTAATCCATCATTTCACCCATGCACAATACTTCACCGGCACATCACTTCTTCCTCAAGTGATGACCCAACTCAATATCACCCTCGGGCATTAGGGGCACCCGATGGGGTTTATGAAAGGAATGCCACCACGAAGGTTTCATGGCACACATGCATCACTAAGCATCACTACTAACCATTTGCATTGCATCTAGCACATAGCAAGATCAAGAGTAATGCATGCATCATGTGGTGGTTTTAAACTAGGTTACCACCATAACTCTTATCATCATGCATTCGGAAACAAACGGGTTCCGAAGAACACAAGTGTATCATGGTCAAAGGGCTGCTTGCCTGGATTGGCTTGGTCTTCAAAGTCTTCAAATCCTTCCCCACCTTCTTCCTCAGCAACCTCGTCAAATACGGTATCTAATCGTCGCAAAATAACAACGGGAAAATAAGACCACAATAAAAACAGAAAAATCAAAGTGCTCAGAAAAATGTCAACTTATTTTTGTTAAATACTAGATAGAAAACTAGGATGGCAAAAATTCTTAGTTTGAGTTTTGGAGTGGCAGAATGGAGTCTAAGAATATTTGAACAGAAGTTTTGCTGTTCAAATGTGAATTTGAATTTGAACAGAATAGAAAAGGTTCATGGATATGTGTGAAAGTGACATCATTAAATAGGTTGGAATTTTACAAGTTTTTAGGAGTTGGAATTAATTCATTTGGACAAGTATTTATTTCTGTGAAATTATTTGAAATAATCACAGAAAAGAAAAACGAGAAAAGGCACTGTGCCACTTGGCCAGAACGGCCATAGTGCACGGCCCAGGGCGAATAGCCCACCGCACGGGAGCCAGCGCGCGCGCCAGGTTTTTGAACCTAACGGGCGGGGCCCGGCGGTCAGCGACAGAGAGGGGAGCGAGAGGAAGGTGAGGATGACAGGCGGGGCCCGCCTGTCATCTTCAACCTTGCGGCCAGAGAGACGGCGAGCTCACCAGCGGCGATAGGGTGCACGGCGGGGCAAGCTGAGGGCAGGAATGGGCTCAGCAGGGAGTCGCCGTTCCAGTGGTGGTGGTGCGGCTCGCCGGAGAGGCCTGGTTCGCCGGCGGCGAGGACTTGCAGCGGAGGAGCGTCGGGAGGTTGCTGCTCCGGTCGATTCCGGCAGCTGCAGAGAGGGGAAAGAGGGG
>LR738716.1:147659697-147682099 GCA_902687465.1 Secale cereale
AGCTCGGGTGGGTCTGGAGAGGGGGCGAGTGGCTCTGGGGTTGATTGAGAGAGGGAGAAGGTTGTTGGTGAAGAGAGGAGGGGCTCGGAGGCCCTATTTATAGGAGAATGGCGAGGTCCCATGGACCTGCGCGCCGGCGAGCCTCTGCTCGTCACCACAGTGCACGGGAGGCGTTGGGGATACGTCTGGGGTGTTGCTGGACGCGTTCCAGGGCGGTGGGAAGGAAGAGGGGGAGCGGGGGAAGGTTCTGGAGCTGCGCGCGTGCGAGGCCGACGAGTGGAGCTTGCGGGCGGCCGGCGCGCGTGCGAGGGCGTCCACTGGAGGGCGAGGGAGGAGGGGGACAGCGCCGGGGGGAGTCGCGGACGCCGAGGCGCATTGGTTGGCGCGAGGGGGAAGCACGAGGTGGTCGGAGGCGAGGGATTGGGCGAAGCTACAATGCGGGCGCGCACTATAGCGCGCTCTGGAGCGTGCTAATTGCATGCCACGGCATGCCGTTGGCTCACTGGGCGTGTCCGCCGTGTCTGGGGGGTCTAGCACGAAGTAAATAAACCAGCCGTGGCCTTGGATGCTCTGGGTGATCAGTGAGAGAGGGCTGAAGCTGGTAGATGGGTAGAATTTGGCTGTCCAGCAAGGTAACTTAGGGTTTTCACCCCTCAATCATGGAGCTCTGGTCCAGGGGAAGTTACTGGAGGCAGAATGTAACTAGGTGAAGGTGTGGTAGAAAGTTGAAGCAAAAGTAAATAGTAAAAGAGGTCAAGATGATGGTTTTGGTAAAATGGCAGAAGGTGTTTGATCATGTTTTGGGCAAGCAAATGATCTTTACCAGCCATGACACCTTACAGGATTGAATGTCATATGGAAATAGGGTGTTTCACCAAATTTCGGCTCATTTGAAGAAACTAGCCAATGTAACTTTGGTGAACCCTAGAAATCAACAAAAATGGCTTCATCATGTTTAAGTCAAGCTAATCATCTCCCCTTGATGCACCACTTGGTGTAGTTTCATAATTTGGGGTATTGATCATGCCCACACAGTTTGGAGCTCCGGATAAAAAGTTGATAATGTAAAGTTGTTCAAATTTGAATTTGAACAGAAAGGGTTTTGGGGTATTCAGATCAAGTTGCCCTACTCCAAATCTTGTGCCATTTGGTCTAGATGCCTTATTAGGCCATTCTAGCATGTGCACCAAGTTTGAGAGCATTTGGACAAGTTTGGCAATGTAAAGTTGCTCAAACTTCAGATATGGACAGAATGGTTTTGAAGGGTTTTGAGGATGTTTTCTTGCTTCCCAAGGCATGGGGCTTGGCAAGATCATCAAATATGTCATATATGACATGATAGAATTTCCCTGGAATTTTTAGAGAATATTTCCTTTGTAAATATTTCAAAAGCTTGAAATATCCAGAAAGGGTTTTTGAGGGATTAGCCCATTATTTTGAACATGACCAAGTGTTGAAACTCTTATATATGGACAATATATGTCCTATGAGTCTCCCTGAATTTTGGCAAATATTTTTGAAGTAATTAAATAATGTTTCCCTATTAAAGACCATTTTTGGCCTTAAGAAAAAGCTTTTACATAAAATAGGAAAATAACTTTTAAAATTGTACTTTTGTGGTTTCTGGGAGTCCTATGACTACTAGGTCTCAAATATACTTTTTGAAATAATTTTCTCACCCTAAATCAAGCACTTGCAGTGCAAACCTCAATTCAGGGGTTTTTGGAATACTAAATTTTAAAAATACATTTTGGCCAAATTAATTTTATAAGAAAATACTATACTGCTATAAACACTTGGTATGATCATTGGGCAGAAGTTTTTGGTAAGGATATGAATTCTACAAGAGGTAACAGTTGACTTTAATGAGCAGATCAAAAACATATGAAGGAAAACTCAATTCCAAATAAAAGCCAAATGATGCCAAAAAAAATTGCTGGTCCAAATTTTCATGCTTCATTGATGCAAATGACATGTTACAAAATGCTATTCAAGCCATCAGTAACATGGCAGGACACGGGCAGCGACACGAACTCATATCTGAACATACCCCCTGCCGAACTTAGCCAAGATTTCATCGGAGACCCAGACATGGAAATAACTTCTTCAGCTCACAAGATCATGGTTGTCATGGCCCCCTGGATAGAGCCCTTTCTAGCTTGCCTTAAAAGGCAGGAGCTCCCCGATGACCAAAATGAGGCCCGCTGCATAGTTCGGCGTTCTAAAGCCTATAAGATTCACGAAGGTGAACTATATAAGAAAAGCACTATGGTGTCCTACAAAGGTGCATCTCCGAAGAGGAGGGAAGGAGAATTCTCACTGAAATACATGCTGGAATGGGCGGCCACCATGCCGCAGCCAGGGCGCTCGTAGGCAAAGCTTTAGATGCCCAAACCTTAGTCCAACACTGCATTGGCTGCCAGCTTTTTGCAAATCAAAGTCACATGCCTCCCACCGCTCTGAGAAAAATCCCCATTACTTGGCATGTTGCAGTCTGGGGGCTTGATATGGTCGGACCCCTTAAAGGGGGAAGCCATAAAAAGAATACTTACAGGTAATGGCAGATAAATTCACTAAATGGATAAAAGCCAAGCCAGTAAAAACAGCTGAGGCAGGGCCTGTGATAGATTTTATATCCGGCGTAGTACACCGTTACGGTGTCCCGCATAGTACTACCATAAATAATGGCAGCAACTTCATAGCTAACGAGGTAAAAAATTGGTGCGCAAAGTTAGGTATTAAACTTGACTATGCTTCTGTATACCATCCTCAAACAAACGGTCAAGTCGAAAGAGCCAATGGTCTGATAATGAGTGGCATTAAACCCCGACTAATGCACTCCCTACGGGAGTCTGATAAACACTGGGTCGGAGAGCTTGACTCCGTACCCTGGGGGCTGTGGACCACACCTAATCGGACGACCGGGTACACACCTATTTTCATGGTGTACGACGCAAAGGTTGTTTTGCCCTGTGACATTATTCCTGACTCACCTCGAGTGCGCATGTACGAGGAGAGAGAGGCCAAGCTAGATCGGCAGGACGACCTAGATGGACTTGAAGAGGAGCGTGATACAGCGCAAGCCCGTTCCGCACGTTATCAACAACAGGCCATGCGATACCAGAGCAGAGAAGTACGAGCCAAGACGTACAACATCGGCGAACTCGTTTTACGCCTCCCTGAGAAGAAAAAGGACAGGCTCAAACCAAAATGGGAGGGCACCTTTCATCATTGACGAAGTACTCACTGGTGGAGCCTATCGCCTTCGAAATGCACAGGACAACTGCCTTGAGCCAAACACGTGGAACGCTGCCAGGCTCCGACAATTTTATGGATAGTTTGGTAGAAAATCTTTCCTCCTTTCAAGTTAGGTCTTGTCATTTATCTTTTATTTTTTTCTTTCTCCTTTTCCTTTTTACATTTTTTCCTAGTGGCAAGTATTCGGCTCAACCGAACAGCCGCAGGATAAGTACATCCTTGAATGTAATTGCCTCAAATATACCTGGGAGCTTCTTTAACGAAGCCCATTACCAACAAAATCTTATTGCTTAAAATACGTCTGTTTCTTACAGTCCTTCATTGCCATTATATGCACCAATATGACTTAAGTTCTGGCCAGGCTGGGTTACCTGGCTCCTATGCTTACCCCTACGTTTCCGATTGTTAGGCTAGGGAGTAAAGGGAGCACCTCTGCGATTGTTACAGTCGGGTAATCCGGACATGTACCTCAAACTGGGTGAAGCCGAAAGCTAGCGCTCTTAAGTGAATGATTGGTCGGCGGATACATGACATATCGTATTCTAAAGCATATTTTAAACTAGCACATGATATAGCGTCCTACAATCCTTTTCATGGGATTAAAATTCTAGGCCCGCATCTATATGTATGTCGACCTAGGGAAAGGAACCCCTAACGGAACTATTCTCTCTGGAAGATGTTTCTTACATTAACAGTAATATAACATAACTCCCCGAACATAGTTTGTCTGTTCAAGCAATTATGACCGGATTGCCTGGTTTCCGAACATATCACATGTTTGCCATAGATATAGTATTCGGAAGCACTCCAGCTTTGGGTTTGTGGAGTTTAAGCAGATGTTCAGCCATGACAACCTTTTTTATAAATTCGGCCGGAGATAAGTTTGATGGTAAAAGTACATTAATACATAGAATCAAATGACTACTCTTTTTCTGTTCCCTCCATAAGGCTGTCTAGTTTGCAGTCCTATTGGGAAAATTGGCAGCTGTCTCTACTTGGTCATATACCAAATGTAGAGGAGTTTCTTGTCCGTCAGACCCTCGAGGTCCCACGTGGGCCATGTGATTTGGATCGAGACGAGTGTAGCGCGTCTTCACCATGGCCCAGGCTTCTCGCGCACCCATGCGACATGTCGATGCTTTCCACAATTCGAAGCGGCGTCGAGCCCTTTTGAACAAGTCCGCCAAGTCCTCCATAGTTTCTGGAGGCGAATCACCCGGACATAAAGCCCTAGCCATACTCTTCATGGCCTTCCGAGCTCGCTCATGGACCCTGGAAAGCTCCTGCAGCACGTCACCCTCAAAACCGGACACTTCCTCTTCGGGCTGCCCAGTTAACAAGTCTACAGGAAAAAATTGTGAAAAACTTTTAAAATAGGAGACTATAAGGAGAGCTATTTATAAGGGACATACTGAACATGCCGCCTTTCAGCCTCTAGTTCTCCTCCATGGTACTAGAGAGCTGGGCTCTTACGCCCTTTAGCTCCTGTTCCAGCCGAATACTTTCATCCTGCGCTTGGTTACTTTTCTCTATGGCTTGCGTTAGCACGCGCTTACCTGCAGTTGTTTCCCCTTCGGCAAATTTTTTGTCCGCCAAAGCAGCCCTTAGCTCCCTCTCCAGTCGGTCGGTCGACCATGTTGATGTATTACAAATTAGTATAACACCTTAGTAATCAGCACAACTACTATAAGTATCCGGACACCATTGCTCTTACCACCAACATCCTTTCCGGATTCCTTTGAATTTTTCAATTTGGCGAGTTGGATCCGGCACTCTTCTAGCTCCTTGGATAAGGAGTCATTCTTTTCTTTAAGCACCTATAAAAATACAACGATCCTCAAATCAGTTGTACCACCTGCTTTAAGTCTCGAGGGCTACTAGCATGGGAACATTCAAAATGAACACTTACCCGCATATCTTTGGAAATCCGGTGAGTGGCTCCAGCGAGTCCGTCTTGAGCAGCTCGGATATATGCATATGCAGAACTGAGGGCGTTAAACGCCTTCTCAGTAAAAGCGGGGTCACGCATGGCTGCTTTCCGCCGCCGGTGAACCATTGCAACCTCCACTTCAGAATTCGTAACTAACATTCCATCTGAATCCTCCTAGAGATGACCATCTAACACTGAATCAGCATTAACCCCTGACGGTCCTGATGCCGGATTGGCTGGAGCTTGGTCTACATTGTCTCCGGAGACTTCCCGGTGTGTATTCCTCCTAAAAGGAAAAGCATAAAGTTGTAATAGCAATTACACCACCCAGCATGTCAAAACAAACATACCTCTTTGAAGGTCCGCTGGTGTTCGCGGTCCTCTTTCGCTTCGAGGCCTCACCCGACGTGGGCTTCACCCTCTGGGTTGACGGTCTTCGCACAGTTCGGCGTGAGGAGCGCCATTCCTGTTCAAGTATGATAAAATACAGTGGGTAAGGCGCACAGGGAATCTTCTCTTTGATGAGATATGATCTAAAGTACTTACACGGGAAGAAGGAATGAGGCCTGGGTAATCGGCTACTATAGCCACCAGGGGGCCCTCACGGCGGTCTTGATAGAAGACTCCATCTTCTAGCTCTATACCTATGTCCGGATCTTCATTGTATCTGGGGCCCGCATTCTGAAATCGGTCCTCCGGCTGTGGGGCGGGACTGTTAATCCCCTCGATCACTTTCCTCCACTCCTATTAGGAGAAACCGAATTCAGTTTGGACAATATATCATGACAAAGGAAAAAAGTGGGCGGTCAAGAGAGAGACTTACCCAGTCAGGAGGATTGTACATAGAAAAGCCCTCCCGACATGTTAAACGGATGAAATCTTGCTTCTCTCCTTTATAAAGACCTTCCAGGATAATGGCTAGAGCGGCAGGGTCTTCCGATCATGTGTGTAAGCAGCGCGAGGCATCATCCTGGCCATTATAATGCCACATTGGAAATCCTCTGGCTTAAAGCGGCTGCACGCATTGCTTTATTGAAATGGCCATCACCTCGATTATAGATAACCCCGAACTAGCGAGCAATTTGATCTTGTTAGCTAGTCTGCTAACCTCCGGTATCTCTTCTTACGAAGGACTGCGGGGACACCAGTTGAGAAGCTTCCTTGGCGGAGCACTGGAATATTCGGGGAGGCCTCGCTGAACTGGATCCGGTAGAGCAACATCCTCAATATAAAACCACTCCAAAGGCCACTCTTCGGATGCCTTCTTCGGAGTATCGGGCAGATAGCCTGCCCCGGCTATGCGCCATACTTTGGTGCCCCCAACTTCAAATATGGATCCCTTTTCCGAGTGAGGGACAAGGCCGAAGAACTTCCGCCACAGCTCAAAGTAAGGCTCGCAACCCAAAAATAGTTCGCATAAAGCGACAAAACCTGCGATATGCAGGATGGACCCCGCTGTAAGATCGTGCAATTGGAGACCATGGAACTCCAGGAGTCCCCTAAGGAAGGGGTGGACGGGAAATCCCACACCTCTTAAAAGGAAGGGAACAAAACATACCCGCTCTCCATCGGAGGGGTTAGGAAAGCTCTCTGTCAAGGCTCAGTTATCAAGGGAAGTTAGTTCGGCTCGGACGGGGACAAGATCCTCTAGAGGGAGATATCCCTGCGCTTGAAGTGTCCTCAGGCGCGCATGGGATATAGAGCAGCTTTTCCAATCTCCTGCACGAGGGCCCTGAGGGTGCGAGGAATAGCTTGGGGCGCTAGCCATGTTTGATGATTTTTTGCACGCACTAGGGTTTCTTCCGCGTGGAATGGATGGAGAGGCAACTGGGATCTATTCTATTATATAGGCGCTTTCTCTACTCAGTCAAGGGGGTATTTGTACAAGTGCCCAGACGGTTCTCATTCGTTGGACACGTGGAAGCCAATGAAATGGTGCCGAGGAATCGACGAAATACAATATTTAAAGAAGTCGAACTATCATCCAGGAGGACTCACCTTGCAAGACCGAAGACATAAAGCCGGACAAAATCTCGTCCTTGAAGGCAAGTCCGGGGGCTACTGAGGGAGTCCTGTATGCAGGTGTCCTTAGGCATCCGGGTCATTGAAGCTGGGCCATATTGGTGGGCCACGTGAAGAAGAAGTAGAAGACCCTCCCCCGTGTTCGGTCAAGACTCCTATGTATGTAGAAAGGAAAGTGTAGAGTGCGGATGTATCAATTACTTCCTCCCCAAGTCACCCTTGTAATCCTAGGTCCCCTCTGGCGTGTATATAAGCCGGGGGGTTTAGTTTGTAGAGGGGATCATCAACATCACAATACCCTCGTAGGCTAGGCTTTAGGGTTTAGCCATTACGATCTCGAGGTAGATCAACTCTTGTATTCATATCCATCCATATTAATATAGCAGGAAGTAGGGTATTACCTCGATCGAGAGGGCCTGAACCTGGGTAAACATCGTGTCCCCAGCCTCCTGTTACCATCGATCCTCTAAACGCACAGCTTGGGCCCCCCTACCCGAGATCTGCCGGTTCTGACATCGACAGTGTGCAAACCTGCCACCTGGTCACCCCTCTTTTTGGTCACATTACCTTTGGCCATGGGGTGGGGCACCCTACCGCCACGGGCCTTGGCGGTAGGTTACACAACCCTGCCGCCAGCACTCCCGGCGGTAGGATCTTATCATTAGTTTTGTTTTATTTTGTCTTATAGTAAAAAAAACATATGCAGGTCCATATGAACAATATAGCAAAAACAAATATTTTTGCCATGACAATTTCATGGATTAAAAAACAACAAGCATTAGCAACTCCATATGGACAATAGCACAAGCAAATTATTCAACTAAGAAACATAGCTCACATCCACAAATGGTTCACGAAGTTCAACAAAACGAAATAATTTCACTAGCAAATGGTTCACGGAGCCAACATAAAAAGTTTAACTAGTTGAACGGCAGCAACTTCACGCCCTCCTTACCCTCTTTGACATATGGTCCTCGTTGTTCTTTGATTGCTTGTCAACCGCATCCTTCTTCTTACGAGGAGGAAGCGATTTCCGAAACGGGGACGGACTTTTCCTATCCTTCTTGGGCGCATGCCTCTTCTCAAGTTGGGTTGTCTGGGTTGCTGGAGGTCTGTCATCGTCGTCGTACTCCTCCTCCTCATCGCTCTCTTCCTCCTCTTCCCCCTGATCTTCTTCAGCGACCTCCTCCTCCTCTTCTTCTGCCCCCTCCTCATCTCTTTCTCCGTCCTCGTCCTCGTCCTCGTCCTCATCCTCATCATCTTGAACCACCCTAGACGACGAGGCGGCCTAGCTCGATGAAGCGAGGCTACGCATCGTGGCCTGAGGAGCAAAAGCATCAACAGAGGCGGTGGCGCACCCAAGCAGGCCCACAAGCTTGCGACATTTGTTGACGAACTTCTGCAATAATAACGAAACAAGAACATAATAAAATAAAAATGAACTTAAGAAATACTATAATTGTAGGAGGCTCCATGTTACCTTCACCGTCTCCCTCATCTTCTTCTCACTATCTCGAGTCCCGAGAATAGAACTTAGCGCATCTGAGGCTTGAAAAATACTTTTGTTGAGCTCCGAAGACTGCAAAACAATAAATGAGTCACACTCACTAAAGTAGATTTCATCCAACCATCGGTAGAAAGCAACTTACCACTCTGTTCATGATGGGTGTGTACTCCCTAAATCCGCCTTTTAGCTCTCTAATGTTGTTATTGTAGACTTCATTCTCGGAGACGTCGTCGTATAGATCTTCAGCATCTTCTATCATCCACTGGGGCCTCAGGCACAGACGATGCTTGCTGCCATTGACGTACCACCGCAGGTGATGCTCGTAGTCATTCCAGTCCAGCACGGTCCTCTCCACGTCCTTGCGACTGTTCCACTCGTTCCATTCCTTCATGTATTTTGCATGTTGCTCTCCCCAATCGGAGATAGACTGATTATTGTTCCTGGTCATCTTGGAAGGCATAAGAAAGATTGTAAAACACCATTAGAAAGAATGTAAAATATGAAAACAAAAGTAGGTATTGATGAGAACGGGCGGTGGTACTCACAAGTGTAGGCTGTCGCCACCGGTATCTAGGATGCCGACTGGTGGTGTATGTTGCGCCTTACCAAATTCCACGGCAACGCGTGATACGTCTCCGTCGTATCTATAATTTTTGATTGTTCCATGCCAATATTCTACAACTTTCATATACTTTTGGCAACTTTTTATACTATTTTTTGGGACTAACATATTGATCAAGTGCCAGTTCATGTTTGTTGCATGTTTTTTGTTTCATAGAATATCCATATCAAACGGAGCCCAAACGGGATAAAAACGGACGGAGATTTTTTTTGGAATATATGTGAATTTTGGGAAGTGGAACCAACATGAGACGATGCCCGAGTGGCCCATGAGGGTGAGGGGCGCGCCCTGGGCCCTCGTGGCCACTCCGTAAGGCGGTTGATGCCCTTCTTTTGCCGCAAAAATCTAATATCCGGATAAAAATCGTGTCAAAAAATCAGCCCAATCGGAGTTACGGATCTCCGGGAATTTAAGAAACGGTGAAGGGCCAGAATCTGGGAACGCAGAAACAGAGAGAGACAGAGAGACAGATCCAATCT
Source organism: Secale cereale (assembly GCA_902687465.1). Lineage (NCBI taxonomy): Eukaryota > Viridiplantae > Streptophyta > Magnoliopsida > Poales > Poaceae > Secale > Secale cereale. The sequence goes on from LR738716.1 coordinate 147,669,516, forward strand.
TGGAGGGACTCTTGCCCCTCCCACGCCATGGAGACCATGGGCCAGAGGGGAAACCCTTCTCCCATCTAGGGAGAAGGTCAAGGAAGAAGAAGAAGGAGGGGGGCTCTCTCCCCCTCGCTTACGGTGGTACCGAAGTGCCGCCGGGGTCATCATCGTCACCGCAATCTACACCAACAACTTCACCGCCGTCATCACCAACTCTTCCCCCCTCTATGCAGCGGTGTAACCCCTCTTCTACCCGCTGTAATCTCTACTTAAACATGGTGCTCAACGCTATATATTATTTCCCCGTGATGTATGGTTATCCTATGATGTTTGAGTAGATCCGTTTTGTCCTATGGGTTAATTGATGATCGTGATTGGTTTGAGTTGCATGTTTTATTATTGGTGCTATCCTATGGTGCTCTTCGTGTCGCGCAAGCGTGAGGGATCCCCCTGTAAGGTTCGCAATATCTTCATGATTTGCTTATGGTGGGTGGCGTGAGTGACAGAAGCACAGACCCGAGTACGTAGGTTGTTTGCGTATGGGAATAAGAGGACTTGATAGTTTAATGCTATGGTTGGGTTTTACCTTAATGATCTTTAGTAGTTGTGGATGCTTGCTAGAGTTCCAATCATAAGTGCATATGATCCAAGAAGAGAAAGTATGTTAGCTTATGCCTCTCCCTCAAATAAAATTGCAATAGTGATTACTGGTCTAGTTATCGATTGCCTAGGGATAAATAACTTTCTCGTGACAAAAATCTCTCCACTAAAACTAATTTAGTTGCTTCTTTATCTTAACAACCCCTAGTTTATATCTGCATGCTCTTTATATTATTGCAAACCTATCCCACAAAAACCACAAAGTACTTCTAGTTTCATACTTGTTCTAGGTAAAGTAAACGTCAAGCGTGCGTAGAGTTGTATCTGTGGTCGATAGAACTTGAGGGAATATTTGTTCTTCCTTTAGCTCCTCGTTGGGTTCGACACTCTTACTTATAGAAAGAGGCTACCACTGATCCCCTACACTTGTGGGTTATCAAGACCTTTTTTCTGGCGCCGTTGCCGGGGAGCAATAGCGTGGGGTGAATATTCTCGTGTGTGCTTGTTTGCTTTATCACTAAGTAGATTTTATTTGTTGTTATAAGTTGTTCTCTATCTTTAGTTATGGATATGGAACACGAAATACCAAAAAACTTAGGTGTACTTGATACTCATGGAGATGGGGAACCTCCTAAAACCCTCGATGCTCATTATGTGAAAGGTATTATGTACTACTTTGATAATCCTGATAAAACCCCATTCAACTATGTAATGGGAGTAACGTTGGATCAACGTGAATACTTTAGGGATTATCGCTTGACACAAAAAGGGAAACTGTTATGGGATCAAATTCATATGTTGCATTGGTATGCTCGGCAACTCTGCTTGAGATATGATTATACTTGTTGCTCTAGGATGAAGGCTCCACACCTTCCATTTTCATGAAAATTTAATGATAATGAAACCTTAGCATCTTATGCTAATGGTATATATGATTACTATGATGTTGAACAAACAGAAGAATTTGTTGCTTTTATTGGTGCTTATGAAATTGAATCTATGTTTAAAAGGTATGAAGCTTTTGATGATGATGTTTATAGGCCTGAAAATTTTGCTATATTGAAATATTGCTATGAGAATTATGAATACAATGCCGATATTGATGTGTTTATTGACAAGGTCTCCGTTGTCCAAGAAGAGACTAATATTTTGCAAGAGTCTATGGAAGAAGAAATCAATGACATTGTGAGCTCATTGGATGAAAAACATGACAAGGAGAGCGAAGAAAAAAAGGAGGAAGAGCGGATTAGCTACCCATGCCCACCTTCTAATGAGAGTAACTCTTCAACTCATACATTGTTTAATTTCCCTTCGTGCTTACCGAAGGACGAATGCTATGCTGATTGTTATGATCCCTTGGATTCTTTTGAAATATCCCTTTTTGATGATGCTTGCTATGCTTGTGGCCAAGATGCCAATATGAATTATGCTTATGGAGATGAACTTGCTATAGTTCCTTATGTTAAACATGAGATTGTTGCTATTGCACCCACGCATGATAGTCCTATTATCTTTTTGAGTTCTCCAAACTACACTATATCGGAGAAGTTTGCACTTATTAAGGATTATATTGATGGGTTGCCTTTTTCCGTTGCACATGATGTTTTTGATTAATATAATATGCATGTGCTTGCTGCTCCTACTTGCAATTATTATGAGAGAGGAACTACATCTTCGCCTCTCTATGTTTCCAATACGATAAAATTGCAAGAAACTGCTTATACTATGCATTGGCCTTTACTTCATGTGCATGAATTGTTCTTGTATGACATGCCTATGCATAGGAAGAGAGTTAGACTTTGTTGTTTCATGACACATATTACTTTGTGCTCACTACTAAATCACAAATCATTGTTAATTAAAATTGGCTTTGATATACCTTGGGATCCGGGTGGATCCATTACTTGAGCACTATATGACCACCTTAATGGCTTTAAAAAAAGCGCTGCCATGGAGACAACACAGAAGTTTTAGAGAGTCATTTATTTCTGTTGTGTGCTTTTATAAAGTTTCAAAACAAAAAATAAAGAGGGGAGCCTAAAAAATTTTCAAAAAGAAAAGCGAAAGTGAGAAAAACGAGCATTGTTAAAGTGGGAGCTAGCCTTGAACTTTGTTCATGCCCATGGAAACTTTGTGAACCTTGATTACAATTTTTTTAATAAAAATAAGTATCCCCTTGTACAATTCCATTGTATTATTAAAATAATGTGCCAATAGTTTCCTTTAGGATGATTAAACTGCTTGTTGGTTTGTGCGGTGCAAAAACTGAAACTTTGGTTGTAGTGCGCGATTTTACCTTTTTTACTGGAAAGTCGAAAGGATCTGAAACTTTTTGCAAAGTCTTGCTACACAAATTTTTTATTGTTTACTATTTTTCCATAATTTTTAGGGTTACAGAAGTATGGTTAATGTTCAGATTACTACAGACTGTCCTGTTTTCACAGATTGCTGTTATAGCTTCATTATTTGCATATGTTTGAATTCTTGTTGAAGCCTCCTTGACTTGGGTCCATAGAATTGTGATAGCATACTGTGGGTAATGTTTTTTCATAATTATACAATAATGTTAGAGAAGTACATGATGGGATTTTATTGATCATATGCACTAACCCCGCCACTAAAAGTTCGGCTAAGTTTTGTGTGGATGAAGTGTTCGAAGATCGAGGAGGTCTCGATATGAGGAGAAGGAGGAGAGGCAAGAGCTCAAGCTTGGGGATGCCCGAGGCACCCCAAGTAAATATTCAAGGATACTCAAGCATCTAAGCTTGGGGATGCCCCGGAAGGCATCCCATCTTTCTTCAACAAGTATCGGTATGTTTTTGGATTCGTTTCATTCACATGTTATGCGTAAACTATTGGAGCATTGTGTGCTTTTTATTTTTCCTTTTAATAAATGCACCATGCTGGTATGAGATAGTCCTTGGTTGATTTATATAATGCTCTTTGCACTTCACTTATATCTTTTGAGTATGGCCTTATAGAATGCTTCATGTGCTTCACTTATATCATTTGAAGTTTGGATTACATGTTTCTCTTCACATAGAAAACCGCCATTCGTAGAATGCTCTTTTGCTTCACTTATATTTGTTAGAGCGTGGGCATATATTTTGTAGAAAGAATTTAAAACTCTCTTGCTTCACTTATATCTATTTAGAGAGTTGACAGGAATTGGTCATTAACATGGTTAGTCATAAAATCCTACATAAACTTGTAGATCGCTGAATATGATATGTTTGATTCCTTGAAATAGTTTTGCGATATAAAGATGGTGATATTAGAGTCATGCTAGTGGGTAGTTGTGGATTGTATAAATACTTGTGTTGAGGTTTGTGATTCCCGAAGCATGCACGTAAGGTGAACCGTTATGTGACGAAGTCGGAGCATGATTTATTTTTTGATTGTCATCCTTTGTGTGGAGGTCGGGATCGCGCAATGGTTAACTCCTACCAACCCTTCCCCTAGGAGCATGCGTGTAGTACTTTGTTTTGATGGCCAATAAATTTTTGGAATAAGTATGTGAGTTCTTTATGACTAATGTTGAGTCCATGGATTATACGCACTCTCACCCTTCCACCGTTGCTAGCCTCTCTTGTACCGCGCAACTTTCGTCGGTACCATACACCCACCATATACCTTCCTCAAAACAGACACCATACCTACCTATCATGGCATTTCCATAGCCATTCCGAGATATATTGCCATGTAACTTCACCGTTCCGTTTATTATGACACGCACCATCATTGTCATATTGCCTTGCATGATCGTAAGATAGCTAGCATGATGTTTCCATGGCTTGTCCGTTTTTTGATGTCATTGCTACGCTAGATCATTGCACATCCCGGTACACCGCCGGAGGAATTCACATAGAGTCATATTTTGTTCTAGCTTCAAGTTGTAATCTTTGAGTTGTAAGTAAATAAAAGTGTGATGATCTTCATTATTCGAGCATTGTCCCGTGTGAGGAAAAAAAAAAGAGAAAGGCCAAAAAAAGAGATGGCCCAAAAAAAAGAGGGGGGCTAAAAAAAAGAAAAGCCCCTCCAAAACAAATATGAGAGAAAAAGAGAGAAGGGACAATGTTACTATCCTTTTACAACACTTGTGCTTCATCATAGCACCATGTTCTTCATGATAGAGAGTCTCATATGTTGTCACTTTCATATACTAGTGGGAATTTTCATTATAAAACTTGGCTTGTATATTACAACGACGGGATTCCTCAAATGCCCTAGGTCTTCATGAGAAAGCAAGTTGATGCACACCCACTAGTTTTCTTTTTGAGCTTTCATACACTTATAGCTCTAGTGCATCCGTTACATGGCAATCCCTACTCACTCACATTGATATCGATTGATGGACATCTCCATAGTCCAATGATTTGCCTAGTTGATGTGAGACTTTCTCCCTCGTTTTGTCTATCACCACCTTTTATTCCACCCATAGTGTTATGTCCATGGCTCACGCACATGTATTGCGTGAAAGTTGAAAAAGTTTGAGAATACTAAAGTATGAAACAATTGCTTGGCTAAAACCGGGGTTGTGCATGATTTAAATACTTTGTGTGGTGAAGATGGAGCATAGCCAGACCATATGATTTTGTAGGGATAACTTTCTTTGGCTTGTTATTTTGAAAAGACATGATTGCTTTATTAGTATGCTTGAAGTATTATTGTCTTAATGTCAAATGATAGACTATTGCTTTGAATCACCCGTGTCTTAATATTCATGCCATGATTAGATTACATGATCAAGATTATGCTAGGCAGCATTCCACGTCAAAAATTATATTTTTTATCATTTACCTACTCGAGGACGAGCAGGAATTAAGCTTGGGGATGCTGATACATCTCCATCGTATCTATAATTTTTTATTGTTCCATGCCAATATCTACACCTTTCATATACTTTTGGCAACTTTTTATACTATTTTTTGGGACTAACATATTGATCCAGTGCCCAGTGCCAGTTCCTATTTGTTGCATGTTTTTTTTCCACAAAATATCCATATCAAACGGAGTCCAAACGGGATAAAACAGACGGAGATTTTTTCGGAATATATGTGAATTTTGGGAAGCAGAACCAACATGAGACAATGCCCGTGTGGCCCACGAGGGTGAGGGGCGCACCCTAGGCCCTCGTGGCCGCTTCGTAAGGCAGTTGATGCCCTTCTTTCGCCGAAACAAAGCTAATATCCGGATAAAATTCATGTACAAAAATCATCCCAATCGGAGTTACGGATCTCCGGGAATTTAAGAAATGATGAAGGGCCAGAATCTGGGAACGCGGAAACAGAGAGAGACAGAGAGACAGATCCAATCTTGGAGGGGCTCGCGCCCCTCCCACGCCATGGAGACCATGGAACAGAGGGGAAACCCTTCTCCCATCTAGGGAGAAGGCCAAGGAAGAAGAAGAAGGAGGGGGCTCTCCCCCCTCGCTTCCGGTGGCACCGGAGTGCCGTCGGGGCCATCATCGTCACCACAATCTACACCAACAACTTCACCGCCGTCATCACCAGCTCTTCCCCCCTCTATGCAGCGGTGTAACCCCTCTTCTACCCGTTGTAATCTCTACTTAAACATGGTGCTCAATGCTATATATTATTTCCCCATGATGTATGGCTATCCTATGATGTTTGAGTAGATCCATTTTGTCCTATGGGTTAATTGATGATCGTGATTGGTTTGAGTTGCATGTTTTATTATTGGTGGTGTCCTATGGTGCTCTACGTGTCGCGCAAGCGTGAGGGATCCCTGCTGTAGGGTTTGCAATATGTTCATGATTTGCTTATGGTGGGTGGCGTGAGTGACAGAAGCACAGACCCGAGTAAGTAGGTTGTTTGCGTATGGGAATAAGAGGACTTAATAGTTTAATGCTATGGTTGGGTTTTACCTTAATGATCTTTAGTAGTTGCGGATGCTTGCTAGAGTTCCAATCATAAGTGCATATGATCCAACAAGAGAAAGTCTGTTAGCTTATGCCTCTCCCTCAAATAAAATTGCAATAGTGATTACCGGTATAGTTATCGATTGCCTAGGGACAAATAACTTTCTCGTGAGAAAAAGCTCTCTACTAAAACTAAATTAGTTGCTTCTTTATCTTAACAGACCCTAGTTTATATTTGCGTGCTCTTTATATTCTTGCAAACCTATCCCACAAAAACCAAAAAGTACTTCTAGTTTCATACTTATTCTAGGTAAAGTAAACGTCAAGCGTGCGTAGAGTTGTATCGGTGGTCGATAGAACTTGAGGGAATATTTGTTCTGCCTTTAGCTCCTCGTTGAGTTTGACACTCTTACTTATCGAAAGAGGCTACAACTGATTCCCTACACTTCTGGGTTATCAACGCGTTGTGGCAAGTGGTACTCGACGGCATAGACACAAATCATTGGCATGATGCAGCGCCAGAGAAGCCTATCTTGCCTACACATCCCATTCAGCTCGAACCCCCACTCTCGGTCATCACCATACGGCCGCCAGTTAACCTAGTACCAAACAATGGTAAGCTCAAGTGAAAGTGTCGTTGAAAACATTCTGATATGCCACCGTCTTCGGAGAAGATGGTGAACAAGGGGAGGTCTGATCTTCACGACGTAGAATCGATAAGTGGAAGGGGATAACTAGCTGCAAGCAGCCAGAAATTAGAAAATAAGAGATTATGACCCGACGAGGAGGATGCTCACCGAAGCTCACAATCCGAACATTCGCCGATCCACAACCCGCAATACTACCCCACACAACCACGCTATCAAGTTGTGGAGCACGGGATAGGTGCAATCCGCAAGGGAAACCACGAACTCTAACCCACACAACACGATCTAGTCGTGGAGCATGAATTAGGAGCAATTTCTCAAGGAATCACGAGAATAAGGGTAACAAGATCTCTCCAATCTCAGGAGGAGTCTATGTCTTTGGTCTTTGATAGAAATGAAAAAAGTCCCCAATGAAGGGAAGAGCTAGCCTATTTATATTAGGGACAACCCCCCTGGTTAGGTGTGAAAGCAAACTAGCTCTGGGAACCAGCTTAGGTGTGAAAGTGAACCAGCTTTGTTTAACTGAAAGGCTTCAAGACTTAATGGGGTAGCTTCTGGAAATCTCTCGTTGGAGGTGGTTGGCAGTTCCCGACCAAACATTGTTCACTGGGATCGAACAATGTTTCCTTCGGCAGCAAACTCGAGTTCTGGAAAACTTTTCGCAAGTTGGGATATCCAAACTTGTGCAAAACAATGTTTCGTCTGAATCGGAACAATGTTTCTTCAGCAGACAACTCATTTCTTCATGAACTCCTAACTTTGTTTCTTTGCCATAAAACATTGTTTTGCACGGACTGAAATGTGTTTGGACTTCTTCGATATTGCACCAGAGTTCAACCAACAACAAAGGAGATGAAAGTCCAGCCATGTGCTCAAGGTTATAGTATGAACTTAAGTTAGCGTTCACCTGGCAATGTATTCGTTTGGAACAAAATATTAGGATTTCTCCTTTGATGCCCGAGGATATATAAATGGTTGTCACGTCCTCATCATCCTCCCCCTCTTGAAGAGGAGTCGTCCTCGACTCTAAGGGTTCAATGGTTGTCATGTCCTTATCACATTCAAAATCTAGTTCTTATACCTGGAAAGGCGTCAGAGCATCAAGCTCGTTGGTGAAGATCTTGTACAGGGCCTTGTTTTCGCCCGAGTAGAGACCCACCACGTCCCAAGCGTATGAGACGGTCGGTTATCGAGCATAGTCGTCATCATCACCATAGTTAGTCCAGTCCCGTGCTTTAAGCTTCTTCGGACGCCCCACCGGAATTCGCTCCCACATCCAAATGGAGAGGCCCCATACACATCCACACATACCGGACTTGGGTTCCGTCCTCTGGGTTTCCTCGTCAAGCTACAAAACAAGTGATATTTGAAACACGCTACAAAACAAGATGACATAATCTAAAGCAGCACACGTCCATGATATTCGAAACAATGTGATATTAACTTACCGAACGGTATAGGTAGGTGAGGCCGGCGGCCCCCCAGCTGTAAACCGCATCCCAGTCCACTAAGAAGTCGAGGTACATCCATAGGGCAGTGTCTCCAGAGCAGTCCGGGAACACTACCTCCGTGGGAAAATACCACAGGTGGGCCCTGGCGTACCGCTCCACCACCCGGGGTTCAACATCTTTCGGGCACTTGCTCCGGTGCTCCAGGAAACAGGGCAATGGTACGTCGGAAGTCTCGTTCTTCTTAGCTGGGGGGCAGTCACCAATCAGGGCGATAACCCTATCTTGCCAGTTCTTCCTCTCCACTCGTCCGGTGAGAGCACGACCCTCGAGCGGTAGGGCCGTAATCGTTCCCCAATGCTGAAGTGTAACCGTCATCTCCCCACACGAAAGATGGAAGTTGTGCGTCTCTGGCCGCCACCTATCGACCAAAGCAGTGAGAGTTGAGTGGATGATCGGCGGCGGCTTGCGCTTGAACTGCAGGATGAAACCCAATAGTCGGGCACTCCTGTAGAACGGTGCGTACCGCTCTTCGTACTCCATCTTCACGGTCGTCCCGTGACCCCTCATCCGTAGTGGCGGGAGCATCTGTCGAAACGAAGACCCAAAAAATTAGTAACTTTTTTTCATCAATTTGAAACACTTGGTTTAAGAAAGGTAATTACCACTCCATTCTCAATGAAACGGGCGCGCTGACCCTTATCGAACGCAGGGTCAAGCATGGTATATTTTATGCCTATTTCATCCGCAAGAGGTGGCTGTCGGTGTCAAAACCGGTGGATCTCGGGTAGGGGGTCCCGAACTATGCGTCTTGAGGATCGATGGTAACAGGAGGCTGGGGACACGATGTTTACCCAGGTTCAGGCCCTCTCGATCGAGGTAAAACCCTACTTCCTGCTATATTAATATGGATGAATATGAATACAAGAGTTGATCTACCTCGAGATCGTAATGGCTAAACCCTAAGTCTAGCCTATGATGATATTGTGATTCTTCTCTAGATTCTATGGACTAAACCCTCCGGTTTATATACACACCGGAGAGGCCTAGGGTTTGTACATATCATCTTGCAGAGGAAGGAAAATCTATACCCGAACCTAAAACTTGCCATTACAAGAATACAGGAGTCCTATCCGGATACGAGAGATGATCTTCTATAATAATATTCACGGCCCACCAGTCCGGCCCACCAGGAGTTATTCCGGCCACATGAGGACCCCCCCCCCATCCAGGACTCCCTCAGTAGCCCCTGAACCTGTCTTCGATGACGATGAGTTCGGCTTCCGTATTGTCTTCGGCATTGCAAGGCGGGTTCCTCCTCCCGAATATATCTTCTGCAAACAGATGGATTGTGTTCGGCTCTGCAAGACTAGTACAACCCTTAGCCTCGAAGGCAAGGCTCTTAAAGAAAATGAATATTGTGTCTCTACTGACAACTTTTTTGGGTGAAGCGTCGCGTCCAACCCACTAATATATCGAACCGTTTTATTCGGTCCTAGTTTCGTGTTTCGAGGTATATCCTCATTGACACGTCCCATCAGAATAGAGATCATGCCCGCTTATTTTGGGATCTGACGTGAGCACCCACGCCGCGCATTACGCATGAACTCTTTGGGAATCAGTGAGTTTTATGGATAAAGTGGGGGACGCTCTGTATTCGCCGCGTTATAAAAGGACACCAATCCCTTTCACCAGCCCCACGCCTTCCTCAAGATCGAGCTCTCCAATCTCCCTTGCCCCCGTATTCCCATCTCCTACGCCCACCACTCCTCATTCCTCAACCACTACTCCTCTTCCCAGCAATGGTTGGATCCGGTGCCAGAGGCAAGTGGGAGGCTTCTACGGTCACTGAAAAGATTGTGGAGGATCTATGGAGCGCGGGGTACCTCGCCGGTGACATCGCACATCGAGTCCCCCCCCTAAGGTCCATGTGATTCCCGTTCCTAAGGCGGGCGAGAGAGTAGTTTTTACCTTCACTTTGTTAGGGGGCTAGGGTTTCCACTCCACCCATTTGTTCGAGGTCTTTTGTTCTTCTACGGGCTAGATTTCCATGATCTAGCCCCGAACTCAATTCTTCACATATCCGCTTTCATAGTGATGTGTGAAGCCTTTCTCCGCATCCCCCGCACTTAGGCATGTGGCTTAAGACCTTCAACGTGAAGCCGAAGGTGGTTGACGGGGAACACGCGGAGTGCGGGGGCGCCATGGTCAGCAAGATCCCGAACGCGACTTGGCCCAAGGGCTTGTTCGTGGATACGAACAAGGTCTGGCAGCAGGAATGGTTCTACATCACTGATACGTCCAAAACGTATCTATAATTTCTGCTTGCTCCATGCCTTTTTTGTGTGATATTGCTATGATATTTATGCACTTCCATACACTTTTGATCATATTTGTACTAACCTACTAATGGTTGCAAAAGTGCACAATGTTCTTGTTTTACACTTTATTGTGTAGGAATTACTTGGAAATTGACAAAAACGCAAAAGGAGTCGTATTGGAGTAGGACTCTGACTTTCCTGAAATCTGTCTGAGAACGTTTTTTAGAGATGGTCACGTTCCGGCCCGAAGACGACGTCAAACGGAAAAAGTCTAGTTGCAAAAGTTGTGGGTAATTTCGAGGCGATGCTTCTGGATATAAAATTCGTCCAAATCGGAGTCCGGACGGCCGAGTAAAGCCCGTTTTACTAAGGCTCAAAATCTGATGACGGGAATCCGAGAGTCTATATAAAGAGAGGAAACCTAGGTCACCAAGGGCCACGAATTTTCCTCCTCCCGAGACGCCGTCTTGGAGGGGAGGACCAGCACCATTGCAGCACCATCCACAAGGAAGAAGGGGGGCCAAGGAGCCGCTGCCCCCTAGGGCCGCCGCCGCCCCGAGGGCCGCCGCCGCCCCCTAGGGCCGCTGCCGCCGCCGCCTCCGTGGCTGCCGCCGGCCGTCTCCTCCTCGCGGGGTTGCACCTCTCCATCAGCACCATCATCAACCTCCTCCTCACCATGTCCATGCGTGAGTAGTTTCCTCCGGGGCCGAGGGCTCGTACGTGTAGCTATGTGGTTATCTCTCTCTCCCATGATGTGATCTTCGTTGTGATCATATGCTATGTTAATCTAGGGTGATCCCATGATATTTCCCCTACCTCTATGTATTGGATTGATGTACTCACTTGTCTTTATCTAGTATAATCCCCGAGATCAAGGTGACAGCGGTCTATTGGACATGGATTAGAAAAATATTTTCATGAGTGATTTCCTCTCTTGTGTGTTGATTGAAGATTGAGAGTCTCTTGGTGCTTGTCTTTGACTATCCTTTAGATATGTTGTGGTGATTGTGGGACTCTCTTTGGATGGCCGCGGTGACATTGGGAAATCCTTAGATTGAGAACTACGAACTTTGAGGTGTGCTTTTGTAGCCCTACATAATTCTCGTCCTCTCTTGACCACGAAGGAATGACCTCCGGGAAATATCATGTGATTCGATTATGTTAATGTTGTTGGGAGTTGCCACTAGTGAAAGTATGATCCCTAGGCCTTGTTTCCACCATTGCAATACCATTTGTGCTCACGTTTACCGCTTGTTTGCTTGCTGCACTTTTTATTACAGATTTATATTACTTTGTTTTGCCATCCATATCACTTGCCATTTAACATCTCTTCGCCGAACTAGTGCACCTATACATCTGACAAGTGTATTAGGTGTGTTGGGAACACAAGAGACTTCTTGTATTTTAGTTGCAGGGTTGCTTGAGAGAGACCATCTTCAATCTCTATTTCCCTGAGTTCGATAAACCTTAGGTCATCCACTTGAGGGAAATTGTTGTTGTCCTACAAACCTCTGCGCTTGGAGGCCCAACATAGTCTACAAGAGTAGAAGCGTGTGTAGACATCAAGCTATTTCTGGCACCGTTGCCGGGGAGGTGAGTGCTTGAAGGTATATCTTTAGATCTTGCAATTAAATCTTTTTGTTTCTTGTTTTTATTTCACTAGTTATGTTTATGGAAAACCGTGCTATTGGATCGTTGCTTG
>LR738716.1:147682814-147698998 GCA_902687465.1 Secale cereale
ATCAACCTGGCCTGAGCATATTCCTCCCATCAACTTTTATCCTAACGGTTGTAAGTTTAAAGAAGAAGGTGAAGTCCATTGCCTTAATTATCATCTTGATGATACGTCCGTAGGTACTATTGAAGATGATTTTGATTATGATATGCATGTTACTTATTGTGATTGGGAAAATGATGATAATGCTGCTTATGATCTTGAAAATCTTTTTGGTACCAACTCTGAAAGTGATGATATGGAAAGCTCTAAGCTTGGGGACGATAGGATTGCAAATCCTTTACCCACTAGTGATGTGATAATTGATAATTCTTTTGCTAGTAAGAATAAAGACAACATGTTTACAAGTATAGTTGCTAGCAATGATAATGCTCTTCTCTACTATGATGATGTTATAACTCCAATCTATAGCGATTATAAAGGTACCTATGACATAAGGAGAAATTATCCTTATGAAACTTGTCATAATCATGGAGGGAATTACTCCCTTGTTGAACACCATCTTCCTAATACACAATTAATCTATAGTGTTCAAGTTGTTTATGATAGTCCTACTCCACTATTACCAATGAGAAAGATTATGCTTATGTGGAGAGTAAGAGTACCCTTTTGCATGTGGATCATGGTAACAATGCTTTATGTGATGCTTATATTGTTGAGTTTATCCGTGATCCTCCTGAAAATTATTATGAGAAGGGAACATATGCTTATAGATATTTCAATAATATCAAGTCCCCTCTCTTTATGTTGAAGGTTTTGAAGCTGCCCTTGTTTTGTCTTCCTATGCTTATTGCTTTGTGCTTCAATGAATTATTCTATTGCAATATTCCTATGCATAGGAAGCATGTTAGGCTTAAATGTGTTTGGTATTTGCTTCTTGATGCTCTCTTTTGTTCTTCAACTCTTATTCCTACGAGAGCATCATTAAAGTCCTATGCCTAGCTTAAAGGCATAAAAGAAAGCGCTTTTGGGAGGCAGCCCACAATGAATAAAATTTTATTTTGCTTTTGTTGTGTCTTGATGTTGTTACTACAGTAGCATCATCATTGTATCTTTAATTTTCAGCTTTGTGCCAAGTGTAGCCTCTGATTGCAAGAAAGTTCAAAAGTTGTGACGTGCTGTCCAGGAAACAGATTCTGTCCTTGGACAGAAAAATTCGTATAAAATCACCAGATCATCTTTTTGGTCTGAATTTTTTCGACAGCGTGCTCTATACAATTGGCTTTCGGGCGTCTGTTCTGAGTTTTTTGATTTGAGTTGCAGAAATGCCCCGAAAAAATTATTTACTACCTGCTGGTCTGTTTTTCGCATATTCTGTCCTGTTTTGCCTTTTCTTTGTTTTGCAAACCTTGAGCTTGCTTTTTCTTTGCAAAAACCTTTTGGCAATCTTGAGAAACAGTAGACCTTCAAGAATATCCTTATTTCCAGCAAGGAACAATTATATTATTATGGGCACTAACCTCGCTAATCAGCTTATGATGAGTTATGTATGAAGGGAGTTTTCAAGTGTGCGAGGGAAGATGATAAAAAGATTCAGGAGTGTCAAACGCTCAAGCTTGGGGATGCCCCCATGCACCCCCAAGAAATATTCAAGAAGACTCAAGCGTCTAAGCTTGGGGATGCCCCGTGCATCCCCTTCTCCATCAACATTATCAGTTCGTCTTTCGTTCCACTGTATTTTTATCACTTCATGTGTTATGTGCTATGCTTGGAGCGTCTTGCTTTTAGTTTCCTTTTTAGTTTTCTTTAGCTTTGCTTGCTGTTCATAACGAGTTGGAACTCAGATTTCTTTATGTGGGAGAGAAACACGCTCCACTTCAACCTAGAACATAACATAGAATTTTCATGCCTATCCTTGCTGTGTGTGTTCTTTGTCTTTCAATAGCTACTGTCATGCTTAGCTCTTAGTTTTCATGCTTTTCTTTTTAAAGAGCTTTTGTTTAGTTGGTTGCTGGAACTCTCTTGAGTTATCATGCTTATCTTGTTAAGAGAGTTGGCTTCTGTTGCACTGGTTGATATGTCCATGATAAAAATGCTATGTGCATAATGGTGCTTAGTAGTTCATGTTTTCTTATGGTTAGTCTCAATTAGTTGGGGGGTTCTCAATGTATTATTGGAGTACCAACATGATTTGTTTGCCTATGATGTGGTATGTTTAGTGATATCTTCCTCCAAGAATTTATTTTGATTGACTTGGCATATGCTCACGCATATTTAAGACTGTAAAGAAAGTCTATCAAGCCTTGATAATATTTAATTTCTGAGTAGCGATATAACTTCCATGCCCGATTCAATGTTGCTTTGTCGCTCTGCATGATTATGACCGTCATTGCTCTTTTAGTTGGTCGCTCCCAGTCTTTTGCTAACCTTCGCCTGTACTAAGCGGACTGACTGCTTGTGCATCCAAAATCCTTTAATCCAGTTATGTCATATGAGTCCACCATACCTTCCTATGCATAGTATTTACCTGCCATTCCTAACGAAGACTTTTCATGTACCATCTCGAAATTATTCAAAAAAGGCATTTCTCTTTTGTGCCTCTGTTTTAGCTCATGAGGAAGTAGTAGTTAATTCATGATCTTTTTAAGTTAGACAAGCTTCACCCCGGGATTGCATGTCTAATGTGCAAACCCCTAATACAAGAAGGAACTGGCAAAGAGTGCGCCCGGCACATTAAAAAATATATAACAAACAAACCCTCCTTCACGCTTTGTTCATGAGAAATCAGAAAACTTTGGCAGTGATAAACAAAGGAGATTAAGAGGATGTGATCGTCCTCATTCGGGAGCCATTCCTCGAAACTTGTCCAGCTCAAGAAGTAATTGAGTTATCTGCTAGCATTCGTTGACGAAACATGCATATTCAAAAAAATAATTATTACCTCTGTTTTTAAAAACCAAGAGCTCTGGTAGATGTTTAGTTTTTATTTCCGACCACGGGTTTTCAACCTTGCCATCAAAAGCCATGGTTCGAGAGTCTCCACCTTCTTTAAAGCACCAACTATTGAGAGCATGATTGTCATTCTGAGTGTAATGTGCATTGTCCCAAAGTACCATTGTCTTTTGTATGATTATGATATCGTTTATTCTGAAATCATTGTATCTAGTCGTCACCTAAACCTTGGAGGTGCCCCTGCATTTATGTTTTGCTTTACTAAAGGGGGCAAGCGAGATGTCACTTTGTCATATTTGCACACCATGCTCGTTACAAATCTATTGAGTGTTTCAGTATCATATTGTAAAACTTTCAGTTCTTTGTGATACTCTCATGAGGCAACTTAATTACTATAGACTCATTGTCTCAGTAAGCACTTGTCATGTGACTGTGAAAAGTCCTTATATGGTTAATAGCATGTCACCACAGAAATTATGCTTGTTATCATTTACCTACTCGAGGACGAGCAGGAATTAAGCTTGGGGATGTTGATACGTCCAAAACGTATCTATAATTTCTGCTTGCTCCATGCCTTTTTTGTGTGATATTGCTATGATATTTATGCACTTCCATACACTTTTGATCATATTTGGACTAATCTACTAATGGTTGCAAAAGTGCACAATGTTCTTGTTTTACACTTTATTGTGTAGGAATTACTTGGAAATTGACAAAAACGCAAAAGGAGTCGTATTGGAGTAGGACTCTGATTTTCCTGAAATCTGTCTGAGAACGTTTTTAAAGATGGTCACGTTCCGGCCCGAAGACGACGTCAAACGGTAAAAGTCAAGTGGCGAAAGTTGTGGGGAATTTCGAGGCGATGCTTCTGGATATAAAATTCGTCCAAATCGGAGTCCGGACGGCCGAGTAAAGCCCGTTTTACTGAGGCCCAAAATTTGATGACGGGAATCCAAGAGTCTATATAAAGAGAGGAAACCTAGGTCACCAAGGGCCACGAATTTTCCTCCTCCCGAGCCGCCGTCTTGGAGGGGAGGACTAGCACCATTGCAGCACCATCCACAAGGAAGAAGGGGGGCCAAAGAGCCGCTGCCCCCTAGGGCCGCCGCCGCCCCCTAGGGCCGCCGCCGCCGCCGCCGCCCCCAAGGGCCGCCGCCGCCGCCTCCGTGGCTGCCGCCGGCCGTCTCCTCCTCGCGGGGCTGCACCTCTCCATCAACACCATCATCAACCTCCTCCTCACCATGTCCATGCGTGAGTAGTTTCCTCCGGGGCCGAGGGCTCGTACGTGTAGCTATGTGGTTATCTCTCTCTCCCATGATGTGATCTTCGTTGTGATCATAGGCTATGTTAATCTAGGGTGATCCCATGATATTTCACCTACCTCTATGTATTGGATTGATGTACTCACTTATCTTTATCTAGTATAATCCCCGAGACCAAGGTGACAGCGGTCTATTGGACATGGATTAGAAAAATATTTTCATGAGTGATTTCCTCTCCTGTGTGTTGATTGAAGATTGAGAGTCTCTTGGTGCTTGTCTTTGACTATCCTTTAGATATGTTGTGGTGATTGTGAGACTCTCTTTGGATGGCCGCGGTGACATTGGGAAATCCTTAGATTGAGAACTACGAACTTTGAGGTGTGCTTTTGAAGCCCTACATAATTCTCGTCCTCTCTTGACCATGAAGGAATGACCTCCGGGTGCGTCTCCATTGCATGTTTTATGGGAAATATCATGCGATTCGATTATGTTAATGTTGTTGGGAGTTGCCACTAGTGAAAGTATGATCCCTAGGCCTTGTTTCCACCATTGCAATACCATTTGTGCTCACGTTTACCGCTTGTTTGCTTGCTGCACTTTTTATTACAGATTTATATTACTTTGTTTTGCCATCCATATCACTTGCCATTTAATATCTCTTCGCCGAACTAGTGCACCTATACATCTGACAAGTGTATTAGGTGTGTTGGGGACACAAGAGAATTCTTGTATTTTAGTTGTAGGGTTGCTTGAGAGAGACCATCTTCAACCTCTACTTCCCTGAGTTCGATAAACCTTAGGTCATCCACTTGAGGGAAATTGCTGCTGTCCTACAAACCTCTGCGCTTGGAGGCCCAACATAGTCTACAAGAGTAGAAGCGTGTGTAGACATCAATCACCAAACCCCGCGACACCAAGTGGGCGGCAGAACCTGCTTTCAGATCCGGACCCCCAATGAGGTTGACCTCCTGGCCCAAGAAGGGTCAGATTGGGGGTCGCATACTGAGGTGACGACTCTTGTGAGTTGTGTGTCCGGCGTAATCTCCAAGGGGCACCTGCTCTCCTCCGTGGTCTAGGTGATGCTAACCCGGCTTGTTCTCCCTTGTCAAAGCCGGGATTCCTCCCTATGGGAGTTCGATCCGGCAGGAGACAAGCCGCTAAAGCATCTCTTTGGCTCGACGCACAAGGAGATCTGGAAGCACCTCTTCAAGAGCCAGAAGGAATGGCCCGAAGAGGCCAAGGATGCGGGCTTCAGCACCGAAGTTTTCGCCCCAGAGGTAATAATAATCCTTGCCGAGCACTTACCCTTTCCCTTATTTAATGATAATAGGAGTTGGAATTTTTACGTGATATACAGGGCTGGACGAAGAAGGCAACCCGGATTAAGTGTCCGGCGCCTTTGCCCGAAGAGCCAGCACTGCCTCTATTGACGGCTATGCTGGTTCCGGCGTTGTACAAGGCACCGACCAAGAATCCCAAGAAGACAAAGGGCAAGGGGGCCGAAGACAGCCCCCGTCCTGCGGGCAAGAAGCCCGAGGACCTCCACATCCTCTCCTCTGACGAGGCGGAGGAAGATGATGAGGAGGAAGAGGAAGAAGAAGAAATGCCCCCTGCGAAAGGTAGGGGGAGGAAGGGGGGCGTTGCTGACGCGGGTACGGCCGCGCCTTGGAGGAAACTAAACCTCGGAGCTAGTTCGAGTTCATCCAAACATAGCTATGTGATGAAGCCCAGGGAAAAACCCCTGCCCGAGACGTAAGTCAGTCCGGACTCAAGTGTTGCACCTTTGTTTATTCAGTTTTTCTGGTATTTTACTTAATATTTTTCTCCTGTTATCCTATAGCCCTCCCGGTGTAAACCCTAATGTAACCTCATCGGAGGGGAACTCTCTAGCGCCTGGAGAGACGGAGAGTGACCCGCCAGTCCGGGCTCCATCACCCGTAATCTGCACGAACACTGAAGTGTCGTCTCAACGGGTGCTCTCCGCCCAAGGAGATGAGGGCGGGGCAGGAGACAAGGCGGCCGCGGGTAAAACTTGGGCGGCCGCTGACCATGGGGAGACAACCCCCATGGAGACCGAAGATGTAGGGCCCAATCAATCCGGGGCCCCACCGAACATCATCCCGGAGCCTAGTGCGGCTCCGGGGTCCGAAGACCCGATTCCTCGAGCGGAGGAGGATACGGCGGCGCCCGGAGTTAATCTGGAGGCGCCGGATTCTATGGAGGGAGCACTGCAAAGTGCTCTCGTCATTGAAGAACACTGCACTGTGATGGGTGCGGTGATGAAGAAGATTCAGTCCGTCAAGGGCGGACTGAATGAAGCCTTTAATAGCCTTTTAACAGGCTTTGAGGTAAGCAATGTAATGCTGTTAAGAAATTTTATTTGTTTTAAATACACATATATAACCAGTAGCCCCTGATGCTTTGTGTGATTCTGAAAAGAATTGGACGAAGTATCCATAGAGTAGTATACTTATAGAGCTGAACTGTTGTGCAGGCTTCCTTAGTTACGGCGACTGCGCGGGACGCAGAGGTTGCCGAACTAAATCGAAAGCTCGAGGTGGCCAACGCGGACCTCGACCGCATCAACCGGCATTTTGATGATACACAAGATATGCGGATTTTTTTTAAATGTCAATAAGACCTAATTGATTGAGTATGTTTACAAACTCTAATATTGTATTATGTATTACACAGTTGGCGCCGCTGAGCTCGAGGCCCTCAAGGGCGAGGTTGCCAAGTCCAAGAAGGAGGCCGAGGCGAACAAGGTAGCCGCTGACAAAGCGGCTGCCGAATTGAAGGCTGAAAAGGCCGAGTGCGAGAAGCACAAATCTCGGGTGTCCAAAGTCGAGATTGAACTTAACGACGCCATCCTGAAGTGTGAGGCGTTGGCGAAGAAGACTTCGGCGCAAGCATCCGAGCTGTCTACGGCAGTAAAGTCTGCCCAGGACACGCGAGGCGAGGCGCGCAACGCCTGTGAGGAAATCAAGCAGGTGCGACAGATAGCATCTAGTAAGATATTTCTCTTACAAAGCATCTTCGGAGGGCGGAAGTATATTGGGCTGACACGATTGTGGAGTTCTCCAGGTGTGTTTGCTGATCTTCCGAGGAGCAGCGCAGATGCCGCTCAATACTTCTGAGCCCAGGAGAGGAATGACACGGAGAAATTGTTTTGGTCGTAGTTCTATGCGCCACAACATCCAGTTCCCCTCAACGACTAGATGAAGCAGCTGGTCGAGCTGCACAACATGGTGGGTTCGGCCATGAAGGACTTAATTGTCTGGCTATGGCCCGCTGAGCCAATCCCAAGTAGCTACTTCGGATTGGTGAAGCGGCTCGTCGAGGCGAGTCCGCGGGTCGATGCACTAACGCGTTCGGCCTGCATAGAAGGTGCTCGGATGGCCTTCGCTCGCGTCAAAGTGCACTGGGTGAAGATGAACGCAGTGCATATAGCTACTGCTGGCCCGCCCGCAGGCAAGGAGCACCGCAAGCCGGAGAAGTACTTTGAGGACGTCGTCGAAGGCGCCCGCCCTGTAGAAGGCCAGTGTTCGAAAGATGTTGTCTTCGAGTGATTGTATCCGGATATAAAGACTAGGCTTATGAATCCGATGTATATATAATTTTTGCACTATTTATAATATCAGTGTTTTTTACCTCCTGTGTGATTGTTTATCTTAAATCTGAAAGTTTCCAGTCGTCGGCTTCATCCCCCAGGTACATAGTACTGGGGCGTTCGGTCATATGCAAATACACTCTTTATCCAACGTCTTGGTCCGTATAGGAGGTGTATGCGGAGCGAACCAGGCAATCAGACTATGCGGCGTTATTCCTTTCACTTAGTCGTAGGAGTTTGACAAGTGGGGCTAGGTACTAGCCCCTGGTGTGGAAAAATTATCCAATTGCACTTGGCTGGGCGAAAAAACCAACCCTTCGTATAACACGGGGTAGATCTCTATCGATCGTAGTATAAAACTAAGTCACTGGATTGCTGACCAGGTTCTCGCTTATCATGACAGTCAGTTTTCAGCTTTCTCTACTAAGTTACTTGACCGGACTAGCCAGAAGTACTATCACAGTAGTTCTCCCTTTACACCCTAGCCAAACAATCGGGACGTAGGGGTAAGCACACGAGCCAGGCAACCCAACTATTGACCCAAGACATGATTTGGAACTGATGCATATAATGCAAATATCCAGGACGCCAAACACTCCCTATAGGTGTTCGGTCTTTTCAACATATACCAGGGCTGACTACAGCCGCTGGTAATAAACCCTTATTGACAAGGCACATATGGCAACTGATGCTGGAAGAGAACATTTGACGATGAGTGAATAAAACTCTGGACATAATAGAATAAAACGGTTCTATTAATATCCCTCTATAGTATGGCTAGCCGCAAACTTTACAGATAATGCCGATGACCTTTTTTGGATATTTTACATGCCAAGAAGGTATATAACAAGAAAGAGATAAAAAGGTTTACACAGGGTCTTAATCTAAAAAAGAAACCTTAGTGCGGGTCCCTGCTGCACGTGTGCGCCGTTTCCTCCTCTGTAATGTGTCCTTGAAGGTGTGAGTATGATGACCGTCTGTAGAAAGGAAAAAAAGTAAACCTGGAAAAGAAGAAATCGATCCGGTGTGGCCCTACCAAGTCTGGTTCATTTAATGAATCTAAAGAGGGTAAGTTTAAAGTCCGAATAGGGTCTAGCCCAACTACAGACTATATGCGGGTGCCCCCTGTCGTCGCCCAAGGAATTTTTAAGGCATAATTATGTAGTCGAGGCACATATGCTATCACCTTATGGGGCAGTCGACGGGGGCGTAGCTGTGAATCTTGCTCAGGTTCATCTGAGCTGCCGCACTGAAGCGTGTGCCGGACACATTTAGCTGTGTCCGCTGTTGATAGATTACCCGGCTTGAGTAGGCCGCATTGGACTTCGGCTGCTAAGGCCACAGTGTCCTCCTCCGTACGGAGAGAGCGCTCCATATTTCCATTGACCGTGATAACGCCACGTGGTCCAGGCATCTTGAGCTTTAAATAGGCATAATGCGGGACTACATTAAAGCGGGCGAAGGCCATTCTTCCGAGTAGAGCGTGATATCCACTTCGAAACGGAGCTATGTCGAAGAGTAGTTCTTCATTTCGAAAGTTGTCAGGAGAACCGAATACAACTTCCAATGTTAAAGAGCATGTGCAGCGAGCTTCAATGCCCGGTATCACTCCTTTAAAGGTCGTGCAACTTGGCTTGATTCTTGATGGGTCGATCCCCATCTTGCGGACAGTGTCCTGATATATCAGACTGAGACTACTGCCGCCGTCCATAAGGACTCGGGTTAGATGGTATCCATCTATTATTGGGTCGAGCACTAAGGTAGCTGAACCCCCATGCCGAATACTAGTCAGATGATCCCTGCGATCCAAAGTGATCGGACAGGCTGACCATGGGTTTAATTTTGGGGCGACAGGCTCAACGACATAGACGTCTCGGAGTGCGTGCTTGCGCTCTCTCTTTTGGATATGAGTGGCATATATATCATGTTCATTGTTTTGACCTTCGATGGAAATTTCTTCTGTCCCCCTATATTCGGCTGGCGAGGTTCATCCTCGTCTTCGCTCTGAGGCTCCTTCCCCTTGTGTTCGGCGTTTAGCTTGTCGGCCTGCTTGAAAACCCAACAGTTACGGTTGGTGTGGTTGGCAGGTTTTTCTGGGGTGCCATGGATTTGGCAGGGCATATCTAACATTCTGTCTAGACTTGATGGACCGTCTTTGTTGCCTTTAAATGGCTTCTTCCATTGACCGGGTCTGGAGCCACTGAATCCGGCATTTACCGCAGTATCGTCTGGGCTTCCAGAATTGTTTCGAGATTTGTTTTTGTTACGTCGTGGCTTTCCATTGCCATCCCTGACTACGGATGTTCCAAGGTCACTGGTGCTACTATGAACTAACCAGCTATCCTCACCCGCGCAAAAGCGAGTCATGAGTGTAGTTATGGCTGCCATTGTCTTCGGCTTTTCCTGTCCAAGGTGTCTGGCTAGCCATTCGTCCCGGAGCTGTGCTTGAATGTCGCTAAGGCTTCGGCCTCCGGACAGTCGACTATCTGGTTCTTCTTAGTGAGAAACCGATTCCAAAGCTTGCGGGCTGACTCCCCAGGTTGTTGGATGATGTGACTTAAATCGTTAGCATCCACGGGCCGGACATAAGTCCCTTGAAAATTGGCCCGAAAAGCGTCCTCAAGTTCTTCCCAACTCCCAATGGAGTTCTCTGGGAGACTGTTTAGCCAGTGTCGAGCTGGTCCTTTTAGCTTGAGGGGTAAATATTGTTGGAAATATGCCATAGAGGCAATAATAAAATAGTTATTATTATATTTCCTTGTTCATGATATTTTTCTATTGTTCGTGCTTTAATTGTATTATCCGGAAATAGTAATACATGTGTGAATACATAGACCACAACATGTCCCTAGTGAGCCTCTAGTTGACTAGCTCGTTGATCAATGGATGGCAACGGTTTCCTAACCATGGACATTGGATGTCATTGATAACGGGATCACATCATTAGGAGAATGATGTGATAGACAAGACCCAATCCTAAGCCTAGCACAAGATCGTTTAGTTCGTATGCTAAAGCTTTTCCAATGTCAAGTATCCTTTCCTTAGACCATGAGATTGTGCAACTCCCAGATACTGTAGGAGTAATTTGGGTGTGCCAAATGTCACAACGTAATTGGGTGGCTATAAAGGTACACTACGGGTATCCCCGAAAGTATCTGTTGAGTTGGCACGAATCGAGACTAGAATTTGTCACTCCGTATGACGGAGAGGTATCTATGGGTCCACTCGGTAAGACATCATCGTAATGAGCTCAATGTGACTAAGGGGTTGGTCACGGGATGATGTGTTACAGAACGAGTAAAGAGACTTGCCATAACGAGATTGAACAAGGTATCGGTATACCGACGATCGAATCTCGGGAAAGTACTATATCGATAGACGAAGGGAATCGTATACGGGATTGATTGAATCCTTGACATCGTGGTTCATCCGATGAGATCATCATGGAACATGTGGGAGCCAACATGGGTATCCAGATCCCGTTGTTGGTTATTGGCCGGAGATATGTCTCGGTCATGACTGCATGGTTCCCGAACCCGTCGGGTCTACACACTTAAGGTTCGATGACGCTAGGGTTATAGGGAATGTAGTACGTGGTTACCGAATGTTGTTCGGAGTCCCGGATGAGATCCCGGACGTCACGAGGAGTTCCAGAGGTAAAGATTTATATATGGGAAATCCCGTTTTGGATACCGGATAAGTTCCGGGCGTTATCGGTAACGTACGGGGACCACCGGAAGGGTTCCTGGGGTCCACCGGGAGGGGCCACCAGCCCCAGAGGGTTGCGTGGGCCAAGTGTGGGAAGGTACCAGCCCCAGGTGGGCTGGTGCGCCCCCACACCAAGGCCCAAGGCTCGGGGAGAAGGGGAAGGGGGGAAACCCTAGGCTTAGATGGGCCTAAGGCCCACCAAGGGTGTGCCTCCCCCTCTCTCCCCCTCTGGCCGCCCCCTAGATGGGATTTAGGGCTGGCCGCCACCCCTAGGGGTGGAACCCTAGATGGGGGCGCAGCCCCTCCCCTCCTCCTATATATATATATATATATATATATATATATATATATATATATATATATATATATATATATATATATATATATATATATATATATATATATATATATGGGGTTTCGGGGCCGCCAGATGCACGAGTCCCTCTCTCGCTTGGCGCAGCCTTACCCCTCTCCCTCCTCTTCTCTTGCGGTGCTTGGCGAAGCCCTGCTGGAGTTCCACGCTCCTCAACCACCACCACGCCGTCGTGCTGCTGCTGGATGGAGCCTTCCCCAACCTCTCCCTCTCCCCTCGCTGGATCAAGGTGCGGTAGACGTCATCAGGCTGCACGTGTGTTGAGCGTGGAGGCGCCGTTGTTCGGCGCTTAGATGGGAATCAACCGCGATCTGAATCGCTATGAGTATGACTCCTTCATCCGCGTTCTTGCAATGCTTCCGCATCACGATCTTCAAAGGTATGAATATGCACTCCCCTCTCGTTGCTAGTAATCTCCATAGATAGATCTTGGTGATGCGTAGGAAATTTTTTGATTTCTGCAACGATCCCCAACAGTGGCATCATGAGCTAGGTCTATGTGTAGTTACTATGCACGAGTAGAACACAAGATTGTTGTGGGCGTAGATCATGTCAATTTACTTGTCGCTACTAGTCTTATCTTGATTCGGCGGCATCGTGGGATGAAGCGGCCCTGACCGACCTTACACGTACGCTTATGTGAGACAGGTTCCACCGACTGACATGCACTAGTTGCATAAGGTGGCTAGCGGGTGTCTGTCTCACCCACTTTAGTCGGATTGGATCCAATGGCCCACGCTAATGTTGCCCTCAACTTCAACGTGTTCCTAGAGAAAACCAAGCTGAAAGACGATGGTAGCAACTATACGGATTGAGTCCGTAACTTGAGGATCATCCTCATAGCTGCCAAGAAAGCATATGTCCTTGAAGCACCGCTAGGTGATGCACCGATTTTCCCAGCAACTCAAGACGTCATGAACGCTTGGCAGTCGCGTAGTGATGATTACTCCCTGGTTCAGTGCGGCATGCTTTACAACTTAGAATTGGGGCTCCAAAAGCGTTTTGAGCAGCACGGAGCATATGAGATGTTCCAAGAGCTGAAAATGGTTTTCCAAGCTCATGCCCGAGTCGAGAGATATGAAGTCTCCGACAAGTTCTACAGTTGTAAGATCAAGGAGAATAGTTCTGTCAGCGAGCACATACTCAAAATGTCTGGGTTGCACAATCGCTTGTCCCAGTTGGGAACTAATCTCCCGGATGACGCGGTCGTTGACAGAATCCTCCAGTCGCTCCCACCTAGCTACAAGAGCTTCGTGATAACTTCAATATGCAAGGGATGGAGAAGTCCATTCCCGAGGTATATTCAATGCTGAAATCAGCGGAGGTGGAGATCAAAAAGGAACAACAAGTGTTGATGGTGAATAAAACCACTAAGTTCAAGAAAGGCAAGGGTAAGAAGAACTTCAAGAACGACGACAAAGGAGTTGCTACGCCCGGTAAGCCATTTGCCGGGAAGAAGCCAAAGAATGGACCCAAGCCTGAGACTCAGTGCTTTTATTGCAAGCGAACGGGTCACTGGAAGCGGAACTGTCCCAAATACTTAGCGGATAAGAAGGCCGGAAACGCCAAAGGTATATGTGATATACATGTTATTGATGTGTACCTTACCAGCGCTCGTAGTAGCTCCTGGGTATTTGATACCAGTGCAGTTGCTCACATTTGTAACTCAAAACGGGAGCTGCGGAATAAGCGGAGACTGGCAAAGGACAAGGTGACGATGCGCGTCGGGAATGGTTCCAAGGTCGATGTGATCGCCGTCGGCACGCTACCTCTGCATCTACCATCAGGATTAGTTTTAAACCTCAATAATTGTTATTTAGTACCAGCTTTGAGCATGAACATTGTATCTGGATCTCGTTTAATGCGAGATGGCTACTCATTTAAATCTGAGAATAATGGTTGTTATATTTATATGAGAGAAATGTTTTATGGTCATGCCCCGCTGGTCAATGGTTTATTCTTAATGAATCTCGAACGTGATGTTACACATGTTAATAGTGTGGATGCCAAAAGGTGTAAGGTTGATAATGATAGTCCCACATACTTGTGGCACTACCGCCTTGGTCATAATTGTGTCAAACGTATGAAGAAGCTCCATGCAGATGGACTTTTGGAGTCTCTGGATTATGAACCATTTGACACATGCGAACCATGCCTCTTGGGCAAGATTACCAAGACTCCGTTCTCCGGAACAATGGAGCGAGCAACCAACTTGTTGGAAAACATACATATCGATGTGTGCGGTCCAATGAGTGTTGAAGCTCGTGGTGGCTATCGTTATGTTCTCACCCTCACAGATGACTTAAGTAGATATGGGTATGTCTACTTAATGAAACACAAGTCTGAGACCTTTGAAAAGTTCAAGGAATTTCAGAATGAGGTTGAGAATCAACGTGACAGAAAAATAAAGTTCTTGCGATTAGATCGTGGAGGACAATATTTAAGTCACGAATTTGGCACGCACGTAAGGAACCGTGGAATTGTTTCACAATTGACACCGCCTGGAACACCTCAGCGTAATGATGTGTCCGAACGTTGTAATCGTACTCTGTTGGACATGGTGCGATCAATGATGTCTCTTACCGACTTACCGCTATCATTCTGGGGTTATGCTTTAGAGACTACCACATTCACTTTAAATAGGGCACCGTCTAAGTCCGTTGAGACGACACTGTATAAACTATGGTTTGGGAAGAAACCTAAGTTGTCGTTTCTAAAATTTTGGGGATGCAATGCTTATGTCAAGAAACTTCAACCCGAAAAGCTCGAACCCAAATCGCAAAAATGCGTCTTCATAGGATACCCTAAGGAAACTATAGGGTATACCTTCTACCTCAGATCCGAAGGCAAGGTCTTTGTTGCCAAGAATGGATCCTTTCTGGAGAAAGAGTTTCTCTCGAAAGAAGTAAGTGGGAGGAAAGTGGAACCTGAAGAGGTGATTGTCAACCCTTCCGAACCGGAGAGTAGCGCAGCGCAGGAAGATGTTTCTGTGGTGCCTGCACCGACTAGGGAGGAGTTAATGATAATGATCATGAAGCTTCAGATGAAGTTACTGCTGAACTTCGTAGGTCCACAAGGACACGTTCCGCACCAGAGTGGCACGGCAACCCTGTCATGGGAATCATGTTGTTAGACAATGATGAACCTTCGAACTATGAAGAAGCGATGGCGGGCCCGGATTCCAACAAATAGATTGAAGCCATGAAATCCGAGATAGGATCCATGTATGATAGCAAAGTATGGACTTTGGTTGACTTGCCCGATGATCGGCAAGCCATAAAAAATAAATGTATCTTTAAGAAGAAGACATACGCAGATGGTAATGTGACCATCTATAAGGCTCGGCTTGTCGCTAAAGGTTAGCGACAAGTTCAAGGAATTGACTACGACGAGACTTTCTCTCCCGTAGCGATGCTGAAGTCCGTCCGAATCATGTTAGCAATTGCCGCATTCTATGATTATGAGATATGGCAAATGGATGTCAAAACGGCATTCCTTAACAGCTTCCTTAAGGAAGAACTGTATATGATGCAGCCGGAAGGTTTTGTCGATCCTAAGAATGCTAACAAGGTATGCAAGCTCCAGCGCCCAATCTATGGGCTGGTGCAGGCATCTCGGAGTTGGAACATTCGCTTTGATGAGGTGATCAAAGCGTTTGGGTTTATACAGACTTGGGGAGAAGCGTGTATTTACAAGAAAGTGAGTGGGGGCTCTGTAGCATTTCTCATATTATATGTGGATGACATATTGCTGATGGGAAATGATGTAGAACTCTTGGAAAGCATAAAGTCCTACTTGAATAAGTGTTTTTCAATGAAGGACCTTGGAGAAGCTGCTTACATATTAGGAATCAAGATGTATAGAGATAGATCGAGACGCCTCATTGGTCTTTCACAAAGCACATACCTTGACAAGATATTGAAGAAGTTCAATATGGATCAGTCCAAGAAAGAGTACTTGCCCATGTTGCAAGGTATGAGATTGAGCACAGCTCAATGCCCGACCTCGCCAGAAGATAGAGAAAATATGAGTGTCATCCCCTAGGCCTCGGCCATAGGTTCTATTATGTATGCCATGCTGTGTACCAGACCTAATGTGAACCTTGCCATAAGTTTGGTGGGGAGGTACCAAAGTGATCCCCGTATGGAACACTCGACAGTGGTCAAGAACATCCTGAAGTACCTGAAAAGTACTAAGGATATGTTTCTCGTTTATGGAGGTGACGACGAGCTCATCGTAAATGGTTACGTCGATGCTAGCTTCGACACAGATCTGGATGACTCCAAGTCAAAAACCGGATGCGTGTATATTTTGAATGGTGGGGCAGTCAGCTGGTGCAATTGCA
>LR738716.1:147708641-147731659 GCA_902687465.1 Secale cereale
CAACACCCTCGACCCCTGCTCCCTCCCCAACACCCCCGGTCCCTGCTCCCTCTCCACCACCCAACCATGCTCCTTCGTCCGACTCTTCCGCTGTGCCGGACTCACCCGTACCCATGTTACCCCCTCGTGCTATTCCTACAGCAGTCCCGATTAATGATCATCCCATGCGTACTAGGGCCAAATCAGGATTTCAACAACCCCAAGACCGCCTAAACCTTCATACCACCGTATCTCTCACTTCCCTCCCAGAGAATTACAAAACTGCTCTACTTGATCCCAATTGGGCCGCTGCCATGCAAGAAGAATATAATGCTTTACTTCAAAACAACACATGGCAACTTGTTCCTCGTCCTCCCAACACAAATATTGTTTCTGGCAGATGGATTTTTCGCCAAAAGTTTCACTCCGATGGGAGCCTCTCACGATATAAAGCCAGGTGGGTTTGTCGTGGCTTTTCTCAACAACAAGGAATTGATTACGATGAAACATTTTCTCCTGTTGTTAAACCTAGCACCATTCGTACCGTTCTTAGTGTTGCTGTCTCCTCTTCCTGGCCTATTCACCAACTTGATGTTAAAAATGCTTTCCTCCATGGTTCCCTTCAAGAAACTGTCTACTGTCAGCAACCTCTGGGTTTTGAAAATCCATCCTTTCCAACTCATGTCTGTCTTCTTCAGAAATCTCTCTACGGTCTTAAACAGGCCCCAAGAGCTTGGTTTCAACGCTTCTCCTCCTTCATCCAAACAATAGGCTTCACTCCATCTCTCTCGGACACCTCTCTTTTTGTGTATCATGAAAATTCTGACACTGCCTATTTACTTCTCTATGTAGATGATATCATTCTCACCGCATCCTCTCAAAATTTCTTAGATCATATTGTCTCTCTTCTTAGATCTGAATTTTCTATGACTGACCTAGGACTCCTTCATCATTTCTTAGGCATTACCGTTGTTCGAGATTCCTCCAGCCTTTTTCTTTCCCAACGCCAGTATATTCTTGATCTACTTAATCGTGTCGGTATGCTTGACTGTCAATCATCTCGCACTCCTGTCGATACTAGTTTTAAACTTTCGGCTGCCGGTGAACCCTTTTCAGATCCTACTCTCTATCGTAGCCTAACAGGTGCTCTCCAATATCTCACCATTACTCGTCCTGAAATCTCTTTTGCTGTTCAACAAGCATGTCTCTATATGCATGATCCACGGGTTCCTCACTATAATCATGTTAAACGCATTCTTCGGTATTTAAAAGGAACTCTCAATCATGGTCTCCACCTAAATAATTCTTATCCAAACTCTCTTACCGCATACTCTGATGCAGACTGGGCTGGTTGTCATGACACTCGAAGGTCCACTTCCGGGTTTTGTGTTTTTCTTGGTAACAATTTAATTTCTTGGTCCTGGAAAAGACAGGTTACGGTCTCACGTTCGTCGGCCGAGGCTGAGTATCGCGCCGTGGCACATGCCGTTGCAGATACAATCTGGATTCGGCAGTTACTCTCCGAGCTACACAGGCCTATTGAGCAGGCCACTATTGTCTATTGTGACAACATATCAGCAGTCTACATGACCGGCAATCCAGTTCAACACCGACACACAAAGCATATTGAGATTGATATTCATTTTGTTCGTGAGAAGGTCGCTCTTGGTCAGGTTCGGGTGCTTCATGTTCCCTCTACAGCTCAATTTGCTGAAATTTTCACCAAGGCACTGCCTACTAAGCCGTTTCAAGATATCTGTTTCAGTCTCAACGTCGTCGAGCCTGCCGTTGATACTGCGGGGGGATGTTAGAGTAGTCTTTATCGTATACGACTCCTAGTCCAAGTCAGCTTTGTAACCTTACCCCGAGTCGGTTTGTACCCTCTTATATACACTTGTATGCCGCACCAAATCAATCAATAAGAATCAGTTTTATTCATCTTTCATCACTAACATCACAAATGAGCTTCAAGCACTTGGCGCCACTGAGATCACCAAGCATGAAATCGTCAAGACTCTTCTGAGATCACTAGACAGCTCATTTGATATCCTTGCATTGATGATTCAAGAACGCCCTGACTTCAAGACTCTCGATCCGTCCGATATACTTGAGAGGCTCAACACACATGAGTTCCAGCTATCTGAGAAGCGTGACATCTATGGTCCCAACTATGGCCGATCTCGTGCCCTGAAGGCAAAAGCTGTTTCCTCATCTGAAGAAGAATCTGACTGCAGTTCTGATGATCCTGAAGACATTGGAAAGGAGCTTGCAATGCTTGTGAAGAAGTTCCAGAAATTCACTAGGAAGAAAGGCTTTAGAAAGTCTTCAAGATCCAACTCAAGAAATGATGAAGCATCTGCTCATGACTACAAGAAAAGAACCTGTCATAAGTGCAAGAAACCTGGTCACTACATCTCTGAGTGTCCTTAGTGGGACAACGAGAAGAAGAAAAAGAAGAGCAAAGAATATGATTCTGATGACAAGAAAAAGAAGAAATCTTCAAAGTCTTCGTCAAAGTATTCATCACACAAGAAGAATTCATCGGGCAAGGCTCGCACTTTTGTTGACAAGGAGATGGATTCTGAGGAAGAGTCTGCTTCTGAAGAGGTGGAGGTGGAGTCGGAGGAAGAGTCTGATTCTGGTGCTGCAAGTCTGGCTTTAGCCACTGCCTACGTGGGCAAGCCTATCTTTAACACTGAAGACAATGTCCCCGTCCCCAACAATGATGATGAGGACGACGACTCTGCACCCACCTTCTGCTTCATGGCACGCGGTGCCAAGGTAAAATCACGCGATGCTTACTTTCAAACATCTAGTGAAGATGACTCTGATTGTGAATCAAAACCTAGCTACAAAACACTTGCTAAAATTGCCACTGAACAGCAGAAAGCCATAGAACACATTCAAAAACTGTTAGACAAAAGCGATGACCTGTTGGATGCGGAAATGACCCGTTCTCAGTCCTTAATTGAAGACATAAAAAATCTTCATATTAAGTACAAAGAACTTGAAGAGCTTTATGAATCGCTTTCAAAAACTCATGAAAAGCTTTCCCACGATTACATTCAAAGGAAGTGAGAACTTGAGAAAGTGAAAGCGGCTCATGAAGATCTTAAAAAGGAGAATGAGTCACTCCGCGCACAACTGATCAGCTCTACTCACGAAGAGTTTGAACCACCATGTCTAAAATGCATTGAACGTGATAATGCTACATCTGTTGCTGAATGCTCTCCTGCTGCCACTGTTGAAATATCTTCAACTATTGATGTGGTAACTAATCCCTCTGCTGAGGAAACCACTACTATTGCTGATGAAAATGCTAGGTTGAAGACTTTGCTTCAAACAGGGATGTACAAAAGCCTCAAAGGGCATCAGACTCTATGTGATGTCCTCAAAAAGCAGAGGGTGTTGGGTTCGACAGGAAAATGAATGTTGATGGTTCATACTGGAAGCCTGAGCAGTATCCCAAAACCACATGGGTTGCTGCAAAGGGACCTTTAGTGGATCCATCTACCTTATCTGGCTTCACTTGTGCTAATCCTGTTATCATTGATGAATCCTTTGATGCAAACTATAAACTGTTTAAGAATCAAAATGGTGAAGTGTTTGCCAGGTATATTGGTACTAATTGCAGGAATGGACCACCTATGAAGAAGATCTGGGTACCCAAAGGTTGTCTTGAGAAGCTTCCAACAAATTCTATCATGACACCTCCTGGGATGAAGACAAACCCCAGACCAAAGGCTTCATATGGTCCTAAGGCTTCATACAGACAAAGGACTCACCTGAGTCACCCTAACACAGATGTTTTGCAGGGAAATCATACTCAGACCCATGAATATGAGCGTGTTTCTTCAAACTGCTATGTTCATAAATCAAAGAACTTTTCTGCCTATTCTTATGAGTATTATTCTCCTCCTGCAAGACTATTTGCTAGGGCCCCAAAGCCAAAATTCTCAGATGCTGCTCTTAGACTCATTGCTTCTAAGCCACCCCTGAAGATGTGGGTGGTTAAGAAGAACTAACTTTCTCTTGCAGGGAAAGGTCTCCAGCCTGTAATCAAAGGCTTCTGATGCTATTGCTGGGGACCTAAAACACTTGTAGGGCACAAGATCAAATGCCCAAAATGACTTACTGCTCATACAATCCATAAATCACCTGCTGAAGATCTTATCAGTCCTAACTTACATCTAAAGCTATCATAATCCACTTATGCATCAATTGTTTATGCTTCATAATGGCTTTTGGTGAAGCCTATCCTCCTAACTGCATTGTAGGGAGTGACACCAAAGTCTTCAGAATGGATTATGGATAGCGGGTGCACAAATCATATGACTGGTGATCGAAATCTTCTCATGGACTCAACTTTACGTCCATCCAACAAGAGTCACATCACATTTGCTGATACCGGTAAAAGCAAGGTGTTGGGTCTAGAAAAGGTGATCTGTATATGGTAGATTTCTCAGCTGGACCACAAATGGCCGTATGTCTTCTAGCAAAAGCTTCAGAGTGCTGGCTCTGGCATCGGAGGCTAGGACATGGTGGCATGAGGAACTTGCACACTCTCGCATAGAAGAAGCATGTCATAGGCATCGAGGAAGTCAAGTTCAAGAAAGATCATCTATGTGGTGCCTGTGAAGCTGGGAAGATGACTAGAGCCAAGCACCCCTCGAAGACAATCATGACGACATCCAAACCCTTCGAGCTGCTTCACATGGACTTATTTGGCCCTACTCACTACTCCACATTCTGTACCACAGCCTGTCTCTATGGCTTCGTCATTGTTGATGATTACTCAAGATACACATGGGTACACATAATACTCTACAAGACTGAAGTGCAAGATGTCTTCAGACGCTTCGCCAACCGTGCCATGAACAATTATGGCATCAAGATCAAACATATCAGAAGTGAAAATGGCACTGAATTCAAGAACACTAGCCTCGATCTTTATCTGGATGAGATGGGAATCACTCATGAATTTTCAGCCCCATATACACCTCAGCAAAATGGGATCGTTGAGCGCAAGAACAGAATTCTAATTGAGATGGCTCGAACGATGCTCGATAAGTACAAAACCCCAAGAAGATTCTGGCCCGAAGCTATTGATACTGCATGCCATATCATCAACTGTGTTTATCTTCATAAGCTTCTGAAGAAAACATCCTATGAG
This sequence comes from Secale cereale, assembly GCA_902687465.1. Classification (NCBI taxonomy): domain Eukaryota; kingdom Viridiplantae; phylum Streptophyta; class Magnoliopsida; order Poales; family Poaceae; genus Secale; species Secale cereale. The sequence goes on from LR738716.1 coordinate 147,713,794, forward strand.
CTCCTCACTGGAAAGAAGCCAAATGTAAGCTACTTCAGAGTATTTGGAGCTAAGTGCTGGATCAAGGATCCTCATCATAAGTCAAAATTTGCACCCAAAGCTCATGAAGGCTTCATGCTCGGATATGGAAAGGATTCACACTCCTACAGAGTCTTCAACATTTTTCTCTATAATACTGTTGAAACTGTGGATGTGAGGTTTGATGAGACAAATGGATCACAAAGAGAATCCCTACCAGATGTGCTAGATGAAGCTTCACCAAATGAATCTATCAAGCTAATGAGAACTGGTGAGATCATACCTTCTGAAGCACAACCTGACGAGGAACTCATCATCTCTGCTCGAAATCAACCTGGCGACAATGCTCAGCCTGAAGACAATACCCCTGATGAAGACAATGCACAACAAGAGCAAAATCTTCGTCCAGCCCATCCTCGTGTTGCAAATGAAGTACAAGTTGAGAAGATAATTGATAGCATAAATGCTCCTGGTCCACTCACTCGCTCTAGAGCAACACAGCTTGCAAATTTCTGTGGGCACTTTGCTTTTGTCTCAATATCTGAACCCAAGAAAGTTGCTGAAGCTTTTATGGAGCCTGAATGGATTCAAGCAATGCAAGAAGAGCTTCAACAGTTTGAGCTAAACAATGTGTGGGAACTTGTCAAGCGTCCTGATCCTCGAAAGCACAACATAATAGGCACAAAATGGATCTATCGCAACAAGCAAGATGAGCATGGTCAAGTGGTAAGAAACAAAGCTCGTCTCGTTGCTCAAGGATACACTCAAGTTGAAGGGATTGACTTCGATGAAACATTTACTCCTGTGGCTAGACTTGAAGCAATTCGTATACTGCTAGCCTATGCAAATCATCCCAACATACTTCTATATCAAATGGATGTAAAGAGTGCCTTTCTCAATGGAAGAATTGAAGAAGAAGTGTATGTTGCACAACCACCTGGCTTTGAAGACCCAAAACGTCCTGATATGGTATACAAGCTCAACAAGGCACTGTATGGCCTCAAACAAGCACCTCGTGCTTGGTATGACACCCTCAAAGACTTCCTGAAGAGCAAAGGCTTCAAACCTAGATCCCTAGATCCCACACTCTTCACGAAGACATATGATGATGAGCTATTTGTCTGCCAAATCTATGTGGATGACATTATCTTCGGCTGCACGAACAAGAAATACAGTGATGAGTTTGGTCACATGATGCAAGAACAATATCAAATGTCTGTGATGGGTGAGCTGAAGTTCTTCCTTGGTCTTCAAATTCGTCAGCAAAGCAACGGCATCTTCATATCTCAAGAGAAATACCTCAAAGGCTACTTGAAGAAGTTTGGAATGCAAGACTGCAAAGGGTACTCGACGCCAATGCCTGCTAAACATCATCTGGGTCCCGACGCCAATGGTAAAGAGTTTGATCAACAGGTATACCGCTCCATGATTGGTTCTTTACTTTATTTATGTGCATCTAGGCCAGATATTATGCTTAGTGTTTGCATCTGTGCTCGATATCAAGCGGCACCAAAGGAGTCGCATCACTTAGCTGTGAAGCGAATACTTCGATATTTGGCTTACACCCCAACTCTAGGATTATGGTATCCAAAGGGCTCAGAGTTTGATCTAGTAGGATTTTCAGATGCTGATTATGCTAGTGACAAAGTTGATCGTAAGTCCACATCTGGCACGTGTCACTTGATGGGCCTCGAACCCCTCGTTGGTTACCCCAAGTGGAAGGTGTAAGATGCAGTAAGTAGAAGTGTTTTCCCCTAGCAAAGATGCCAAGGATCGAATCCCCAGAGACTCCTAGGTTCAACAAGTAGGTGTCAATTGCTAACGGCGCAATTAGCAATCAACGTGGACCTGCACACAGATACAAATAACTTTTCTCCCAACGAGTACAGAGAGGTTGTCAATCTCTCCAGCCTTGTAGTTCACAAAGGGTTGAAAGCAATATGATAGTAGTGATAGATAGTGTTTTGCAATAGTAAGTAAATAACGGAAAATAAATAGTGGATCTGATCAATGATGGTAATATGGACCGGAGTCTCATGATGTTCACTAGTGATGTCTCTCTCCCAAAAGACGATAAAACAGCTATGTGAGGTAAACAAATTACAGCTGGGCAATTGACAGGACCACGAACGCAAACCAATGCTGACTACATTGCAAGAAATGTTGAGGTTCAAAGCATGGGCGGTACGCCAAAGTAAGTAGACCGAAATCCATCAATATCTACTACTAATCATCCACCTTGAGATATCTATCCAGAACATCTCGCTGGTATTAAGTTGCGAGTCCCACCCATAGTGTAAACTCAATGCAACAGACAACTGCATTAAAAGAACTTTGCGTAAAGTAAACAATCCTTGCACCCGCGGGCACAAGCACCGTTGTTTTCCCCCTTGTGGCAACAGCACATCCCCTAGACTCATGTTTCTGTCACTCAAGCTAGTCATCGAGGGGCATGAACCCACAATCAAGCATAACGTTCCCTCTTGGAGTCACTACCTACTACTCGGCCAAAGCAATAAATAACAACGGAGAACATGCAAGAATTACTTATGAACTAAAATATAAAAGAGGTGAATCAAATATATTACTCAAGATCAATCTGAACATAATCTCATAATCCATCGGATCCCAGCAAACTCAACATAGCAACAGCATAAGGATTACATAGGTGCCTCGATCATGTAGGGCAGCTCACGAGGACTAATTAGTGAAGCACAAGAACGGGAGGAGAACATCACAGAGCTACTGGTCATGGACTCATGGTCCAAGGGAGACTACTCACGAGTCATCCGGGAGGCGTCCATGGTGGTGGAGAAGCTCCCTGTGGTGATCCTCCCCTCCGGCAGGATGCCGGGAAGAGTTCTCCTGGTGCTCCCGATCTTGGAAGCGGCGGCGGCGGCGGAACAGAGATGGGATCGCGAAAAGAAGTCCCGTTCTGAGGGTTTCGGAGAGTCCTTTAAATATATGCCAAAGTAGGGCATCGGGGGAGTCTCGGGGGGCCGAGGCGCCCCCCCGGCGCGGCCCAGGGGGGGGGGGCGCCCACAGGGCGCCTGGAGCCCCTGTGCCCCCCAGGTTGCCCTTCGGACGCAGTGTTGTTTCCGGTTCGCTGATTTTTTATATAATTTTTCTGGATTTTTCTGGGCAGTTCTCGAAACGTGAAAACCTGAAATACAAAAACAGCCGAAAACAGAAACTGGCACTGGGGTGCACTGGATTAGTAAGTTAGTCCAAATATGATCAAAAGTGTATGGAAGTGTATGAATATCATAGCAATATCACCCAAAAGTGGCATGGAGCAAGCAGAAATTATAGATACGTTTTGGACGTATCATCACTTTCTAGGACGATCACTTGTCTGTTGGTCTTCAAAGAAGCAGAACTGTGTATCACTCTCCACTGCTGAATCTGAATACATTGCTGCTGGATCTTGCTGCACTCAGCTTCTCTAGATAAAGCAAACACTCAAAGGACTATGGAGTCCATCTGAAGCATGTGCCACTCTACTGTGATAATGAAAGCGCCATCAAGATTGCCAACAACCTAGTTCAGCACTCGAAGACAAAGCACATTGAAATTCGTCATCACTTTCTCAGAGATCATGTTATGAAGGAAGATATTGATATCATACACGTCAACACTGAAGAGCAACTGGCAGATATCTTCACAAAGCCCTTGGATGAGAAAAGGTTTTGCAAGTTGCGGTGTGAGCTAAATATCTTAGAATCCTCAAATGTCTTGTAATCAGGCACACATCCTAACACTTATGCATATTGATGACTTAGATGTGCAACACACGAAGTAACATATATCTTCAATCAATGAAGACTTACATTCTAAGTGTGAATACATCAACATGGAATTTGACTTCGGAGCGCCACGATAATTGTGCGCCGTGTCTGGGTCTAATACTTCCTATACGGTGGGTAACGCCACCACCAAATTCTTGTTTAAAGTATTTCTTGTGGCGTTACATTTGCAAAGTCTTTGCACTTGGTTTGTCTTCACATAGGACATATATATATATATATATATATATATATATATATATATATATATATATATATATATATATATATATATATATATATATATATATATATATATATATATATATATATATATATATATATATAGAGAGAGAGAGAGAGAGAGAGAGAGTTGTGTTCTGTCCTCAACAGCATTCACTTATAGCTATGTCTTCTTACTTGAATCTTTTGGACTAAGTGAATGTGATCGGACCCTAACCTCTCTATGCTTCCTCATCTCACATTCTGTCTGTACAAATCATATGCATTCTGTTGAAACAGTCGAATATCTTCTCTGCATCCTTGTCAGCAGAAGATACGGAGACAAACTTTAAATATGTTTTTAATGCTCCATCCGTTATGCCTGAAACCCGGAGAAGCCGGAATGACTACTCCGACAGTCGTGGTGTACGTGGGATCGTGGAACAACTTCTAATGCATTACATGACCACCACGTGTCACTCGTACGTGAACCGTCAGGGGCACCTGAGTAATTACGCCGTGCCGTCTCCCATGCCTATAAATGCACGTCCCATCACGGTCAAAAGTTTCTTCCACCACCTCTCCACTTCGAACAACCCTAGCGCCTCCGCTAGCTTTTGACGATGCCGGCGACGAAGCGCTTCGCTGCCGCAACTTTGTTGACGCCGTCCTCACGCCGGCCGCGGACATCTTCCTCTCCGCCGTCGCCGTAGCTGTCCTCCGTCGCCAAGTTAGGGCACGGACGACCAAACTGCTGGGCATCCAACTCCTACCCCGTCTAAGCAGTTCATCATGTGGTAAATAAACTTGCTTTTTACCATCTTCTAGATCTATAAAGATTCATCTACTTTCCCACAAGAGGTTTTTGCCTACTTAGATATACAGATCTATCCTGTCTGCATCTCATATCTTGCCTAGTACATTCACATATGCTTCAACCATAGTTAGATTCCTCACATGTACTTATTCGTGGATTCGTACAAATCTGGAACCAACTCCCATGAGTGAATATCTTCGCACTATGAGGTCAAAGTCTTCAAAACTGTTTTAATCTTCAAAACTTCTGAGAATGCATATGACCTCTTCCCCTTCCCTCGCATCTCTAATGATGTCATAGGTACATGTCCGTGGGAGAATCCCTTGGTTCTCATAGTCTGCATTCATTTGCAGAGTTTTTGCAGCGTCACATTCATTCTCCTGAAGCTAGTTCCTGTCTGACCAGCAAACCGAAGCATTTGCCAGTTTTGAAGCCATTCAATTTGAAGCCATTCAGGTTGAAGCAAATGACAACTGACAAGACAACAAGAAAGGGTGGTAGACAGCGCCGTGGCAACACCTCTCGTGATTTGCCTCCTGATCTCAGTGAAATATACAAGACTGATCCAGAGGAGGATTACAATCAGAGGAAGACCCGAATCCAATGGATTCGAAGATACTGGGCTGAACAATGGTTCAAATATAGGTTCGTAACCCCAGAGTATGCCAAGAAAAACGCCATCAAGCATCCGTGGGGAGATATCACTTATAAGAATCTTCCCCCCAAGACTCGTGCTGAAGCCATTGCTCAAGGCTTCTATCCTTGCATGGTTAGAGGGCCACAGCCTGCTGATGCTGATCCAAGCGCTCTGCTCTGGTGTCGCGACGACAATCTGTTCAAGCAAAATCTTCAATTCGCCAAGAACTCGGCCAAGGAAAACAAGAAGCTGTGGGGATTAGACTTCAATCCTGGCCCCTCTGCACCAGATAGATTATGAAAAAGCTCAGTTCAAGAAGCATATGAACAAGCTCAGCGTGCAAGAAGTTCAAAACTTCAAGGTTATGATGCAAGAGCTCAAGGAATCCTTTCGCCTGCGGCGTGAGGAAGCTAAAGGCTCACGTGAGCGCATCAAGGACTTGGCTGCAAAATGCGTTCAAGCATTCAATGAAGCTGAAAAGCGCAAGGCACTTGGGCGTCCTGGCATTGATCCAAGAATGGCTGCCAAGAAGAAGAAGAAGCAGTCTGTGCTCGAAGCTGAAGCATCTGGGCAGGAAATGCCTCGCATAGTCTTCCCTGCTAGCACAACTGGCACGAAGCCTAAGGCAACTCCAACCGCTTCAACGCTCAGGAAGACTAAGGTGGCTGAAGCTGATGCTCGCAAGCGTAAGCAATCTACTGATGAAGCTCCACCCACCAAGAAGCGAAAGACCAAGAAGGATAAGGCTGCTTCCAAAGAGCCTATCTTTGTCGAGCCAATCTCAATTGCTCGCCCTGCATCTGCCCAGAGAGAAAGAAGACTGACTGTTCATGAGCCTGCTCCCACAGAGGCTGAAGACATTCCAGCTGTCGACCCCACCGCAGCTGAAGACATTGGTCCTCAAGACAATGTTGAAGATGATGTCGTCCTTCCTCAGATCGAGTACAACATTGACTCTTCGCCTGTTCTCACGAACAGCGAACGCATCGGCATTGGTCGTCCATAGACGCCAATTGCTCAGGATGACTCGTGGGCTGATCACCCACAGGAAACCCAAGACACTCCCCAGCAAACTCAAGACACTAGCATGGTGCTTGAAGACGAAGACTTTGAGGCCCAACAACCTCCATCTCCTCAGGCGTCGCCAGCTTTTCGCAGGCTTCGCAAAGGACCAAGGCCTCAAGTCACTGCCTCAAGTGCTCCAGAAGGAGTAGAGCAACCATCTGCACCTGATGCTGCTCCTACTGGAAGCCACTCAGAATCTGAAGCCAAAGTGGCTGAAGATATTCCGGCTGCATCAGCCGAAGAAGAACCACCCCAACAAGAAGAAGAACAACCCCAAGTTGCTGAAGAAAGTACTGCCGCACCACCTGTTCTCGAGGAGAACGTGTTCGACCCTCCAGCTCATGAAGTGGAGGTAACAAATTCAGAGGCTGCCACCACCAACACTGAAGCCAATGATGTGGTCATGGCTGAAGCTTATGTGGCACCTGAAGATACTGTGGCGCCTGAAGAACCTGCGCCTGAAGTTACTGCTCCTGAAGCCAGTGCTGTGCCTGAAGCCAGTGCTGTGCCTGAAGCTAATGCTGCACCTGACGCCAATCTGCAGCTTGAGGACAATGCCTCTGCTCTTGTTCCGCCTCCACGGCCTCACACAATTGAGCAAGCATACAACAAGGATGATCAGCTTGTTACTGTCCGGTGGCCCATTCTGATTCCGCCACCTACAATTGAACCACGTGCTGCTGGTCCTCAGTTTGATCATCATATTGCGCACAGGCCCCAAAGTCAGAAGCCTAAGCCAAGACTGCCAAGGCTTCCAGGTATTGCAACTTCTTCAGGGTCATTGAATGCCAATAGCTTCACTACGCAGAACACCTTTTTTGACAGCGACAAGAACCCATATTTCAAGCCAAGAATATCATCAGATAGGTTTTGGAGCCATCAACAGCGCAGCTACTACTCAAGAGTACTATATAATCAAGGCCGCATTTTTCCTCATATGCGTCTTGACACTGAAACTATTGCTGGCCTGCCCTGCTTGGAGGAAGCTCTTGACTGCTTCCGTGATGCTGGCTTACTCAATTTCGTTCTGGATAAAGAGCATTGGAATGAAGAGCTGCTTCTGCAATTCTATGCAACACTTCACATCCGAGGCTACAGCAGGGATCCGAAGACATGGGTCCTTGAGTGGATGACAGGCAATGTGCATCATGAAGCAAAAGCCTTTGATCTCATTGAACTTACTGGCCTGCCCACTCCAGGAGATCTATATGAACCTGGCTATGAACTACACACTGAAGCCTTGGAGAGTATCTTCCAGAAACGCAAACCCAACATGAGCCAAATGCTCAGCATGATGAAGCCTCTGACAAATGATGCTGAATATCCTAAAGAATTCTTTGTTGAAGACCTTGAGTACCTGCCTCGCACAATCTATCACATCATAAGGCGTACTCAATGGCCTGTCAAAGGACATTCTTCATCAGCCAAGCTTGAAGGCACTATGAAGACTTTGGTCTTCTATATCTTCAATGGCATCAGCTTCAATGCTCAAAATTTCTTCATCAGGCAAATGGCCACATCTGGAGCTGATCTATTTGGACTGAAATTCTATGCCCCTTGGATAATGCGCCTCATCAAGTTGCACTCAGCTGTCACTTATCAACCCTCTGCTCGCAACCATCAGATTTTCCTGCCTGAGGTTGATATGTCAGCTGAAGCCATTTACCAAGAGCCTACTAAAGAGCCACTTAGTCTTCACAACGCTGATCATCAAAGCTTCACTCAGCAGATTGAAGGGGTTCCAGCAGTCTCTCGCGTCTATCCTCTGGCTGGCCGTACTCGTCTTCCTCGACATGCTGAAACCGAAGCCTCTGAAAGCACCATCGCTCAAAGGCCTCAGAAGCGATCTCGTGTTCTGAATAACCGAGAGCTTCTGGTAGCCCTTCATCAGAAACAAGACAAGCATCACCTCTGGTTAAAGCATCAGATGCAGAGCCTCTTGGTGGATGTCAATCGCATTCGCAATCTTGCCATCAAGAATGCTTTTGTTGCTCATGAAACATGCAGGCGGTCTTGGAAGAGTTTGACTTTACTGAGTGCTGAAGCGGATCTTCAAGACGATGGCTTCACTGAGAGATTCAAGTTTGACAACACTCCTCCAAGGACTGCTGTTATGCATCGAACTCCATCCCTTGAAGACTCTGAGTACTCCTCCTCCGCTGCAATAATTGACGCCAGGGTGATCGATGATCAGGATGATGCTACTTCACCGCCTCCTACTTCAGCGTGCATCGACACTGCACCAACCACCTCTGCACCGCCAAACGACAACACCGACCCTGCATCCTCTTCTGCTCCACCTGGGAACGAGTAGAGGCTCTATGTCTTCAAACCTTTTTGGTCCTTACTGACAAAAGGGGGAGAAGCATATGAGTTGATAGTCTTCAAGCGGGTCCATATGGGCGGGTGCTTTATAATTTGCCTAGTGTTTACAACTCTCGTTTTGCTACATTTGGTTCTTTGAGTTGTAACACTTAAACTGATGGTCGTCTGCTACGTTTTTTTATGCTACTCTGTAATGCGATGATAAATTCCGCATCTGCTATCTTATATTCCGCACTTAGTCATTTTTGCAGACATCCATTCTTCATTGTGCATGTCATTATCTTCGACATATCTATTATGCATGATGAATTGTCTTCATAAGTTTAAGAGGATCTCCACAAGTACAACCTGCCATGTGCATTTGCATTCAAAGCAAATCAAATATATGCACATCTTCAGGGGGAGCCTTTTGCTGCTTACGAAGACAATACCTTATCCTTTACAATTTCACATATCTTTATCCTCGTTGAAAACTTCAACTAGTTTGTCATCAATCACCAAAAAGGGGGAGATTGTAAGTGCATCTAGTGCCACCCCTAGTTGGTTTTGGAGTATTGACGACAAACCTGGTTGAGGGAATAATGTGTTTGTGAGAATTGCAGGATAACACAGGTAGTAGTCCCTCATTGATTCGGTTAACCTATCGGAGATGACCCCTAAAAATGTATGAAGACATTGATAACTCTGGTGGTATATGAAGATAATCATATTGACGACTATGACATGAGAAGACATTGTGTGAAGACTATGGAAAGCGAAGACGTAGAGTTGTCGCTGTTTCCCCTTCTTCTTTATTGAGTCATAGGAACCACCGCACTGTTAAGTGGGGTCCAAGTGAACTAAGTCAGAGTGACTGATGTGATGCTCAACCAAATCCTATGTCTTCGAGCGAAGACTATGAGAGCAAATCTTATCCAGAGGCGGATGAGTCAGCTTTACTTGGAGCTCAAGTAAAGTTGCCGTGTGTGTTTGAAATCTGACCGTTGGAACACGTGTCAGTTCCTTAGTGACCCAGGGTCACTTCGGACAAATCAGGTCGGGTTGCCTAGTGGCTATAAATAGCCCACCCCCTACACCATAAATTGGTGGCTGCTCAGAGTTATTGCACGGCTTTTGTCGTTTGAGAGCAACCCACCTCCGAAGCATTTGAGAGAGAAATCCTTGCGAGGACAAAGCCCTAACACCCAGAGCCAAAGACTGTTAGGCATCACTGAAGTCTTTCTGTCTGTGTGACCTGAAGACTTATTACACTTCAGGACTGTGTTTCCTCCAGCCGGTTAGGCGTCGCGTTCTGAGCATCCAAGAGTAATTGTGGATTGCCGGTGAACGAAGTATGTGAAGGTTTGGAAGTCTACCTTGAAGACTAACCAGAGTGATTGGGTGAGGACTAGGTGTTCTTAGCTCAAGGGGAACAAGGTGAAGACGCGGTCTTCTGAGTTAAATCTCAGCCTCCCTAACCAGACGTATAGTTGTCACAGCAACTGGAACTGGTCTAACAAATCACTGTCTTCCCCGAGCTACTGGTTCTATCCTTTCCTTCCCTTTACTTACTGCTCTGTGTTGTGAAGACATTGCATGCTTGCCTTATCTGATTGTCTTCACTGAGTATCTACTTATTGTGATTGGCTTCATTCCTTCTTCCTGTATGATCACTACTGCCTAGTTGCTATTAGTCTTCATGCTTTCACTTCATTGAATACATGACTATGGCTTATCTAGTGTAGTCCACTTTCCGCTGCATACAAATAGGCTTGAGCTTGTCGTTTGTCTTCGAAACTACCATGTTTTGAAGCATTTCATAAAAATCACCTATTCACCCCCCCTCTAGTCGATATACTGCACTTTCAGAAAGACCAAGGAGGCTTAGGTGTTCAGAACCTCCAGGTCAAGAATGATGCCTTACTCAGTAAATGGTTGTTCAAGCTACTTACTGAGGATGGTGTTTGGCAAACTATGCTAAGCAACAAGTATTTAGGCCAAAAGGCGTTGTCCCGGGTATATAGGAAGCCTGGTGACTCGCATTTTTGGCTGGTCTGATGGCGGTAAAGAAACATCTTTTCTGTTTCGCATCCTTCACGATAAAGGACGGCTCGGAGATACGTTTCTGGGAGGACAAGTGGCTAGGAAATACCACTCTCCGAGAACAGTACCTAGCCTTGTACCGCATTGTACGCGATAAGAATGATACTCTTGCGCATGTGATGAGCTCTTCCCCGCCAGATATATCATTTCAGAGGGATTTGGTTGGGCCCCCTCTTGTGTCATGGCAACATCTTCTATCCCATTTGGATTCGATGGTTCTCTGATTGTAGTGTGGCGTTAGCCGCATCCCGCAGTAGTGTATGTAGAAATGATTGTGTTTTTAATGGCAAAATCTCTTCTCCTATGCAGGTTATTTACCTTTGTACGCACTGGCTTCGTATGTGGTCTACTCTGCACCGAATGGAGTACCAATCGCTATTCGGGACGGTGTGTATGCGGTTGGAGCGGGTGGCCAGGGAGGTTTTTTCCCAACATGGATGGCAGCATAATCTCCGAATCGGTCCACCTTCTTCGTCGACAGAGCCATAGTTTCGGCCCCATTTGGCTTTACTGTCGCCACTTTGTCGTTTTTATATTCTTTATCAGACTATTTGTTTGATGGTTGTGTGCATCTTACCTATGCAGAGGCCGGGTGTCGCTCTTTATGCTTTGTATCCACTCGATGCTACATTTTGAGTTAATAAAAGTGCCCTTTATCGAAAAGTTAAAACTTTTCTTGAGGACCATCATTTCTCCAATGTACTACCTGGTATAGTAAAAGTAAGATCACTCATTCCGTTTCTTCTTTTTTGTTTCAAGCTGCAAGAGGAGAATATATATCTTGGCCAAGATTAAGTTTATTCCATCGTCAGGTATTTCAAGTCAAAATGCTTGGCTGATGCTTGAATCGAAATGGAAAAGGAGAGGAAAAGTTTACCTCGTAGCTGAATTCCTTTACAAAAAAAGGCAATGAAATGGAAATTGACTGAAGATGCATGTATGATCCATTGATTGATACTTCATACGTCTTTTACAGGAATAATTTTGTTCCCTTCAAATAACCTCTCTGGGTTGGCTCCTAATGCTAGTGATCCTTGTTTCGTAGCCATGAATCTGTACTCCAGGCTCAGTAGCCGGAGCCAATTGAGGGAGAAACCAAGGGAATAACATTTAAGAAAAGGGGTTCCCCCGCTTTATATTATAAAGCAAACCACCAAGCATCCAATGAAACAATGTCAAATACAATAAGTCATAGAATCATGCTGGGGGCACAGCAAGACAAGTCTCAAATAAAGCTAAAAGGAGAAACTAATCCGGCTCAGGAGGAGGAGGTGGTGGCGGTGGCGGAGGAGCAAAAGACGCCGCCGAGGAACGAAGACCCGCCATGATGTTGTGGATGACGCCTCGGTCGCTCCGCTTGCTAGATCACATCAGTCACTCGAGACGGAATCACTCGTTCGATGACTAGTTTATTGCGGTAACACGAAGGGACCAGGCAAGGGTACCTAGCGCGACCCAAATAGGGGCACGCCTAGACCCGGGGAGCCTAAAGACCTCCTCGAACAAATCCGGGAGGTTGTTGTGACGACCCCGGCCCGACCGTGCACTAATCATACACGCAAATGCACACGATCAAGCCTAAGGACTCACGTGAAGGAATCACAGCACAACTCTAAAACATAAATAAATACATACAAGTTATATATTACAAGCCAGGGGCCTCGAGGGCTCGAATACATAACAGGTGTCACACACATAGTCAGCGGAAGCATTAGATGTCTGGGTACAGACATAGAACACAAGTTCAGATAGGCCTCATACGAGGCGGGGCAAAAGAAAAGCTACGATCGAAAAGGCGCAGGCCTCCTGCCTGGGACCTCCGATCCTACTCCTGGTCGTCGTCCGCCGGCTCCTCGTAGAAGTACTCGCCGGCCGGGTAGTAGTAGTAGCCAGCCTCGGGCTGGTAGTAGTAGTCGTCAACGGGGGCTGCGGGCACCAAGGCTCCGTCGTCTGGTTTATCATGCGGGTAGGACAAAAGAGGAAGCAAAGCAACCGTGAGTACTCATCCAAAGTACTCAGCAAGACTTACATCAGATCTATACTAAGCAATGCATTATTTCCAAAGGAGGCTTTATGTGGGTGGACTAGACTGCAGAAAGCCAGAGTAGAGAGGGGAAAAGCCTAGTCCTGACGAAGACTAGCATCTTCAGGGTCTTGCAGCAATTAGAAGGGAGCAGAGTAGTACATCATAATGTAAAGGGTTTATAGTCATATCAACCTCATATCTCAAGTCACCAGTTCTAGTTGTACCGAAGTGGATACAACTCCGAGTGTCCGTTACCATAGGACAGGCTATCGATAGATGTTTTCTTCCCTGCAGGGGTGCACCAAGTTACCCACCACGCTCGCTTAACTCCGGCCGGACACGCCATCAGGTCGTGCCCGCCCTCGGCCAAACAATACGACGCAACCCGACCGGATACCGCCAGAGAGGATCGAGCACGCCGGACTAATCCTATGCCCCGGGGGTCGGGGCCATCGCCCCGGACGCTCCGCACGTTGCGAGGCCGTTCGGTAGCAGACCTAGCAACCCCTTATACAAGCACGCAGTTGCATCCTAAGTCCAATCCGAACGGGCCGCTCAATCGCTGACGTCGTGACGACTCCGGCTGATGTATACGACGCAGAGCACCCACTCACACCCACGTGGTGGTTAGTGCTATCGGACCCGAAGGCCCCTCGGATTAAATATCCAAATCGCTTAGTGGATTGGGAGCGCGCGGTAACGAGCAGAGCCCACGATACTGTTGGCCCCGTCGTCCCGTCTCGAGGACTTGTGACAAGGACTGGGAATGACCGGCCACGCCTCGTAGTTATCTCGCGGGTACCCTCATTGGTCACCCGACTCCACAGCTCACGCCTCAAAGGCTCTCGCGGGTACCCCTCAGGGTCAACCCGTCTCTATCTAACATGTGTAGTAGTCACCATAAAGTGTCTTCAGACGCACGATACCTCTGGCCGCACGCCTTTGTTCCTGGTGACGTCCGGCCTCGGGGATCGATACGTCTTTAAACACGGTATGGTGAAACAGGGCATCCGTGTGGTTTCCATGCCGATGAGGAATCCGAGGGATCACCCTCGTTGGACTCCTATACGACAGGTCCCGTTAAGGTGATACCGGAGGAATCACCCTCGGCGGTAATCACAATAGCAGATGCACGACAAAAGCTAGGTCGGAAGTGGGAAGAGGAATCACCCTCGATAACCCACAACGAGCTAGCTATACTACAGGGACAACATCGGAAGTGAGTTCGGAGGTATCACCCTCGTCACCTGATGTTAACTCTGCGGAGTCGAGCATATTAGGGGGTGTGCGGTGGTGTGAAGAAGGTCAGGGGAAGGGGCTCGATCGCTTGATCGAGGCAAGGGTACTATGCGAGGCAACTACGAGAAAGCGGGACCACAGCAGTGCTACCCAACCTATACTAAGCAGTTTATGAATAAAGACAGGTATCAACAGTTTAGCAAAAACAGGCTATGCAACAGTAATAGGAGCAGTAGCAGTAGCAGCAATTCTAATGCAAGAATAAGAGAGAATAGACATAGGCGATATCGGAATGATCAAAGTGGGGGTTGCTTGCCTGGTTGCTTTGCAGGCTAAAACGGATCTTCTATGGTGAAGTAGTCGTCCACCGAATCTTCCGCACTCTCGGCGTCTATCGGAGAGAAGAGGGGGGGAGAAACAAATAAATACACAGCAGTAAAACAATCGCAAAGCAAGACAAGACTACAAGCTAAGCCGGAGTGATCTAACGCGGTGCTACGTGATTATCGAGAAAGGGGGAACCCATCCGGGAAGTATTCCCGGTTCCGGGCGTCTGTCAGACAGAGGAACCGGAGGGGGACGGTTGCACGTTAGTGGTGTCAGAGTCAAGTGACAGCTAGGGTGCAGTGCAGGGTTGCTTAAAGACCTAACTAAACCATTTAGTTATTTTAGAATAACAGCTGGAATTAATTACGGCAGTTAAGGCACTATTCACCTGCCGAGAACGGGCTAAAAGTTACGGGTTCACCTCCGTAGGAGGTCCCGTCACGGAAACAGACAGCAGGGTTGGCTTTGTCTCGTCGTTCTGAGCAACTTTCATGTACAAACTTTTTCCATCCGAGCTACGGATTAAAAGATATGAATTTTCTAAAGATTTTATCATTTCCTGGATTGTTTGAAATTAACAGAAATGATTATGACGTCAGCAATACGTGGGGTGACGTCAGCAGTCAACAGACTGGCTGACCAAGTCAAACTGACTGACGGGGCCCACCTGTCAGCCTCAGCGAGGTTAACTGTGGTTTAAATTAAGCTAACAGAGCTAATTAGCAGGTGGGGCCCTGCTGTCAGTGACTAGCTATAATTAGATTAGGTTTGACTAATAACGGATTAATTAGCGGGTTAACAGAGCGGGCCCCACACATCAGCGGCTATAGCGCCACGTCAGCGTCGACCCAAGTCAACATGTCAAAGGGGCCCGCGGGGACCAGCGGTCAGCGACCGGAGGCGAGCCACGTCGGCGCCACGTCGGAGTCGCCGGAATCTCACCGCCGGCGACCCGAAAAACGGCGGAGAGCCTCGGGCCTCGCCGGAACTCGTCTACAGGCGGTCAAAACGGGTGCGGGCGGGCGCGTTCGAACGCTGGAGATCTCGCGCGTCGAGTGGTGCCACTGGCCGGACCAGGGGATGGCCGGAACATCGCCGGCGACGATGGTTGGCGGCGGTTGTTTATGGGCTACGGTGAAATCGGCGCGGCAGCGCGTGTTAGGGCAAAGTAGTGGGGCAGGTCGCACCTATGCGACGCCCTGAGCTCAACGACGAGCTCGGTTGGACACGATAGCGACGTCAACGACGACGATGGGCCACACGGCGGAGCAGAGCTCGGTCGTCCATGGCGGCGTCGTTAGGCGCAGCAGATCGAGGAAAAGGGCAGGGGAAGGGCGTGTGGTGCTCACCGTGCGGGCGCAAGGAGGCCCCGTGAGTGAACGGGAGCGCAGGGGAAGGACGGGAGCGATGTCGATCGCCGGAGATGCCGAAGACGGGCGCGGCTCGATCCGCGGGCAACGACATCGCCTGGCTCGAATGGCGCTCCGCAGGTGAAGTAGTAGGTGCAGACGTGCCTTCCAGACACGGTCACCGGACTCCGGGACGCTGGTGGCCTCGTCGGAGCAGAGATGCGGCGACGGCGGCGTTCTGGAGGGGGAAGGAGAGAACGAGCGGACGAGGGAGGAAGGGGAGAATGGCGAGGCGACCAGGCGAAGAGTCTCGGGGTCCTCCCTTATCCCCTCCTCGCGCTCCTGTGGGAGTAGGTGAGCAGCAGTGGCCGGAGGCGACGGCCGCCATGGCGCGCAGGACACGGCGATGGAGCAGGTGGGGGAGGGGACGTGCGGGGCTGGGCCGACGAGGCCCATTTGCCAGGTAAGGCCTCGCCCCTTTTCTCTCTTTCTTATTTTTATTTATTTATTTATCAGACAGGGAGAGAAAAGGAAATAGATGGGTTACCCAACCAACTTAGAAAAATGTGTGACTTGGCCCACTAAACACCTGGCATTTTTAGGCACTGCCAAAAATTATTTTGGGAGCAGGAAGAATCCAAAAGGAATTTTTCACTACTAAAATAGCATTTTAAAATGCTGATATAGCACTGAATTAGTTGCTACAGCCCTCTTTAGCAACTATAAAAAGTTGTTATCCTTAACAACTAATTGTTATGGATTATTTGCTAAAAGATGAACATTTTTGCAGCAACTGAAAATAATGATGGCTTGGCTTGATCAGAGGATAATCACTGTGGTGTGAAACTGGGGGTGTTACAAATCTCCTCCACTACAAGAAATCTCGTCCCGAGATTTAAGTGGGGAAGAAAAGGGTAACTTCGGGAGAACTGACCCTTACAAGGTCGAACATCTGACAGATAAGTCAGGGGATGCGGCAGAAAGAATCTCTCGAGTTAAAACTTAAGCAAACATCGAGAGCAAAGTGTGAAAGTACAATAAGAAGTTTCAAACGAACGAACACCCGTTTGATGCCTGAACAGAGTGTGAAAATAGGTTCCGAGGGTCTGGAATAGATTAACTCTTGGAGGGTGGCTCATGATAACACACAGAACCAAGAGCAAATGGTACTTCGGAATCAAGGGTGTTCAGAAGACTCAGGTCCCGACCTGGTGGAACTGTAGGGGGTGTCGATCGAGAATAGGGAGAACGGGGTCATTTGCTCGGATATGACAGCAAGGACTGTCAGAGAGTATCCTGTCAGTTATGTTGGTAACAACGTTGGTACCAAGGGCGAGGGACGAAGAGAACCATTTTCCTGCTCGTTGAACGAGACGGACCAATAGGCAAAGTTCTCGTCCATCGGTGGTTACCGGAATGTCATCAACAAAAGTAACAGGGTCTCGCTGACAGAGTGGTAGACCAAGATGTTTTCACAAGCAGGGAGTTATTCCTGCTTATGTCATAATGATCTTAGGAAAGGTTAAACAAACCAATGGAAAGGAAAATGTGATTAATTGATTAATCACGCCAATGGAAAGAAATATGTGTTTACACACAAGTTTTAGGGGTATATCATTTCGCAAGAAAGAGCGGAGCATGATATACATGATAGGACAGCAAGCTCAAAAGCATTTAGGTAAAGGGGCGAGGGAAGAATCATGATATTACCCATACCATGGTGTTTGGATAATAGATCAAGAAATATTTGGCCATGTGCTTACAATGTTATTGTCGTTATTTGGGATACCACAGTCATGCTTCGAGATAGCATTAACATGGTGTTCCAAGCAAGGTTTGGAACTGAAGATCACAAAAGATACAAAGGAACGTTTCCATGATTATCTCGGAACGTAAGGTATAACCAATCACAGCCAGGTCTGTGTTGGCAGGAAGTCAATGATGTCATCGATGATATCACAAATCATCGGGGGG
>LR738716.1:147736715-147753249 GCA_902687465.1 Secale cereale
ACGTCGGAGTCGCCGGAATCTCACCGCCGGCGACCCGAAAAACGGCGGAGAGCCTCGGGCCTCGCCGGAACTCGTCTACAGGCGGTCAAAACGGGTGCGGGCGGGCGCGTTCGAACGCTGGAGATCTCGCGCGTCGAGTGGTGCCACTGGCCGGACCAGGGGATGGCCGGAACATCGCCGGCGACGATGGTTGGCGGCGGTTGTTTATGGGCTACGGTGAAATCGGCGCGGCAGCGCGTGTTAGGGCAAAGTAGTGGGGCAGGTCGCACCTATGCGACGCCCTGAGCTCAACGACAAGCTCGGTTGGACACGATAGCGACGTCAACGACGACGACGGGCCACACGGCGGAGCAGAGCTCGGTCGTCCATGGCGGCGTCGTTAGGCGCAGCAGATCGAGGAAAAGGGCAGGGGAAGGGCGTGTGGTGCTCACCGTGCGGGCGCAAGGAGGCCCCGTGAGTGAACGGGAGCGCAGGGGAAGGACGGGAGCGATGTCGATCGCCGGAGATGCCGAAGACGGGCGCGGCTCGATCCGCGGGCAACGACATCGCCTGGCTCGAATGGCGCTCCGCAGGTGAAGTAGTAGGTGCAGACGTGCCTTCCAGACACGGTCACCGGACTCCGGGACGCTGGTGGCCTCGTCGGAGCAGAGATGCGGCGACGGCGGCGTTCTGGAGGGGGAAGGAGAGAACGAGCGGACGAGGGAGGAAGGGGAGAATGGCGAGGCGACCAGGCGAAGAGGCTCGGGGTCCTCCCTTATCCCCTCCTCGCGCTCCTGTGGGAGTAGGCGAGCAGCAGTGGCCGGAGACGACGGCCGGCCATGGCGCGCAGGACACGGCGATGGAGCAGGTGGGGGAGGGGACGTGCGGGGCTGGGCCGACGAGGCCCATTTGCCAGGTAAGGCCTCGCCCCTTTTCTCTCTTTCTTTTTTTTATTTATTTATCAGACAGGGAGAGAAAAGGAAATAGATGGGTTACCCAACCAACTTAGAAAAATGTGTGACTTGGCCCACTAAACACCTGGCATTTTTAGGCACTGCCAAAAATTATTTTGGGAGCAGGAAGAATCCAAAAGGAATTTTTCACTACTAAAATAGCATTTTAAAATGCTGATATAGCACTGAATTAGTTGCTACAGCCCTCTTTAGCAACTATAAAAAGTTGTTATCCTTAACAACTAATTGTTATGGATTATTTGCTAAAAGATGAACATTTTTGCAGCAACTGAAAATAATGATGGCTTGGCTTGATCAGAGGATAATCACTGTGGTGTGAAACTGGGGGTGTTACAGTTGTCATGGCACCACGTGCCCCCAACCACCTCCCGGAAGAAACTCCATAAGAACTGAGCTGTCGGGCACCGGAAGAAGATGTGGTTGTAATCTTCCGGTACCAGAAAAATGGGGAAGAGACCATCCCCAGGTCCATTACGCTTACGAACCTGAGTGCCTGAGGGGAGGCGACCTCTAACCCATTGCCATAGAAATATATGGATCTTCAGGGGGAGTTTGATCTCCCAAAGCACCTCTAGCTCCACTGGACCAGGAGTAGGAACAATCGCATGGTACAGAGATCTAGTCGAAAGTCTACCGCTTGGCTCGAGATGCCAAGAAAGCGTATCCGATTCCAGCAAAGTGGAGTGAAGGGCAATACACTCGAGTAGCTCCTGCCATTGCGCAAGTTCAGCCGCCCCAAAGGTGCGGCGGAAGGCAATCGCGCCTAGGTTCACTAGGGCCGCAGCCATGGAGATCTGTGGGCGTACACAGATAGAGAGTAATGCCAAAAAATGATCTGCAAAGGGGCGTGTACCCGTCCATCTATCCAGCCAAAATAGGGTGGCCGCACCGGATCCTATCTGGATGGAAGTCCCAATGCGCAGGACTGGTAACAGAGGGATCACCGATTGCCAGAATTGGGAACCTCCAGGCCTAGTTGCGAATGCTAGCGGTTGCCCGCGAAGGTACTTCCCACAGATAATCTGAAGCAATAGGCCACCCTCCTCAGTCTGGATCCGCCAAAGCCATTTGGACATGAGGGCAATATTCATTCGCTTGGAGGAAATAACCCCCAAGCCGCCCTGGTCCTTCGGTTTATAGATCTCGGACCATTTGACCATATGGTACTTCTGTTTATTGTTCTCGCCCGCCCAGAAGAATCGGGAAAGTAGTTTGGTAACTTCATGATTGAGGGATTCATTTAGACTATAGAATCCCATGATATACATCAATAGGCTAATAAGGGAGGAGTTCATCAGAATCACTCGAGCGGCTTTGGACAGCCATCTCCCTTGCCAAGGTTGCATAATAGGTTGGAGCTTGGCGATTATTGGGCGGTAGTCCTTCTCCAGGAGCCGTGCGTCACTAAGGGGCATGCCAAGATAGGTCAACGGGAAGGACCCCAAGCGGAAGTTCAAACGGTTGGCAATCCGCTAGGCCTCCCCTTGAGAATATCCCAAGACCATTACCTCGCTCTTGGCAAAGTTTATTTTGAGGCCCGACATTTCCTGGAAGTAGAGAAGGAATTTGAGGTTCTGGATATCTTCGTCTGACCCTTCCGCCATCATAATGGTGTCATCCGCATATTGGAGATGGGTCAAACCCCCATTGGCCACCAGATGGGGGCAAATCCCCCTAATGTGACCCGCGCGCTTGGCCAAGTCCAGTATCGAGGCGAGCGCATCAACCACAAGGTTGAAGAGAAATGGGGAGATCGGGTCTCCCTGTCGGACCCCTTGGCCAGTCGTGAAGTATGGACCAAACTCCCCATTGATGTTTACAGCCGTCCGGCCACTCGTCACTAACTGCATCACCCGGGCCACCTAGTGAGGGTCAAAGCCACGCTTAAGCAACACTTCCCGAAGGAAGGACCAGTGAACGGTATCATAAGCTTTGTGGAAATCGATCTTGAAGAACACCGCGCGGAGGTGTTTGCTCTTAACCTCATGGATAATCTCATGGAGGGCAAGGATCCCATCCAAGATATATCTCCCTTTCGTGAAGGCCGACTGGTTCGGATGATGAATCCGGGGAGCAATAAGGGCTGCCCTAGTGGCGTACCCTTTCGCGAGGATCCGAAATATCACATTGAGGACTGTGATAGGGCGGGCGAGGGAATAACATTAAGGAGAGCTGCAATTTGTAACCTACATGTATAGCTGTAATTTGACTCTTGAACTAGTATTTACAGCAACCGAGAGTGCAGTAATTTTACGAATCCAAGAGAGCAATGCTGGTCTACCGTCCACATCATGCATCTCCAGTAGCATGAAAAAAAGATCTTTCGAAAGCGGGAAGCCAATAAAACAAATTTACTTCATACTCCCTCCGTTACAAAATAAGTGAGTCGAAAATGACTCAACTTTGTAGTAACTTTAGTACAAAATTGAGTCACTTTTGAGTCACTTATTTTGGGACAGAGGGAGTACTAGAAACCAAACCAGAGTTACTAAGTTGGTTAGAATTTCACAAAATTTAACAAAGGTCTACTCGAGTCACTGTTGCTTGTGTGCAATATCTAACTCCAATATCATAAAAAAATACTGATAAATGTGAAGATGCAGTACGCACGTACATGACTTCTAGTTGTCCCCATCTCCCGGTGACTCTAAGAACCCAGACTGATAATTTAATATCATTAGAATCTGTATTATCATTTACAAAATACAACTGTCCCTGTGATGAAAAAGCATCACCGGTACAGACATCAACATCACCTGGCAGCATATAGGACAAGTGAATTGAATCACATTTGCACAAGCTCAATCTTTTAACCAAAAGAGAGTATAAACGACTACTGAAGTGAAGCATGGATTCAGGTATGAATTTTCATTGTACTAAAAGATACTACAATCTTGATTTCGGCTTCGTAAATATTCAATGTGCACCCACTACACGAACCCTGCAATCTCATTTTGTAAATATTGTAGACACACCCCTTCAATATTGGCTCAATACAAATAGGCAACAAGTTGTCGTGTGGTTTTCTTTCTATGTCTGCCTAAACCATCTCTCAAGTGTTGAGACTCAAGAAGAAGAGCAAGATCAGTGACACCCAGGGTCCAGGAGTTAGATAGATGCAGCGTGTTTGGAATAGTAGGCATCCAGGAATATGACCATCCATGTGATGTTAGAACTCGTGTAATTGACCAAATTACGTCCGCCAGAACATCACCACAGCTAGATGGCGGGTGGCAAATAGAGGAGGTGTTGTTTCTGAAAGAGAAGGAGAGTTGCACATCGAGATCTATAAGTGGACATGTGCCTTGACGTGTCCTTTGTTGTACATTAGTGGGCAGCAACTCTCTTATGTCATTTATTATTTGAAGGGTCATGTGCTTCTGCATTGTATCGTTTTTATCTTTAAAATAGCTACCAAGGCAGAAATAAAATAAAGCCGTGGGAATCAGGCCTACCAAAACAGAAAAGAAAAAAAGAAAAAGAAAATATAAGACACATCCTTCCATCTCATATTACATTGGGCACCCAATATAACCCTATGATACATCATTTTATTTTTACTGTGAACATCTTTTTTCCCTACAATAATTTTGGATGGTGCATCTCTGCTGTGAAAGTAATCTGAAGACCAAACGGAAGAGGAAACTGGCCCACATAGCATGTGCAAAAAAGTAGACATGGTTACGGCAAAAACTGGATGCACTTCGTGTACAAACAGACAATCTCTTTCGAGGTATCAGGGTTTCAGACGAAAAGTCGTCTGTTACAAAGGGATTTCATTTTTTTGAACTTATTTGAGCTAAAGACTTTTTCTGAGTTCAAAATGCACCATTCAAAGCCACATCATCAATTTTCAACCATTTTTGACTTCATTTGCTATTTTTCATGCATTTACTGAATTTTTTGAGCTAAAAGACCCTGAAATTGAAAAGCATTTCAAATGAACTCTGAAAAGGTTGAAAGTTGGCATGGTATCATCATTTCACCCACATAGCATGTGCAAAAAAGTAGACAGGGCTACGGCAAAAATTGGATGCACTTCGTGTACAAAACGGACAATCTCTTTCGAGGTATCAGGGTTTCACACGAAAACTTGTCTGTTACAAAGAGATTTCATTTTTTTTGAACTTATTTGAACTACAGAATTTTTCTATGTTCAAAATGCACCATTCAAAGCAACATCATCAATTTTCAACCATTTCTTACTTCATTTGCTAATTTTCATGCATTTACTGAATTTTTTGAGCTAAATGTCCCTGAAATTGAAAAGCATTTCAAATGAACTCTCAAAAGGTTGAAAGTTGGCATGGTATCATCATTTCACCCACATAGCATGTGCAAAAAAGTAGACAGGGTTACGGCAAAAACTGGATGCACTTCGTGTACAAAACGGACAATCTCTTTCGTGGTATCAGGGTTTCAGACGAAAACTCGTCTGTTACAAAGGGATTTCATTTTTTTGAACTTATTTGAACTACAGACTTTTTCTGTGTTCAAAATGCACCATTCAAAGCAACATCATCAATTTTCAACCATTTCTGACTTCAATTGAAAAGCTATAAGACCCTGAATGTCTGTCTTGCCCTGCACTCCCACGATATATAATTAAGCGTGTCAAAAACCATTACAGAACATCATGGATAGATAAGTGATCAAATTAATATAAGTTCATCATCACATGCCATTCAAAGTACATGCATATCTCTAGAGCATCTAATTAAACCATACATTGAAACTATGTAGAACATTTCAACGCAACAACAAATGCGATCATAATCGCAACCAAGGTAACAATTGATCCAACGGCATAATGATACCAAGCCTCGGTATGAATGGCATATTTTCTAATCTTTCTAATCTTCAAGCGCATTGCATCCATCTTGATCCTGTGATCATCAATGATATCCGCAACATGCAACTCCAATATCATCTTCTCCTCCTCAATTTTTTATAGTTTTTCCTTCAAGTAATTGTTTTCT
The DNA here is from genome assembly GCA_902687465.1 of Secale cereale. Taxonomy (NCBI): domain Eukaryota; kingdom Viridiplantae; phylum Streptophyta; class Magnoliopsida; order Poales; family Poaceae; genus Secale; species Secale cereale. The sequence continues at coordinate 147,742,648 of LR738716.1, forward strand.
TCTTCAACTAAATTTAACCTCTTGACAATACACTACTAGGAAAAGGGCTATAGATGGAATTGATACTAATGGCGCACCAGACAAGCACTGCACCATTAGTATATACTAATGGCGCACCAACCTCAGATACGCCATTAGAGTTCAAACTACTAATGGCGCACCTGGCCCAGCGTGCGCCATTAATATCAAAAAGTTTTTTTTTGAACTAGTGCGCCTGTCCAAACATACTAATGGCGCATCCAGACGAAGTGCGCCATTACTAGTTGTAACTAGTAATGGCGCACCAGCAGTAAAGTGCGCCATTAATGTTCTTTTTTTTATGATATTTTTTATTCTTTTTTTTACAAAACTACTAATGGCGCATTGTTCCACAGTGCGCCATTACTAGTTTAAACTAGTAATGGCGCACTGTGCGACAGTGCGCCATTAGTATGTTTTTTTTGCAAAACTAGTAATGGCGCACTAACTGAGGATGCGCCATTAGTAACCTTGATTACTAATGGTGCATTTATAGTGGGTGCGCCATTAGTAAGTGGGCAGCAACAAGATATTTTGGACAGCCTCTCCTACCCACACTCACTTTCTCCCCCACTGCATTCTCTCCACCTCCTCCTTGTCTCGGGTCCCGCCTCTTTTTCACCTCATTTCCACCATAGATTCATTCAAATTAAGTGGTTAAATTACCTTGTTTTGATAGGTAAGTAAGGGGGGAAGCTATATTTATGTTGTTCTCCATACAACAATGTGCACATGCACTTTTTATGGCCTAGCTAGATCTATGTATGTTCGTGGTGTTGCATATGTTTGTTGTGTTGCATATGTGTTTGTGTTTGGAGGTGTACCGGTATTTGAAATGCGATAGTTGCCAATATTTTCTCGGAATGTTGATTCATTTCCGTTTCGGTGAGAATTTTGGCATTAAGCATTCTTTATTGACCTATTTTTAGGGAAAGTCATGGCAAATTTTTTCTTGGTTCTAAAATATCGTTTTGCTCTACCCCGCAGGCGACCATGGTGCGCACGATGACCGAAGGCATCGTGAATAGGTTTTTGAGGTCCGCGAAGGCCGAGATGCTTCAAAAGAACGAGACGGAGATAAGATGTCCGTGTCGAAGATGCAAGCTGAAGAGCCTTATTGCGGACCCGGATTCCGGGCAGGTGCGGGACCACCTGCTCTTGCGTGGTTTCATGGATGGCTATCGGTGGCAAGGTGATGAAGATGACTACGAAGTCGTCCATGGGGGCCGGGCAAGAAATGAGGAAGGGCAGCAAGACAACCACCGCGGCTCGGGCGGGCGAGAAGACGAAGAATCCCCAGGAGATGATCACGACGGTGATGCTGTACACAGTCATCATGTAGAAGATGTAGGACATGATGATGAGGAAGATGCCGGAGCAGACGACGGGCATGATCATGAAGATGATGATGCCGGCGGAGCAGACGACGCTGGACCATCGATGGGCTGGGTGTAGGACCCTCATATTCAAGAGCTGCTTCTCAAGCAGACCGATAATGCAAGAGCTGCCGCCCGAGAGAAACCCAAGATGGATCAACTTGAGTTAGACGCGGTTACTCCATTGTATGAAGGATGCATGCCCGAGGATACCCGCCTGAAAGTAACGCTCATGGCTCTGGAGATGAAGGTAAAACACAAAATGACTGACGGATGCTTCGACGAGAACATGTCATTCTGGCACGAACGTCTTCCCAAGGGGAACAAGTGCCACACCAGTTTGGAGGAGGCGAAGAAAATCGTGTGTCCTCTGGATTTACCGCACGTGAAATACCATGTGTGCATGAACAATTGCATCATTTATCGGGACGAGCACGCGGAGTCTACCATATGTCCGGTGTGCGGCGTCACTCGATACAAGAAGAGGAAGAAAGCTCCTCGAAAAGTGGTGTGGTACTTTCCGATCACTCCTCGTCTGCAGCGGTATTTCGCGGACCCTAAGGTAGCAAAGCTCCTGCGTTGGCACGCGGATAGGGAGGAGAAGAAGCGAGAAGATGACGCAAATGATCCGGAGATAGATAAAAAAGACGAGATGCCGAGTCACCCTAAGGATGCGAGCCAGTGGCAAGCGTTGAACTTCGACGACCTAGAATTTGGGAACGATCCAAGGAACATCGTGCCGGGCCCGAGTGATACGTCCAAAACGTATCTATAATTTCTGCTTGCTCCATGCCTCTTTTGGGTGATATTGCTATGATATTTATACACTTCCATACACTTTTGATCATATTTGGACTAACCTATTAACTCAGTGCACCCCAGTGCCAGTTTCTGTTTTCTGCTGTTTTTGTATTTCAGGTTTTCCCGTCACGAAAACTGCCAGAAAAATCCCGGAAAAAATATATAAAAAATCAGCGTTCCGGAAGCTTCCATGTGGCCAAAGTAGGGCCGGAGGGGGGCCAGAGGGGATCCAGGCGCCCTGCCCAGGCGGCGCCACCCCTGGCCGCCTGGCCAGGCCGCCTTGGCACCCCGTAGCTCCCCTGGCGACCCCCTTTGGCATATATTTAACACCCGTCGAGGAAACCCTGATTCCGGACCCCTTTTCTCCAGACGCAATTCCGATCTCCGCCGCCATCGCCATCAAGCTTCGGAGGACCAGAATTCCTGTGCCGGCACTCTGCCGGGACGGGGAAGTGCCCCCGGATTCATCTCCATCGACGTTGCTTCCTCCCTCCATGATGCGGGAGTAGTTCCTCCTCGAGGCTGAGGTTTCTACCAGTAGCTATGTGGTCAATTCTCTCTCCCATGATGTGATCTTCGTTGTGATCATAGGCTATGTTAATCTAGGGTGATCCCATGATATTTCCCCTTCCTCTATGTATTCGATTGATGTACTCACTTGTCTTTATCTAGTATAATCCCCGAGACCAAGGTGACAGCGGTCTATTGGACATGGATTAGAAAAATATTTTCATGAGTGATTTCCTCTCTTGTGTGTTGATTGAAGATTGAGAGTCTCTTGGTGCTTGTCTTTGACTATCCTTTAGATATGTTGTGGTGATTGTGGGACTCTCTTTGGATGGCCGCGGTGACATTGGGAAATCCTTAGATTGAGAACTACGAACTTTGAGGTGTGCTTTTGTAGCCCTACATAATTCTCGTCCTCTCTTGACCACGGAGGAATGACCTCCGGGTGCGTCTCCATTGCATGTTTTATGGGAAATATCATGTGATTCGATTATGTTAATGTTGTTGGGAGTTGCCACTAGTGAAAGTATGAAGCCTAGGCCTTGTTTCCACCATTGCAATACCATTTGTGCTCACGTTTACCACTTGTTTGCTTGCTGCACTTTTTATTACAGATTTATATTACTTTGTTTTGCCATCCATATCACTTGCCATTTAATATCTCTTCACCGAACTAGTGCACCTATACATCTAACAAGTGTATTAGGTGTGTTGGGGACACAAGAGACTTCTTGTATCTTAGTTGCAGGGTTGCTTGAGAGAGACCATCTTCAACCTCTACTTCCCTGAGTTCGATAATCCTTAGGTCATCCACTTGAGGGAAATTGCTGCTGTCCTACAAACCTCTGCACTTGGAGGCCCAACATAGTCTACAAGAGTAGAAGCGTGTGTAGACATCAAGCTATTTCTGGCACCGTTGCCGGGGAGGTGAGTGCTTGAAGTGTTGGGGAACGTAGCATAAATCAAAATTTTCTACGTCTTCACCAAGATCCAACTATGGAGACATCTAGCAACGAGCAACTAAGAGTGCATCTACATACCGTTATGAAGATTGCGTGCGGAAGCTTTCAACGAAGCAAGGATGAAGTAGTCGTACTCTTCACGTTCTTCGTCACCGATGATCTAGCGCCGAACGGACGGCACCTCCGCGTTCAACACACGTATGGTGCAGCAATGTCACCTCCTTCTTGATCCAGCAAGGGGGGAGGAGAAGTCGTCAGAGATCCGGCAGCACGACGGCGTGATGACGGATGCAGTGGAGATCGCAGCAGGGCTTCGCCGGGCGCCCTGCGTTGGGAGTATGGGGTGTGACGGGAGGGGGAGAGGTGCCAGGGCTTGAGGTGCGGCTGCCCTATCCCCCCCCCACATATATATAGGGGGCCAGGGGGGCGCCAGCCCCTTGCAGATCCAATCTGCAAGGGGAGGCGGCGGCCAGGGAGGAGTCCTCCTCCCCCAAGGCAAGTGGTGGCCCCCCCTCCCCTTAGGGTTTTAACCCTAGGCGCATGGGGAGGTGGGCCACCTTGTGGTGCGCCAGCCCAGAGGGCTGCACACATCCCCTCGCGGCCTAGGGGCCCCACCGGGAGGGGTGGCCCCACCCGGTGGACCCCCGGGGCCCCTCCGGTGGTCCCGGGACGCTCCCGGTGACCCCCGGAGATCACCCGTTGGCCGAAACTGGACTTCCCATATATCAATCTTTACCTCCGGACCATTCCGGAACTCCTCGTGACGTCCGGGATCTCATCCGGGACTCCGAACAACTTTCGGGTTTCCACTTGCATTAATCTCTACGACCCTAGCGTTACCGAACCTTAAGTGTGTAGACCCTACGGGTTCGGCAGACACGTAGACATGACCGAGACCACTCTCCGGTCAATAACCAACAGCGGGATCTGGATACCCATGTTGGTTCCCACGTGTTCCTCGATGATCTTCATCGGATGAACCACTGTGTCAAGGATTCACTCAATCCCGTATGTTATTCCCTTTGTCCATCGGTACGGTACTTGCCCGAGATTCGATCGTCGGTATTCCCAATACCTTGTTCAATCTCGTCATGGCAAGTCTCTTTACTCGATCTGTAATCCATCATCCCGTGACTAACTACTTAGACACATTGAGCTCATTATGATGATGTCTTACCGAGTGGGCCCAGAGGTACCTCTCCGTCATACGGAGTGACAACATCCCAGTCTCGGTTCGTGCCAACTCAACAGACACTTTCGGAGATACCCGATGCGTACCTTTATAGCCACCCAGTTACGTTGTGACGGTTGGCACACCCAAAGCACTCCTACGGTATCCGGGAGTTGTACAACCTCATGGTCTAAGGAATAAATACTTGACACCGAAAAGCTTATGCATTACGAACTATACGATCTCGTGTTATGCTCAAGTTTGGGTCTTGTCCATCACATCATTCTCCTAATGATGTGATCCCGTTATCACTGACATCTCATGTCCATGGCCAGGAAACCGTGACCATCTGTTGATCAACGAGCTGGTTACTAGAGGCCTACCAGTGACTCATTTTGGTCTATGTATTCACACATGTATCGCTGTTTCTGTACAATACAATTCAAGCATAAATAACAGACAATTATCATGAACAAGGAGATATAATAATAATGCTTTTATTATTGCCTCTAGGGCATATCTCCAACAGTCTCCCACTTGCACTAGAGTCAATAATCTAGTTACATTGTGATGAATCGAACACCCATAGAGTTCTGGTGTTGATCATGTTTTGCTCGTGAAAGAGGTTTAGTCAACGGGTCTGCGACATTCAGATCCGTATGCACTTTACAAATATCTATGTCTCCATCCTGAACATAATTTCGGATGGAGTTGAAACGGCGCTTGATGTGCTTGGTCTTCTTGTGAAACCTGGGCTCCTTGGTAATAGCAATAGCACCAGTGTTGTCACAGAAGAGAGTCATCGGGCTTGACGCACTTGGAATGACTCCTAGGTCGGTGATGAACTCCTTCATCCAGACTCCTTCCTGCGCTGCTTCAGAAGCAGCTATGTACTCCGCTTCACATGTAGATGCTGCCACCACGCTTTGCTTGCAACTGCACCAGCTGACTGCCCCTCCATTCAAAATATACACGTATCCGGTTTGTGACTTAGAGTCATCCAGATCTGTGTCGAAGCTAGCATCGACGTAACCCTTTACGACGAGCTCTTCGTCACCTCCATAAACGAGAAACATATCCTTAGTCCTTTTCAGGTACTTCAGGATGTTCTTGACCGCTGTCCAGTGTTCCGTACCGGGATCACTTTGGTACCTCCCTACCAAACTTATGGCAAGGTTCACATCAGGTCTGGTACACAGCATGGCATACATGATAGAACCTATTGCCGAGGCATAGGGAATGACACTCATCTTTTCTCTATCTTCTGCCGTGGTCGGCGACTGAGTCTTACTCAATCTCATACCTTGCAAAACAGGGAAGAATCCTTTCTTTGACAGATCCATATTGAACTTCTTCAATATTTTGTCAAGGTACGTACTTTGTGAAAGACCAATGAGGCGTCTCGATCTATCTCTATAGATTTTGATGCCTAATATGTAAGCAGCTTCTCCAAGGTCCTTCATTGAAAAACTTTTATTCAAGTAGGCCTTTACATTTTCCAAGAATTCTATATCATTTCCCATCAGCAATATGTCATCCACATATAATATGAGAAATGCCACAGAGCTCCCACTCACTTTCTTGTAAATACAGGCTTCTCCATAAGTCTGTATAAAGCCAAACGCTTTGATCACCTCATCAAAGCAAATATTCCAACTCCGAGATGCTTGCACCAGCCCGTAAATCGATCGCTGGAGCTTGCATACCTTGTTAGCGTTCTCTGGATCGACAAAACCTTTCGGTTGCATCATATACAACTCTTCCTTGAGGAAGCCATTTAGGAATGCTGTTTTGACGTCCATTTGCCATATCTCATAATCATAGAATGCGGCAATAGCTAACATGATTCTGACTGACTTCAGCATCGCTAAGGGAGAGAAAGTCTCGTCGTAGTCAATCCCTTGAACTTGTCGATAACCCTTAGCGACAAGCCGAGCCTTATAGATGGTCACATTACCATCCGCGTCTGTCTTCTTCTTAAATATCCATTTGTTTTCTATGGCGTGCCTATCATCAGGCAAGTCCACCAAAGTCCATACTTTGTTTTCATACATGGATTCAATCTCGGATTTCATGGCTCCAAGCCATTTATTGGAATCTGGGCCCGCCATCGCTTCTTCATAGTTCGAAGGTGCACCATTGTCTAACAACATGATTTCCAGTACAGGGTTGCCGTACCACTCTGGTGCGGAACGTGCCCTTGTGGACCTTCGAAGTTCAGTAGTAACTTGATCTGTTTCCTCATGATCATTATCATTATCTTCCACCCTTGTCGGTGCAGGCACCTCAGGAACAGTTTCCTGCGCTGCGCTACTTTCCGGTCCAGGAGGGGTGACTGTCACCTCATCAAGTTGTACTTTCCTCCCACTCACTTCTTTCGAGAGAAACTCTTTCTCCAGAAAGCATCCATTCTTGGCAACAAAGACTTTGCCTTCGGATCTGTGGTAGAAGGTGTACCCAATAGTTTCCTTTGGGTATCCTATGAAGACGCATTTCTCCGATTTGGGTTCGAGCTTTTCAGGTTGAAGTTTCTTGACATAAGCATCGCAACCCCAAACTTTCAGAAACGACAGCTTCGGTTTCTTGCCAAACCAAAGTTCATATGGAGTCGTCTCAACGGATCTTGATGGAGCCCTATTTAAAGTGAATGCGGCAGTCTCTAAAGCATAACCCCAAAAAGATAGCGGCAAATCGGTGAGGGACATCATAGATCGCACCATGTCCAACAGAGTACGATTTCGACGTTCCGACACACCGTTACGTTGAGGTGTTCCGGGCGGTGTCAATTGTGAAACAATTCCACAGCTCCTAAGGTGTGTGCCAAATTCATGACTTAAATATTCACCCCCACGATCCGATCGCAAGAACTTTATTTTTCTGTCACGTTGATTCTCAACCTCATTCTGAAATTCCTTGAACTTTTCAAAGGTCTCGGACTTGTGTTTCATCAAATAGATATACCCGTATCTACTCAAGTCATCCGTGAGGGTGAGAACATAACGGTAGCCTCCGCGAGCCTCAACACTCATTGGACCGCACACATCGGTATGTATGATTTCCAACAAGTTGGTTGCTCGCTCCATTGTTCCGGAGAACGGAGTCTTGGTCATCTTGCCCAAGAGGCATGGTTCGCACGTGTCAAATGATTCATAATCAAGAGACTCTAGAAGTCCATCCGAATGGAGCTTCTTCATACGTTTGACACCAATATGACCAAGGCGGCAATGCCACAAGTATGTGGGACTATCATTATCAACTTTACATCTTTTGGCATCTACACTATGAATATGTGTATCACTACGTTCGAGATTCATCAAAAATAAACCATTGACCAGCGGGGCATGACCATAAAACATATCTCTCAAATAAATAGAACAACCATTATTCTCCGATTTGAAAGAATATCCATCTCGCATAAGACGAGATCCAGAAAAAATGTTCATGCTCAAAGCTGGTACTAAATAACAATTATTCAGGTTTAAAACTAATCCCGAGGGTAGATGTAGAGGTAGCGTGCCGACGGCGATCACATCGACCTTGGAACCATTCCCGACGCGCATCGTCACCTCATCCTTCGCCAGTCTCCGTTTATTCCGCAGCTCCTGTTTTGAGTTACAAATGTGAGCAACTGCACCGGTATCGAATACCCAGGAGCTACTACGAGTGATGGTAAGGTACACATCAATAACAAGTATATCAAATATACCTTTGACGTTGCCGGCCTTCTTGTCTGCTAAATATTTGGGGCAGTTCCGCTTCCAGTGACCCGTTCCCTTGCAATAAAAGCACTCAGTCTCTGGCTTGGGTCCATACTTTGGCTTCTTCCCAGCAACAGGCTTGCCAGGCGCGGCAACTTGCTTGCCGTCCTTCTTGAAGTTCTTCTTACCCTTGCCTTTCTTGAACTTAGTGGTTTTATTGACCATCAACACTTGATGTTCTTTCTTGATGTCCACCTCCGCTGATTTCAGCATCGAATACACCTCGGGAATGGACTTCTCCATCCCCTGCATATTGAAGTTCAACACGAAGCTCTTGAAGCTTGGTGGGAGCGACTGAAGGATTCTGTCAACGACCGCTTCATCTGGGAGATTCATTCCCAGCTGAGACAAGCGGTTGTGCAATCCTGAAATCTTGAGGATGTGCTCACTGACAGAACTGTTCTCCTCCATCTTACAGCTGTAGAATGCGTCGGAGACATCATATCTCTCGACTCGGGCATGAGCTTGGAAAACCATTTTCAGCTCTTCGAACATCTCATATGCTCCATGGTGCTCAAAACATTTTTGGAGCCCCGATTCTAAACTGTAAAGCATGCCGCACTGAACCAGGGAGTAATCATCACTACGCGACTGCCAGACGTTCAAAACGTCTTGGTCCGCATCGGGAGCAGGTGCATCACCTAGTGGTGCTTCTAGGACATATGATCTCTTGGCAGCTATGAGGATAATCCTCAGGTTACGGACCCAATCCGTATAGTTGCTACCATCGTCTTTCAGCTTGGTTTTCTCTAGGAACGCGTTGAAGTTGAGGGAAACTGGAGCGTGGGCCATTTGATCTACAAGAGATATTGTAAAGAATTTAGACTAAGTTCATGATAATTAAGTTCATCTTAATCAAATTTTAATGAACTCCCACTCAGAATGACATCTCTCTAGTCATCTTAAGTGATACACGATCCGAATCGAGTAGTCCGTGTCTGATCATCACGTGAGACGGACTAGTCAAAAACGGTGAACATCTTCATGTTGATCGTATCTTCTATACGACTCGTGTTCGACCTTTCGGTCTTCCGTGTTCCGAGGCCATGTCTGTACATGCTAGGCTCGTCAAGTGAACCCTAAGTGTATCGCGTGTGTAAATCTGTCTTACACCCGTTGTATGTGAACGTTAGAACCTATCACACCCGATCATCACGTGGTGCTTCGGAGCAACGAACTTTAGCAACAGTGCACAGTTAGGGGAAACACAATACTTGAAATTTTAGTGAGAGATCATCTTATTTACTACCGTCGTTCTAAGTAAACAAGATGCATAAACATGATAAACATCACATGCAATCAATTAAAGTGACATGATATGGCCAATATCATCTTGCTCCTTGGATCTCCATCTTCGGGGCACCATGATCATCTTGTCACCGGCTCGACACCATGATCTTCATCATCATGATCTCCATCATCGTGTCTTGAAGAAGTTGTCACGCCAACTATTACTTCTACTACTATAGCTAACGTTTAGCAACGAAGTAAAGTAATTACATGGCGTTATTCAGTGACACGCAGGTCATACAATAATTAAGACAACTCCTATGGCTCCTGCCGGTTTTCAAGTTCATCGACATGCATGTCGTGATTCCCTATTACAAAAACATGATCAATCTCATACATCACATATATCATTCATCACATGTAACATCCCAAATTTTTAATTTGGATGTTTATAAATAGATCATTCATATGCATCCATGATTTATGCATTTTTGCATTATTTGCTTCTGATCCAAGGAACTTTGAGCAACTCAAGGACCAAAAGAGAGAGTTGGAAGTTTCCCTAAAACCCACTTTTGAAATTTCAAAATTTGGAATTTGGATCAAACTTGGTTCCATAAAAAAAGATCATTTCCATTATTCCAAAAATAAAGAGTGAAGATAAAATGACTTCTTCAAAATCAGAAGGAAAATATTGGAATTTGAATTTGGAACCAAAATATATTTGTTGGGTTTTATTTGCAATTTATTTTACTAGTTTAACAAAAATGTTTTTTTTT
>LR738716.1:147762943-147773717 GCA_902687465.1 Secale cereale
GATTGCGTGCGGAAGCTTTCAACGAAGCAAGGATGAAGTAGTCGTACTCTTCACGTTCTTCGTCACCGATGATCTAGCGCCGAACGGACGGCACCTCCGCGTTCAACACACGTACGGTGCAGCAACGTCACCTCCTTCTTGATCCAGCAAGGGGGGAGGAGAAGTCGTCAGAGATCCGGCAGCACGACGGCGTGATGACGGATGCAGTGGAGATCGCAGCAGGGCTTCGCCGGGCGCCCTGCGTTGGGAGTATGGGGTGTGACGGGAGGGGGAGAGGCGCCAGGGCTTGAGGTGCGGCTGCCCTCTCCCCCCCCCCACATATATATAGGGGGCCAGGGGGGGCGCCAGCCCCTTGCAGATCCAATCTGCAAGGGGAGGCGGCGGCCAGGGAGGAGTCCTCCTCCCCCAAGGCAAGTGGTGGCCCCCCCTCCCCTTAGGGTTTTAACCCTAGGCGCATGGGGAGGTGGGCCACCTTGTGGTGCGCCAGCCCAGAGGGCTGCACACATCCCCTCGCGGCCTAGGGGCCCCACCGGGAGGGGTGGCCCCACCCGGTGGACCCCCGGGGCCCCTCCGGTGGTCCCGGGACGCTCCCGGTGACCCCCGGAGATCACCCGTTGGCCGAAACTGGACTTCCCATATATCAATCTTTACCTCCGGACCATTCCGAAACTCCTCGTGACGTCCGGGATCTCATCCGGGACTCCGAACAACTTTCGGGTTTCCACTTGCATTAATCTCTACGACCCTAGCGTTACCGAACCTTAAGTGTGTAGACCCTACGGGTTCGGGAGACACGTAGACATGACCGAGACCACTCTCCGGTCAATAACCAACAGCGGGATCTGGATACCCATGTTGGTTCCCACGTGTTCCTCGATGATCTTCATCGGATGAACCACTGTGTCAAGGATTCACTCAATCCCGTATGTTATTCCCTTTGTCCATCGGTACGGTACTTGCCCGAGATTCGATCGTCGGTATTCCCAATACCTTGTTCAATCTCGTCATGGCAAGTCTCTTTACTCGATCCGTAATCCATCATCCCGTGACTAACTACTTAGACACATTGAGCTCATTATGATGATGTCTTACCGAGTGGGCCCAGAGGTACCTCTCCGTCATACGGAGTGACAACATCCCAGTCTCGGTTCGTGCCAACTCAACAGACACTTTCGGAGATACTCGATGCGTACCTTTATAGCCACCCAGTTACGTTGTGACGGTTGGCACACCCAAAGCACTCCTACGGTATCCGGGAGTTGTACAACCTCATGGTCTAAGGAATAAATACTTGACACCGAAAAGCTTATGCATTACGAACTATACGATCTCGTGTTATGCTCAAGTTTGGGTCTTGTCCATCACATCATTCTCCTAATGATGTGATCCCGTTATCACTGACATCTCATGTCCATGGTCAGGAAACCGTGACCATCTGTTGATCAACGAGCTGGTTACTAGAGGCCTACCAGGGACTCATTTTGGTCTATGTATTCACACATGTATCGCTGTTTCCGTACAATACAATTCAAGCATAAATAACAGACAATTATCATGAACAAGGAGATATAATAATAATGCTTTTATTATTGCCTCTAGGGCATATCTCCAACATGAAGGTATATCTTGAGATCTTGCAATTAAATCTTTTTGTTTCTTGTTTTTATTTCACTAGTTATGCTTATGGACAACCTTGCTATTGGATCGTTGCTTGCGGGAAGACGCCCCACACCTATGGTGGTTGCTCCTCCCCCTACTGAAATTGTGCCCTATAAAATACCAGCTGGTATTATCGATTATGTTTTGGCTAATCGTTATACAGGAGACAGACATCCCGGTGAACACTTGCTATATCTGTCACAATTATGTTCATTATTTAAGCTTGCAAGTGTATCAAGGGAGTTTGTCATGAGGAAATTATTTGCCTTGTCCCTGAAAGGAAAAGCATTGGAATGGTATAGGCTACTAGATGACTCTCACCTGCTGGATTGGGAAGAGATCCAGTCTCTCTTTTACTCCAAGTTTTATCCTCTTCATGAAGTCCATGAGAATAGGAATTATGTTTATAATTTCTATCCTCATGACGGAGAGAGCATAGCTCAAGCTTGGGGGAGACTGAAAACGTTAATGCTAAAATGTCCTAACCATGGGCTCCCCAAAGATATGATTATTACTAATTTCTATGCGAGGCTTTCTCGACAGGATAAAGATTTGCTCGACGCTTCCTCTATGGGTTCTTTCACAAACAAAAATATTGATGCTAAATGGGAACTCCTTGAAAGAATTCAATGCAACATTGAAGATTGGGAGATCGACAAAGGTAAAGAGTCAGGTATAATTTATGAGTATGATTGCATTAAGTCCTTTGTTGAAACTACAAGTTTTAATAAGTTTAGTGCTAAGTTTGGGCTTGATTCTCAACTCCTTGTTGATTTCCTCAAATCTTTTGCTTCACATCTTAATATGCCTAAGGAGGATTGGATCAAGTATCATAAACCTTTTAAAGAGACTTGCAAAGAAAATGAAATTGTTCATGATGATTGCAACATGCATGATCCAATTCCTAAAAATGAAGTTTTATATAAGCATGTTAATTTTTGTGGAGTGGATAGACCTTGTGAAAGGCCTATGATTGAAGAAGAGAAGTATTGTAAGCAACATAAGCATGAAAGAACAATCACTTGGGTCAGAGATTTAAATGAAATTGCTAGAGAATTGTGTGACCTTTATCCTTTTACTTGTGAACTTTGCCGTATAGAGGGTCACTTTAATTTTCAATGCATGAACTTTCAAAACATAACTGTTAACCGGTTGTGTGATAACATGATCACCTCTGATCTTTATGATGAGCTTATGTTATTTTTGATGTGTGAAGAGTTATCAGAAAAGACTTCTTGGCTAGATGTTAATGACATAGGAATAAAAAACACTTTGCAAAATTGCCATCTCTATTGTGTTGTTAATTGCCATGAAAATGATTACATAAGTAAGATTAGAAAGGAGGGAACTTTACCAAAGTATAAAAATGTCTCTTATATTTCTGCTAATAAAAAGGAGAGTTTCTCCCAAGTTTCCCCTATTGTTTCTAATTATAAACCAGGATATGTGGAGAAGCTTCATCTCCAACCACTCCCTCCTAAGGTTAAGAATAAGAAAAAGAAGAGGAGGAGGAAGAGGAGCAAGAAGGAAGAAGAATGGGTATCAACCTGGCCTGAGCATATTCCTCCCATCAACTTTTATCCTAACGGTTGTAAGTTTAAAGAAGAAGGTGAAGTTTATTGCCTTAATTATAATCTTGATGATACGTCCGTAGGCACTATTGAAGATGATTTTGATTATGATATGCATGTTACTTATTGTGATTGGGAAAATGATGATAATGCTACTTATGATCTTGAAAATCTTTTTGGTACCAACTCTAAAAGTGATGATATGGAAAGCTCTAAGCTTGGGGATGATAGGATTGCAAATCCTTTACCCACTGGTGATGTGATAATTGATAATTCTTTTGCTAGTAAGAATAAAGATAACATGTTTACAAATATAGTTGCTAGCAATGATAATGCTCTTCTCTACCATGATGATGTTATAACTCCAATCTATAGTGATTATAAAGGTACCTATGACATAAGGAGAAATTATCCTTATGAAACTTGTCATAATCATGGAGGGAATTACTCCCTTGTTGAACACCATCTTCCTAATACACAATTAATCTATAGTGTTCAAGTTGTTTATGATAGTCCTACTCCCACTATTACCAATGAGAAAGATTATGCTTATGTGGAGATTAAGAGTACCTTTTTGCATGTGGATCATGGTAACAATGCTTTATGTGATGCTTATATTGTTGAGTTCATCCATTATGCCACTGAAATTTATAATGAGAGAGGGAGACTTGGTTCTAAATATCTTAATAATAAGAAGTTTCCTCTGTTTATGGTGAATATTTTGAAGTTATGCTTGTTTTGCCTTCCTATGCTAGTTGCTTTGTGCTTTAATGAATTATTCTATTGCAATATTCCTATGCATAGGAAGCATGTTAGGCTTAAATGTGTTTGTTATTTGCTTCTTGATGCTCTCTTTTGTTCTTCAACTCTTATTCCTACGAGAGCATCATTAAAGTATTATGCCTAGCTTAAAGGCATAAAAGAAAGCGCTTTTGGGAGGCAGCCCACAATGAATAAAATTTTATTTTGCTTTTGTTGTGTCTTGATGTTGTTACTACAGTAGCATCATCATTGTATCTTTACTTTTCAGCTTTGTGCCAAGTGTAGCCTCTGATTGCAAGAAAGTTCAAAAGTTGTGACGTGCTGTCCAGGAAACAGATTCTGTCCTTGGACAGAAAAATTCGTATAAAATCACCAGATCATCGTTTTGGTCTGAATTTTTTCGACAGCGTGCTCTATACAATTGTCTTTCGGGCGTCTGTTCTGGGTTTTTTGATTAGAGTTGCAGAAGTGCCCCGAAAAAATCATTTACTACCTGCTGGTCTGTTTTTCACAGATTCTGTCCTGTTTTGCCTTTTCTTCGTTTGCAAACCTTGAGCTTGCTTTTTCTTTGCAAAAACCTTTTGGCAATCTTGAGAAACAGTAGACCTTCAAGAATATCCTTATTTCCAGCAAGGAACAATTATTTTATTAAGGGTACTAACCTCGCTAATCAGATTATGATGAGTTATGTATGAAGGGAGTTTTCAAGTGTGCGAGGGAAGATGATAAAAAGATTCAGGAGTGTCAAACGCTCAAGCTTGGGGATGCCTCCATGCACCCCCAAGAAATATTCAAGGAGACTCAAGCGTCTAAGCTTGGGGATGCCCCCGTGCATCCCCTTCTCCGTCAACATTATCAGTTCGTCTTTTGTTCCACTATATTTTTATCACTTCATGTGTTATGTGCTATGCTTGGAGCGTCTTGCTTTTAGTTTCCTTTTTAGTTTTCTTTAGCTTTTCATAACGAGTCGGAACTCAGCTTTCTTTATGTGGGAGAGAAACACGCTCCACTTCTACCTAGAACATAACATAGAATTTTCATGTCTATCTTTGCTGTGTGTGCTCTTTGTCTTTCAATAGCTACTATCATGTTCAGCTCTTAGCTTTCATGCTTATCTTTTTAAAGAGCTTTTGTTTAGTTGGTTGCTTGAACTCTCTTTAGTTATCATGCTTATCTTATTAAGAGAGTTTACTTCTGTTGCATTGGTTGATATGTCTATGATAAAAATGCTACGTGCATAATGGTGCTTAGTAGTTCATGTTTTATTATGGTTAGTCTCAAATAGCTGGAGGGTTCCCAATGTGTTATTGGAGTACCAACATGATTTGTTTGCCTATGATGTGGTATGGTTTAGTAATATCTTCCTTCAAGAATTTATTTTGATTGACTTGGCGTATGCTCACGCATATTTAAGACTGTAAAGAAAGTCTGTCAAGCCTTGATGATCTTTTGTTTCTGAGTAGCGATATAACTTCCATGCATGATTCAATGTTGCTTTGTCGCTCTGCATGATTATGACCGTCATTGCTCTTTTAGTTGGTCGCTCCCAGTCTTTTGCTAACCTTCGCCTGCACTAAGCGGACTGACTGCTTGTGCATCCAAAATCCTTTAAACCAGTTATGCCATATGAGTCCACCATACCTTTCTATACATGGTATTTACCTGCCATTCCTAACGAAGACTTTCATGTACCATCTCGAAATTATTCAAAAAAGCATTCCTGTTTTGTGCCTCTGTTTTAGCTCATGAGGAAGTAGTAGTTAATTCATGATCTTTTTAAGTTGGACAAGCTTCACCCCGGGATTGCATGTCTAATGTGCAAACCCATAATACGAGAAGGAACTGGCATAGAGTGCGCCCGGCTCATTAAAAAATAATATAAACAAACAAACCCTCCTTCACGCTTTGTTCATGAGAAATCAGAAAACTTTGGCAGTGATAAACAAAGGAGATTAATAGGATGTGATCGTCCTCATTCGGGAGCCGTTCCTCGAAACTTGTCCATCTCAAGAAGTGATTGAGTTGTCTGCTAGCATTCGTTGACGAAACATGCATATCCAAGAAAAATAATTATTACCTCTGTTTTTAAAACCAAGAGCTCTGGTACATGTTTAGTTTTTGTTTCCGACCACGGGTTTTCAACTTTGCCAACAAAAGCCATGGTTCGAGAGTTTCCACCTTCTTTTAAAGCACCAACTACTGTGAGCATGATTGTCATTCTGAGTGTAATGTGCATTGTCCCAAAGTAGCATTGTCTTTTGCATGATTATGATATCGTTTATTCTGAAATCATTGTATCAGGTCATCACTTAAACCTTGGAGGTGCCCCTGCATTTATGTTTTGCTTCACTAAAGGGGGCAAGCGAGATATCACTTTGTCATATTGCACACCATGCTCACTACAAATCTATTGATGTTTCAGTATCATATTGTAAAACTTTCAGTTCTTTCTGATTTTCTCATGAGGCAACTTAATTACTACAGATTCATTGTCTCAGTAAGCTTTCGTCATATGACTATGAAAAGTCCTTATATGGTTAATAGCATGTCACCACAGAAATTATTCTTGTTATCATTTACCTACTCGAGGACGAGCAGGAATTAAGCTTGGGGATGTTGATACGTCCAAAACGTATCTATAATTTCTGCTTGCTCCATGCCTCTTTTGGGTGATATTGCTATGATATTTATACACTTCCATACACTTTTGATCATATTTGGACTAACCTATTAACTCAGTGCACCCCAGTGCCAGTTTCTGTTTTCTGCTGTTTTTGTATTTCAGGTTTTCCCGTCACGAAAACTGCCAGAAAAATCCCGGAAAATATATATAAAAAATCAGCGTTCCGGAAGCTTCCATACGGCCAAAGTAGGGCCGGAGGGGGGCCAGAGGGGCTCCAGGCGCCTTGCCCAGGCGGCTCCACCCCTGGCCGCCTGGCCAGGCCGCCTGGGCACCCCGTAGCTCCCCTGGCGACCCCCTTTGGCATATATTTAACACCCGTCGAGGAAACCCTGATTCCGGACCCCTTTTCTCCAGACGCAATTCCGATCTCCGCCGCCATCGCCATCAAGCTTCGGGGGACCAGAATTCCTGTGCCGGCACCCTGCCGGGACGGGGAAGTGCCCCCGGATTCATCTCCATCGACGTTGCTTCCTCCCTCCATGATGCGGGAGTAGTTCCTCCTCGGGGTTGAGGTTTCTACCAGTAGCTATGTGGTCAATTCTCTCTCCCATGATGTGATCTTCGTTGTGATCATAGGCTATGTTAATCTAGGGTGATCCCATGATATTTCCCCTTCCTCTATGTATTGGATTGATGTACTCACTTGTCTTTATCTAGTATAATCCCCGAGACCAAGGTGACAGCGGTCTACTGGACATGGATTAGAAAAATATTCTCATGAGTGATTTCCTCTCTTGTGTGTTGATTGAAGATTGAGAGTCTCTTGGTGCTTGTCTTTGACTATCCTTTAGATATGTTGTGGTGATTGTGGGACTCTCTTTGGATGGCCGCGGTGACATTGGGAAATCCTTAGATTGAGAACTACGAACTTTGAGGTGTGCTTTTGTACCCCTACATAATTCTCGTCCTCTCTTGACCACGGAGGAATGACCTCCGGGTGTGTCTCCATTGCATGTTTTATGGGAAATATCATGTGATTCGATTATGTTAATGTTGTTGGGAGTTGCCACTAGTGAAAGTATGAAGCCTAGGCCTTGTTTCCACCATTGCAATACCATTTGTGCTCACGTTTACCACTTGTTTGCTTGCTGCACTTTTTATTACTGATTTATATTACTTTATTTTGCCATCCATATCACTTGCCATTTAATATCTCTTCGCCGAACTAGTGCACCTATACATCTAACAAGTGTATTAGGTGTGTTGGGGACACAAGAGACTTCTTGTATCTTAGTTGCAGGGTTGCTTGAGAGAGACCATCTTCAACCTCTACTTCCCTGAGTTCGATAAACCTTAGGTCGCCCACTTGAGGGAAATTGCTGCTGTCCTACAAACCTCTGCGCTTGGAGGCCCAACATAGTCTACAAGAGTAGAAGCGTGTGTAGACATCAGCGAGCACCGATGGAGTCAATCTGTTTGGCAGCCAGAGAAGCACACATAGCACCTGGCCTGTGTTTGTGTGGATGTACAACCTTCCCCCCTGGTTGTGCATGAAGAGGAAGTACATTCACATGAGTATGCTAATTGAAGGACCGAAACAACCAGGGAACAACATCAATCTGTATCTGGGGCTGCTGAAAGAGGAGCTAGACACGCTGTGGAAAATGCCAGCCAATACGTGGGACGCCGCAAAGAAAGAATATTTCCCTATGAGAGCCGCGCTGCTCACGACGGTGCACGACTATCTCGGTTACGGATATGTCGCGGGGCAGGTGGTCCATGGATTTTCTGGATGCGTCAGGTGCATGGATGACACAACGTATCGCCAGCTAGATAGAGATCCCGGGTCTTCGAAAACCGTGTTCATGGGACATCGAAGGTGGCTTCGCGACGATGACCTGTGGAGAAAACGCAAGGATCTGTTCGATGGTCAAACCGAACCCCGAGGACGCCCGCGTACGAGGAGGGGCGAGGAAATAGACGAGCTGTTGAAAAATTGGAAAGATTGCCCACTGCCGGGAAAGAAGCAAAAGGCGCCAGAGCCGGGAAAGAAGCAAAAGGCACCAGAGCCGCTGCTGAAGGTATGGAAAACGAGGTCTGTTTTCTAGGACTTGCCGTACTGGAAGATCCACCGTGTGCCTCACAGCCTTGATGTAATGCATATCACGAAGAACGTGTGCGGGAGTCTGCTTGGTACCCTGCTCAACATGCCAGAGAGGACCAAAGATGGGCCGAAAGCAAGGGCAGACTTGAAATCAATGGGCATCAGGCAGGAGCTTCACGCTATATATGATGATCATGATGATGATGATGATGATGAGGTGAAGCAGGACACGGAAAGTGGTCGCAAAGGCAAAAAGGCCAAGAAGACCGGAAATGACTACCCTCCCGCGTGCTTCACTCTAAGTCAGGAGGAGATCGAGCAGTTTTTCACCTGCCTCGTAGGAGTACAACTTCCTTACGATTACGCGGGGAAGATAAGCACATACCTAGACCGGGCGAAGCTGAAGTTCAGCGGGATGAAGTCTCACGACTGTCACGTGCTGATGACGCAGATACTTCCAGTTGCAATCTGTGGGATCATGGACGCGCACGTCCGTGAAACCCTATTTGGCCTATGCAACTTTTTCGACGTCATGTCTCGGAAGTCTTTTGGCGTGAGGCAACTCAGAAGGCTACAGGAAGAGATCGTGGTGATACTATGCGAGCTTGAGATGTACTTCCCGCCCGCATTCTTCGACGTTATGGTGCATCTGCTGGTCCATATCGTGGACGATATCATCCAACTCGGGCCGACGTTCCTGCACAGCATGATGCCGTTCGAAAGGATGAATGGTGTCATCAAAGGATACGTTCGCAACATGTCACGTCCAGAGGGAAGCATAGCCAGTGGCTTTCTGACCAAAGAGTGCATCTCCTACTGCACGAATTATCTATGCATCGAGAACCCCGTTGGTCTGCCCGTCAACAGGCACCTCGGCAGGCTCGCTGGATGGGGTCACCGTGATGGTCGCCGCGAAATGCATGTCGACTTCGAGGGTCGACTCGCCGACTTTGAAAGAGCAAACCTAGTCGCGCTACAACACATAGACGTGGTCGATCCTTGGGTGGTAGAGCAAAAAACCTTTATTGAGAAGACGTACAATGACCGAGGCCAACAGAGGACGGACGAAGATATAATCAAAGAGCACAACTCATGTTTCACGCGTTGGTTCAAGCAGAAGCTTCTGGCGTACCCTTTACATGAGGATTCTTCCGCGGAAGAACAACTCATATTCGCCTTGTCACAGGGCACCGAGCACAACCTGATGACCTATGAGGCGTACGATATCAACAGCTACACATTCTACACCGAGGCCAAGGACATGAAGAGCGATGGTTATCAGAACTCCGGGGTAACAATGGAATCCTACACCGGTAATGACAAGGACAGATACTACGGAAGGATCGAGGAGATCTGGGAGCTGAGCTACGCTGGAGAGAAGGTCCCGATGTTCCGTGTCAGATGGGCCAAGAGCGTCCTCAAAGAAGATCGGTATTTCACCACCATGGTTATACCCGAAGCCAAATCCAAGACCGCGGGCGCAAACGTCACCGCAAAAAATGAGCCATGGGTACTGGCTTCCCAAGTTGACCAATGCTTCCTCATTACCGACCCGTCAAAGCCCAGTCGTGTTGTCATGAGGAGAGGCAAAAGGAAGATCATCGGAATGGATGGAGTAGCCAATGAGCAAGACTTCGACAAGTACGGCGACCCGAGGATCAAACATGACGACGATGATGAAGTAGCAGCATACACCACAAGAAGAAGCAGGACCATCCTACCTAAAGGACGTCCGTTCCACAGAAGAACTCCATTTGCGAAAAAGAAGGGCAAGAAGATTGTGAACAGATAGCTAGCTAAGATCGATTGTATTGAAATCGTAGCCTTCATTTCTCGATGCAATTTCATGGGAACTTTTTGAACTATATATCATGAATATTTTTAAATTTCATGGACACTCTCGATCTCGACCCCCCCTCCATCTCGATCGCTATCCCACCTCGCCAGATCCGGTCCCCCTCGCCGCCGAGCACCCCCCGGTCCACCGGCCGCCGCCGCCGACCCCCCGCACCATCGATTCCCCTACTCAACCGCCGCCGCCGAGCACCCCCCGGT
>LR738716.1:147778989-147828399 GCA_902687465.1 Secale cereale
TGTACTTTAGGAGGTGGTAGTGGAATACCACGAGTAGGAAGGTATGGTGGACTCATATGGAAGGTATTGGTTTAAGGGTATGGATGCACAAGCAGAATTCCGCTTAGTACAGAGTTAGGCTAGCAAAGGTTTTGAGAGAACAGACAATTGATGATGACTAAGATGCAAAACAATATAAAGCATAAACATTGAAATAAGCATAACACATCAAGTTGTCTTCCTTGTCAGCATAACACTTCAAGCATAATAACATAAAGGTTTTGGCTATGTCGATACTTTAGGAAAATCATGCTTGTTGTTATGACCAAAGCTATGTTTGCCAAGATTAAATAAAGTTTCCACAGCCATACCTGATATAAGGTCAATACTCCCCATAAGAGTCATCATATAAGGTCGATTGCGTGAAGAGAATACCGAGTGCAGCAAAAGGAACCAATAAACTTCTCATTAATATTCCATTTTAGACGACTCCACGCTCACGGATACAATCTCCCCACCGAAGGAGTGATAGACCTCGATGCACACACCTATTTCATATAATAACCTCCCTAGACATGATACGACTCTACTTGACTCTAAAAGACAAAAGGTAAAGATAAAGATACTGGGCACTCCCCCAAGCTTGGAACAAGCCAAGGGAATGTCGTTACCCTAGGAGATTTCACTCCTCATCCTTGTTGGCGTTGATCACGTAGTCCTCGGTGAAACGCTTCCATGGAAGGGGTTCTCCGGTCTCATATGAGAAGCTTGTCTCCTGAATCCTGCATGCAGCACCCATACTCATGCGCATAAACCTTAGTTCATACTCACAGTTCTGGCGATGTAGATCATTAATTTTCGCTTGGAGCTCTTCAATTCTTTCTTCAGACGCGGTGATGCTTTTCCACATCTCCTTCAGGAAGTAGTTCTTCAGCTCGTTGGTGATGTCAAAGTTAGCTTCAACACCACGCTCGATCATCTTCTTGTACTCGAAGACTTCTTGCTCCACTTCTTCCAGCCTGGCCTGGAGCTCCCCTCCTTGATAGGTCCCTTCAGATCTTCTTGATGAAGGACACCGTCCTCCATCCGAACAACCTGAGGGTGCTTCTTCACCTCAGCGAGGTAAGGGTTGATGACGTTGACGACGAACTTGTCCTTGGGGGAACTTGGAGAAGCCATGGCACCTAGATTCAGCTGATAGATTCCCTGGCAGAAACAGATCGAAAAGAAAATACACGAAATCGCAAGATACGTTGCCGGAACAATCCGGGCAAATATATAGCAAAAATTTATGCACAGAAAGGAAGGTAACAGGCTAAAGCGGGGTCGGAGGCGGACTCCCGGGTGTCCAGGAGGCCTCCTGGCGCGGCCAGGAGGTAGGGCGCGCCAGGGGGCGCCTGGACCCCCTGGAGCTCGTCTCCGGCTCCACTTAGGCTAAGAATTTTACTAATTTTGCAAAAACTCGTAATACGGAACTTTTATGGCGGTTCGCGATGTTTCCTTACCGTACTACATACCTTTTCTTTATTCTGCTTCTGCTGGCGTCTGAAACAGGGCTGCAACATGTTCTTCGTGAGTTGTTGTGTATATTATATTCGCATCAAAATTGACAGGGTCTCCTGCTATGTAATGTTTAAGTCTTTGCCCATTCACAACTTGAGGATTGGTGCCTTCAGAATTGTTAATCTTAATTGCACCAGACCGATAGACGTCTTCAATATGAAATGGCCCTTCCCACCTGGAAAGTAGTTTGCCTGGAGAAAACCTGAAACGGAATCTAAACAACAAAACTTTATCACCAACATTAAATTCACGTTTCAAAATCTTCCTATCATGCCACTTCTTTACCTTTTCCTTGAACATTTTAGCGCTCTCGTAAGCTTCACTTCTCCATTCATCTAGAGAAGTCAAGTTCATGAGACGCTTCTCACCAGCTAATTTTGGGTCAGCATTAAGCTCTCTAACAGCCCAGAAAGCTTTGTGCTCTAAATCTAATGGCAAATGGCAAGCCTTGCCATACACCATCTTATAGGGGGACATGCCCATGGGGTTTTTGTAAGCAGTTCTATATGCCCACAAGGCATCTCCTAACTTATTCGACCAGTCCTTTCTATTTCTGTTTACAGTCTTCTGTAAGATCAACTTAATCTCTCTATTGGTGAGCTCAACTTGCCCACTAGTTTGAGGATGATATGGTGAAGCAATTCTATGGTTGACATCGTATTTGGCTAAAGCTTTTCTAAAAGCTCCGTGCGTGAAGTGTGATCCTCCATCAGTCATGAGATACCTTGGTACACCAAACCTAGGAAAAATTACATCTTTAAGCATTTTCAAAGATGTCTTGTGATCAGCACTTTCAGTGGGGATTGCTTCAACCCACTTGGTCACATAATCAATAGCTACTAAAATGTGAGTGTACTTGTGTGAAGAAGGAAAAGGACCCATAAAATCAAAACCCCAACAATCAAAAGGTTCAATCACTAGTGAGTAATTCATAGGCATCTCATTCCTTCTACTAATGTTACCAACTCTCTGACATTTATCACAGGCTAAAACATAATTTCTAGCATCCTTAAAGAGAGTAGGCCAATAAAAACCTGATTGAAGAACCTTATGTGCAGTCCTCTCACCGGCATGATGTCCTCCGTAGGGACTATCATGACACCGTCTGAGAATGTCCTTCTGCTCATGTTCCGGTATGCATCTTCTCACGATCCCGTCGGGACCTTCTTTGAAAAGATGTGGGTCATCCCAAAAGTAGTGCCTCAAATCATGAAAGAACTTCTTCCTTTGCTGAAGTGTTAAACCAAGAGGCAAATACTTTCCAACAATAAAATTAGCATAATCTGCATACCAAGGATCGAAAAAAGATTGTACTTTTACAACGGCAAGTTGCTTGTCTGGAAAACTATCGTTGACTGGGATGGGATCATGCGGTATATCTTCCATCCTTGAAAGATTGTCCGCCACCGGATTGTCTTCTCCTTTCCTATCAACAATCTGCAAATCAAATTCTTGAAGAAGGAGTACCCATCTGATAAGCCTTGGCTTGCCATCCTTCTTTGTCATAAGGTACTTAATGGCAGCATGATCAGTATGAATAATAACTTTGGAATCAACAATATACTGCCTAAACTTATCACAAGCAAAAACTACAGCCAAGAATTCCTTCTCAGTAGTAGCATAATTCCTTTGAGCACTATCAAGGGTTTTGCTAGCATAATGTATAACATTCAATTTCTTATCAACTCTTTGTCCTAAAACAGCTCCAACAGCAAAATCACTAGCATCACACATAATCTCAAAAGGTAAATTCCAGTCAGGTGGTTGTACTATAGGAGCGGTTATTAAAGCTTTCTTAAGGACTTCAAAAGCTTCCTTACAATCCTCATTAAATACAAAAGGGACATCCTTCTGGAGAAGATTAGTGAGGGGCCTCGAGGTTTTAGAAAAGTCTTTAATAAATCTTCTATAGAAACCAGCATGACCAAGAAAACTACGAATACCTTTGATGTCCCTTGGATAGGGCATCCTCTCAATAGCTTCGATCTTGGCTTTGTCCACTTCAATTCCCCTTTCGGAAATCTTGTGACCAAGAACAATTCCTTCGTTAACCATGAAGTGGCACTTCTCCCAGTTGAGTACCAAATTCGTCTCCTCACATCTCTGCAAAACTTTATTAAGATTGTGAAGACAATGGTCAAAGGAGGTTCCATAGACGGAGAAATCGTCCATGAAGACTTCCATAATATCCCCACAGAAACCATGAAAGATAGCAGACATACACCTTTGAAAAGTAGCAGGGGCATTACATAAACCAAAAGGCATACGCCTGTAAGCATAAGTACCAAAGGGACAAGTATAAGTGGTCTTCTCTTGATCAGCAGTGTTAACATGAATTTGAGAGAAGCCAGAATAACCATCGAGATAACAAAAGTGAGTATTTTTGGATAACCTTTCAAGCATTTGGTCGATGAACGGCAAAGGGTAGTGATCTTTCCTGGTTGCCTTGTTCAACTTCATGTAATCAATACACATTCTATATCCAATAATAATTCTCTGGGGTATTAGTTCATTTTTATCATTAGGAACCACAGTTGTACCTCCTTTCTTAGGAACACAATGTACCGGGCTTACCCACTTACTATCAGCTATAGGGTAGATAATACCTGCGGTTAGAAGCTTGAGAATCTCAGTTCTCACAACATCCATCATCTTCGGGTTCAACCGTCGTTGATGATCAACAACTGGTTTAGCATCAGGCTCAAGGTTGATAGTATGTTGACAGATAGATGGACTAATCCCCTTAAGGTCATCAAGGGTATATCCAATTGCGCCTCGGTGTTTACGGAGTACTTCCAATAGTCGCTCTTCTTCATATCCTGAAAGTTTAGAATTGATAATAATAGGATATACTTTCTTTTCATCTAAATAAGCATACTTGAGCGTATCGGGAAGAGGTTTAAGATCGAACACCGGGTCTTCTTTCGGTTTTGATAAAATTCCCAAAGGTTCAACCGGAAGGTTGTGCTTCAGGATAGCAGGTTGCCTCAAGAATATTTCATCTAGTTCATTTCTTTCCTGCATATGCAAATCATTCTCGTGGTCCTCCATATATTGCTGCAAAGGATCATTAGGGGGAATAGCAATAGAAGCAATACTTTCAATAAGTTTATCATCACTAGGTAAATTGGTACCGCGAGGCTGCTTAGAGAACTTAGAAAAATTAAATTCATATGGCTCACCATTGAATTCAACAGAAACTTTACCTTTCTTGCAATCTATTATAGCTCCACAAGTTCTAAGAAAAGGTCTACCAAAAATAATAGGACACAAATTGTCCCTCTCTGAACCAAGTACTAGAAAGTCGGTAGGGTATTTTACCTTTCCACATAGGACTTCAACGTCCCTCACAATTCCAATAGGAGAGATAGTTGTTCTGTTTGCAAGATGAATGGTAACATCAACTTCTTCAAGTTCACAAGGGGAAATCTCACCGATGATCTCTTCATAAAGTGAATAGGGGATAGCACTTGCACTCGATCCCAAATCGCATAGCCCATAATAATTGTGATCTCCTATTTTAACAGATACCACTGGAGTACCTGAAATTGGGCCTTTATTCTTGGCTGTGACAAGGTTAGTGGAAACAGCACAAAAATTTATATTGGAATCCAAAACATCATTAGTAACAAGGTCTTTAATTAATGCAACTTGAGGATCGACCCTGATCTGGTCCTCAGGCTCATCAACTCTTCTCTCACTTTTATTTATTATGCCTGTCACAAGAGTGTGCTCCCTCATCCTTGCGGGAAAAGGAGGTTGTTCATATATAACTGTAGGCAAAATAGGGTCAGCAACATGAATATCAACAGGTGGCTCTTTAAAAGGTTCATGATGCTGGTGTCTCTTCTTTTTAAAAGAGTCAACGTGAGAGGCAAAATTCTTACAGAAATCAATCACTAGATGGGAATCAAGACCAATCTTAGAGCAAAAAGTATTGAAGTAATCAGTTTTCACATAGCTCTCAATATAATCATGTTCATAATTTATAGCGGGTTCAATACCTTTATCAATTTCCCAATCTTCGGTATTCCTCTGGATCCTTTCAATGAGATCCCACCTTTATTCAACACTTTTTGTCTGAAATACCCCACTAGAGGAGGCATCCAGCATCTCCTTATCCTGACGAGAAAGCCTGGCATAAAAATTTGTAAGTATAATTTCCTTGGGAAGCTTATGAATAGGGCATTTAAGCATTAGGGACTTCAATCTCCCCCAAGCTTGAGCAATGCTTTCTCCGTCACGAGACCTAAAGTTATAGATATAGTTCCTGTCTCAATGAATTTCATGAAGAGGATAAAACTTAGTATAAAAGAGAGACATAAGCTCCTGCCAGTCAAGTAAGTGTGAGTTATCGAGAAGCCTATACCAATCCGAAGCTTTATCTATAAGTGATACGGCAAACAATTTCCTCATGACAAACTCCCTCGATACACCTGCAAGCTTAAATAATGAACATAGTTGTGACAGATATAGCAAGTGTTCACCGGGATGTCTGTCTCCTGCATAACGATTAGCCAAAACATAATCGATAATACCAGCTGGTATTTTATAGGGCACAATTTCAGTAGGGGGAGGATCAACCACCACAGGTGTGGGGCGTCTTCCCGCAAGCAACGATCCAATAACAGGGTTGTCCATAAGGACAAAGAGCAGCAATAGCAAAAATAAAAACAGAATTATAAAAACTTCCTTACCAGTTTCACTTTACCAATAGCGCTACGCTCCCCGGCAACGGCGCTAGAAAACGGTACTTGATGACCCACAACCGTAAGGGATCTATTGCAGCGTTTTCGATAAGTAAGAGTGTCGAACCCAACGAGGAGCAGAAGGTATTGATAAGCGATTCTAAGCAAGAAATTACTGCAAGCACTGAAAGATAACTTTTTAGGGGTTTTCTCGATATAAGCAACAGGAAAGTAAAAGCAAGCAATGTAAAAGGTACTGAAAGTAACAAGTGGCCCAATCCTTTCTTAGCAAAGGAGAAGCCTAGCAACTGAACTTATAAAGGCTAAAGCGTTCTTGAGGACACACGGGAGAAGTAGTCATGTGTTTTCGCCATATTCCGTATCGATACTATGTTATGTGTTGATAAGTGTTGAGTGGGTGGATCTATGCTAGTACACTCTCTAGACTAAGATGAGTGCACTCTTATGATTAAACACCTTGCAAGCATCCGCAAATACAAGATAGAATTTAAGGCAAAAGCCAAACCATAGCAATACGATCAAGGATCCATTGTTCCCTTATGCAAAAGCGTGCGAACTGGGGTTCAGGTTTCTGTCACTCCGGCAACCCACTGTAAGCATTCTTTGTACACAATGTATTCTCCTAGGTCCTTAATAAGGCGAAGTGTTGAGTGTTCGACTCACACAACACCACTAGTAGAATGACAACACAACTTAAGTATCAAACAACACATATTACTTCAACATCATATGACTACTAACAACAAGACTTTCCCCATGTCCTTAAGAACTAAGGTAACTACTCACGAGACATAAAATAGATCATGACCAGTGGAGATAAATAGGTGATAAACAATCTGGACATAATAATATTTCTCCAACAAAACTCAATAGCATTCACCACTAAGTAGTAATCAACACCAATGGAGTAGAGAGGATAGGTAGTACGAGTTACAACACAAGTTGCAATTGTGAGATGAGATTTGGATGAAGATGGAGATGGTGCTGGTGTTGGGGATGATGTTGATGATGATCTCGATGATGCCCGTGATGATGGTGATGACGATGGCGACGATCTCCCCTTCCGGGAGGTGATCTCCCCGGCGGAATCTGCCCGCCAGAGATGGCTTTTTCTTCTCTGTTGGTTTCCGCCATGGAGCGGCGGCGGAACTCCGTAAAAACTCTCGTTTTTTAGGGTTTTTGGATAACGGAGAGTATATGTGCAAAAGGGGGCAGCCGGAGGTGGGCCAGGGGCTCCAGGCGCCCCCCTGGCCGCCCCCAGGGCGCCTGGGCACCCTATGGCCCCCCTCTGGTTGCCCTTTCGCGTGCCTTCGTGATCCGTCTGAAAAATATCTCCCGTCAATTTTCAGGTAATTTGGAGGTATTCTTCTTCAGCAACTCAACGTCCACTTTTTACTGCTGAGTCTTGCGTCTGCTGTTTCAGCATCGGAAAGTTGCAATTTGTGTAGAATAGACCAAAACAACATAAGAACATCATTGTAACGTGAAATATATCAATGAATAAGGATAAATTACGATATAAAATAGTGATGCATTTTGGACGTATCAACGAACGATACAAGTTCCCCGCTGAATTTGAAAACACTAGCCTCAAAGGGAATAAAGTGAACAATGCTGCCCTCACGAAGATGAGCACGGCCCTGTCTACTTGGAAAAGCACGGTGAAGAGAATGATCGAGAAAGGTGAGAGTTATGAGAAGATCAAGGAGAAAAATCCTTCGATCACCGAAGATGACTACAACGACTTCAAGATCAAGTGCTCGAGCACCGCAACCTCCGAATCAAGTCAGTGGGGGAAAGAAATGCGGGAGCTGAACTTAGGGGAACACACACTCGGTCCCGGCGGTTACAGAGTGGCGGAGCCTATATGGGACAAGGAGGAGGCGGACCGTGCCGAGCAAGGCCTACCGCCCCTCTTCGATAAATACGGTGACAAGCAGACCAGGAACTTTGTCAGGGCCCGGTACAAGAAGGACCCGAAAACAAAGGAGCTTACCATGGATCCGAAGACCAGGGCACTTGAGCTTGTTCTGGTAAGGAATACACCCCCGCGTAATTAGCTCCATATGGTTGCATTCTAATTAATGAAGCCAAATTTCTAAATGATTCACATTCCTTCCGCAGGCGACTGAAAGCAGTAGTGCGGGGTCGACTAAGAGCAACCCTTGGGACACGACTCTAAATAGGGCGTTGAATGTAATGAAGAACAAGGATAAGCTCAGTAAGCCGACGTCAGCTGGTCGTGTGGCCGGCAAAGGCTTGTCGACAAAATGGTCGTCATACTATAACGCTGGTGGGCGAAAGGAGAAAAAGACCAGCTCGGAAAGCCAGGCGCGCGAGGTTCAAGAACTCAAGGCACAGGTGGTGCGGATTCCGGAGATTGTCCAAGAGCAAGTGCAACAACAGCTCGGAGCGACGATCACCGCTATTGTGCCTAGCTTGATCGAGGGATTGCAGGCGTGGATTGCGGGCGGCCAACAGGGGCCGCCCCCGATTCCCAGCTTCACGGCCAGCAACTCGCAGAACGCGATGGCGGGGCCATTGGTGTCTCTAGCGGAGGCGGCATTGGTGTCTCCGACGCCGGCACGGGAGCTTAATGCACCCGGGTGTACGCCGGCCGGCACCTCAGCAGCAAGCGGCCCCTCCGTCAACTGCACGCCCGCCATTGGCGGTGCCTCGACATTAGCCGAGCTCGACGCCATCATCACGGTAACTAATTAAGCCTCTCTCGACCGAGGACTTCATCTCCTTGCCTTTGACTGGGCATCCCTGACGCCCTACATGTTTTCGCAGGGCGCCGCCGACGTTCCGTGCACTCTCCTGCACTTCGTGAACAACGAGTTGGTCGATGTCGCCAAGGGCAAAATCGTTCAACCGGGCAACCCCTTGTTCCACGGTACCCAGATGCCACCCAACTTGTTTAGGGTTCAACTGGTTCGGGTGCTACCAGGCTGCGACGAGGTGTTACCTCCGATTCGACCCGTCGGGGCCGACGATGATGACGTGATGACCCTCAGCGCCTGCCTGAGCTGGCCCCTGCTTTGCCGAAGAGCCAGATTCGTTTGGGGGCGGGGGACACCACCCCAAAGACAACACCGCCAGTCGTGCCGTCGCCAAGTCGTCCCCATGGCAAGACCGCCGCAACGGTGCCGGACATCCCTATGCCATTGGATCCAAACATGCATATGGCACAGGATCAGAACGATGACAACGACGATACATTTGCCAACGTCGATCAGTACTTTGCCGATCATGGGTACGGTGGCGACTTCATGGGGCCTCCTTCTCAAGAACCCAACCCAACAAAAGACGTGTGCGATCTAGCTGGTACCGCGGAGAAGCCAAGTTGCAACAGGCGTCGTCTGCCGTTCAGCTCTCAGGAGACGCCTCTAGCTGCCAACTTCACCGAGCCTCAGATAGGCGAGGTGCGAAATATTATCAGCCCCAACATACTCAAGAAGGCGTTCTGTGAGCAGAACTCGGTCCCATTACAGGAGAAGAAGAAGGCACGCAAAAGAAAGACTAACAAGGGTGCGAGCCAGCCGGCACCGAGTACGATCCGTGCTCAGGACGGGCCACCTTCACCTGAGGATGTAATGAGGAGGGTGCATGTGGCGGGTAGGCCGATGCTACCGAGAAATATGCTCGATGCTGCAACCGGTGCTATGCGGAGTCTGCATGACAGTGTTCTTTCTTTGGAGAAGCGGCGTCTCAAAGAGAAGGATGTGGCATACCCGATTTTCGCGGCCAAGGTGCCAGAGGGCAAGGGCTTTGTGGATAACTCCATCGGGGGTACGATCGTCCTGCGGTCTGATGACATCCACGCTATGTTGAACCTTCTTCCGCTGCACTACACCTTCGTTCGGCTATTTTCGCTGAGTATGGAGATGCGGATCATTCGCGACAAGACCCCGGACATCGTGATAGTCGACCTCTTCTACATGCGTGACAAGATCTTGGGCAGCGCTGGGGACCGGCAAGTCGCGAGTTCTTACCTCGAAGGCGTCATTCTGGCAAACCGAGATAAGGATAACTTCCTCGTGCCTTACTTTCCCGAGTAAGTCCTCCGCCTCAACCGCCCCGTAACATATGAATTCTTAGATTTCGATCGTTCTTCTTTTAACATTCCGTGTTTTCTGTAGTGACACACATTGCACGCTCATCCTCCTAAGCCCCAAATATTCCATGGCCACGTATTTCGACCCGGACCGTCAGTCGAACGTAGACTACACAAATGTCAAGAAGGTTCTTGATGATGTTCTCCCCGGCTACGCCAAATCTGGAGGCACCTTCACCAGGCCTATTTGTAAGACCGGCAAGCACGTGTTCTCCCACAATACGACGTTCTGCTGCGTCAAGCAGCCGCCTGGCGGTCAGAAGGGTGCCTACTACGCCATCCATCACATGCGGGCGATCGTACGGGACCATCATCAACTTCTGCTACCGAGTAAACTCAAAGATTGGGCCGCGAGCGTGTCGGCAATCCAGGACGTGGGCATCAGACAAGAATTCTTTCGCATCCAGTCGGAGTTTGCAGAAATCATCCATCAAGATGTCCTTCGTACCTCGGGGCAGTTCTACCTCAGAAATCAACCGTCGAACAGTGACATCGACACAATGCTACAAATGCAGGCTGACAACGCCCGTGATTTCATGACTCCCACGATAGACGGCGGCTTCATCCACGCTCCGGTCCCTTGATTCGAGTCGAAAGCAGTGATGCTGTGTCTAGTTCTGAAACATCGATTGGCTCATGTTGTAATTAAACTTTAATGAACTTGTAGTATGTCTCTTTGGTTTCGAGAGTCGTTCAACTTAGATGTAATCGATGCTATTAATGTCCTGCTTTTCTCTTTCGATCGTTATGTTGCATACTTATATATTGCTTATGTATTGTCTGTGAATTGGTACTAACGTTTCGTTTGGCTAGTGCATAGCGATGCCGTCGTATGTCGTGTACAAGGGTAAGGTTCCCGGAGTCTACGACGACTGGGAGGAGTGTCGGAGACAGGTTCACCGATTCAGCGGTAACAGTTACAAAGGGTACACCACTAGGGCCGAGGCCGAATCTAGATACGCCCGCTATCTAGCGGGAGAGGGGAGGGAGCGTTGGAGGAACCGGATGAAGATGAGTTTCATCGTGCTGATGCTCATCGTGATGACCGCAACTCTCTTCTATGTGATGGTAGTTTAGATGATCGATATCGACTTGTAATGTGAAGACAAACTCGCTACTCGCGGTCTCGAGACTTGTAATATAATGTTCTATCTTTGTTCGGTCTTTTCAATTCGGAGACTAATATGATGAATTGTATTCGGAGACTAATATGATGAATTGTATTCAGAGACTAATCTTCTATTGTATTCGATGAATCTGTTGTTGATGTGTGCTGTCTATATTCTGTCCAATTATACATTTTGTAATCTGTGCAAAAAAACAGAAAAATAATAATAATAAAACCTAATATTCATACTAATGGCGCATCACATCACAGTGCGCCATTAGTATACCAAAGGATACTAATGGCGCATCATTAGACAGTGCGCCATTACTATGCCGAAATTACTAATGGCGCATCTTGCTGGCGTGCGCCATTAGTAGGCCAAAGCACCTGGGTACACATGGCCCCCTGGGAGGCATACTAATGGCGCACTACTGTGCATACTAATGGCGCATCTGTGGTGCGCCATTAGTATACCAGATACTAATGGCGCACCAGAGGTGCGCCATTAGTAAAATATACTAATGGCGTGGCACTAATGGCGCACCACTAATGCGCCATTAATGGCCAAATTAGGTGCGCCATTAGAAGGCCTTTTCCTAGTAGTGATAGGGTCCATCTTGATCTTGTGATCATCGACGACTTCCGCAACATGCAACTCCAATTCCATCTTATCCTCCTCCGTTTTTCCAATTTTTTCTTCAAGGAAATGTTTTCCTCTTCAACTAAATTTAACCTCTCCACAAGAGGGTCGGTTGGAATATCCGGTTCAACTACCTCCTAGACATATAAAAACATCTATGTCAGGTTGGTCGGCATAACTGTCATAAACACTAAAACAAATAGTTATAAATTAAAGATAATATACCACATCCGAATCGTTGACAGGACGAGGGCCGACGTGGGCGTATATCAAAACCATCGAACTATATAATAACAAGAAATAATAAACGTAAGAAAATTAGAGAAATATCTATCTAAAATAATAATAACAAGCAATAATAAAAGTAAGAAAAGCATGGACAGAACAAGAGGCTCACCACGGCGATCGACGGTGGTGAAGACGAGGACGGGACGTGACTGACCACTAAACCTAGACAAATCTCGGAGAAAATGGAGCTTGGAGTTCGAGCTTCGAGAGGAGAAAAGCTTGCTACTTCTCGAGCTTGTGTTGTATTCCCTCGAAGAGGAAAGGAGGATGCAGCATAGTAGCGTAAGTATTTCCCTCAGTTTTTGAGAACCAAGGTATCAATTCAGTAGGAGACCACGTGCGAGTCTCTCGCACCTGCACAAATAAATAAGAACTTCGCAGCCAACGCGATAATGTGTTGTCAATCCCTTTACGGTCACTTACGAAAGTGAGATCTGATAGAGATGATAGTTTCTATTTTTGATATTTTTGGTTTATAAGAAGAGAAAATAAAAGCAATAAAAGTAAAGTAGATGTAAATTGATATGCTGAGAATAGACCCGGGGGCCATAGTGTTCTCTAGTGGCTTCTCTCATGATAACGATATTCTACGGCGGGTAAACAAATTACTGTCAAGCAATTGATAGAAAAGTGAATAATTATGAGACTATCTAGGCATGATCATTGTATATATGCATCACGTCCGAGACAAGTAGACCGACACCTGCCTGCATCTACTACTATTACTCCACACATCGACCGCTATCCAGCATGCATCTAGTGTATTGAGTTCATAAGAACAGAGTAACGCCTTAATCAAGATGACATGATGTAGAGGGATAAACTCAAGCAATATGATATAAACCCCATCTTTTTATCCTCGATGGCAACAATACAATACGTGCCTTGCCGCCCCTACTGTCACTGGAAAGGACACCGCAAGATTGAACCCAAAGCCAAGCACTTCTCCCATTGCAAGAACTATAGATCGAGTAGGACAAACCAAACCAATAATTCAAAGAGACTTGAAGGATATTATGAGCACACATAAAAAGTTCAGAGAAGAACCAAGTATCCTTCATAGATAATCTTGATCATAAACTCACAATTCATCGGATCTCGCCAAACACACCGCAAAAAGAGATTACATCGAATAGATCTCCTCGACGACCGAGGAGAACTTTGTATTGAGATCCAGAGAGAGAGAAGAAGCCATCTAGATACTAGCTATGGACCCAAAGGTCTGTGGTAAACTACTCACAACTCATGGTGAGGGCGATGATGATGATGAAGAAGAACTCCGTGATGGATCCCCCTCTGGTGGAGCTCCGGAACAGGCTTTAAGATGGGATCTCACAAGAACAGAAGGTTACGGCGGTGGAATTAGGGTTTTCTCTCTGTTGTCGAAGGTTTCGGGGTACGTAGACTTATATAGGAAGGAGGACACCGGGGGGTGCTCGGGGGCCCCACGAGGTAGGGGGCGCGCCCTGGGAAGGGGGCGCCCCCCACCCTCGTGGGCAGTCCCTCGATCCCCTGACGTGGTTCTCAAGTCCCCCGTGCGTGATTTTCTCCGAAAATATCTCTCGCGAAGGTTTCATTCCGTTTGGACTCCGTTTGATATTCTTTTTCTGCAAAACCCTGAAACAGGCAAAAAACAGCAATCTGGACTGGGCCTTTGGGTTAGTAGGTTAGTCCCGAAAATGATATAAAAGTGTATGATAAAGCCCAATAAACATCCAAGACTTCATAAATAATAGCATGGAACAATCAAAAGTTATAGATACGTTGGAGACGTATCAAGCATCCCCAAGCTTAATTCCTGCTCGTCCTCGAGTAGGTAAATGATAAAGAAAGAATTTTTGATGTGGAATGCTAACCAATATAGTTTTTCAATGTAATTCTCTTAATTGTGGCATGAATGTTCAGATCTGAAAGATTCAAGATAAAAGTCTATATTGGCATAAGAAATGACAATACTTCAAGCGTACTAACAAAGCAATCATGTCTTCTCAAAATACTATGGCTAAAGAAAGTTATCCCTACAAAATCATATAGTCTGGCTATGCTCCCTATTCATCACACAAAATATTCATATCATGCACAACCCCGATTTCAGCCAAGCACTTGTTTTCATACTCTACCTTTTCAAACATTTCAACTTTCACGCAATACATGAGCGTGAGCCGTGGACATAGCACTATGGGTGGAATAGAGGTGGTTGTGGAGAAGACAAAAAGGAGGGAGATAGTCTCACATCGACTAGGCGTCTCAACGGGCTATGGAGATGCCCATCAATAGATATCAATGTGAGTGGGTAGGGATTGCCATGCAACGGATGCACTAGAGCTAAATATGAATGAAAGCTCAACAAAAGAAACTAGTGGGTGTGCATCCAACTTGCTTGCTCACGAAGACCTAGGGCATTTGAGGAAGCCCGTCGTTGGAATATACAAGCCAAGTTCTATAATGAAAATTCCCACTAGTATATAAAGTGACTAAGCACGAGACTCTCTACAATGAAGAACATGGCGCTACTTTGAAGCACAAGTGTGGAAAAAAAAGATAGTAGCAATTGTCCCTTTTTTTTCTTTTTTTCTTTTTTTTTGGGCCTTTTTTTTCTTTGGCCTTTTTTTTGCGAAGGGGCTTTATAGATTTAGCCATTCCTCCCATGGGACAATGCTCTAATAATGATGATCATCACACTTTCATTATAACTCGATATTACAACTCGATACAACAACAAAAAGGTATGACTCTATATGAATGCCTCCGGCGGTGTACCGGTATGTGCAATGAATCAAGAGTGACATGTATGAAAAATTATGCATGGTGGCCTTGCCACTAATACGATGTCAACTACATGATCATGCAATGGCAATATGACAATATGATGCGTGTCATATGAACGGAACGGTGGAAAGTTGCATGGCAATATATCTCGGAATGGCTATGGAAATGCCATGATAGGTAGGTATGGTGGCTGTTTTGAGGAATAATATGGTGTCTGCTTTGAGGAAGGATATATAGTGGGTTTATGGCACCGGCGAAAGTTGCGCGGTACAAGAGAGGCTAGCAATGGTGGAAGGGTGGGAGTGCGTATAATCCATGGACTCAACATTAGTTATAAGAACTCATATACTTATTGCAAAACTCTACGAGTCATCAAAACAAAGCAATCAACGCATGCTCCTAGGGGGGAGGTTGGTAGGAGTTAACCATTGCGCGCCCCCGACCTCCACACAAAGGTTGGCACTCTACAAATACCTCATGCTCTAACTTCGTCACATAGCGGTTCACCATATGTGCATGCTACGGGAATCACTAACCTTAACACAAGTATTTCTTAATTTCATAATAACTCCACTAGCATGACTCTAATATCACTATCCTCATATCTCAAAACAACTATCAAGCATCCAACATCTCATTCTATTCAATGCACTTGGTGTGAATTTTTTTACTACATTGACATTGGATGTCTATCATGTGAAGACTAGTTTCTTTAGCCTAAACACATTACCATGCTGTTTTAATAGACTCTCAAATAGATATAAGTGAAGCATGATAGTTCAACAATTTCTACAAAATATTACCACCACCGTGCTCTAAAAGATATAAGTGAAGCACTAGAGCAAAAACTATTCAACTCAAAAGTTATAAGTGAAGCACATAGAGTGTTCAAACAATTCCTAGGCAATATTTAACTCTCTCAAATAGGTGTGTCCAGCAAGGATAATTGTGACAAACTAACAAGCAAAGACTCAAATTATACAAGACGCTCCAAGCAAAACACATAGCATGTTGCGAATAAAAATATAGCTCCAAGTATAGTTACCGATGGATGAAGACGAAAGAGGGGATGCCTTCCCGGGGCATCCCCAAGCTTAGGATTTTGATTATCTTGAATTTACTTGGGATACCATTGGCATCCCCAAGCTTCGGCCTTTGCTACTCCTTGTTCCATAGTCCATCAAAGCAATACTCAAAACTTGAAAACTTCACAACACAAAACTTAGACAAAATTTCTCGTGAGCTCTGTTAGTATAAGAAAGCAAACCACTACTCAAAGGTGCAGCAATGAATTAATTCTTTGTTTATATTGGTGTTAATCCGACTATATTCCAACTTCTCTATGGTTCACATCCTCCAATACTACTCATAGAAGCATTAAAATAAGCAAACAACACACGAAAAATAGAATCTGTCAAAAACAGAATAAACTGTAGTAATCTGCAGGTTTCGCCTACTTATGGAACTCCAAAAAAAATCAAAATAAATAGGTAAATTTGCGGAATTTGTCTACCAATCATCTGAAAAAAGAATAAACTAAATAGCACGCTCCAGTAAAATCTTAATACCACTTTAGCGAGCGCTAACGATTCTGTTTTTCACAGCAAGATCACATAAACTTCACACAAGTCTTCCCAAAGGTTCTACTTGGCACAAACACTAAACAAAACATGAAACCACATCTAATCAGAGGTTAGATGCAATATTTATTACCTAACAGCAACAAAAACGACAAATATAAAGTTGGGTTGCCTCCCAACAAGCGCTATCCTTTTACGCCCCTAGCTAGGCACGATACAAGATAAATCTAGGTATTGCCATCTTTGGACGGCAATTCTTTGATTAAGCACTTATGATTCTTAGGCACTTCTTTGTCCCTATTAATAATCAAAATCTTGGATAAGAAATCAAGAAATTCTAAAGTGTCAAAAGGGTCTCTTGCAAAAGTAAGAAAATTAGGGTGAGCACTTATGGATTTGAGATCCGCAATTCTAGATGTTTCACCCTTGTCTTTAGGGACATACATGAACTTAGATAATTTTGTGGTAGAGGTATTTGGAGTAGTTTTTATAGCGGAAAGAGCGGAACCCACATTAGTGATAACATCCTCAAGCTTATTGATTCTAGTGGAATCCTGATCTAGCTTTTCTTTAACTATGGGATCCTTTTTCAGAACAACTCCTACCTTAGATCCATATTGGGTGATTTCATTCTGGATTTTTCTATCCAAGTTCTCTACCAGTTCTACCATAGCAACTTTGTTTTCAATGATTTCTAACCATTGCATAACATGCTCGAAAGTTAAAACGGTCCCATTAACCATAAGAGGTGGTGAGCCAAATAATTCAGTCATAGCATTATAACAATCAAAGGTGTGGCTACCCAAGAAATTCCCTCCGGTAATGGTATCTAAGATAAATCTATTCCAAGGAGTTATGCCAACATAAAAATTTCGAAGAAGCACGGAAGTGGAAAGCTTCCTATTGGATCTATTTTGAGCATTGCAAATTCTATACCAGGTATCTTTTAAGTTTTCTTCCTCCCTTTGTTTAAAGTTGAGGACCTCACTCTCGGGAGTGTTGATAATGGTAGGTGTACTAGACATGATGACAAGCAAGCAAGCAGCACACAAGCAAACAAGAAGCAAGCCAACGGTAAACACACGGCGGAAGAAGGGCAAATAAAACGGCAAGGGTGAAGTGGGGGAGAGGAAAACGAGAGGCAAATAAATGTAATGCGAAGGATAAGGGTTTGTGATAGGTACTTGGTATATGACTTTTGTGTAAGCCTTCCCGGCAACGGCGCCAGAAATTCTTCTTGCTACTTCTCGAGCTTGCGTTGTATTCCCTCGAAGAGGAAAGGGAGATGCAGCACAATAGCGTAAGTATTTCCCTTAGTTTTTTAGAACCAAGGTATCAATCCAGTAGGAGACCACGCGCGAGTTCCTCGCACCTGCACAAACAAATAAGAACTTCGCAGCCAACGCGATAAGTGGTTGTCAATCCCTTTACGGTTACTTACGAAAGTGAGATCTGATAGAGATGATAGTTTATATTTTTGATATTTTTGGTTTATAAGAACAGAAAATAAAAGCAATAAAAGTAAAGTAGATGTAAATTGATATGTTGAGAATAGACCCGGGGGCTATTATGTTCTCTAGTGGCTTCTCTCATGATAGCGATATTCTATGGCTGGTAAACAAATTACTGTCGAGCAATTAATAGAAAAGCGAACAATTATGAGACTATCTAGGCATGATCATTGTATATAGGCATCACGTCTGAGACAAGTAGACCGACTCCTGCATGCATCTACTACTATTACTCCACACATCGACCGCTATCCAGCATGCATCTAGTGTATTGAGTTCATAAGAACAGAGTAACGCCTTAAGCAAGATGACATGATATAGAGGGATAAACTCAAGCAATATGATATAAACCCCATCTTTTTATCCTCGATGGCAACAATACAATACGTGCCTTGCTGCCCCTACTGTCACTGGAAAGGACACCGCAAGATTGAACCCAAAGCCAAGCACTTCTCCCATTGCAAGAACTATAGATCTAGTAGGACAAACCAAACCAATAATTCGAAGAGACTTACAAGGATATTATGAGGACACATAAAAAGTTCAGAGAAGAACCAAATATCTTTCATAGATAATCTTGATCATAAACTCACAATTCATCGGATCTCGACAAACACACCGCAAAAAGAGATTACAGCGAATAGATCTCCTCGAAGACCGAGGAGACCTTTGTATTGAGATCCAGAGAGAGAGAAGAAGCCATCTAGATACTAGCTATGGACCCGAAGGTCTGTGGTAAACTACTCACAACTCATGGTGAGGGCGATGATGATGATGATGAAGAACTCCGTGATGGATCCCCCTCCGGTGGAGCTCCGGAATAGGCTCCAAGATGGG
Organism: Secale cereale; assembly: GCA_902687465.1. Lineage (NCBI taxonomy): Eukaryota > Viridiplantae > Streptophyta > Magnoliopsida > Poales > Poaceae > Secale > Secale cereale. The sequence continues at coordinate 147,798,091 of LR738716.1, forward strand.
ATCTCACGGGAACAGAAGGTTACGGTGGTGGACTTAGGGTTTTCCCTCTGTTGTCGAAGGTTTCGGGGTACGTAGACTTATATAGGAAGAAGGAGGACACCAGGGGGGGTGCTCGGGGGCCCCACGAGGCAGGGGGCGTGCCCTGGGAAGGGGGGCGCGCCCCCATCCTCGTGGGCAGCCCCTCGATCCCCTGACATGGTCCTCAAGTCCCCCGTGCGTGATTTTCTCCGAAAATATCTCTCGCGAAGGTTTCATTCCTTTTGGACTCCGTTTGATATTTTTTTCTGCAAAACCTTGAAACAGGCAAAAAACAGCAATTTGGACTGGGCCTTTGGGTTAGTAGGTTAGTTCCAAAAATGATATAAAAGTGTATGATAAAACCCAATAAACATCCAAGACTTCATAAATAATAGCATGGAACAATAAAAAATTATAGATACGTTGGAGACGTATCAAAGCTTAACTAGTGTGGCTCGGGCATTTCATCGAACACCTCATATGCATAGGAGGTGAGCTAGCTAGAGCACCACAAAGCTCCCCCCGGTCGGCCAGAAAAAACAGAGCAGTGGAAGTGGTGGGCGAGGGGATATATATAGGAAACTCATTGGTCCCGGTTCGTATCAGGAACCGGGTCTAAAGGCAAACCATTTGTCTCGGTTCTAGACAGGAACCGGGACCAATGGTTGTGGGCCAGGAGCAAGGCCCATTGGTCCTAGTTCGTGCGTCGAACCGGGACAAATGGCTCCTAACCAACCGGGACTGATGCCCCATGAGGCCCGGCCGGCCCCCTGGGCACACGAACCGGGACGTATGCCCCCATGGGTCTCGGTTCGTGGGAAAACCGGGACTAATGGGCTTGCCAGACCCGAACCAAAGCCCTGTTTTCTACTAGTGTAACTTTCTATTCCGGGGGCTTATTTGGAGGAGCATACCTATGACGGTGCAAGCTTGCGCACACCACTGGACTGTCGTTAGCTATGACGGTTAAGATATGTTACCCCCCACTAATTATAGTTCACCTATAGGGCTTTTCCCAGTAGTGGGATCTTGCAGGAGGAGCGGTGGGGATGTCAGCGCTGTGCTCTGGATCAGATGACCAAAATCGATGTCAGTGGCCAAGGTCGAGCTCGAAAATTCCGGCACCTGCTCAGTGAATGGCTCAAGGGTGGCAGGAGGAAGGCAACGATAAGAGTGGATCTGTCTGCGGAAGCTCTGAGAAGGCCAAAATCGGGTGGCGACGCTCAGGGTGGCAGCTCAAATTGGACGGGTGAGGTGGCGTGGCTGCAGGTGAAACCTCTAGGGTCGGCATTCGCTTTCCAGCGGTCATTTTTTTGGTGGGGAGGGGGGGGGGTTGTATTGAGGTAGGAAGGACCTATAATTTGATCTTGGTAGCAAATTTTAGGTGGACACCATATTTGTTTCGCTTCCTATGCAGTTTAAGGTCTCCTATTGGAGTCTTTTTGGTGTACTATTGAAGATGCTCTAACAAAGTTCACCCCCACCTATATTTTTATCTTGGTAGAAAATTTTAGGTGGTCACCCATACAACTTTTTTGGTTCTAAGGTCTTCTGTTGGAGTCATTTTTCGGGCCAAAAATACAAAATATGTATAACTGATTTTAGGTATTGAGATCCTTTTTGGTGTACTGTTTGAGATGCTCTAACAAAATTCACCCCCCCCCCACACACACAAATAGTTACAGGCCAATGGTGTTTTTATACGGGATGTACAGACCAATGGTAGGCGTCTCTCCTACCCAAGAATAACATATTTATGAAGAAAAAACTGATCAAATAATGACTTTATGTCAAAGAAAGCAAACTCCTTTCATCTCAGCTCTTCTCTCTCGCAACTTAATTATTTGTATTTCGTCTCATTTACCTATACCTAGATATTTATATCTAGATGCCCTAATTTCTTGAAGTAAAAAAAGGGAAATCAAGTCTCAAAAGAGAGCATTGTTCAGGTTCTTAAGACTTTGTACCAAAGCTAGTTGTGATCCTATCCGTGATGCAATGATGAAAAGGGCGACAACTAGGGGCGTGTTTGGTTGCCTGCATAAGGCCCAGCCTGGCTCGCGCGTGGCGTAAACTGGCTGATTGGTTGCATGCTTTTACTGTTCGGTCCGCATGGCATGAACCTTAAAGCAGCTCCAAGCCAAGCCCGTTGGGGCAGTTTCTCTCGAGCCAGGCCAAGCGGAAGCGCAGCCAGCAGGCCCCTGCACGGGGAGAAATGGGAGGGATGCGAGGTGTTTACGTGGTGTCTTCTTCAACCTCCAGCAAGCTCCTCTCTAATGTCCTCTCTTCCATGTCCCTCTAATCTACACAACGGTGCTTCGATTCGAGATGAGCTCTACAGGAAAAAGATGCACATCGATGCTACGGTTCCATTCAGGCGACCGGTTTGTAGTTTCGTCGACCGTACATGCTCAATTTCTTGTTCCTGTTTGGAGCTGTTTTGGATGAATTTTGTCAGATTCATCGCGCACAATCGATTGTTTGAAATTTTCTTTGACCAGCAGCCTACTCTCGCAGTTATGCACAACATTCGTGTTGCAAGTTTCCTGTTTCGACGATTGTAGACGAGAAAATCTACATATTTCTCATGGATGTACATATGGATAGGTGTGCTGTGATTTATGACACTGCTTAATTATTCCTCTAGCCGGCGTGGTTTCTCTCGGTCTCCTCTCTCGCGTCTTGCTGTGGTAGCGTCATCGTCGCTGTCGTTCATCTCGGCCTTCTCTTCATGGTCCTACTGCAGTTAAGCCGCCATGGCGCACGCTGACGAGGTTCTTCTGCATTGTTCTGCCACCGACGGAGTTGATCATCTTAGCCTTCTCCCGGCCTCCTCTTTCTCGTCCCACCAGACTGGAGTCATTTCCGGCGTCGATCATCTCAGCCTCTCTCGTCCTACTGCACCGACGATGCCATGGCGTGAGCACTGATTTTCTCCTCCTCTGTCCATGATCTTTGCGCGAGCACTCCAATTTAAGGATGGCAATTTTATCCATGGACATGGATATCCATGGATATCCGACCCGAATGGATAGGGTTTGAATATGCTTTTGTGTCCATGGGCAGCGCCCAAACCCTACCCGATTACTCGTGGGTAGGGCATGGATATAATCTTGTACCCGTGGGTATATCCAAACCCGACCCGATAGTATGACTTAATGGGCAAAAATCTGCTATCCCTACCCCGCAGTCACATGTCCCACTGCAATTTTACACTTTGTTATCCTAAACATGCAAAAGAAATTACACAATCCCCATCATAACTTTTATTAGTTGACATTCAATCCCCTCTGTAACATACCCCAACGCCCTTCCCTTATTTTTATTTCCTTGTTAAATGACTCGTCATTCTCATATGTTAGAAAATACTAAATGATCTTATGTTGTTAGTGGATGTTGATTTACCATAAGTGAAGCCTAGCCTGCCACAAAATGAAGAATGGAAGAACTTATGTTAACATTGTGTTATGTCTTATTTATATTTCTAGAGAGGACCCAATGGATATCCAGTGGATATGGATATCCATCGGGTTTGGACATGGACACAATTTTTCACCCATGGAATTTTTCATGGGCGGGCAAAGACTTTCTTCATGGATATGGATATGGATATGGATTTAATATTGTTCTACCCGATGCAAACCCGACCCATTGCCATCCTTACTCCAATTAGTTCGCCGACGGGGTCTCACACCCATGATTCCGTGCTCGTCATGCCGGACACGGTGGCATGGTCACTGTCCACCGTAGTCACTATGGTCCGGCGCACATTGCATTTCTTCTCCTCGTTCTCTGATAGCTCTTAACCATGTGTGCTAAGTGCAAGTGCTAGCTCTTAATCATACCCCATGCGGGCTACCAAACAGCGTGTAGTTGTATGCTCAGAGACAATGCAGGCAATCAAACAACGTGCCAAAGTTGATCCCCTAATGCAGAAAGTCCATATGCAGGCATCCAAACAATTTGCAGATGTCGCATATGAGACTGTTTTTCCAGAGCCAGACTGAGTGGACAAGGGTATGCAACGTAGGTACTGTAGCAGACGGCAACCTAACACACCCTACAATTCTACTCAAGCAACTGTTAACAGAGATGGTTGCCAACACCAATATGGTGAAGAAGATGGATCAGTTTGATGACACGGATAAACACGTGGACAAACCCATGAACAAAATCGAGGAGATCTTGGTCTGCAGCAACGAGGCTTCCAACCAAGCCTCTGATCAGGCAACGGCAGTGGATGTTCAAGTCTGCCTCACGCACATCACTTTAGCCAGGCGATCCACTTTATGCGGATGCAGTAAGCATTGAATTGAATCAAATTTATACCTCAATATTTTTACTAAAAGATACTCCATGGAAATGAAGCTGCATTTAAGTTTTCATTGTACTAAAAGATATTTTGATCATTATTTGGGCTTTGTAAATGTGTAATGTGCACCCACCACACCAACCCGCAATCTCGTTTTGTGAATATTAGGGACGCACGACCTTCAATCTTACCTCGATGTATATCCATCTATCTAGTTGTTGTGCGGTCTTTTTCATATGGCTTCCCGCCTGCATTATCTCTCAGATGTTGATACTTACAAGGAAGAAGAAGCAATGTCATTTGGATCTAGGAGTTAGACACATGTAGCATGCTTGGACTAGTAGGCATCGAGGAACGTGTTTATTTAGAGAGTGTAAACACATGTGTAACTGACCTAAATACAACCATCATGGCAGGCGTCATGCCTAGACAGAGGCATCATTTCCGCAGTGCACACGAGTATGCAACACTTGTTCTACAACTGTCAAGTTGTCCTGCTGCTAGACGTGTCTAGCATGATAGCTGCATTCGGCCAAGGCGCGAATCCCACCAGCAACCTCTTGTCCTCGGCTATGCCCTGTGAACTTCCATCTGCTATCAATAGCTTCATTAGGACTACCTTTCTGTACAATATTTGGGACACTATGAACTCCAAATTCTGCCGGTCAATAGACTTGGACATGACAAAATCCGCATGGCCGCATTTTTCAAAATTAAAAGAGCTAAACGAAAAGGCCGGTAATGTGGAATGATTTCTTCTCTTCACGCCCTATGTGACCCTTGTAAAAACTTATCAGGAGTTGAAATATATATCAAGATGGAGAGCCTTTTCCCCGGTGGCCATTTTAAAAAGAAACTAAGAAACTAGGCAATTAAGAAAACAGAGATGCATCGTTCATGTCCTCTGCTCCAAGCTGCAAGCTTTTCTTCTCAAGAAAACACCCTTCTGTAAGTGCAGCTCGCACCCACAATAGCATTTTCTTCTCGGCTGATTCCCTACAGAATTTTCTTCAAGCAAGCTGCAAGCTCGTGAACTAGGAGAATAAATATCTTTGCCAATATTAAGTTTGTTCCACCGGAAAGTAGAGGTTCAATTTCTACAGCCAAATGAATGTGTCAATGTGTCTCTCCTTAGGGGCTGATTTAAACCGCATATGATCTACTATATCAACTTTTTTGCTGTTCAAACATTGAAATTATGGTTCATTTTTCAAACATTGAAATGTTGTTGACCTTGTCCTTCTATGCTTAAACGAAAAAATGTCGCATTTTGCTTGGTCTAACCATGTTGCTTGATAACTTGCAGATGCTGCCTTCATTCATATTTTGTCGTGAGTTCCAGGATGAACAAGTCGCGAGAAGCATAAAGTTTGAGCTATTAGTTCAGATCATGGCAAAATAGTTTCTGGAGGTGATGATCAATCTGTCGTAGTCTGGAATAAGCAAGCTTTTAAGATTCTATAAGAACTGAAGGGCTATGATGCGCCGGTTAGCTTCTGTGCCGGTGAAGCTTCGTGCTGGCGATGGCTTCCAAAGGTACCCGCCGTAAGCATTTTGCTGCTGCTTCATTATTCTTCTTTAGTTTCTGTGCCAGGCTGTCAGCTAGTCTAATTCAGATTCGGTGTCGGTAAGTTTGAATTGAGGACGTAGCACTGCGTGCAGTTGCTGCCACGAGTAGTTTATTTTAGCTAATTACTTTTGCATTGACCCTAACTTACTCTACATCGTAAGCTTAGGTTGTTCACGTTGTCACGCGATTGAGAATCCACTGATTCACTCAGCATGATCACTCTCAGCCACAAGTATCAATCACTCTTCTGATTTGTATTTCAGCCCCGGTGGTGTACCTACATAGCCTTGCTGTTAACTGCTCAGACTGAATTAATTGACTGGTAGACTTGTTGTACCTACACAAGCTAGCAGCGAACTAACAATTTGTATTGTTGCTACTGCTGTTTAAGTCAAAATTGCTGCTACTGCTATTTAAGTCAAAACATAGAGCCCCTGTAGCTTTGCTCAACCCCTAAATTGTTGTTGTTGTTTCAAATTGCTCAATTATTTGAATTGCTGCTGCTGCTATCTCATTTTAACTAGCTGGAGGACAAAAAGCATGGTACTAGCTAAATTTGGGTCATCATTCTAATCTAAATAACTGTCATTTTTTGAATGGTCTCTTCTTGGTATGTTGCCTCCATTTTTTCTAATTCTTCTCTCCTGATCTTTTTAATGCTAATTCTTCTATGTTGATACATGTAACAGGCCGACCCTAGAAGGCGTATCACCATTTTGTTAGCCCAGTCCTGAGAGGAGCAGGTGCCTAGTTTACGATCGCTATCGAAAGAGCTCCATGCTGAAGAACATAGCTCATAATTGTATCTTGTTATTACACATGTGGAGCTTGTAACCGTGATTGCCATACTTTTAGAGCTTGTATCTAGTTATTACACTTGTAGAGCTTCTGGTAGAGCTTGTATATGTTGGATCTTATTACGTGTAGAGCTTGTAGATCTTGTAAAGTATTGTATATGTTATTACCTGTTATTTGTACAACAGGAGCTCTGTACTGAATCTGGAGTATTACGTGTGTTTTTTGTTTGTGCCAATTTAAATACTGATTATTTATTTACTGTTAAATTGAGATATGAAGAATATGACCTTGCTAGTTGGGACCCACTTACCAGAACCTGACAATTGGGACCCATTTGACTAGTGGGAAAAAAACAGAAGCTGCTAGGGCAAAAAGGCCATGGCCTAGAAATTAAAAAGGCCGAATAGTTGGGCCTGGCCCATTTAGCTGACCAAAATTAATAAGAAAAAAAATACATAAAAGGCTGAATTGTTGTGCTCCCTAGAGCCAATAATAAATTTGTTATTTATATTTCCTTATATCATGGTAAATGTTTATTATTCATGCTAGAATTCTATTAGCCGGAAACTTAGTACATGTGTGAATACATAGACAAAACAGAGTGTCCCTAGTATGCCTCTACTAGACTAGCTCATTGATCAAAGATGGTTATGTTTCCTAACCATAGACATGAGTTGTCATTTGATCAACGTGATCATATCATTAGGAGAATGATGTGATGGACAAGACCCATCCGTTAGCTTAGCAATGATCGTTTAGTTTTATTGCTATTGCTTTCTTCATGACTTATACATGTTCCTCTGACTATGAGATTATGCAACTCCCGAATACCGGAGGAACACCTTGTGTGCTATCCAACGTCACAACCTAACTGGGTGATTATAAAGATGCTCTACAGGTATCTCCGAAGGTGTTCGTGGTGTTGGCATAGATCAAGAATAGGATTTGTCACTCCGAGTGTCGGAGAGGTATCTCTGGGCCCTCTCGGTAATGCACATCATAATAAGCCTTGCAAGCAAATGACTAATGAGTTAGTCACGAGATGATGTATTACGGAACGAGTAAAGAGACTTGTCGCTAACGAGATTTAACTAGGTATTGAGATACCGACGATCAAATCTCGGGCAAGTAACATACCGATGACAAAGGGAACAACGTATGTTGTTATGCGGTTTGACCAATAAAGATCTTCGTAGAATATGTAGGATCCAATATGGGCATCTAGGTTCCGCTATTGGTTATTGACCGGAGAGATGTCTCGGTCATGTCTACATAGTTCTCGAACCCGTAGGGTCCGCACGCTTAAATGTTCGTTGATGATATAGTATTTAATGAGTTATGTATGTTGGTGACCGAATGTTATTTGGAGTCCCGGATGTGATCACGGACATGACGAGGAACTCCGAAATGGTTCGGAGATAAAGATTGATATATGGGATAATAGTGTTTAACCTCCGGAAGGGTTCCTGAATTCACCGGAAGGGGTTCCGGATGTTTCCCGAAATGTTTGGGTATGAGAACACTTTATTTGGGCCAAAGGGGAAAGCCCACAAGGTTTTTGGAAAGCGTAAAAGGAAGTTTTGCGGAGTCCAGGGGCCAGACGCCAGTGTCCCTGGCTTCCGGGTCCAGACGCCAGGAAGCCTGGCGTCTGGCCCTGGAGTCCGAGAAGGACTCTTGCCTTTCGGGTGAAACTGACTTTGTGGAGGCTTTTACTTCAAGTTTTGACCCCAAGGCTCAACATATAAATAGAGGGGTAGGGCTAGCACCCAAGACACATCAAGATACACCAAGCCGAGTGCTGGCAACCCCGACCCTCTAGTTTATCCTCCGTCGAGTTTATGTAGTGCTTGGCGAAGCCCTACAGAGATTGTTCTTCATCAACAACCGTCACCACGCCGTCCTGCTGCCGGAATTCATCTACTACTTTGCCCGTCTTGCTGGATCAAGAAGGCGAGGATGTCATCGAGCTAACCGTGTGCTGAACGCGGAGGTGCCGTACGTTTGGTACTAGATCAGGACGGATCGTGAAGGTGTACGACTACATCAACCGCGTTGATAAACGCTTCCGCTTTCGGTCTACGAGGGTATGTAGACACACTCTCCCCTCTCGTTGCTATGAATCTAGTAGATAGATCAAGGGCGCCCTCTAGGAAGGTGACGCCCGCGCAGGGCGAGTCTTCCAAACGGAAGGAAACCGGGGACATCACCGAATCTCCTCCTTTACCGAAGAGGTATAATTTTTTTCAACATGTACTCGGCAGCTAGGCCGAATTGTAATATTCTCCACCATTTTATTTTATGAGGCATACGCCGGACTGTGTCCGGGGATCCTACTGGACATGCTCCAACCAATCGAGCACCGGAACCATCCACAAGGACTAGGGTTGATATAGGTGTAACGTCGGATTGTCCTCTCCAAGAGGATTCAGATGAGGTATTCGTTACCAATTCCGAAGTGGAAAGCACAATGAATCATCGGCGGCGAAAAGCAGCCATGCGTGATCCATCTTTTACTAAGGAGGCGTATAGCGCCCTCAGTTTTGCGGATCCGTATATCCGAGCCGCTCGAGACAGAGTTGCCCGAGCCACTCACCATCTTTCCAAGGATATGCGGGTAAGTATATATTCAATATTCATATGCCAGTAGCCCCCGAGACTTAAAGCAGTTGGCCCAACTGATTTGAGGATCATTGTGTCTTTAGGTACTCAAGGAAAAGAATAACATATTATCCAAGGAGCTGGAAGAATGCCGGACCAAGCTAGCCGCTGTCACCACCGAATTAGAAGATTCGAAGAAATACATAAAGGGCTCTGATGGTAAGAACAATAGTGTCCGGAAAGTATGATCCTGTGCCAATCAATGATTTTAAAATATACATTGTTTTAACTGGAGCAATAGGGCCAACTGACCAACTGGTGGAAAAGTTAAGGGATGCTCTGGCGGAGAAAGAACAAGCCGAAGGGCAAACGGCTGCTGGTCAACGTGTACTATCACGGATCATAGATGAGAAAAACAAACTACATGATACAAATATCAAGCAAGCTGAGGAGCTAAAGGACGTACGAGCCCAACTCTCGGATGCCTTGAAAGAGAACAAGAAGCTTAAAGGCGGCATATTCAGTATGACCTTGAACCTAGCTTTCATTATAGTCCCTTGATTCAAAGTTTTCTACAAAATTGTTCCTGTAGGTTTGTTAACTGGGCGGCCCGAGGGAGAGGTGTCCGGATTTCAAGGTGACCTGCTGCAAGAGCTCTCCAAGGTACACGAGCGAGCTCGGAAATCCATGAAGAATATGGCCAAGGCCTTATGGCCAGCTGATTCTTCTCCGGAAATTATGGAGGAACTAGCGAGTTTATTCAAAGGGGCTCGACGCCGCTTTGAATTATGGAAAGCATCATCATGTCGAGAAGGTGCTCGAGAAGCCTGGGCTATGGTGAAGACAGGCTACACTGGACCTGACCCGAATCATATGGCCCGTGTTGGACCTCGAGGGCCTGACGGACTAGAAATCCCTGTAAGCTTGGTGTATGACCAATTAAAGACAGCCGCCAAAATTTCACAACAAGACTGTAAATTAGACAATCTTATAGATGGTATAGATGAAGAGTAGGCATTTGATTCTATGTAACAATGTACTTTATCATCAAACTTATCTCCTGCCGAATTTAATTGAAAGGTTGTCATGGCAGACCTTCCACTTTGACCTCCGAAAACCAAAGGGCTGGAGTGTTTCCATATACTATACATGTGGTAAACACGTGGCATGTTTGGTAACCAGGAAATTCGGTCATATTTTCTTAAACAGACAAACTATGTTCGGGGAGTTATGTTATATTACTATTCAACGTAAGAAACATCTTCGAGAGAGAATAGTTTCGTTAAGGGTTCCTTTCCCTGCGTCAGCATGCATATGTACGTGTGCCTAGGCTTTGATCCTTAAAAAAGATTATAGGAAGCCTATCCTATGGGATTTGAAAGATTATGCACTTAAAAGCGGTTCGTCATTTATCCGCCGACCAATGATTCCCTTAAGAACGCTAGCTTTTGGCTTCACCCATCAGAGGTACAGGTTTGGATTACCCGGTTGTAACAATCGCAGAGGTGCTCCCTTTACACCCTAGCCGAACAATCGGGAACGTAGGGTATAAACACAGGAGCTAGGCAACCCAGCTTGGCAAAAACTAAGTCATAAAGGTGCATATAATGGCGAGGAGACTGTATGAAACGGACGACATGAGTATTGTAAGCAATATGCTTTTTAATAATGGGCTTCATTATAGAAGCCCCCAAGTATTTTGAGGTATGTAAATTTGAGGATGCTCTACCCTGTAGTAGTTCGGTTGAGCCGAATACTTATCGGTAAGAAAAATAAGAAAAGAAGAGGAGAACTTGAAATAAAAACAAAGGATAAGACCTAGACTGAAAAAGAGAATAAAAAGGTGCTACCGGACTATCCGTAGAATCGTTGGAGCCTGGCAGCGTTCCATGGGTTCGGCTCAAGGCGATTGTCTGACGCGTTTCGAAGGCGATAGGCTCCACCGGTGAGTACTTCGTCAATAATGAAGGGGCCCTCCCATCTTGGATTGAGCTTGTCCTTTTTCTTCTTCGGGAGGAGTAAAACGAGTTTGCCAACATTGTATGTTTTGGCCCGCACTTCTATGCTTTAGTATCGACTGGCCAATTGTTGATAGAATGCGGAACGGGCCTGCGCGATATCGCGCTCCTCTTCAAGGTCGTCTAGGTCGTCCTGCTGATCGAGCTTGGCCACTCGCTCTTAATACATGCGCACTCGAGGTGAGTCATGAATAATATCATGGGGAAAAATAGCCTATGCGCCATACACCATGAAAAAAGGCGTGTATCCGGTTGTCCGGTTAAGTGTGGTCTGCAGCCCCCAAAGAACAGAGTCGAGCTCCTCAACCCAGTGTTTATCTGACTCCTGTAGGGAGCGCACTAGTCGGGGTTTAATGCCGCTCATTATCAAGCCATTGGCTGTTTCGACTTGACCATTTGTTTCAGGATGGTACACAAAGGCGTAATCAAGTTTAATGCCTAACTTAGCGCACCAATTTTTCACCTCATCAGCTGTGAAGTTGGAGCCATTATCTATGATAATACTGTGCGGGACACCATAACGGTGTACTACATTGGATATAAAATCTATCACTAGCCCTGCCTCAGCTGTTTGGACTGGCTTGGCTTCTATCCATTTAGTGAATTTGTCCACCATGACGAGTAAATATTTCTTTTTATGGCTTCCCCCTTAAGAGGTCCGACCATATCCAACCCCCAGACCGCATAGGGACAAGTAATGGGGATGGTTCTCAGAGCGCTGGGATGCATATAACTTTGATTTGCAAAAAGCTAGCTTCCAACGCAATCTTGGACTAGGGTCTCTGCATCTGCTCGCGCAGTTGGCGAGAAGAAACCAGTTCGAAAAGCCTTGCTTACAAGAGCTCGAGCTGCGGCATGATGGCCGCCCATGCCAGCGTGTATTTCGGCTAGAAGTTGTCGTCCCTCTTCTTCGGAGATGCATCGTTGGAGAATACCCTTAGTGCTTTTCTTGTATAGTTCACCTTCGTGAACTTTATAGGCTTTAGAGCGCCGAATTATGCGGCGTGCCTCATTTTGGTCATTGGGGAGCTCATGCCTATTAAGGTAGGCTAGGAAAGGCTCGGTCAAGTGGGCTATGACAGCCATGATCTCATGAGCTGAGGATGTTATTTCCAAGTCTGAGTCCCTGATGACATCGTTATTGTGTTCGATTGGGGGAGTGTTCGGGTACGGATTAACGTCCTTGCTCTCGTCCTGCCATGTTACTGATGGCTTGAACAACCTTTCCACAAAGGTGTTTGACGGGATTGGGTCGCGTTTGGCGCCCATACGAGCAAGTATATCCGCCGCCTGGTTACTATCCCGAGCTACATGGTGAAATTCCAGCCCCTCAAATCGAGCCGACATTTTTAATATGGAATTTTGATAAGCTACCATCTTGGAATCCTTCGCATCAAATTATCCGTTTACCTGAGATATGGAGAGGTTTGAGTCTCCGCGCACCTCGAGGCGTTGTATGCCCATGGATACGGCTATGCGGAGAACGTGCAGTAGTGCCTCATATTCGGCCAAATTGTTTGAGTCCGTATACATGATCTGTAGTACATAGGGATTGTATCCCCTGTTGGAGATATCAAGATTACGCCGGCCCCCAATCCGGCTAACATTTTAGAGCCGTCAAAACACATGGTCTAGTGGGAGTATGTTCCGTACTCTTTAGGGAGTTCGGTTTCGGTCCACTCCGCAACGAAGTCAGCCAACACCTGGGACTTAATAGTCCGGCGTGGTTTGTATGTTATTTCAAACGTTAAGAGCTCGATGGCCCATTTAGCTATGCATCCTATGGCGTATTTATTGTTTATGATATCGTTGAGTGGTACTTCATATGCAAGTGATCGAACACTCATGAAAGTAGTGTCGGAGCTTCCGAGATGCCATGAATACCGCATAGGCAATTTTTTGGTAATGGGGGTATCGTGATTTACACGGTGTGAGAACCTCGGATACATAGTATACGGATTTTTGAACAGGGAATTTATGTCCCTCTTCGTCTTGCTCGACGAGGAGTACCGCACTCACAACCTGGTGAGTAGCTGAGATATAAAGCAGCATTGGCTTGCCAACACCTGGAGCGGCTAGGATTGGATTGCCCGCTAGTAGGGTTTTTATCTCTTCCAATCCGGCCGTGGCCGCATCTGTCCATTCAAAGTTGTTTGTGCGCCTCAGCAGTCTATAAAGTGGTAGTGCTTTCTCTCCTAGTCTGGAGATAAAGTGGCTCAAGGCCGCTACACAACCTACTAGCTTTTGCACTTTTTTAGATCAGTTGGCGTAGTTAGCTGTGACAGTGCCCGGATTTTAGCTGGTTCGCTTCAATTCCTCTATGGGATACGATGAACCCTAATAAATTTCCGGCCAGAACGCCGAAGACGCATTTTTTCGGATTGAGCCGTATGTCATATGTTCTGAGGTTATCAAACGTAAGGCGGAGATCAACCACCAATGTTTCGACATGTTTAGTCTTGATGACTACATCATCAACGTATGCCTCCACTCTCTTGCCAATTTGCTTCTCTAAGCATGTTTGAATCATGCATTGATACATGGCACCAACATTTTTGAGTACGAATGGCATGGTGTTGAAACAAAAGGGGTCGTACAGAGTGATAAATGCCATCGCGGCCTGATTGGATTCCTTCATTTTTATTTGATGGTATCTGGAGTAAGCATCGAGGAAACACAACGATCCATGTCCTATGGTTGCGTCGATAATTTGATCAATGCGGGGCAGTGGCAAGGGATCCTTAGGGCAGCCTTGTTTAAGTCCGTGAAATCCACACAAAGGCGCCAGGATTTGTCCTACTTTGGTGCCATGACTAAGTTGGCTAGCCAGTCCGGGTGTTTGATTTGCCTTATGAGTCCGGCTTCCAGTAACTTGGCCAGCTCTTCCCCCATCGCTTGTCGTTTGGGTTTGGGAAATCATCGTAGTGACTGCTTGACTGGCTTGAACCCTTTGATTATATTAAGGCTGTGTCCGGCCAGCCTGCGTGGGATTCACGGCATGTTTGAAGGATGCCAAGCTAATATGTCCCATTATTCGCGAAGGAAGGCGCACAAGGCGTTGTCTACCATTGGGTTCAGCTGTGCTCCAATGGATGTCGTTTTGTTGGGGTCCGTTGGGCGCACTTGAAATTTGACAATTTCATCCAAAGGAGGTAGATTTCAATCTCTTGTCAAGGACTACATCATCCTTGTCCACCGTAGATCGTAAGGTGGTTCATTCTTCGGTCGCGAGGGCTTCGAATAGTTCCTCTAGGGCTAAGGATGCGGTTTTGTTCTCGGCACGGAGTGCTCTATCCGGATCACTTGCAACTATGATTATTTCATTGGGCTCTGGCATTTTGAGCTTCATGTACCCGTAATGGGGTATAGCTCGAAAGCGTGAAAAAGTGTTCGGCCCAAGAAGGCGTGGTATCCACTTTTGAAGGGGACAATGTGGAAGAGCAGTTCCGCCAACCTATAGTTTCTGGGTGTACCAAATACTACGTCGAACTTAATGCTTCCCGAACACCGGGCTTCCCGGCTGGGAATAATTCCTCTAAAGGTCGTATTACTTTTTTCAATGCGGGATTTATCGACCTGCATTTTTGCAAGCGTGTCCTCATATATGAGGTTGAGTCCACTGCCCATGTCCATGAGTACTTTAGTGAGGTGAAAGTCGAGCACTGCTGGGTTTAGTACCAGAGCAGCTATGGCTCGGACCAGCCAGACTCGTGGTTCGTCTTTGGAAGAAAAGGTAATTTTTTGTGTCACTCCATGGGCCTGCAGTTCTGATTTGATGGACCTCGGCAAGTTTGTGATTTGCTCTCTTGCGCCGATTATTTGTGTAGAATGTCTCGAAGATAGTGAAGACATCAAAATCTTTCTCCGCTGCCGTTGCGGTAGCGAGGATTGCTTCACCGTTTTTTGCTACCTGCCGGAGTACCCAACATGCTCTAAGGCAGTGGGTTGGGATAATGTCCGGGGCGACATGTATTTGGCAGGGTTTATCCAACAATTCATCCAGAACGGACATGTGTCCTGTGAAAGGTCTGTTTTTCTTGCAATTGTATATGTTATCGGATGCCGTGCTAGGGTATGTCCGTTTCACTTTAGAGGCGTATTGTTCGAAGAAGGACTGTTGTAGAGGTGTATTCTGGTTTTCCAAGTGTTTTCCATAGTGCAATACTTTCGTACCAAATGTGATAGTTCTGCAAAGCTCCGTATTCGACGGCGGTTGAGGGCGTTCAAGACTCCCTCGTCCGTGAAATTGCTGTGAAATATGGGAACCGTGTCGTCATCGCAGCAGTCCTTAATCTTGTTTTTAACAAGTGGGAATCTGGGCCAGAAGTGATGAACTGACTCTTGGGGCTGCTGCTGTATATACGTGAGATCACATATGTCCGGTAGTCCTTAGTTACTTGGAGTGTGTATACTGTGGTGGGTGGGTGTGGATAAATTTGAGTCCCGACCCAACGTATGTCTGGGGTTTGTGCAACCTCCAGTGTGGACAATTTAGGCCCAGCGGGATCTGAACATTCCACGAGCCCGACGTCTATCCTTGAGCTCGAAATGCATGAAGGGCCACCTGACGGGGGTGTGTTCGGCTCAAAGAATTTGGAAATCCGAATAGCGCTGGTCTCCGTTTCGAGAGTGGAAATATCTTCAGCTCGGTCGTCGATGGCCGCCACCAGGTGAGTGATCGGGGTGGAATTGACTGCCTTCTGACCGGGTTTAAGCCCGATCTAATCATCGGGCGATGAAAGCCCCAAGGCAGCAATGCGATCTAGAAGCTCATTTGAAGACGAGGAATCCGCCGAAATTGTGTCATCGTAATGGTCGGAGCTAATATAGGAGTGGTGCTCGATGACCGCGGGGAGCGCGGCCGGCCTGGTGGCCACGCGGGCACATATAGCAAACTAGCCGAGCTAGAGGATCTGGCCCATGGCTAGGTTGTTTCCGAGGGTGATATCATCGTTGATGAGGAGACAAGCCATCGATCGCTTCTCGTGAGCACACAGCGGAGCTCTTAATGAAAGCACCATTGTCGGGTCGGGGTGCCCAAACTGTGCGTCTAAGGATCGATGGTAACACGAGAATGGGGACACGATATTTACCCCGGTTAAAGCCCTCTCGATCAAGGTAATACCCTATTTCCTGCTTGATTGATCTTGATGAATATGGAGTTACAAGAGTTGATCTACCTAGAGATCGTAATGGCTAAATCCTAGAAGTCTAGCCTATGATATTGTGATTCTGCTACCCTCTACGGACTAGACCCTCCGGTTTATATATCCATCAGAGGAGACCCAGAGTTACAAAGATTGCTTGGGAAGAAAGGAATCATTACATCTGAACATTTATTCTGCCTTTCTACATATACAGGAGTCCTAACCGGACCCGGGGACGTCAGCTTCTCTTCATCTTCATGGCCCATCTATTTGGCCCAGCTTAGGTAGACCGGATCCTCATGGACCCCCAAATCCAATACCTCCTCAACGGGAGGGGGGTAAAACCTCGATCGTTGCATGCACCACCAATCAGAAAGCGCCACCGAGCAAAACACCCCGTGCTCTGCATATAGCTGCATCTCAGGGACAAGGTGGCTCCTCGCGGGCTGGTGCTTATCCCGCCACCCCTTTGTCGACTACCTTTCCCTTGGTGCCAACTCCTCCACCTTCAACGTCGATTGTTGTGCCTCAAGTGCTCAATCCTCCGGTTGCATCACCCGCTCCTCCGCTTAACATATTCAACTTGCATCATGTGCCTAAAGACCAACCAGGGCTAGCAAAGAAGCGATGATTCAAGTTGGTCTGATGACGCAGTGTCTAGAGGAAGCATATGAGGCTAGCAGGTTGGCGTATGATGGTAGTACGGATCTTTAGGTCAATGTGTGAGTAAGTGATATCATAAGTTCATTTCCAATTGGATGATTTCCTTTCGATTGAATTTTCTTGCCTGTCTTTGATTTGTACACCCACTCGGTGTTCTTGAGACCTGTGGGGGCACGCTGAGTGCACCCACTGGGTGTAGTCCCCGAGATTGCCATCGAATGTTAGTATTCAGCGAGAGTCTTAGAACCCGCTTGTTTGTAGTTTGTCACTCGAACTGGACATGCCATACCGAGTGGAGTTGTTCCAGCGAGGGCACGTTGAGTGCACCAAGTGGGTGTAGTCTCTGAGACAGCCGCCAGTTGCTTGAATCGACGAGGGTCTGTCAAAACCATTTGTTCTCTTTTTTTGAGTCCAGTAGGGGCACGCTGAGTGCACCCATTGGGTGTAGTCCCCGAGACTACCGTCGAATGTTAATAGTTGATGGGAGTGTTAGAACCTGTTTGCTTGTAGTTCGTCACTCGGACTGATCAGTTCATGCCAAGTGGAAGTCATTCCAGTGGGGGCATGCTGAGTGTACCCACTGGGTGTAGTCCCCGAGACCACCTTCGACTGCGGGCAGTCGATGGGGGTCTGAAAGAACTAAAATTCTTCTTAGCTAATATCACTTGAGGATCTGGTACTAGTCCAGCTTGTTCTTCTCCGACTCGGAAGTCGAGAGGTACTTAAGAGTCTGGTACTGGTCAAGCTTGTTCTTCTCTCACTCGGAAGTAGAGAAGTACTTGAGAGTCTAGTACTGGTCAAGCTTGTTCTTCTCTGACTTGGAAGTAGAGAAATACTTGAGAGTCTGATACTGGTCAGGCTTGTACCTCTCTGACTCGGAAGTAGAGAAGTACTTGAGAGTCTGATACTAGTCAAGCTTGTTCCTCTCTGACTCGGAAGTAAAGAAGTACTTGAGAGTATAATACTAGTTAAGCTTGTTCCTCTCTAACTTGGAAGTAGAGAAATCTGACTCGGAAGTCGAGTGGTACTTGAAAGTTTTTGCTTAACGTCAACTGATACGTCTCCAACATATCTATAATTTTTTATTGTTCCATGCTATTAAATTATCTGTTTTGGATGTTTAATGGGCATTAATATGCTCTTTTAGATTATTTTTGGGACTAACCTATGAACCGGAGGCCTAGTGCTAGTTGCTGGTTTTTTTTTTTGCCTATTTTAGTGTTTCGTAGAAAAGGAATATCAAACGGAGTCCAAACGGAACGAAACCTTCGCGGGGATCTTTTTTGGAACAAACGCAATCCAGGAGACTTGGAGTGGAAGTCAAGGAAGCAACGAGGCGGCCACGAGGCAGGAGGGCACGCCCAGGGGGTAGGCGCGCCCCCACCCTCGTGGACCCCACGTAGCTCCACCGACCTACTTCTTTCGCCTATATATACTCTTATACCCTGAAAACATCTCGGAGGGCAACGAAACCACTTTTCCACCGCCCCAACCTTCTGTACCCGTGAGATCCCATCTTGGGGCCTTTTTCGGTCCTCTGTCGAAGGGGGAATCGATCACGGAGGGCTTCTAGATCAACACCATAGCCTCTCTGATGATGTATGGGTAGTCTACCACAGACCTTCGGGTCCATAGTTATTAGCTAGATGGGCTCTTCTCTCTCTTTGGTTCTCAAAACAAAGTTCTCCTCGATGTTCTTCGAGATCTATTCGATGTAATTCCTTTTGCGGTGTGTTTGTCGAGATCCAATGAATTGTGGGTTTATGATCAAGATTATCTATGAACAATATTTGGTTCTTCTTTAAAATTCTTATATGCATGATTTAATACCTTTGCAAGTCTTCGAATTATCAGTTTGGTTTGGCCTACTAGATTGATCTTTCATGCAATAGGAGAAGTGCTTAGCTTTGGGTTCAATCTTTTGGTGCTCGATCCCAGTGACAGAAAGGGAACCGACACGTATTGTATTGTTGCCATCGAGGAAAAAAAGATGGGGTTTATATCATATTGCTTGATTTTATCCCTCTACATCATGTCATCTTGCTTAAGGTGTTACTCCGTTCTTATGAACTTAATACTCTAGATGCATGCTGGATAGCGATCGATGTGTGGAGTAATAGTAGTAGATGCAGAATTGTTTCGGTCTACTTGACACGAACGTGATGCCAATGTTCATGATCATGCCTAGATATTCTCATAACTATGCGCTTTTTTATCAATTGTTTGGCAGTAATTTGTTCACCCACCGTAATATATGCTATCATGAGAGAAGCCACTAGTGAAACCTATGGCCCCGGGGTCTACTTTACATCATATAAGTTTCCAATCTATAATTCTAGTTTACTATTTATTTTGCAATCTTTATTTTCCAATCTATACAACAAAAATACCAAAAATATTTATCTTATTATCTTTATTAGATCTCACTTTGCAAGTGGCCGTGAAGGGATTAACAACCCCTTTATCGCGTTGGTTGCAAGGTTCTAGATTGTTTGTGCAGGTACTAGGCGACTTGCATGTAGTCTCCTACTGGATTGATACTTTGGTTCTAAAAAACTGAGGGAAATACTTACGCTACTTTGCTGCATCACCCTTTCCTCTTCATGGGAAAACCAGCGCATGCTCAAGAGGTAGCAAAAAGGATTTCTGGCACCGTTGCCGTTGAGATCTACGATCACCAAGTACCTATCACAAATTCTTCTCCCTCGCATTACATTATTTGCCATTTTCCTCTCGTTTTCCTCTCCCCCACTCCACCTTTGCCATTTTTATTCGCCCTTTTTCCGTTCACCTCTTTTCCGTTCGCTTGCTTCTTGTGTGCTTGTGTGTTGGATTGTTTATTTGTCACGATGGCGCAAGAAAATACCAAATTATGTGACTTTTCCAACACCAATAATAATGACTTTATTTGCACTCCGATTGCTCCTCTACTAATGCGGAATCTTGTGAAATCAATGCTGCTTTCTTGAATCTAGTCATGAAAGATCAATTTTCTGGCCTTCCTAGTGAAGATGCCGCATCTCATCTAAATAATTTTGTTGATTTATGCGATATGCAAAAGAACAGAGATGTAGATAATGATCTTGTTAAATTAAAACTATTCCCTTTCTCACTACGAGATCGGGCCAAAACTTGGTTTCCTTCTTTGCCTAAAAATAGTATTGATTCATGGAATAAGTGCAAAGATTGTTTTATTGCCAAGTATTTTCCTCCCGCTAAGATCATCTCCCTTAGGAACGATTTTAAGAATTTCAAACAACTTGATCATGAGCATGTAGCACAATCTTGGGAGAGGATGAAACTTATGATAAGAAATTATCCCACACATGGTTTGAATCTATGGATGATTATACAAAAAAATTATGCCGGTTTGAACTTTGCTTCTAAAAATCTTTTAGATTTGGCCGCGGGAGGTACTTTTATGGAAATCACTTTAGGAGAACCTACTAAAATCCTAGATAATATAATGATTAACTATTCTCAATGGCACACCGAGAGATCTTCCACTAGTAAAAAAGTGCATGCAATTGAAGAAATTAATGTTTTGAGTGGAAAGATGGTTGAACTTATGAAATTGTTTGCTAGCAAGGGTGCTAATGTTGATCCTAATGATTTACCCTTATCCACTTTGATTGATAATACTAATGAATCTATGGATGTGAATTTTGTTGGTTGGAATAATTTTGGCAACAATGCTTATAGAGGAAACTTTAATTCTAGAACTTTTCCTAGCAATTCCTCCAATAATTATGGAAATTCCTACAACAATTCCTATGGAAATTATAATAAGATGCCCTCTGATTTTGAAAATAGTGTTAAGGAATTTATGATTTCCCAAAAGAGTTTTAATGCTATGATTGAAGAAAAATTGCTTAAGATTGATGATTTGGCTAAGAACGTGGATAGATTTTCTCTTGACGTTGATTCTTTGAAACTTAGATATATCCCACCTAAGCATGACATCAACGAGTCTCTCAAAGCCATGAGAATTTCCATTGATGAGTGCAAAGAAAGAACTGCTAGGATGCGCATGCTAAAAAGATTGCTTTGTGAAAGCGTGTTCTTCTAGTTTTCATGATAATAATGATGAAGATCTAAAAGCGATTGATGTGTCTCCCATTAAAACTTTGTTTTCCAATATGAATCTCTCAAAGCGATTGATGAGTCAACTTTAGTTAAAAGGCGTCCCAATGATTCGGAGTTTTTAGATCTTGATGCTAAAATTAATAAAAGTGGGATTGAAGAGGTCAAAACTTTACATAGCAATGAACCCACTATTTAGGATTTCAAGGAATTTAATTATGATAATTGCTCTTTGATAGATTGTATTTCCTTGTGGCAATCCGCGTTAAATTCTCCTCATGCTTATGATCAAAATAAAGCTTTTACTAAACATATCGTTGATGCTTTAATGCAATCCTATGAAGAAAAGCTTGAACTAGAAGTTTCTATCCCTAGAAAACTTTATGATGAGTGGGAACCTACTATTAAAATTAAGATTAAATATCATGAATGCTATGCTTTATGTGATTTTTGTGCTAGTGTTTCCACGATTCCAAAAACTTTGTGTGATATGTTAGGTTTCCGTGAATTTGATGATTGTTCTTTAAATTTGCATCTTGCGGATTCCACCATTAAGAAACCTATGGGAAGGATTAATGATGTTCTTATTGTTGCAAATAGGAATTATGTGCCCGTAGATTTCATCGTTCATGATATAGATTGCAATCCTACATGTCCTATTATTCTTGGTAGACCTTTCCTTAGAACGATTGGTGCAACTATTGACATGAAGGAAGGAAATATTAGATTCTAATTTCCATTAAGTAAAGGCATGGAACACTTTCCTAGAAAGAAAATTAAATTGCCTTATGAATCTATTATGAGAGCCACTTATGGATTGCATACCAAAGATGATAATACCTAGATCTATTCTTGTTTTTATGCCTAGCTAGGGGCGTTAAACGATAGCGCTTGTTGGGAGCCAACCCAATTTTATTTTTGTCTTTGCTTTTTACTTCTGTTTAGTAATAAATAATTCATCATGCTACTGCTATGATTGTGTTCTTTGTGTTTTAATTAGTGTTTGTGCCAAGTAGAACCTTTGGGAAGACTTGGGTGAAGTCTTTGCGATCTTGCTGTAAAAAACAGAAACTTTTGCGCTCACGAGATTAGCTTCCATTCTTTACTGGAGAGTGCTTGTAGGTTTATTCTTTTTTGCACATGATTAATAGACAAAGACCTCACGTCCACCAGTTTATTTCAGAATTTTTAGAGTTACAGAAGTATTCGAAAGTTACAGATTGTACAAATTGTTCTGTTTTTGACAGATTCTGTTTTTCATGTGTTGTTTGCTTATTTTGATGAACCTATGAGTAGTATCGGGGGGGTATGAACCATAGAGAAGTTGGAATACAGTAGGTTTAACACCAATATAAATAAATAATGAGTTCAATACAGTACCTTAAAGTGGTGGTTTGTTTTCTTATACTAACGGAGCTCACGAGATTTTTTGTTAAGTTTTATGTTGTGAAGTTTTCGAGTTTTTGTGTAAGGATTTGATGGACTAAGGAATAAAGAGTGGCAAGACCCTAAGCTTGGGGATTCCCAAGGCACCCCAAGGTAAAATTCAAGGACAACCAAAAGCCTAAGCTTGGGTATGCCCCGGGAAGGCATCCCCTCTTTCGTCTTCGTCTGTCGGTAACTTTACTTGAGATTATATTTTTATCCACCACATGATATGTGTTTTGCTTGGAGCGTATTTTATGATTTGAGTCTTTGCTTTTTAGTTTACCACAATCATCCTTGCTGTACACACCTTTTGGGAGAGACACATATGAATCGGAATTTATCAGAATACTCTATGTGCTTCACTTATATCTTTTGAGCAAGAAAAGTTTGCTCTAGTGCTTCATTTATATCCATTAGAGAATGGTGGTGGTTTTATTTTATAGAAATTATTGATCTCTCATGCTTCACTTATATTATTTTGAGAGTCTTTTAGAATATCATGGTAATTTGCTTTGTCTATAAAACTAGTCCTAATATGATGGGCATCCAAAATGGGCATAATAAAAACTTTCATATAAAGTGCGTTGAATACTATGAGAAGTTTAATGCTTGATGATAGTTTCGAGATATGTGGATGGTAATATTAGAGTCATGCTAGTAGAGTAATTGTGAATTTGAGGAATACTTGTGTTAAAGTTTGTGATTCCCATAGCATGCACGTATGGTGAACCGTTATGTGATGAAGCTGGAGCATGATTTACTTATTTATTGTCTTCCTTTGTGTGGAGGTCGGGATCGCGCGATGGTTAACTCCTAACAACCCTTCCCCTAGGAGCATGCGTGTAGTGCTTGGTTTTTATTACTTGTAGATTTTTGCAATAAGTATATGAGTTCTTTATGACTAATGTTGAGTCCATGGATTATACGCACTCTCACCCTTCCACCATTGCTAGCCTCTCTAGTATTGTGCAACTTTCGCCGGTACCATACACCCACCATATACCTTCCTCAAAATAGTCACCATACCTACCTATTATGGCATTTCCATGGCCATTCCGAGATATATTGCCATGCAACTTTCCATCGTTCCGTTTATTATGACACGCTCCATCATTGTCATATTGCCTTGCATGATCATGTAGTTGACATTGTATTTGTGGCAAAGTCACCCTTCATAATTTTTTCATACATGTCACTCTTGATTCATTGCACATCCCGATACATCGCCGAAGGCATTCACATAGAGTCATATTTTGTTCTAACATCGAGTTGTAATTCTTGAGTTGTAAGTAAATAAAAGTGTGACGATCTTCATTATTAGAGCATTGTCCCAGTGAGGAAAGGATGATGGACAATATGATGCCCCCACAAGTCGGGATGAGAGTCCGGACGAAAAAAGAAAAAAAAGAAAAAAAAAGAGGCCATAAAAAAGGAAGAAAAAAGAAAGGGCCCAAAACAAAATAAAAAAATGAGAGAAAAAGAGAGAAGGGGCAATGCTACTATCCTTTTTCCACACTTGTGCTTCAAAGTAGCACCATGATCTTCATGATAGAGAGTCTCTTGTTTTTGTCACATTTATATACTAGTGGGAACTTCATTATATGACTTGGCTTGTATATTCCAATGATGGGCTTCCTCAAAATGCCCTAGGTCTTCGTGAGCAAGCGAGTTGGATGCACACCCACTTAGTTTCCTTAGTTGAGCTTTCATACATTTATAGCTCTAGTGCATCCGTTGCATGGCAATCTCTACTCACTCACATTGATATCTATTGATGGGCATCTCCATAGACCATTGATACGCTTAGTTGATGTGAGACTATCTTCCTCCTTTTTGTCTTCTCCACAACCACCACTCTATTCCACCTATAGTGCTATGTCCATGGCTCACGCTCATGTATTGCGTGAAAGTTGAAAAGTTTGAGAATACTAAAGCATGAAATAATTGCTTGGCTGAAACCGGGGTTGTGCATGATTTAAATATTTTGTGTGCTGAAGATAAAGCATAGCGAGACTATATGATTTTGTAGGGATAACTTTCTTTGACCATGTTATTTTGAGAAGACATGTTTACTTTGTTAGTATGCTTGAAGTATTATTATTTTTATGTCAATATTAAATTTTTGTCTTGAATCTTTCGGATCTGAACATTCATGCCACAATAAAGAAAATTACATTAAAAATTATGTTAGGTAGCATTCCACATCAAAAATTCTATTTTTATCATTTACCTACTCGAGGACGAGCATGAATTAAGCTTGGGGATGCTTGATACGTCTCCAACGTATCTATAATTTTTTATTGTTCCATGTTATTATATTATCTGTTTTGGATGTTTAATGGGCTTTAATATGCTCTTTTAGATTATTTTTGGGAGTAACCTATTAACCGGAGGCCCGGTGCTAGTTGCTGTTGTTTTTGCCTATTTCAGTGTTTCGCAGAAAAGGAATATCAAACAGAGTCCAAATGGAACGAAACCTTCGCGGGGATCTTTTTTGGAACAAACGCAATTCAGGAGACTTGGAGTGGAAGTCAAGGAAGCAACGAGGCGGCCACGAGGCAGGAGGGCGCGCCCAGGGGGTAGGCGCGCCCCCACCCTCGTGGGCCCCTCGTAGCTCCACCGACCTACTTCTTTTCGCCTATATATACTGTTATACCCTGAAAACATCGGGGAGGGCAACGAAACCACTTTTCCACCGCCACAACCTTCTGTACCCGTGAGATCCCATCTTGGGGCCTTTTTCGGCGCTCCGCCGGAGGGGGAATCAATCAAGGAGGGCTTCTACATCAACACCATAGCCTCTCCGATGATGTGTGAGTAGTCTACCACAGACCTTCGGGTCCATAGTTATTAGCTAGATGGCTTCTTCTCTCTCTTTGGTTCTCAATACAAAGTTCTCCTCGATGTTGTTGGAGATCTATTGGATGTAATTCTTTTTGCAGTGTGTTAGTCGAGATCTGATGAATTGTGGGTTTATGATCAAGATTATCTATGAACAATACTTGGTTCTTCTCTGAATTCTTATATGCATGATTTAATATCTTTGCAAGTTTCTTCGAATTATCAGTTTGGTTTGGCCTAATAGATTGATCTTTCTTGCAATACGAGAAGTACTTATCTTTGGGTTCAATCTTGCAGTGCTCGATCCCGGTGACAGAAAGGGAACCGACACGTATTGTATTGTTGCCATCGAGGGTAAAAAGATGGGGTTTATATCATATTTCTTGAGTTTATCCCTTTACATCATGTCATCGTGCTTAAGGCGTTACTCCGGTCTTATGAACTTAATACTCTAGATGCATGCTGGATAGCGGTCGATGTGTGGAGTAATAGTAGTAGATGCAGAATAGTTTCGGTCTACTTGACACGGACGTGATGCCTATGTTCATGATCATGCCTAGAAATTCTCATAAATATGCGCTTTTCTATCAATTGCTCGGCAGTACTTTTTTCACCCACCGTAATATATGCTATCATGAGAGAAGCCACTTGTGAAACCTATGGCCCCCGGGCCTACTTTACATCATATAAGTTTCTGATCTACAATTCTAGTATACTATTTATTTTGCAATCTTTATTTTCCAATCTGTACAACAAAAATACCAAAAATATTTATCTTATTATCTTTATTAGATCTCACTTTTGCAAGTGGCCGTGAAGGGATTGACAACCCCTTTATCGCGTTGGTTGTAAGGCTCTTGATTGTTTGTGTAGGTACTAGGCGACTTGCGTGTAGTCTCCTACTGGATTGATACCTTGGTTCTCAAAAACTGAGTGAAATACTTACGCTACTTTGCGGCATCACCCTTTCCTCTTCAAGGGAAAACCAACGCATGCTCAAGAGGTAGCATCAACTGACTTCCTATCTCATGGTTTTCAGAAAACCTATGAGTTCGGAGCCCGGTACGCTGCCCTGGAGAAGGAAACGAACCAACTCCGACTGAATTTGGATGTGGAGAAGAGGAACCTGGCCTGCGCGCAGGCGGAGGTCAAAACCATGGGAGGTAACTCTCGGCTGCCGAGTGCACTATTCTCCTTTCCTTCCGTTCCTTGAACAGAGTGGTTTCACTCGAATAGATGTTGTCGTGGTGTTCTCGCGGGTGGAGTCGTGCCATGACAGATACCATGGGGTGGCTTGAGATGAGGGCTAGGCTGTAGTGGAGATCTGGGCACGGTATTGGGCAAACAACACGAGGTGATTTACCCAGGTTCGGGGCCCTTGCTGGGAGGTAATACCCCTACCCCTGCATGTCTGAAATATATGTGGAGTAGTTGATTACACATAGTTGCTCCTGGAGTTGTATCACATAATGCAGCTATGTGTCACTGGCCTCGTGTATATATGTACGTGAGTGTGTGTGGCATGATAGCCAGGGAAGTGTGAGCGTGAGTGTTATTGGCCCTACCAGCCGTATGAGTGCTCTTGGCCCTAGTGGTCGTATGGGTGTGCGGGGATGGATGGATGTGTGCTTGTATATATGAGTGAGTAATTGTCCCATTGGCCAAGTCAGTGCCTTCTTGACCAAGGGAATGACTTCTTCTCTAAGTGAGTGCTCCCCCGGGTCACTTTATACACTAGTGCCCAAGGACAAGTAGCACTATACATGATGTCGCGTATGACGAGTGAACAATGCATGCTTTATCAGGAATGGTGGTTGTGGTATGGCCGTTTTGTCTCCGTGCAGCAGGCCGGCTGGAGCAGCCGGACGGGCAGCCGTTTGGAGCGGCCGGGTGGCGAGCCGGCCGGAGCAGCCGGACCGAGGGGCGCTGGCCGCCCCGAAGTTTTGAAGCATCATTTGCTGTCTTAGGCTACCGGGGGTCATTCCCCCGACAGATGTGCGTAGTGAGAATCATCGACTTCAAGCCCGACTCAGGAATGTCATTTCTTTAGGAACCATAAAGCAGGCCCTTGAGGACAAGGATAAAAAGTTGGCGGGGGCGCAGAATACGGCCATAGAGAAGACCAAGGCCGTCGAAGCGAAGCTGGCCTCACTCGGAAAGCTCGAAGGGGAAAACAAATCTCTGAAGGCCACCGTCGAAGAGGCGAAAAAGGAAGTTGTTGAGCTGAAGCTCAGCAGCTTCACTTTGGCGGCCTTGGTCTTCTCTTTGGCCGTCTTCGGCGGCCTTGGTTGCCCAGAAGGTCAGCTCAGAGACGTGCCAAACTCGCCGCGTCAAAGCGAAGGCTGCAATGGAGGAGAAGATTAGGAAGCGTCTGGCCGCCAGTGGCCCTGGTGGTGTGATGGTCGTGGCGTACAAGGTAGTCGGAGAGGCCGTGGCGGACACCACCTGACGGGCGCGCCCACAGTACTGACGATGTTGTGGCCGGAGCCTTACAAGCCTATGTACTACTATGCCGCCGGGCAGCTCGCAAACCCCACCGGTACGGTTCCTTACATCGTCAATGTTAATGCAACACCGCTCTTCTCCGAGTATTGTTCGTCGTCACTGTCACTCATCCGCGCGAGGACAGCAAGCAGAGAGCAGATGAATGCCCACGCTTTGTTGGCTGCAATGCCGAAAGCGGGGGTGCCGACATAATACGACGCAGGCAGGGAGATGCTCTATATCAACCACGGCGGAGGCAAGGGAGGAGGAGGGGGCTATGAGGACGGGCAGGTGCAAGACTCGGTTTCCACCAAGTCCGGCAACTATCAGCAGCAGCAGTCCTACACCCAGATGGCCACACAGCAGTCCTACATCCAGACGGCCACACATCAGTCCTACACCTAGATCGGCGATACCACACAACAACATCAGCATTAGGCCGCTGGAGAGCAGCATCCGGAGGGTGGGATAGGACGAGGAGGACGGCGACAACGATGATCTGGATGATACAGCCGACAATCGGAAGAAGAAGGGTAGAGGAGAAAGCTTCAACATGCGAGAGGACGAGCTGTTTGCGATGCATGGTTGGCCACTAGCCTCGATCATGTCCATGGCACGGAGCAAAAGGGCACAACCTTTTGGAGGAACATTCACATATGGTTCCATGAGCACAAGCATTTCACGCCCTACTCCGATGCGTTGATCCGCAACCGTGACTGGAAGTCCCTCAACCATCGATGGTACACCATCCAAGAGGCGGTATCCAAGTATTGCGGGCACTTGAAGGATCTCATCGCACTATGGCCTACCGGTGCACAAATCACCGAGCAAGTAAGTTGATCACTCGCTGGATATGCTTTAGTTTTGTTGATCACTAGCCGGATAGGCTGTAGTTTTGTTGATCGGTAGCCGAATATGCCCTAGTTTTGTTGGTCACTAGCCGGATATGCTTTAGTTTTGTTGATCACTAGCTGGATATGCTTTAGTTTTGTTGATCGGTAGCCGTATATGCCCTAGTTTTGTTGATCACTAGCCGGATATAATTTACTTTTGTTGATCACTAGCCGGATATGCTCTAGTTTTTTTTTATATCACTAGCCGGATATGCTCTAGTTTTGTTGATCACTAGTCGGACATGTATTGTTTGTTGCTCACTAGACGGATATGCAACGTGTAACTGTTGTAGCCTATTCGTGCTTGTGTGGTGTACGAGAAGTTGGAGAAGAAGTCCTTCACCCGTCATGCATTGTTGGTTGAAGTTGAATGGGCAACCGAAGTGGAACCTTTTCATTGCCAAGACCACCGCCCAAGCCAATGAGGAAGAAACCGGTGACCCTACCGACCCAACCCAAGAACCGCCGAAGAAGGTTAGAAGAAATATGCGGGGCAAGAAGTGGGAGGAGGACAGGGCGAAGCGAGAAGGTACGACGGCCAAGCTGACGGAGATGATCGAGGAGATCTTGGTGAAGAAGGAAGACACATGTGTGAGGTGCTCGGACATCAAGGATGAGCGAAAGGCGGAGAGGTTCAAGCAGTTGATGGATGCGGCAAAGAAGAAGATCAAGCTCGAAGAGAGGACGACACTGATCGAGGAGAGGAAGGCAGCACTCGAGGAGAAGAAGGTCGTGCTCGAGGAAAAGAGGGCGGAAATCGCCACCAATGCGGAGGACACCAAGATGTTGACCTTAAATATCGACTCTCAGGATGCCAACGCTAGAATTAGCATGCAATACGTCCGCTATCATATGTTGGAGCGACGGAAAGATCAGTTGACGGCGGATCAAGATGAGGATGTGGCGGAGGCGGAGGTGGACGCAGAGGCTGTCTACGCGGCGGCGATGACACCTCCTTGATCAGAAGCATCTTGTTGGGATGATCGGTCCGGCAGGGCAGAAATTCACTGACTGCCGGACTGATATTCTTTTGAATTCGGGCATGTAAAAGCATATTTGCCTCCTTTGGTTGTGATCGGGGACGCGATGCGGGTGTGATGGAACACATTGAATTTGAATTTGCTGGCGGGTAGAATGCGGCTAGCGTTGAACGGCTGCCTCCGGCATCCTTGTCCACGGACGGATGCAGAGGTATTTTGCGTCCGTTGGAGATGCCCTTAGATATGTCATTTAGTTTTTTTTTTTACTTTTTTATGTTGGATTTTCTTTTCTTCTTGTTTCAGGATTTGATGTGTTTGGAGTTTGACTCACGCGGCCCAACTTCCGCACCCCCATCGTCTTCACTGCCGACCTCCGCCGCATCTCGCAGCAGCGCACACCCACACCCTCGCCCGCCGGCACACATGGCAGATAGCTGCTGACTCTCTCGTCGCTCTTCGCTTCAGAGTTCGGGCAG